>OZ022239.1:24325442-24340442 GCA_963978895.1 Erpobdella octoculata
TCATTTTTTTGGGTTATTTGGTTTTTAAAGTAGCTGCTACTCAAAAACTGTTAATGCTACAGAAGTAAAAATTAGTATTTAGTTTCTACTCCAAAAATAATGAAATACGTGTTTTAGCATTTTTTGAAAATTTGGTTTCCAGGACCTCAAATGTGGGGTGGAAATAAAGGTTATTTGATTTTAAATAACTGCTACTCACAAACTGTAAGTGCTACAAATGTAAAAATTAGTATTTTGAAGTTTTGTGCCGGTTAAAAGTAGCTAAGTCCAGTTTATCATCGGCCGGGCCAAGCCGTTATTTTAGAGTCTTCACACGGGCCAGGCCAAACCTTAAATCAAAGTGGGACGGGCCGAGGCTTTTCACTAAGTATATAGATATTTTAGTGATTTTAGGGTCTTCAGTTTGGCCGGGCCAAACCTGAGGTCAAGGTGGGACGGGCTGAAGTTTATCATCAAGTATAAAGAACTTCTAGGCCTGTAAAAATGGGCCGGGCCTAATTCAGACGGGCTGTGCCGGGCCAGGAGTTTGGGTTTTTAAAACGGGCTGGTCTAATTTGTCGACGGGCCGAGCCGAGACCTAAAAAAATGATCTCTACTATGGATGCACGGTTCAAACTCTCTAATTTCATGCGAGCGAAGCCGCTACGGGCACTGCTAGCAGGGGCACCCGGGGTTGCCCGGGGTTTTTAGAGGTTTACCTAATGCGTTTCTTTTTCGCTCCCGTTTCCTTCCCGCTTGCGCTCCCGTTCCAGGTCGTTATCCGTTCCCTGTCGCTTTCCCGCTCATTTTTTCGCTTTCAGTTCCCCCCTAGATCCGATTCTACATACATACACACATACATACACACATACATAGATACATACACACATACATAGATACATAGATACATACACACATACATCTCTATATATAAAAGAACATGTTCTGACTGACTGACTGACTGACTGACTGACTGACTGACTGACTGACTGACTGACTGATGACTGACTGATAATCAACGCCGAGCTCAAACGCCTCATCCTAGGAACGTGAAATTTGGAACTTATATTACTTTTATAGCGCAAACATCCGCTAAGAAAGGATTTTTAAAAATTTTGCTCCTGAGGGGAAAAAACTAGAAAACAAACTTTTTTCTAAAACAATGTATATCTCGAAAACCAAAAATGAGGAGATTTTGAAATTTGGTATATAGATTTTTTTTGAAAAATAAAAAGATAGGTGTTTCACCATTTTTTGAAAATTCGGTTTCCCGGACCTCAAATGTGGGTTGAAAAATTGGGTTATTTGGTTTTTAAGTAGCTTCTACTCAAAAACTGTTAATGCTACAGGAGTAAAAATTAGTATTTAGTTTCTACTCCAAAAATAATGAAATACGTGTTTTAGCATTTTTTGAAAATTTGGTTTCCAGGACTTCAAATGTGGGGTGGAAAATAGGGTTATTTGTTTTTTAAAGTAACTTCTACTCAAAAACAGTAAATACCACAGTTGTAAAAATTAGTATTTAGTTTATTTTCTAAAAATAAAGATATACGTGTTTTACCCTTTTGTTAAAATTTGGTTTCCAGGACCTCAAATGTGGGGTGGAAAATAAGGTTACTTGGTTTTTAAAGTAACTGCTATTCAAAAACTGTAAGTGCTACAAAAGTAAAATTAGTATTTAGTTTCTACTCTAAAAATAATGATATACGTGTTTCACCATTTTTTGAAAATTTAGTTTCCAGGACTACGAATATGAAGTGGAAAAAAGGTTATTTGATTTTAAAATAACTGCTACTCAAAAACTGTAAGTGCTACAGGTGTGAAAATTAGTATTTTGAGGTTTTGTGCCGGTTAAAAGTAGATGAGTTCAGTTTATCACCGGACGGACGGACAAAGCCGTTATTTTAGGGTCTTCATACGGCCCTGCCCAAACCTTAAATCAAGGTGGGACGGGCCGAGATTTTTAACCAAGTATAAAGACATTTTAGTGATATTAGGGTGTTCAGACGAGCCGGGCTAAGCCTGAAGTCAAGGGGGGACGGGCCGAAGTTTTTCATCAAGTATATAGAACTTCTAGGCCTGTAAAAACGGACCAGGCCCATATTAGACGGGCCGTGCCGTGCCAGGAATTTTGGTTTTTGAAACGGGCTGGGGCAAGTTGTCGACGGGCCGAGCCGAGACCTAAAAAATTGATCCGTGCAGTACTCTACTATGTATGCACGGTTCAAATTCTCTAATTTCATGCGAGCGAAGCCGCTACGGGCACTGCTAGTATATATATAAAAGAACATGTCCTGACTGACTGACTGACTGACGACTGACTGACTGACTGATAATCAACGCCGAGCTCACACGCCTCATCCTAGGAACGTGAAATTTGGAACTTATATTACTTTTATAGCGTAAACATCCGCTAAAAAAGGATTTTTGAAAATTTTGCTCCTGAGGGGAAAAAACTGAAAAACAAACTTTTTTCTAAAACAATGTATATCTCGAAAACCAAAAATGAGGAAATTTTGAAATTTGGTATATGGATTTTTCTTAAAAATTAAAAAGATACGTGTTTCACCATTTTTTGAAAATTCGGTTTCCCGGACCTCAAATGTTGGTTGGAAAATTGGGTTATTTGGTTTTTAAAGTAGCTGCTACTCAAAAACTGTGAATGCTACAGGAGTAAAAATTAGTATTTTGTTTCTACTCCCAAAATAATGAAATAGGTGTTTTAGCATTTTCTGAAAATTTGGTTTCCAGGACTTCAAATGTGGGTGGAAAATAGGGTTATTTTTTTTTCAAACTAACTGCTACTCAAAAACTGTAAATACCACGGATGTAAAAATTAGTATTTAGTTTCTATTCTAAAAATAAAGATATACGTGTTTTACCATTTTTTTTTAAATTTGGTTTCCAGGACCTCAAATGTGGGATGGAAAATAATGTTATTTGGTTTTTAATGTAACTGCTACTCGAAAACTGTAGATGCTGCAGGAGTAAAAATTAGTATTTGGTTTCTACTCCAGAAATAATGATATACGTGTTTTACCATTTTTTGAAAATTTGGTTTCCAGGACTTCAAATATGGGGTGGAAAATAGGATTACTTGGTTTTTAAAGTAACTGCTACTCAAAAACTGTAAATGCTACAAAAGTAAAATTAGTATTTAGTTTCTACTCTAAAAATAATGATATACGTGTTTCACCATTTTTTGAAAATTTGGTTTCCAGAACCTCAAATGTGAAGTGGAAAAAGGGTTATTTGATTTTAAAATAACTGCTACTCAAAAACTGTAAGTGCTACAGATGTGAAAATTGGTATTTTGAGGTTTTGTGCCGGTCAAAAGTAGATGAGTTCAGTTTATCACCAGACGGACAGGCCAAGCCGTCATTTTAGGGTCTTCATAAGGCCCTGCCTAAACCTTAAATGAAGGTGGGACGGGCCGAGATTTTGAACCAAGTATATAAACATTTTAGTGATTTTAGGGTGTTCAGACGGGCCGGGCTAAACCTGAAGTCAAGGTGGGACGGGCCGAAGTTTTTCATCAAGTATATAGAATGTCTAGGCCTGTAAAAACGGGCCGGGCCCATATTAGACGGGCCGTGCCGGGCCAGGATATTCGGTTTTTGAAACGGGCTGGGCCAAGTTGTCGACGTGCCGAGCCGAGACCTAAAAAATTGATCCGTGCAGTACTCTACTATGTATGCACGGTTCAAATTCTCTAATTTTATGCGAGCGAAGCCGCTACGGGCACTGCTAGTATATATATATATAAGCCTTTTCCTATTTTGTAACCTCAGGAGTTAGTTCAGTTGATTTAGGGAACAACTCCGCCTCGCTAATTGCGAGCCAGTCCCAAGCCTGGATAAAGGAGGAGGGACAGTTAAAAGGATCAAACTTTGATCCACGACAGGAAGTACTTATGTGCTTCCTATATACAGCCAATTCAGTCTTAAAACACTTGGTGTAAAGGACTATAAACTATCATAAAAAAAAAAAATGATTTAGGGAATGGAGGAGGGACAGTTAAAAAGATTAATTTATGATCCACGGCAGGAAGCACTCGTGTGCTTCCTAAATACAGCTATTTCAGTCTTAAAATACTTGGTGTAAAGGACTATAAACTATTATAAAAAATGAGTTAATGAAGTATAATTAGTCGGTTCGTGAGATCTAGATTTAGAGTTTTAGAGAATAGACTCTGTAGTTAAACAAGTTGACAAAAGTTATCTAATAGAATCAAAAGAGTTGTCAGAATCAAGAGATTTCTGAAACGTGAGATATAATTAGATTGAGCCAGCGCGAAAGAGGTACTAAGCCGTAATTATAATTCGAGAAATATTGTGCTATAAATAACTTCAAGCTTTAACGTTACGATTCGCTAGAAAGCATATTCGTCTACGTTTACAGCTTGCGACTTTTTTTTTACCTGTATATCAAATGGATAGTAGAAGTTGTCTGCTTTGAAATGGAAAGTGCCCCAAAGTACAACTTCTTGTATAAGGAATTTTTTTTTCTCCAAATCAGGGTCTATGTAAACTTTTCTTTTGAGAGTTACCAGTGTACCCGACACGTTCTGTATACTCAGTGATGGCATCCAAGATATCTTGCTCAATGCATCGTCAGTCTTGAAAGTATAGTATATTTTGATCGAATAAATATCTTTAGTTGATTTTAAGACTTATTGAAACAAATGTTTTTTTTAATAAATCGTAATTAATAGCAGGCGATAATTTTAAATAGCAAAATGGCATTACGTCTGCCTCTAGACTGTTATCTTGCCATGTGTTTACCACTTGTACTTCAGCATCGAATTCAGATGTTTCGATATCGATGCCAGCTACTTTCAAGATAACAACTTGCGTCTCAAGGATTATCACTTCGTTTATAAAATGAACAAATAATTAAAAAAAACAATTTAATTAGAATATAATTATTCTATTCCAGAAACATTGTATAGAATAGTAGAACACAGTGACTGCCTATGCTTTATTCATTACTTTAGCGCTTAGCGCCTTTGCCAGCCGTAGCGTAGCTTAGTTACCGGCTTATATGCTTCATCTTATATTTATTTAACTAAGACATCAAGGCAACTTATCTGTTTCCATCTATAGATTAAGATTCATATTACTTCGTGTGTTATAATATAATTAAATAAATCTACTGAAAACGATGTATTTAAATCATGAAGAAACTGAACGTAAAGAAGCGTCCTAAGCTACGGAATGCGGTTAAGTTTGATAAGGTTAAACACACCCATTAGTTTATTAGGCGCTTGATTGAATGAAGCAAAACTTACTGTATAGACTTAAGCCACCCGCCAAAACAATATTCAATAGTTTCGGAAGCGATTTAATCATTATTTCAAATAATTTCTGTTACATATATATGTATATATATATATATATATATATATATATATATATATATATATATATATATATATATATATATATATATATATATATATATATATATATATATATATATCTATATATATAAAAGAACATGTCCTGACTGATAATCAACGCCGAGCTCAAACGCCTCATCCTAGGAACGTGAAATTTGGAACTTATATTACTTTTATAGCGTAAACATCCGCTAAGAAAGGATTTTTGAAAATTTTGCTCCTGAGGGGAAAAAACTGGAAAACAAACTTTTTTCTAAAAATTTTTTCTAAAATTTTTTTTTGAAATTTGGTATATAGATTCTTTTTGAAAAATAAAAAGATACGTGTTTCACCATTTTTTGAAAATTCGGTTTCCCGGACCTCAAATGTGGGTTGGAAAATTGGGTTATTTGGTTTTTAAAGTAGCTTCTACTCAAAAACTGTTAATGCTACAGGAGTAAAAATTAGTATTTAGTTTCTATTCCAAAAATAATGAAATACGTGTTTTAGCATTTTTTGAAAATTTGGTTTCCAGGACTTCAAATGTGGGGTGGAAAATAGGGCTAATTGTCTTTTATAGTAACTGCTACTCAAAAACAGTAAATACCACAGATGTACAAATTATTATTTAGTTTCTTTTCTAAAAATAAAGATATACGTGTTTCACCATTTTTTACAAATTTGGTTTCCCGGACCTCAAATGTGGGTTGGAAAATTGGGTTATTTGGTTTTTTAAGTAGCTTCTACTCAAAAACTGTTAATGCTACAAAAGTAAAAATTAGTATTTAGTTTCTACTCTAAAAATAAGGATATATGTGTTTCACCATTTTTTGAAATTTTGGTTTTCAGGACCTCAAATGTGGGGTGGAAAAAGGTTTTCTTTGGTTTTTAAAGTAACTGCTACTCAAAAACTGTGAATGCTACAGATGTCAAAATTAGTATTTAGTATTTACTCAAAAAATTATGATATAAGTGTTTCAACATTTTTTTAAAAATTTGGTTTCCAGGACATCAAATGTGGGGTGGAAAAAAGGGTTATTTGATTTCAAAATAACTGCTACTCAAAAACTGTAAGTGCTACAAATGTAAAAATTAGTATTTTGAAGTTTTGTGCCGGTTAAAAGTAGCTAAGTTCAGTTTATCACCGGTCGGGCCAAGCCGTTATTTTAGAGTCTTCACACGGGCCAGGCCAAACCTTAAATCAAAGTGGAACGGGCCGAGGTTTTTCACCAAGTATATAGATATTTTAGTGATTTTAGGGTGTTCAGTTGGGCCGGGCCAAACCTGAAGTCAAGGTGGGACGGGCCGAAGTTTTTCATCAAGTATATAGAACTTCTAAGCCTGTAAGAATGGGCCGGGCCTAATTCAGACGGGCTGTGCCGGGCCAGGAGTTTGGGTTTTTAAAACGGGCTGGGCTAAGTTGTCGACGGGCCGAGCCGAGACCTAAAAAATTGATCTCTACTATGGATGCACGGTTCAAACTCTCTAATTTCATGCGAGCGAAGCCGCTACGGGCACTGCTAGTATATATATATATATTCTTTTAAGCACACTCCGTTAAAAACTATGGCCCACTTGGCGTTTATCAATTTTTTTATGGTGCCCTCGATTTTGCGGTAATTGAAAGACGTGAAACTTGTTTCAGATGTTTTATTTGGCTTACTGCAGTTTCGGGAATCCTTTTCCATCTTCAGAGCCCAAAGTAATAAACTAAAAGTCAGCGTAAAATAGAAACGGAAGCAAGACGAATCAAAACAAGTTAAATTAAATTAAATTCCATTAGAGTTCGAAACAAATTAAATTAAATTTCATTAGGGTGCAAAAGTAAAACGAAAACGAGATTCCTTCAAATTAAGTAAACGAGTGAGCGATAAGGCACGAACGCGACAACTGAAAGGTGAGAGAGCTAGACAAGGTGAATAACTGTAGTTCTAGGTGTGTGTACGAATATGGGAAGGGGAGATAGTGTTCGAGAAACGTCTTTTAGGTAGAATTGGTGGAATTTATAGGTGTACAAATGGTGTATGGCGCGGGCGGTGTACAAACTAATGAAGTATAAATAGGAAAGAGTAAAAGTATGTTTGTGGTAAGAAATAATGTTTTATTTGTGTCGATTACGACGCGAAGTAATGTTAGGGTTATTAATAATGTCAGAAGAGATATGTGTATTAGGAGAGCTTGTGTTCGCGGAAACGAGTGAATAATCGACAATACATTGAGTGGTAGTTTGTTCTGTGGAAGAGATAAGTGAAGAGATATACACGATCGTGGGGTCGGATGAGTAATCGACGATGCATTGAGTGGTAGTTTGGTCTGGGGGAGTGGAAGGTGAAGAGATAGCGACGATCGTGGCGTCAGGGTCAGAAGCAGGTGGCGGAGGGTGCGAAGGAAGCGTGGTGGAAAGCTGCAGAGGAAGACAAGGTGCGGTGGTAGAAGCAATACTTGGTTCGAGTGTGGAAGTTTGGTTGGTATCAATGGGTGGGTGTTCTGTGGTCGAACTCGGTTTACGCTCGCGTAGACTGTAGCCATGAAGTGAAGGGACCGAGGTGAGAACAGTACATGAAGTTGTCGAACTAGAGTGTGTGTTCGATGGACGTGGAGGTGCGTGTCCGTTGCAGTGACGAAACAATTGCAATGTCTGGTCAAAGTTTTCGTCTTGGACGTTCATCGTGGTTTTTATCTGCAGTATGTATAGAGCTTCGCGAATCTTCAATCGAACGGGATCGCCAGAGTACGCAAGCACGCTAGTATTTGAATCAGTAATGTTTCTGGTAAGTGGAATGGCGTGGTCGTTGATGATATGGGAATGAATATTCCCACCCTGTACGTGCATGGTAAGTCGGCGAGATAAAGTAGTTCTAGTGTGGCCGACGTATGAAGCTGTAGATTCGTGGTGAAGTGGGCAACGGAACTGGTAGACGACGTTAGTTTTTTTGAGAAGGTAATGGCGTAACAGGCTGCTTGGTGCCACTAGGTTGTGGGTTTTGAAACTTGTAGTAGATGCAAAATTGAAGAAGGTGGGCAGTGTCGGTGATGGAAACGTGACAACGAATTATATCTCGTAGAATAGATTCATCGATTTTGTAGTTGTGATGCATTTGAGCGCGATAGTATAAAGGGACGACTCTGAGTTTTGGTGAGTCGGGCGGGCTTGTGAGGCGATGTTTCTTGTTGAAAAAGGTGTTGACAGTGTTATCAACGAGGGCACCATAAAAAATTGATAAACGTCAAGTGGGCCATAGTTTTTAACGGAGTGAGCTTAAAAGAAAATATTACGCCAAACTACGCTCGATATATATATATATATATATATATATAAGAAATTATATCTTAGAGAAAATAAATCTGCTTTGTTTTTATGAAATAACTAAATGGGAAATAGAATAAAACTTATATATATATATATATATATATATATATATATATATATATATATATATATATATATATATATATATATATATAAATGAATGTTTGTATGTATGTATGTATGTATGTATGTATGTATATAGGTATTGTATTCATGCATTGCTACACCATTCATCCGATCGTAATGAAATTTTTTCACAACCTTGAGAGTCAAGGGGAATCAAATATAAAAATTTTTTTTTTTGAAATCCGTCACAAAATGAGCGGAGCGGAGCGGGTGAGCGAGCGGGAACTATATATATATATGTATGTGCGTATGTATGTGTGTATGTATGTGTATGTGCATATATGTGTGTCTGTGTGTGTGTGTTTATGTATGTACTAGCGGAGATACCCGGCGTTGCCCGGGTTTTTTAGAGGTTTTTCTAATGTTTGTCTCTTTCTCTCCCGTTTCCTTTCCCACCTGCTTTCCCACTCCTGTTCGCTTTCCCGTTTTTGGTCGTTTTCCCGCTGCCGGTCGCTTTACCGCTGCCGGTCGCTTTCCCGCTCTCGGTCGTTTTCCCGTTCCCGGTCGCTGTCCCGTTCCCGCTCAGGTTTCTCTCCCATTCCCGCTCACGCTTGCTTTTCCGTTCCCGCTCGCTGTCCGTTCCGGGTCGCTTTTCCGTTTCTATAATAGACAAACTTACCCACAAACATTCATATATATATATAGTCTTAGCAAATCTATTTTACGTTTTATAGGCTAACAGAAGTTATGAAAGAATGGAAAAGAGAAAATGAGCGTGAACGGGAACGGGAACGGGAGAGCAACCGTGACCGGGAATGGGAGAGCAAGCATGACCGGGAATGGGAGAGCAAGCATGACCGGGAACGGGAGAGCAAGCGGGAACGGGAAAGCGACCGGGAACGGGAAAGCGACCGGGAACGAAAAAGCGACCGGGAACGGAAAAGCGACCGGGAACAGACAGTCAAGATTGTTGCTTCGATGAGGTTGTTGGTCAGCGACTTGATAGTTAATCGGGTACCATTGCATAACCTGTAGGATCTATTATTATTATTATTTTTATTATTATTATTATTATTATTATTATTATTATTATTATTATTATTATTATTATTATTATTATTATTATTATTATTATTATTATTATTTATATTATAATTATTATTATTATTATTATCATCATTATCATTATTATTATCATTATTATTATCATTATTATTATCATTATTATTATTATTATTATCATCATTATCATTATTATTATTATTATTATTATTATTATTATTATTATTATTATTGTTATTATATCATGAATTAGATAATTAATTTTGGAGCTCTTCTCTGAAATGACAATCTGATAACGTTATCATGTGCAATGCAACGAACGAAACAAAAACGTTAAGCTTCACCACTTACTTTTGAATGAGAGATACAAACAATAAATTTTTCAAATTTTTTTCAAGTCTGTAAAGCACAAAATAATATCAGTTAGAGGTTAGAACGATGATAATCTAACGGTTGCTGCTATTGCCCCGGCGAATCGTCGTGGCGGCAAATGTTTACTATGTCAAATTTCGTGCAAATCCCTTCATTGGTTTTGGCGTGCGGAGAATTCAGACTTTACCCATTTGCCTTATATATATATATATATATATATATATATATATATATATATATATATATATATATATATATATATATATATATATATATATATATATATATATATATATATATATATATATATATATATATATATATATATATATAGATTCTGGATCTCCTCTCTGAAATGATAATTTGATAACGTAATCACAAAGAAAACAAAAAAACGTAAAGCTTTACCACTTACTTTTGAATGAGAAATACAAACAATAAATTTTTCTATTTTCTGTGAATCACAAAATAATATGTTAGATGTTAGAGCGATAATAATAATCTGACGGTAGCTGCTATTACCCCGGCGGTTCGTCGTGGTTGCAATCTTTAAAATTGCTAGTGTACCGGTAGTCCCGTATTAAAATTAAACCCTAGCTCTAAACCTTTAGAAAATATGTACATCTTTATTAATTAATCAAAACTGACGGAACAATAGCACTTTTACCACGGCTACTGCCGCCTACCGCCGCTTTCCGGCTAGGTAATAGTTATAACGTAATCGGACACGCAACGAACGAAAAAATTGAAGCTTGCGAAAATATTAAAACAATTAATTTTCTAAAACATTCAAAAATAATAATAATTCAAAACTCAAATAGCTTCGGCACACTCACTTTTGATTTTGAAAAATCAAGCCGCCAACAACCTGTGACAATGAAATAAAAGGAAAGCCCCGCCGCTCTCTACTCAGCTACTTAAGCCGCGATATAATAGCATAGACGAAATGATTTGTAACCATTAATTTTCTAAAAACATTAAAAAAATTTTGTTCCCTTTATCAAGACATTGTAAAGGTGGCAAATGTTTACTATGTCAAATTTCGTGCAAATCCCTTCATTGGTTTTGGCGTGCGGAGTAATCAGACTTTACCCATTTGCCTTTTATATATATATATATATATAGATATTAGGGCATAGCCGGGTCTAAAATTCCGTTCCGGGTCCGAGTCCGGGTCTTCAGAGCCAATACCCGGAAATTACGAGTCCGGGTCCGGGTGCTAGGTAGTAAGCTATAGTATAGTTATATAGCTGGAGGCAATCATTCATGTTTAGTTGTTCATAAGTTTTTTATTACGGAAAATCTGTTTTAATAATTGCTATATATATTCTATCAATATTAATCTATAACATATCCAAATTTCATTACAATATATATGGGCTGAGAGGTTCTATTGAAGTTTAAAATGAATCAGTACTGCGAGAAAATTTTGCAATTCGACGTCAATACGGCGCATAGTTAATTGAGGGTGTTTACTTGGCTTATTATTAATTAAGTAATGTTTTTCTGGCATATAACTTTTTAATTAGTTGGAAAACGTTTTTCTCTGGGAAAGCAGGTTAAGTAAAGTAAAGTAGTTTGTTTATTTAACATTCTGTGGGTCCTTTGAAGTTGAAAATAATTCCCTGGGAAAGCTCGTTATGTATTGAGCAGTTTGTTTATTTAACATTCTACAGGTCGCTAGAAATCTAGATTTGCTTTAATAATAGGAGTCAGTTTTTCATTATTAGCTAGAACTGAGACCATCGTAAATTTGTATCGCCATATCGACATGTTATTTCTTTACTAGCCCATGCGGCTTCATGAACCCGGTTACGTTGCTGTTTGCATCATGTTTTCAGCGTTAAGCGTGGTAGATCTTGTGCCGTGATTCGCGACTTTTAAATCGTTATAACTCAAAAAATATAACTTGTACTTTAAGTTTTTTGCGTATTTGAGTTTTTATTCATTACTTCTTTTCATATATATATATATATATATATATATATATATATATATATATATATATATATATATATATATATATATATATATATATATATATATATATATATATATATATATATATATATATATATATATATATATATATATATATATATATATATATTTATGTTCGTATTTTAGCGTATTCAATTATTCGTTATAACTTTTTACACGCTAGGAGGTTAGGGTTTATATTAGGTTTATAATTTAATACGCTAAATTACGAGACAACGCAAAATTTTTCAGACCCGCACCAGGTGCCATTTTGCACGCCGGGTCCTACCGGGTCTCCGGTTTGGACCCGGCTATGCCCTAATATATATATATACTAGCAGTGCCCGTAGCGGCTCCGTTCGCCCGTCTAATATGGGCCCGGTCCGTTTTTACAGGCCTAGAAGTTCTATATACTTGGTGAAAAACTTCGGCCCGTCCCACCTTGACTTCAGGTTTTAGCCCGGCCCGTCTGAACACCCTAAAATGTCTATATACTTGGTTAAAATTCTCGGCCCGTCCCATCTTGATTTAAGGTTTGGGCAGGGCTGTATGAAGACCCTAAAATAACGGCTTGGCCCGTCCGTCCGGTGATAAACTGAAATCATCTACTTTTAACCGGCACAAAACCTCAAAATACTAATTTTCACATCTGTAGCACTTACAGTTTTTGAGTAGCAGTTATTTTATAATCAAAGAACCCTTTATCCACTTCACATTTGAGGACCTGGAAACCAAATTTTCAAAAAATGGTGAAACACGTATATCTTTATTTTTAGAATAGAAACTAAATACTAATTTTTACATTTGTGGTATTTACAGTTTTTGAGTAGCAGTTACTTTAAAAAACAAATAACCCTATTTTCCACCCTAAATTTGAAGTCCTTGAAACCAAATTTTCAAAAAATGCTATAACACGTATTTCATTATTTTTGGAGTAAAAACTAAATACTAATTTTTACTCCTGCAGCATTCACAGTTTTTGAGTAGCAGCTACTTTAAAAACCAAATAACCCAATTTTCCAACCCACATTTGAGGTCCGGAAGACCGAATTTTCAAAAAATGGTGAAACACGTATCTTTTTATTTTTCAAGAAAAATCCATATACCAAATTTCAAAATCTCCTCATTTTTGGTTTTCGAGATATACATTGTTTTAGAAAAAAGTTTGTTTTCCA
This sequence comes from Erpobdella octoculata, assembly GCA_963978895.1. NCBI lineage: Eukaryota > Metazoa > Annelida > Clitellata > Hirudinida > Erpobdellidae > Erpobdella > Erpobdella octoculata. Next base: position 24,338,767 of record OZ022239.1, read on the forward strand.
GTTTCTTCCCCTCAGGAGCAATATTTTGAAAAATCCTTTCTTAGTGGATACTTCCGCAATAAAAGTAATATAAGTTCCAAATATCACGTTCCTAGGATGAGGCGTTTGAGCTCGGCGTTGATTATCAGTCAGTCAGTCAGGACATGTTCTTTTATATATATAGATACTAGCTGGGTTACCCGGCGTTGCCCGGGGAATTTAAAGGTTTTTTATCGTTTTTTTCTCTAGCTCCCGTTTCCTTAACCGCTCGCTTTCCCGTTCAAGGTCGCTTTCTCACTCCTGGTCGCATTTCTGCTCACGGTCGCTTTTACGCTATACCGCTCCAGCTTGCTCTCTTTTCCTGCTCGCTCTTTTCGCTCACAGTCGCTTTTCGTTCCTCTATTAAATTTCAGAGCCTTCCCAATGTGGCTTAGATGGGCTGTAGCGGAATGCTGTGCACAGTCATCAAAATTGATCTGTTCTCTCGTTAACACTTTTTGTTGTTTGGTTTGCTAGTTTAGTTACGTCTGAACTTCCTCAATTTTAATTAGTGTTCTTTAATGTATCGGTTCCACTCTGCAAGTGTGATCTTCTGCAAAAGATTATTTTGATTGACTAAAGCTGAAAAAAAAAAGAATTTATTAGTTAACGCTGCAATAATGTTAAAATCCGCTCATATATCTCAACAGGTTATATTTATTTTAAATACTTGTAAGATTATAAATGCTTACAATAGATTTATCACACACTGTTCAACAGCTGCTTTTCGAAAAATCGCTAATCTTACTTTTTGAGTTGTTCTTAGTTTTTAAGTGTCATGTCTACAGAAAGCATATAACGCTACATGTGACATTTTCGGAGATCATCAATTTGGAACAATGGAAGAGTAACACTTTTATTTAGCAAATGATGCAAATATAAATTGAACAAAACAGCAGCAGATTGATAGGCTGGCATGAGAACTTTGTTCAGGATTTTGTTGAAACACAAAAATACTGAACTTGCTTTCATTTCTTTCAAATTTCATGCACCTCATATATCAGTGAAACGTTTACAATAAATTGATGTTGCATGTAAGATTTTCTTTAAAATGTAATTTTCTAATTTCCTCTGAAAAGTAAAAAATAAAATTAGACCGATAAATTAATTCATAATCTTATAGTCATAACTACTCGTCAATAATAATGGTTGTAATGCCATCACACAAAAAAACACTTACCTGCCCAAAAAAATTCTCTGGCTGATAGCAAGCTCGTCAGTTTAGGAAACCATGATGAACAATATTAGATAAGGAATAAATGAAGTCAGAAGCCTTGAACGATAAATATGAACAATGAATTTAAATTTATTTTTCCAATCTGCAACTCCTTTTTGTAAAACACAAAATGTTAGAGCATAATGATAATCTTATAATAATTAATAATATTATAACATAATTAATCACGTGCAATGCAACAAACGAAACAAATTGAAAGATACACAGTAAATCATGATTTTAAAAACTAAAAACAAATTACCAAAGCTTTGCCACTTACTTTTGAATGGGAGATATGAACAACGAATTTCTACTTTGATTTTATTTGTGAAGCACAAAATATCTCTAAATAGAAGAAATTCCACCTGCAATTTATTGATTAGTCCTGATGGATGGATGGATGGATGGATGGATGGATGGATGGATGGATGGATGGATGGAT
>OZ022239.1:24347942-24375442 GCA_963978895.1 Erpobdella octoculata
TCTGAAACTGTAACTTAAAATAATCTAAAAATATAACTAAAATTGTAACTGAATAAATAACATTAACTTTTATTTAAACTACAAAACCAAACCTGGAAAATTACTGCTACGCAACTACCATATATTTATCTTTACCAACGTTTAACGCATAAAACCAACTATATATTTATTTAGTCACTTAATTTGTAAAATTATCGGCTTCTCTAACTTTAGTTTTGTTTGTCTTTCTGTGTACATTTCAACTTATGATTTAAGGAGTTCCTCTAGAAAGGAATCATTCGTTGAATCCAAACATTGGAATTGATCCTACAATCTACAACTATAAACATTTACAAAATGCAATGATACACAGATAAAATAATATCAATTAAATATTTAAAGTGAAACATTTTATGTCGACATTACTGATTTGGTCTGAACCCCGTTTAAGAACTAAAAACAAACACTCAACTACTGCGGTTATAAGAAGTAGTTCATATTGCATGTTTTTTACAGTGTCATACGTAATGTCTGATCAGCTCCAATAATATTTTTTATTTACTGTAATGTTTTCAAAACAAAAAATATGCAATCATCAGACATTCTATATCGAACAAAAATGTTTATCAAAAATTGCTTCCAATCTTCATTGTTTTAGTGAATGACATTTTTAACACCGAAACAAAAATAACAACAAATATAAAAACAATTTCCAGTGAAATAACTTCACGTTTGCAAACAAAAGGTTGAAAATGGTCGGACAAATCATGAATATTATTGAGAAAGTATTATGAAGAGGGAAGTTGTCAATTGCTGTTGTAGAAACTATCAATAAAATCTTAGAGCTTCAGCATTGCAAGAAAATAATTTTGTAAATATTAGAATTAATTAAAATAACTGTTTTATCCTGTGAATTTAAAGAGTGAATAAAAAATGTATGAAGCCAAAGATATAGCTATAACTGATATCCTACTATGACAGAACTTCCGGAAAGATGTTCGACAAGTTGTTGATCTCTGTGAACCTATTGGTACTTAGAAAAACAAATCCGTACCTACATTCTCTGATGCGAGAGATATGATTTTTCAATATATTGGTAACAAATAAACAACGCACAGATCTCCATGAAGCTGATCTCATGTTAGATTCTACATATTAAACATAGAAAAATTTCACAGCTCAGTTATTCTAACTAATTCTAGTATTTACATATTTCTCTTGATTTGCTAAAGCTTTACTATAGAGCTTCTACTGAGTAAACAATTCTTCCGAATGAACTACTTAATATAAACCAATTAAATAAAGTCCGAATTTGTCTTTTAATGTTCAAATATGATAATGAAAAATTGCCTAACGTGTTTGTTCATATGTTCAAGAAACTTTCGAAGATTATATATTCTTTTCACCCGAAGGACTGCTGAAAAGAAAAAAACGTTGATTAAACAAAATGTGAGCAAGAATATGCTTGCAGGTTCCATGTTTGTTGTATGCCAATAAAAACTCATAATTGTGTCAACACCGTACTTGCAAAAATAGCAAATTATGAGCTTTTTTGGTTTTTTAATGTAATAAAACTCTCATAATTTGTTGTTTTTTTTGTCAATTACAAAAAGTTGTCAAGCCAAAAATATAGTCGTTATTCAAATGCAGAACCAATTTTAGTGGGTTTATCAGTTCGTGGAAAAATTAGGCCTTAGAAATAATTTTTGGAGGCTTTCTTGTGGGTGGCCTAAAATTAGGCCGGAGAAAATTATTTTTCAAATTTATTTTATACGGCCTAATTTTGAAACACCTAAAATAAGTTCCAAAAAATATTTCTGTGTATTAAAACTAGGCCGCTACTTGTGCATAACACATACAGACTATATATATATATATATATATATATATATATATATATATATATATATATATATATATATATATATATATATATATATATATATATATATATATATATATATATATATATATATATATATATATATATATATATATATATATATATATATATATATATATATATATATATATATATATATAAATCTCGGGTCATAGTGTTTGAAATTGAACTCCTCCAAAACGGCTGAACCGATTTTTATGAAATTTTGTGTGTACATTTGGTAGATCTGAGGATAGGTCCATGGCTATTTAAAATATTTTTTTAAAATTATTTAAAAGAGTTATTTTGGAAAAACCAAAAGGTGCAAATATGTTCTTTATATAGAGTTTGATCAATGATTTATATTTTTACTCTTTCCTATAAAAGAGTATCTTTAACTGTCTGAGATTGAAAATGTTTATCTTCTTGCATTTTGAGGTCAAAAACATGGCAGATTCCTTTCAGGTAAACTGCGGTACAATACTGTAGAAATGACAGCGATTGTTACTCGCTATGTTCCACTAATGACTGATGAACAAAGAATGATTTACGACCGCCTTATACTGGCAGTTTTGGAAGGACAAGGTGGATTATTTTTGTTGGGTGCACCAGGTGGAACTGGGAAAACATTTCTCGTTTCTCTAATTCTCGCCGAAATACGAGCAAATAATGGCATAGCTTTGGCCGTTGCAGTGTCTGGCATTGCAGCAATTTTATTGGATGGAGGCAGAACAGCTCATTCAGCACTTAAGCAATGTGCAACATAAAAAAGCAATCATCCATGGCCACAGTGCTGAATCATGAGTGGCTGGCAGAAAGAGTCATTTTGCAGCAAAAAATGTGGATGTCAATGATTTAAATTTTAAGATACATCAGTAGTTGCCAGGTGAATTGGTGTCATACAAATCGATTGATACAGTTTGCGATGCCAGCGAAGCCGTAAATTATCCAACCGAGTTTTTGAACTCATTGGATTTACCAGGCATGTCACCGCATCATCTACAACTTAAAATTGGATACCCGGTTATTCTACTTCGGAATTTGAACCCACTGCGGCTGTGCAATGGCACGCGATTAGTAATTAAAAAATTGATGAAAAACATTGTCGAAGCCAGCATTTTGAATGGCAAGTTCCGAGGCGAAAGTGTTTTGCTGCAACGGATCCCAATAATTTCTACAGAAGAGCATATTGAATTCAAATGAATTCAATTTACAGTTAGATTGGCATTCGCAATGACAATTAATAAGTCGCAAGGCCAAACAATGTCTGTTTGTGGCTTAGATTTGGGCACGCCATATTTTTCTCACGAACAATTACCTATACGTGGCATGTTCTGGCGAGGGCAAACCATCCAGTTTGTTTGTGTTGGCTAAAGATGGTCTGACAAAAACATTGTTTTTTTTAAATTGACAGAATTTATACATTAAACTTTTAATAAAAAAAACTAAAATAATTTATAAGGCAAAACAACGTTTGCTGGGTCAGCTAGTATATATATATTATTATTCCCATCGTAAACACTATGGAACTTTGTTTTACTTATGTTCTTTTTGTTGAGCCTCGTATTCTCTTGATTTGACAGGTGGAATGTTTACTCTTTTGTTGGTGTACTAATTCTTTGACAATTGCGGAACTTTCTGTTGTTTACTTTGCTCGTTTTAGTTTTGACCCTGATGATGGCTGACATAGCTGAAACAGTCCGTCGGTCTGACAATAAAAGTTTGACAACAAAGTTTTTGACTAATTGTAGTCTCGAACAGCGAGTTTTATACCGAAATGTCGAGAATTTGGCTCCAAAAATTGTTTCTGCCAAATGGCGAGTTGTATTTCTTAGAGCATGTCTCAAAGATAAATTGATTCCACAGTTTATTCGCAATATATATATATATATATATATATATATATTAATGTAAAATCGCTGATTTTACGATAAGTTTTCCCATTGATAGACGTTAAAGGACTTGGAATAACTATTATGGATATTATTAATAGATCAAAAGGTATAACTAGCCTTAACAAAGCTTCATTTATTATTTTCCAATGAAACTGCAAAACCATTCTATTGAGCCCGGTATACGATTTGGTGATATCGTAACATTGGTGTCAGAATTGGGATACAAGACTGGTTTTGAAATCATTGGATGAGCTTTGGGCGAGTGAAATGAAAAACGAGCTGGAGAAACGTGGCCTGAGCGATACAGGTAAAAAAGACGAACTTATGGAACGCCTCTTAGCCGCGTTAGTGAATGAGGGCTATAGGCCTGTCGACGACGAATATCCATTCGATATTGACGAGGAAGCTGTGGTCAAGCGAAGGAAATTAAAAAACAAATTGCTGGAGGAAGAAAGACAACGAGCGAGAGAAAACATGGCAGCACAGGGGAAGACAGGAGAAGGAATGATTCTTTGCCACGAAAACAAAGTAGCAGCCGATACAACTGTTGAGAGTTTGGTCGCAGGGCTGGCTGAGGCAGTGGTGGACACTGCTCTGGACCAGCGGGTTGCTGGTGATGTGGGTTGCTGCGGCGAAACCCAATTTTAACTGGAGTCCACCAGCTGTATGTATATATATATATGTATATTTGTGCTCTTGTGACATTGTGTGTGCGTATAATTTTTTTTATCTTTAATATATCTATATATATATATATATATATGTATATATATATGTATATATATATATATATATATATATATATATATATATATATATATATATATATATATATATATATATAATTGTTATTTAGCTTTTTCCTTTGACAGGATGTCAGATGGTAATATTTGAGAAAATAAACGTGATTTTGGTAAGAGAAATTTTAATTATCAAAAGATTTGTTAGAACTGTGCTAAATTCTACAAAGTGAGATAATTCAGATTTGAGTCAAGTAAAAGATTATATTCAACGAAGAATATTAAAGTTAAAGATAATTCGAGAAATATTGTGTTATAAATAACTTCGACTTTAACGTTACGAATAGCTAGAAAACATATTCCTCTACGTTTACATTGGTGACCTCGACGTATTTACGCATTTTCATCCGTAAATATATTTTCTGAAGTTATTTGATCACAAGTGACCGATTTTTTTTTCCTTTTTAAAAAATGTCTGACACAGAAAAATTCATTGCGATGGGACAGGCTCTGGGCTATTCCGGAAAGGAATTGAAGAATTTTGTCAAAGAATTAAAAGATGAAGAAAGAGTTAGGAGAATGGAAGAGCGGGAAGATAAAAAAGCTCAACGTCAACATGAATTAGAATTGAAGAAGCTGGAATTGGAAGGCCTAACAAAAAAAGAGCCAAAGGCGTCGGTAGAGGTAACAAAGATTCCATATCCAAAGTTCTCGGAAGGTGACGACGTGGACGCTTTTCTGCTCCGTTTTGAGGCATTGGACAAGACAAATGATCACACAAAAAAGGGTTGGGGAATGCTTCTGGGTTCTCTGCTAAGTGCGAAGACATTGGAAGTGTTTGGCCAACTCAGCGATAGTCAGATGCAGGATTACGGGTCGGTAAAAGAGGCACTCCTTCGTCGTTTTGGGAAGTCGGCAGAAGACTACCGCATAAAGTTTCGAGAGTCAAAGCTTGAACCAGAAGAGACTTGGGAACAGTATCTAGTGCGACTAGATAATTACCTCAGGCGCTGGATGGATCTCGCGGGTACAAAAAACTTATTGTTTTTGGTTTTAAAAGAGCAGTTCTTTGGAAAGTGTCCGTCGGGAATGGCTGAATATTTGTTGGAGAAAAAAAGCGGTGACGTCAATGAGTTAAGTCGCTGGTTCAACAAGTACAATCAAGCTCAGCCAGTCACAAGCTTGGCAAAAGTCGAAAACATAAGCAGGATTAGCGGAAATCGTAGTCAACCAGACATTGACTCGGGAATGGTTGGACCACGCTGTTACAATTGCAATAAGCTGGGCCATATGGCAAAGGATTGTCATCAAGCTGGACATTTGGCAAGGGACTACAGTCAAGGCACTCAAGCAACTCCAGTCATGTGCCAAGCGCGTAGAGAGGCCAACTTGACATTACCATGCAAAGATTCTGGAGTAGTGAACGCATGCGCGGTCATCAGTGTTGTTTCAGTTAAGCGTAACTGTCACGCCCGCGTAAACGCAGTGTGCGTGCCTGGCCCTATAAGTTTGGAATTTCCGGCGTAGGTGGTGCAAGGTGTATTGCACAACGTTGTGTGTTTTGAATTGTATGTATCATTGCGCGATTGTTTGAATATTTTGGCCTGTAGCCTGTAAATTTACGCAGTTGCGGCTGGCCTGGAGGGCTTGTATATATAAGGCTGTTTGGAACTACTTCGGGGGATTCGCCATGTTTTGATAGAACTTGAACTTGTTATTCTCTGTCGTGTTGTTTGATTGATAGTTTTCGATAATTTTGAACTGTATTCGTTAATAAAATAACTAATACTCAATCAGTGTGTGGTCAACTTTGTTTCGATAGTTAATCGACTCGAGTTTCTCCAGTAATAGCGACTGTCGCAAGAGCGAAGGTCGTGACGTTACATCTCTTTGGTGGCAGCGGTGGGATCGTCAGTTCGATACATCGATCAGTTTTGGGTGAGATTCGTCCTGTGTGGTGGGATTCATCAAGTTGGTGAGGTTCTACCAGGTTTGGAGATCTGACGACTTTAGCGGTATCCAGTGGTTTTGGCGGGATCAGCGGAATTCGACCGGGATCTGCAAAACCGACCAGGGATTCGACGCAAATCGACCAGATCAGGGAGGATCATCATCGCAAGATCGACGATTGACGATTTCAGTGTTGGAGAAAGAGTCCAGACAGAGTTTCAGACCGTTCAGTTCGACACGAGGCGACATCCGTTTCTTAAGGAGGGCCGATCCACATCTCAGGTTAGAGATTTTATCGTTGCCGGATTGCCCAGTTAGGTTTTTCTTTTGTTTTCTTCTATGTAGTAGGCTTCGTAAATATGTTTAGAACCCCTACTGTTGAAGAGTCGGTTGCGCAGGATAGTCCAACCGGGATCCTTAGCGAGGAGCATTATCAATTTGTTGATGATAGTCGGCGTCCACGTAGGGTTAGTGAAGATGCTAACGTTAGCAAAAGTTCCAAATCAGAAATAACTGAGCGTAAGTTAGCATTGCGCGAAGCAGAATTGGCGGCAAAAGAAGCTAAGTTAGAAGTAGATAGGGCGAATCGCAGACTCGCTGAAGCTAAATTAGAACAAGACAAGGCTAAGTTAGAACAAGAGAGCAGACTCGCTGATGCTAAGTTAGAACAGGAGCGTAGACTCGCTGACGCTAAGTTAGAAGAAGATAGGGCGAACCGCAGACTCGCTGAGGCTAAGTTAGATGAGGATAGGGCAAACCGCAGACTTGCTGAAGCTAAACTAGAGCTGGAACGTGAAAGGATTCAGGACCACAATAGTCTTGAGGTTTCCTTATCCGTTCGCACTAGTCGCTTTCAAAATGCCATGAAAGGTATAATGGCGGAGTTTCCTTCAGATCCTGCTGCAATACCTGGGTATTTTCAATATCTAGAGAATCAATTTGTGTCTTACCAAGTTGATGATGATGTGAAACCCAAAATATTGCAGGCCCATTTAAATAATAGAGCTGGCTCAATCTTGTGTCGATTGACCGTTGCTCAATTAAGTGACTATGAGGAATTAAAGCAAATTCTGCTGCAGGAATTTCGAGTCACTCCCATTCTTTTGAGAGGTTTTATGCTGTAAAAAGAAGACCTGGTGAGACTTATTCACAGGTAGCTTCGGAATTACATACAGCGTTATCCTATTATATCAAAAGTAGAAATATCGATGAGAATTTCCATCAATTAGTTAGTTTGATGTGTGCCGATAGATTGAAACAACTGATGTCTCCCAGTTGTGCAGATTTTATTTTAACCCAGGAAAAGGATGATTGGTTAAATCACCGTGAGCTTTCACGCGTTGCGGATAGCTACATGGCCACACACGAGCATGAGACTAGACCGCCTCGATTCAACAACCCAAAACCAACAGATAAAGGGCCAGGGTTTCCCATTTCTAATAAATTGAATAAAAGCACTATTGACACTAATATTGATAAGGATAAGAAGTATGGATTGTGCTTTAAATGCCATAAGAAGGGTCATTCGTTCAAGGAATGTCCTTTACACAAATTTCCTTCCTCGACTTTACCTAATCCTAGAATTAATTGTTGTCAAACAGAAAATTCCCTTAATTGTCTCGATGATAGGAAAACATTGGTTGATGATAAAAATTTGTCTTCTCATTCAAAAAATTCCCTTAAAGGTCTCGTTGATAGGAAAATATTGTTTGATGATCAAAAATCTTTTCCCTGTCCCGAAGCATGTCCCATTATAGATGTTGATGATTATCACATCAGGTCTTATGAAAATGTATTTGTCGATCAATTACCATCTATTCCAGCTTTGATTGATGGTGGTGCAGAAGTGTGTTGCATTAGAGAAGATTTAATCAAATCTCTTTATAGGGTACCGCATAAATTTATTAAATTATCTGGCCTTAAAGGTCAACCAGAAATTGTAGGTTGTGTTAGATTAGTTGTTCGACCTGATCTTGTGGGTGATGACATTGTGAACCTAGCACCCAAGGTTCGTGCATGGTTTGCTGTCGTCCCAAATCTTAATGAGCAAATTATTATTACTCCCTCCGTAAGTAACCTATTAAAAACGATATCATTGTATGACACCGTCGCATATCCTAGTAAAAACAAGCAAAATGCACATGACTCTGATGCGAATGTTCCTAATCTTGAAATAAATAAATCTCAATCTTTTGTTTTAGATGAACCTTGTAGTGATGAGCATAGTCCAGATGTTGCATTGATTCTCGGTGAAGGTGTTTCTCGTGCTGCTGATGCTAGGAAAGTTGATTCACAGACCGATACTTGTCAGGACATAGGTGCTTCTGTGGTTTCGGGTGATAATATTTGTCCAGGTGCTGATGTTTGGAAAGTTGATTCACAGACCGATTCTTGTCAGGGCTTAGGTGTTCTTATAGTTTCGGGTGATGATATTTGTCCAGGTGCTGATGCTAGGAAAGTTGATTCACAGACCGATACTTGTCAGGGCTTAGGTGTTTCTGTAGTTTCAGGTGAAGATGTTTGTCCAGATGTTGATGCAGGCGGAAGTGATTCACAAACCGACGCTCGATTTACAACAGTTAACGATGCTTGTCAGGGGGTAGACGATAGTAATGATCACGATGCGTTTGCTAAAGAGCAACATGATTGTCCTTCACTTACGTCCTTCTGGTTGTTAGGTAAAGATAAGTGTAAAAACTTCTATATCAACAGGGGACTATTGTTTCACAAGGAGAATCAGTGGGGTCATTCCATAAAACAGTTATGTTTGCCCAGGAGTCGTATACTTGCAGTGTTACAGATGGGGCATGATGCTCCCTATTCGGGGCACATGGCTGCCAAGAGTACACGTCAGCGCATTCGACTCAGTTTTTGGTTTCCGGATATGGAGAAACAAGTTCAAACCTATTGTGAGTCGTGCCCCGTGTGCCAGTTAAGGACACCTGTTAGAAAAAAAGATCGAGTCCCCATAACTCCCATTCCAAGGGGAGATAAATTACCGTTTAACCATTTAGTTATGGATTGTATAGGGCCCATAATTCCAGCGGGTGATAGTGTGACTGTTCGACCCAAATACAATTATGCCCTTGTTGTTGTCGATTTGTTCTCTAGATGGCCGATGGCCTATCCATTAAGGTCATTAGATGCTAAATCGGTATGTGATATACTTATTCAGATATTTATGACGTTTTCCATACCACGAATAATTAGTTCCGATTGTGGCACGAATTTTAAAAATCAGTTAACGACGTCTTTTCTGAAGTGTTTGGGATGCAGTCCTCGATTTAACACCCCAGGGCATCCTGAAGCATCCGGGTTAGTCGAGAGGTGTAACCAGAGTCTTAAGAACATGATCTTTAAATTGGTTGAGGCACATCCTAAGGAGTGGTTTAAGGTTCTTCCTTTTGTATTATGGAGTTTACGCGAGAAACCGTCAGCTACAACTCATATTGCTCCTTATACATTAGTGTATGGTACTTTGCCTCGGGGACCACTTGCTATCCTCAGAGACTCTTGGAGTAACGAAAAGGAGTTACCTTTTCATTTAGGTAAGAATCCGTACAAATACTTTGGCCGATCTCAAACAAAACCTGCAATTAGCTAAGGAATTTGCTGAAATTGCAGGAAACCAAGAGCAGAGCAATTACGCACGAAAATATAACATAAGGAGCAGTAATAGGGCTTTTTGTGTAGGTGATAGGGTAATAATTTTAGCACCTATAAAAGAGGGTCTAAATTTATGAAAAGATGGCAGGGTCCTGGCGTAATAGTGAAGGTGAAAGCACCATATTCTTATTTTGTGGAAATTGATGGCTGCAAATACCATCTACATGCAAATAAGATTCGGAAGTATCATGACCGAATAGAAAGAGCCATCAATAACAATTGCTCTGTGGTATACGAGAAGGACCACGAATTTGGTTTAATTGATTTTCCAAGTAAGTTTGATCCTTAATTCATTCATTTATTCATTTATTGAGCACCAACATAAGTATTAAACGTAAACAAAAGAAAATAACCAAAACGACAAGAAAAATATAGAACCAAAATTTCAAAAAAAAAGAAAAAAATCGATTGGTTGAGAAAGAAATAAGGTGCCCAAAAGGTTCGTCCGAAGGGAATTCCTTCCCGCTTAATGGACAACCTTTACAAAAAGAACCAAATGAGCTGGTTGAGTTAAGACATTTCAAATAGTAGTTCAATAAACTTATCAAGGAAGAGACTGAAATTGGTATGCTAAGGTAATAGGTATTGAGTAGTTATGAGTGAGACAATAATAAGTAAGATTTCAGAGCTTGCTTAAATAGCGAAATACGTTTCAAGGAGGAGACAGATATTGGAATGTTTGAATAAATACGAGGGCCAGAACATTTAATAGAGAATGTTTTAAGAGTTGTCCGAGCAAAATCCGTTCGAAAACAGCGACCGGGGCGCAGATCATAGGAATGAACATCAGATAATTTTACAAACATGTTATCGAATGATAATTGATCCTTATCATGATAAACAGTGGGACGTGTTGGTCTAGTGGTATAGATACCGGCTTTGAGAGTCGTAGGACCCGGGTTCGATTCCCGGTCCAGGCACGTAATTTCCTTGAGCAAGAAACTAACTCACATGTGCTCACGTAAACTCAGTGCTATCTAGGGTTAACTTCTCATGTCTATGTAAATAGCGTGTTCTTCGAAGTTTCCTATTCCATAGGAACCTTCGTAAGCGCCTCTGACTTATCTGGCGCTATATAAATAAACTCATTTCATTTCATTTCATAAACCTCCGAGTTGTAGGGCAGCAAAGGGCTGTTTTGACCATCTTTCGCAGGATTATCGCACGCAATTATGTGATATAATTGATGATTTTCCTTAGATATTCTCAGAATCATTAGGAGTTTGTTCTGTAGTGTCTCATAAAATCGCGATTTCTCCTGACTTTACCCCCAAACACCTGAGAGCCTATAGAACCCCTGAACTGTTGAAGGTAGAAGTTGCTAATAAGATACAAGATATGCTTCGCCAGGGCGTCATTATACCATCGCAGAGTCCTATGGTAAGCCCGATGGTTTGTGTTTTGAAGGGACCTAAGGGAGAAAAAGGGGTCCGTATAGCCATCGATTATCGTCATGTTAATCGTTATACGAAGGGAGACTGCTTTCCAGTCCCCGATATCCCGAATCTGCTACAGATGGTAGGCAGAGCACAATTCCTGAGCTGTTGGCAAATTTCCATAAAGTTACTGCACTTTCTTACGAGAAAGATTTACTCAAGTTATGCAGAATTGTTCTCTATGGTCTGGAGTCGGTCAGCAATGCTTTGCTGAGCGCGACTTCCTTCTCAGAACCATTTGGTATTTTGTGTTGTATTATCATTATTTTATTTAGTAACTGATTTCCTGTCTCGATTAAATTAGGTTTGGAGTAGCTGTGGCTACGGTTAGGTTTATTTATCCTAGGGTGTTTAATCTTTGGTTAAGTATTTCTTTGGTTATCGGAAATTGGTGTTAGTTTATATGGGTATCTTTGTGACGTTCTTTTGCTAATTTTTTTCTTTGGGCGATCCTGGTCAACGATAAAGTGGATCGGTCGTGAGTTTTTCTTTGCAGGTTTCCAGGGAGAAGAGCGCGTCACTGAACAAAGAGCTGCAGGACGTCTCATTTGTTCTTGCTCGGGAGGTTCTTCGACCACGTCTTTCTTTCGCGGGTGGCTCATCGCTGTCGTGCCTGTTCTGGATTTTCAAGTTCCCAAGACGGATGAAGTGGATGAGCACCAGGAAACCCGACGACAAAAGAAGCGCACTCAGCCAACCGGATCCACACTCAGCCAACCGGATCGACCCAGATCAAAGAATGAAACTGTTGCCGCTAACGAGAAGGATCGTTACCGACTTTGGGGGGGGAGGTATGTCACGCCCGCGTAAAGGCAGTGTGCGTGCCTGGCCCTATATGTTTTGAATTTCCGGCGTAGGTGGTGCAAGGTGTATTGCACAACGTTGTTTGTTTTGAATTGTATGTATCATTGCGCGATTGTTTGAATATTTTGGCTTGTAGCCTGTAAATTTACGCAGTTGCGGCTGGCCTGGAGGGCTTGTATATATAAGGCTGTTTGGAACTACTTCGGGGGGATTCGCCATGTTTTGATAGAACTTGAACTTGTTATTCTCTGTCGTGTTGTTTGATTGATAGTTTTCGATAATTTTGAACTGTATTCGTTAATAAAATAACTAATACTCAATCAGTGTGTGGTTAACTTTGTTTCGATAGTTAATCGACTCGAGTTTCTCCAGTAATAGCGACTGTCGCAAGAGCGAAGGTCGTGACGTTACAGTAACTTTAACTGAATTTGGTCTAATAACTGAAAAAAGAGATTTAAGTTAAGTACTAACTGAAATTTTAACTGAAAAATAATGTTAACTTTAATTGTAATACTAATACTATTAATACTAATAGTAAAAAAAGTAGTAACTGTAATACAAACTGAAAAAAAAATGTTTTCGGAAAATCCAATACAGAAATGCGCTAAAATTTTATATCTTTGTTTTCATTTGGTAACCGGACCCACTCGTGTCTTTTATCTTTACTATGATTTGCTTTTTCATTGCTTTATTTGCATTTAACGACGTATGAACAATGTTAAAATTAAATTCTGGCCGAAAACAAGAAAATGGAGTTTGGCGTTATTTAAGTTACGAGCCCTCTACTGATAAAAGCCGGTGCAACGTTTTGGAGAAAAAGATTCTGAAGCTCACGTGGTCGAAACTTGCGTAGCTCTGTTGAAAAGTAAATCATTTAAGTCATACATAGACATAAGGAAGTGGCAAAAGAACTTAAGGTTTTGGAGACAAATCGCAAAAAGCTAAAGGCCAAGTGCAAACTAATCGAAAATGATAAAGGAAACACGGTTAACCAGAATAGCGCACAGACTACTTTGCCTGCTTTTATTAACCAAAAAAGAATGGAATTCAGATGCACAAGAAGTGAAACTGAGACAGCGTTTGCTTAGTAATATCAGTTACATTAATAACTGTTATACTAACTGTAATAGTAACTGAAAAAATTATTAACTCTAATATTAACTGGAAAAAATGAAAAAAATTAACTTTAACTGTAATACTAACTAAAAAACATTAAATTGGCTAACTTTAACTGATACTCTAACTGAAAAACCCTAACTGAAACAACACTGGCGGTCATGGTGATGGAAGGTAAAATGAATGAGGTCCAATTAAAATGTGGCTGCTTTTCACCGGTAATAGCGGATGGTTGTTTGCATTCAGGAGAAAAGTTTAATTTAACCAGAAGGTTTGTGAACAGAAAACCGGTAAAAGTTTTGAGGGACACTGGCTGTACTGCCGTAAAGGTAAAGGAATCATTAGTGCACCCGCATCAGATGACCGGAAGAACGAGACCCTGTGTTTTGATCGACGGCACAGTTCGGGTAGCTCCAACAGCAGTGGTAAAAATCAAAACAGACTGGTTCAGAGGAACCAGAGAGGTGGTGTGCATGAAAAACCTACTTTGCGATCTCGTGCTGGGAAATGTTGAAGGAGTAAGAGGTTTTGATGCAATGGCTGCAGGAAAACGCTTTGGTCGGAAACCACAGAAATATATATATATATATGTATATTTGTGCTCTTGTGACATTGTGTGTGCGTATAATTTTTTTTATCTTTAATATATATGCGTATATATATATGTATATATATATATATATATATATATATATATATATATATATATATATATATATATATATATATATATATATGTTATATATATATGTTTGTTTAAATATATATATATATATGGGCGTATATATATATGTATATGTATATATATATATATATGTGTATATATATATATGTATATATATATAGATCAGTTTTTATTCTATTTCCTTCTTTATTATATCATAAGCAAACAAATTTATATTAAGAATAGATAATCAGAAAGATCTAGTAAGTGTTAGCAGCCACTTAAGTAGATTATATTATTACCATTTAATTAGAATAATAAAGATATAACATTGACGACGAGGATGTCAAAGGACCAAGATTCAAACATAGCACAATTGCTTAAGTTTCTAATTGAAAAAGAGGCTCGAGAAAAAGAAGAAAAACTTGAGAGGGAAGCTCGAGAAAAAGAAGAGAAACTTGAGAGGGAAGCTCGAGAAAAAGAAGAAAAGAGAATTGAAAAAGAAGAAACTGAAAAAAAATTTCTTCAGCTAATCTCAATGATACAGGACAATAATTCCGTCAAAGTAAGACCAGACCTCTACAAACGAATTGAGCAATTTGTTTACGATCCAGATCAAGGCCTTACATTCACTGATTGGATTGGGCGATTTGAAGAAGCTGTTCAGTCAGTCGGAGGCGAATCAATGAGCGATAAAGAAAAAAGAGCAACTCTGACCGGGAAGCTTCAACAAAACGAATACACACTACTTAAGGGTAGTATATTGCCGAGAACAATCGAGAATCTAAACTATGAAGAGACAAAAGGTTGGTTAGAAAAACTGTTTGGCAATAAAAAAAGCATTCATCAAAGACGGTTTGATTTTGAAAACGTCCAAATAAGGGACTCAGAGACTTTCAGGGCATTCGGTACAAGGGTGAACAGGCTGTGCAACGAAGCACAATGGGAAAATTTTACAAAAGAAGCCAGTATGTGCTTACATTTTATATGGGGATTGAAGGATCCGAAATATTTAAACATTAAGCACAAATTACTGCTCAGGGTAGAACAAGAGTGCTCACTGGAAGAACTTATTGAAGAATGTGAAAAGATAAAACTGTTACATACAGAACAAATGATGATTTCAGAAACCTTAGTTAATAAGGTTAATCACAATACAGAGAAATCACCCAAAAAATCTTCCAGCCAAGAAATCCGGGGTTCATCCGTAAACAAAAATGTTTGTTTTCGCTGTGGAAAACCGGGACATTTTGCTGCCAACTGCAGAACTGATGATAGAAGTCCCAAAAGATTTTTCAGTAGAAAGAGAAGTCCAAGTTTAAGGAGGAGTCCAAGTCCGTCGTATAGGCGACACGAAATACGGCAAGTCAGAAAAATTCCCAGCAAGCGAACAGTTATAGCAGCCAATAGAAGATACACCACTGTGAAATTTGGTGATGTCGAAATTAGGATGCAACTGGACTCCGGAGCCGATGTCACAATCA
The DNA here is from genome assembly GCA_963978895.1 of Erpobdella octoculata. Taxonomy (NCBI): domain Eukaryota; kingdom Metazoa; phylum Annelida; class Clitellata; order Hirudinida; family Erpobdellidae; genus Erpobdella; species Erpobdella octoculata. The sequence goes on from OZ022239.1 coordinate 24,363,559, forward strand.
TCAGTACAAAAACTTGGGTGAAGATTGGTTCACCACGGCTAGATAAGGCAACAACAAAAATTGGTGCTGCAAATGGTACTGAAATTCAAGTACTAGGTGAATTTCAAACCAAATTTTCGTGCGCAGGATTCACAGGCAATGGACGCTGTTTTGTGGCCAAAAATACGACACAGCTTCTAGGAATTGAATGGATGGATCAACTTCCACCAATGATAAAAGCGTTTGATGCAATCTGTTGTTCTGTTGCAGAAAAGCCTTCGCAGGAAGAAACCAGTTTAGCTGTTCGTTTACAAACAGAGTTTCCAAATGTTTTCAAGGAAGAATTGGGCCATTGCAGTAAAAATAAGGCAAGATTGCTCCTTAAGTCAGAGTCTCAGCCAAAATTTTGCAGACCACGAAAAATACCTTTTGCTTACGAAGAAATAACCATTAGGGAACTTGAAAGACTGGTCAATGTAGGAGTTCTTAAAAGAGTTGAATACAGTCACTGGGCGGCACCGATTGTGGTTGTTCCAAAGAAAAGCGGAACGGTGCGCATCTGTGCTGATTTTAAAACAGGCCTTAACGACGCGCTTGAGATGCACCAACATCCACTTCCAACACCGGATGAAATTTTTTCAAAATTAAACCAAGGAGCTTGGTTTACTCAAGTAGATTTTGCTGATGCATATCTACAGTTGGAAATGGATGAATCGTCAAAAGAGCTCGTTACGATCAACACTCCTAAAGGTCTATATCAGTACCAGAGACTTCCCTTTGGAGTAAAAAGTGCACCAGGTATTTTCCAGGAAACAATGGATAATTTAACTTCAGGGTTAAAAGGTTGTGCAGCTTACCTGGACGATGTAATTGTGACCGGCACAACATTGGAAGAACACAATATGAATGTTCTTGAACTATTCAAACGGATTTCAGATTTTGGTTTTAGAGTCAAGATGGACAAGTGCTCTTTTGCCAAGAAAGAGATTAAATTTCTAGGTCATATTATCAGCAAAGAAGGCCGAAAACCAGACCCAGAAAAGATAATAGCAATTGTAGAAATGCCCCCACCAAAAGACAGGAAACAGTTAAAATCGTTTTTGGGTATGGTTAGTTACTATTCTGTTTTTGTACCAAAGATGAGACAAATGAGAGGCCCACTAGATGAATTGGAAAAAAATGAGAAATTTGAATGGTTAAGAGTACACCAGGAATCTTTCACAAACCTTAAGAAGGTGTTACAATCAAATTTATTGCTCACGCATTATGATCCCAAAAGAGACATCGTAATAGCTGCTGATGCATGTGAATACGGAATTGGAGCAGTGATTTCACACCGATTTCGTAATGGAACAGAAAAAGCAGTCGCTCATGCAGGCCGGCCGCTGACCCAAGCAGAAAAGAATTACGGCCAAATAGAAAAAGAAGCTTTAGCCCTAGTTTTTGCAGTAAGGAAATTCCATAGATTTGTTTACGGAAGGCGGTTTACGCTTTTGACCGATCACAAGCCTCTCTTGTCAGTATTTGGTTCAAAAAAAGGAATATCTGCACACGCTGCAAACAGACTACAGAGATGGGAGCTGATACTTTTAGCTTATGATTTTGAGATCGAATATCGTCGAACAGCAAATTTTGGTCAAGCTGATGCCTTATCAAGACTCATTGATTCCAAAAAAACAACAGGAAATGAGGATTTGATAATAGCAGGTGTAAACGAAGACATCACAATGATACAAGAGGATACGATGAGACAATTACCTGTTAGTAAGAAAGATATTCAAATTATGACAGAAGAAGACTCTGAACTCAGAGAGTTAAGTGAGATCATTAAAAAAGGATTTTGGCCAAAAGTTAAACCTGGATCAAACTGGAATGCATTCCAAAGTAAAGCAACTGATTTGACTTTACATGATGGCGTTCTATTTATGGGTGTAAGAGCAGTAATTCCAAAAAAACTGCAACAGCGTATATTGAGGATGCTACATCAGGGCCATCCAGGAATTACGAGAATGAAAATGCTGGCCAGACAGTCGGTGTATTGGCATGGAATCGATAGAGATATTGAAAGTATGGTGAAAACCTGTGATGCATGTCAAAAAGCAGCTAAAATGCCTATAAAAAACACGTTGTCACCATGGCCTGAACCATCACAGGCCTGGGAGAGAATTCACATTGATTTTGCGGGACCAATGGAGAATTCAATGTTTCTGGTTGTTGTGGACGCATATTCAAAATGGCCAGAAATAATACAAATGAGTACGGCTACCTCAACAACGACAATTCGCGAGCTGAACAGAATGTTTGCTCGGTATGGATTTCCCAAGACATTGGTATCAGATAACGGAACACAATTTACTTCTATGGAATTTGAAAGATTTTGTCAGTCAAAATTTATCAGTCATATCCGAATACCTCCTTTTCATCCACAAAGTAATGGTCAAGCAGAAAGAGTTGTTGATACTTTCAAAAGAACCATACAAAAGCTAAAAGGTGAAGGAATTACCGAGGAATTAGTGCAAAAGTTTTTGTTGTGTTATAGATCTACACCATGCCCATCTAGTCCACATCAAAAATCTCCCGCAGAAAATTTTTTGGGGAGACAAATTAGAACACCACTATCAGACTTACAACTAAGTACTAAAAAAGACAAAAAGCATTCAGAAAAAAAGTCTTGCATGAAGAGACAGTTCGACGAAAGGAATGGGGCAAGACCGAGAGTTTTTAAAGAACAAGATGCGGTGTACGCTAGAGATTATAAAAATCCAAACCATCCCAGATGGATACCAGGGAAGATTTTAAAAAGAATTGGAAAAACGGTTTACGAAGTCGAGATTGACAGAAGGATTACAAAAAGGCATACAAATCAATTAAGACCAAGGAATTTAGATTGGGCACTTAAAGAAATGTTTCAGACTTTCGACATGCCAGTGCCCCTTCAAGATAAAAGTGATAAAGAGAAAGCCCCGGTAAGAATTGTGTTCCCAGAAGAGGAAGAGATGTTGGAACCAGACATAAACGCAACCCCTCGGTTTACGGAGAATGAGGATGGAGAGAATAGACAAGGAGACCATGTTCCGAGCCATATAGATAATGAAGCCAATCCGGAGGAATTGTCACACATTCCAACAGGAATAGAACCAGAGGCAAGACCTAAACGTTATTGCAACCCTCCAAAACGGATAGTACTGGACCCCAGTAGAAAATCATATAATTTTCTATAAAGAGGGGGAGGTGTTATATATATATGTTTGTTTAAATATATATATATATATATGGGCGTATATATATATGTATATGTATATATATATATATATATGTGTATATATATATATGTATATATATAGATCAGTTTTTATTCTATTTCCTTCTTTATTATATCATAAGCAAACAAATTTATATTAAGAATAGATAATCAGAAAGATCTAGTAAGTGTTAGCAGCCACTTAAGTAGATTATATTATTACCATTTAATTAGAATAATAAAGATATAACAATATATATATATGTATATATAATTGTTATTTAGCTTTTTTCTTTGACAGGATGTCAGATGGTAATATTTGAGAAAATAAACGTGATTTTGGTAAGAGAAATTTTAATTATCAAAAGATTTGTTAGAACTGTGCTAAATTCTACAAAGTGAGATAATTAAGATTTGAGTCAAGTAAAAGATTATATTCAACGAAGAATATTAAAGTTAAAGATAATTCGAGAAATATTGTGTTATAAATAACTTCGACTTTAACGTTACGAATAGCTAGAAAGCATATTCCTCTACGTTTACAATAATGAATATTGATATGAAATGATTCGAAACGTTGAAATATGAAACATTGGATATTGGTATGACACATTAAATGATATGAAGCATTGGATTGTAATATAAAACATTGAATATTGATATGGAGCATTGAAAGATGATATGAACAAAGGATGAAACAATCTAAATTGAATATTTAAAACCATAAAACATTAAAACTAGTCCGAAATAAAATTGACTCAAATTGTTAAAATATCGATATATAGACACGTAAACGTTTCTTATTCGACTGGAAAAAGCCAATGTAATATACAGTTGTGGCCACGCAGGCTGTATACCGTGTGACCGGCTGCACGAGTTTGCGGAACGAAAAAGCTGACGTCGTCAATGTTGCGGGCAATTTTGATCTGCTCGATCAGGTCACCTCTCGAACGGCGGTATTGTAGCGTTGTGATTCCATGTTGTTGCAGACAATGTTCATAGGGCTGATGTTTTAGTATTGCAATGATTTTTGTTGCCCGACGTTGGACCTGCTCAAGAAGGTTTATATCGCCCTATTGATAAGGCGACCAAGATTGAACAGCAAATTCAAGATGTGGGTGGACGTAGGAGAGGTAAAGTGTACGCCTCAGTATGAGGCTGCGGCTGCGGAAAGCTTTTCTGAGTCGGCTGAGCATATGATTGGCTGATGAACCTGCTTTTTCGACCTGTGCTCGGACCTTTAGATCATCTGAGACGAGAACACCAAGATCACGTTCAACTTTTGGGACTTCGAGTGGTCGCCGCGTGCCGTCAATATGTCTCATAGAGTATTGGTGGGTTATTCTGTGTGAGCGACCGACATGCATGATTTTGCATTTCTCGACATTGAAGTGCATTAACCAAGTGAATGACCACTCAACTGCAAGGTCAATGTCAGCCTGGAGAAATGATATGTCGGAAGCTGACTTGATGATGCCGATGATTTTGCTGTCGTCCGCGTACAATTTAATTTGTTGTGTGATAGTGTCCGGTAAGTCGTTAATATATAACACAAAAAGTAGTGAACCAAGAACAGAGCCTTGAGGAACGCCACTGGTCACATTCTTCCACTAGGACTCACAGCCTTCAATCAAAACGCGCTGCTTCCTATCTTTCAGCCACGCTTCGATCCATCTGAGTAGCATACCACGGATGCCGTAAGTTTTTAGTTTATGCAGTAAACCTTTGTGAGGTACTCTGTCGAATGCTTTGGCAAAATCTGTATATAGTACGTCAGCCACATAACCGCAATGAGTGAGTATGTCGCGAGTTTCAAGTAGATTTGTCAAGCAGCTTTTTTTCTTGAGAAAACCATGTTGATGTTTGCTGATTAAGCCGTTGACGACGCAGTGCTGCATGATGTGTTCATGTAGAATGCCCTCCATTACATTACAGGGCACAGGAGTGAGAGAGACAGGCCTGTAGTTAGATGGCTTGAGCTTGCTGCCTTTTTTGAAGATAGGGGAAACATTTGATTTTCTCCATGTGTCCGGTATAACTCCGGACATGAAGGAGCGCTTGTAGATGAGAGCCAGAGGTGTGGCAAAGGCAGTTGCGCAATTGCAGAGAACGCGTGGGTGCAAACCGTCAAGACCCATCGATTTAGTTTTGTCTAAGCTATGGAGTCTTTTTTGAAGAATATCTGTAGAAAAACAACTTTCATTTACATCGCAGATTAATTCGGTGCGATCTGTAAAAGCAGGCATGTAACCCTCAGGTTCGATGACAACAAAAAAGAATTTAAATAGCAATATATATATATACATATATACATATATATATATATATATATATATATATATATATATATATATATATATATATATATATATATATATATATATATATATATATATATATATATATATATATATATATATATATTCTTTTAAGCACACTCCGTTAAAAACTATGGCCCACTTGGCGTTTATCAATTTTTTTATGGTGCCCTCGATTTTGCGGTAATTGAAAGACGTGAGACTTGTTTCAGATGTTTTATTTGGCTTACTGCAGTTTCGGAAATCCTTTTCCATCTTCAGAGCCCAAAGTAATAAACTAAAAGTCAGCGTAAAATAAGAAACGGAAGCAAGACGAATCAAAACAAGTTAAATTAAATTAAATTAGAGTTCGAAACAAATTAAATTAAATCCCATTAGAGTGCAAAAGTAAAACGAAAACGAGATTACTTCAAATTAAGTAAACGGGTGAGCGCTAAAGCACGAACGCGACAACTTAAAGGTGAGATAGCTAGACGAGGTGAATAGCTGTAGTTGTAGGTGTGTGTACGAATATGGGAAGGGGTAATGTTAGGGTTATTAATAATGTCAGAAGAGATATGTGTATTAGGAGAGCTTGTGTTCGCGGAAACGAGTGAATAATCGACAATACATTGAGTGGTAGTTTGTTCTGTGGAAGTGAAAAGTGAAGAGATATCGACAATCGTGGGGTCGGATGAGTAGTCGACGATGCATTGAGTGGTAGTATGGTCTGGGTGAGTGGAAGGTGAAGAGATAGCGACGATCGTGGCGTCGGGGTCAGAAGCAGGTGTCGGAGGGTGCGAAGGAAGCGTGGTGGGAAGCTGCGGAGGAAGACAAGGTGCGGTGGTAGAAGCAATACTTGGTTCGAGTGTGGAAGTTTGGTTGGTATCAATGTACCAAATAAAACATCTGAAACAAGTTTCACGTCTTTCAATTACCGCAAAATCGAGGGCACCATAAAAAAATTGATAAACGCCAAGTGGGCCATAGTTTTTAACGGAGTGTGCTTAAAAGAAAATATTACGCCAAACTACGCTCGAAATATATATATATATATATATATATATATATATATATATATATATATATATATATATATATATATATATATATATATATATATATATATATATATATATATATATATATATATATATATATATATATATATATATATATATATATATATATATATATATATATATATATATCGAGCGTAGTTTGGCGTAATATTTTCTTTTAAGCACACTCCGTTAAAAACTATGGCCCACTTGGCGTTTGTCAATTTTTTTTTTATGGTGCCCTCGATTTTGCGGTAATTGAAAGACGTGAGACTTGTTTCAGATGTTTTATTTGGCTTACTGCAGTTTCGGAAATCCTTTTCCATCTTCAGAGCCCAAAGTAATAAACTAAAAGTCAGCGTAAAATAAGAAACGCGGAAGCAAGACGAATCAAAACAAGTTAAATTAAATTAAATTAGAGTTCGAAACAAATTAAATTAAATCCCATTAGAGTGCAAAAGTAAAACGAAAACGAGATTACTTCATTAAGTAAACGGGTGAGCGCTAAAGCACGAACGCGACAACTTAAAGGTGAGATAGCTAGACGAGGTGAATAGCTGTAGTTGTAGGTGTGTGTACGATTATGGGAAGGGGAGATAGTGTACGAGAAACGTCTTGTAGGTAGAATTGGTGAAATTTATAGGTGTACAAATGGCTATAAAGGCGTTGGTGGCAGAGCGGTAGAGCGTTCGCCTGTCGATCGTTAGGTCGGCAGTTCGAACCTTGCCGGCGTCACCAGCGTAACTCCCTTAAGCAAGGAGTTCACTCGCATTGCTAAAAGGGTAGGCGCCTATAAATGGCTGCCTCTACAAGTACCCTTTCTCGCCTTCGAGCAAGACTTGTCTTGGAAAAGGCGTTGTGAAAAAGAAATAAAGAAAAAAAGAAAAGAAAAAGGTGTATGGCGCGGGCGGTGTACAAGTATAAATAGGAAAGAGTAACAGTATGTGTGTGGTAAGAAATAATGTTTTATTTGTGTCGATTACGACGCGAAGTAATGTTAGGGTTATTAATAATGTCAGAAGAGATATGTGTATTAGGAGAGCTTGTGTTTGCGGAAACGAGTGAATAATCGACAATACATTGAGTGGTAGTTTGTTCTGTGGAAGTGAAAAGTGAAGAGATATCGACAATCGTGGGGTCGGATGAGTAGTCGACGATGCATTGAGTGGTAGTATGGTCTGGGTGAGTGGAAGGTGAAGAGATAGCGACGATCGTGGCGTCGGGGTCAGAAGCAGGTGTCGGAGGGTGCGAAGGAAGCGTGGTGGGAAGCTGCGGAGGAAGACAAGGTGCGGTGGTAGAAGCAATACTTGGTTCGAATGTGGAAGTTTGGTTGGTATCAATGTACCAAATAAAACATCTGAAACATGTTTCACGTCTTTCAATTACCGCAAAATCGAGGGCACCATAAAAAAATTGATAAACGCCAAGTGGGCCATAGTTTTTAACGGAGTGTGCTTAAAAGAAAATATTACGCCAAACTACGCTCGATATATATATATATATATATATATATATATATATATATATATATATATATATATATATATATATATATATATATATATATATATATATATATATATATATATATATATATATATATATATATATATATATATATATATATATATATATATATATATATATATATATATATATGCATAACACATACAGATAATATATATATATATATATTGCTATTTAAATTCTTGAGAGGGAAAAATTGGATGATGGAATAAGGTAGATTGCATTGGCATGCTGAACTTTGTACTATCAATTATGTAAATTAAATAGGCCCATCATGCTGTTCGTACTGACGCATGGCATACGCTGACGATAAAGGAGAGAAAATTGATTCCACGGAGAGAGTATGCATTCGTATTGTACAGAATTAGGCACAAACATAAATCAGAAAAGAGAGTAGAAGGAAAAGAAAAAAAGCGAGAGATTGAGAGGGAGAGAGATAGCACGTAATTACTTGTTTTCAGCAACAACATCAAAAACATAAGAGCTGATATTTCATTTAAAGATTGAATAACTGTTTTGCAGAATCCGTTTTGTCATTTTTTTCATTTGCTGATTTGACAGTTAAAGCTCTTTTTAACCATCAAGTTTTAAAATAAACATGTTTCAAAGTCAAAACGTTTGATAAAATTGAAAAATTAAGCATTTCTTATATCTATTTCGATTATTATGGAGCAGTTTGCGGACCAAAGTTTTCCAACGGGAACGATCCCAGTTCAAGTTATTTATCCCAATAATTCAAAACTGAAATACTCTAACAAACGTGCTACATTTTTGGGGGCCAGTCAAATAACGGGTGGTCTGATTTGTATTTTGTGTAATATTATTTTGTTGTCTCTCTGCGGTGTGGGTTATCGATGTAGAACGGTCGCCATAACTGGATATGGAATATGGTCCGGAGTTCTGGTGAGTGTAACTTTAATTGTCTCAAAATTGAGATTGAATAAAAAAATGATTGTTATAAATTTCAGTATGTAGCAACGGGAATCGTTGGTTGCTGTTCTGGAAGATCTCCTCCACGCAAGAATTTAGTATGTCAATTTTGATTTAAAATTTGATTGTTGGCTTGTGAAACGAGAGCTAAATGTTTTACTCACCAAATTTGTAACCCGTAAAAAAACTTAAAAAAATTTCTTTCTAAAGAAATAAAATGAATTTTCAGATCATTGCTTTCATGGTGATGAGCATAATATCGGCATCCATCACAATATGGCCAATTATTTTGGGTATTGTTGATTCTATTGAATTGCCATGGAATTGTTGGTTTAGCTTTGGACCAGTAAGTAAAAGTTATATCATTTTTTAAACAAGTAAAGAGAAAACGAGTTTTTCAACACAAACTTTTTTTTAATTGAATCATGTATTGTCATTCAATATAAAGCTATGCTGAAAGTTTCAGCTTCCTAGCTAGTCAAAAAGCTGGTTAAATTTTACTTGCGAGATTTGTGTTCAGAGAAAGACACACACACACAAATAGAGATTGTCTCCTAAATAAAAGTTTGTAAAAAGGTTTTAATCTTAGGAAAATTTTTAATTAAAATCTTTTCAGCTTCTGAGTGCTTGCACCATTGACGCTATTTTTAGCTTGTTCTTGGAAATTTGTTTTTAAAATACGAGCTTAATAATACACTTTTGCCGGCCGGCTGTGTGGCTTGTGAGGAGAATGAACTCGAAAACTAGAAAGGAAACGGGAGCGAGAGAAAAAAACGGTAGAAAAATCTCTAAAAACCCCGGGCAACGCAGGGTACCTCGCTAGTATACAATATAAAAACGCCTAAACAAAACTAGAGTTATTTATATTGTGTAAAGTATGCAAACAACTTAATTAGATTTTACGTAGTCAGTGGCCTAGCGTATAGGGGGCGGGGGAGTGGTCCGCTTTTGGGGGCCCTTTTATCAATGCAGAAAAAATTGTAGTAATTTTTTACTATAAAAGAATGAAATACTTTTGCTATAAAACAAACAAATTTATAAGAATGATAGATAAGCAAGTTAAAATAATATTTTGAAAATATTTATTGAAAGAATGTTTCAAAGTTAAAGGGAATTTTAACGTTAAAAACTAGTAAGAGCTTGAAAAAGTCCACCGCGAGAACCTGTTCTTGTTTGCTGAAAGACTAAAACGTAAACAATTTTTGAAAATTGTCTTTAATAAAAGCTATTGATTAAAATATCTTTTTTCTGTAAAATTTGTCCTCGCTATAAAAACTCATTCTTTTCATTAAACGCCTGAGTGACCGTTCATTCAGTTCAATGACCATTTAGCCATATAGTACCACCCATATATATATAGAATAAATATATCGGCCCGCCTGTTGTTTTGGAAGGCTTTTAGCAAAGCAGCCTACTAGACCGGAGATCCGAAACGAAGAACTGAGAGTTACAACCGTATAGTAACTTAATCAAATATTTTTTAATAGAAAAAAAAGAATTTTTTATGTACAAAATAAATTTTTAATTTTATAAAAATTAAAAAAATTTTTTTATAAAAATTTCAGTTGACATTGAATTTTATTTGCGTAGTCTCTAGTTCGATGGTCTATTTATGTCTATTCAACGTCGCCAATGTTATCGGTAAATTAGAATTGTATATTTTTTATGTCGGATATCGCGTTAAATTAAAATAAAGCTCATATCAACTACTTTTAGCTATAAGAAATCGACGTTTCATTTTCTTACAAACCGGAGTTTAGTCTCCGCTGTCGTACCAAAAATTGATTAATACAAATAATGAATATTCATGGTACCAAAAAACTCTAAATCGTTTTTTCGGAGGTCATCTTGGCATCTCACTCAAAACCTGCTCATCTCCGATATAGTTATTCTATATATATGGTACCACCCTCCCCTATTATAAGAGTGCCTTTGAGCTTGCAAAAACCAAAAGCGTACAAATTAAGTTGTTTAATCTAACGTCTCCATCAATTTCTTTTGGGTCTAAAAACTTGTGTTTTGTTCTTGTTAATAAATGTTCATGTATCTATTACTCCATAAATCGTTGTTTTGCTTCAGCAGATATTACACTCAAACTCTGTTACAAAACGTCTTGGAAATTTTTTATTTGAGATTTTATTGCATTTAATTAAAATATATTATGCCGAAATTTTATGGAAATAAACAAAAATACTTTATTTTCCTGAAATGAAAGATAGACTGGAAAGCTTGATAAACAAATATTTAAATTTAACCATCCGGTTTTTAGGAGAAAAAGCTGATTAAGTTTCACTCCCCAGTCATTGTACAATTGCGTAATTAGTAATTACCCCATTTTATCAACAGCTGACTCTACTGACAACAGTGGCCGCCGCGTTATGCGAAATTACTAACCTATATGCATACCATATATATATAGAATAGTATATCGGCAAGCCTGTAGTTTAAGATGGCTTTTAGCTAGGCAGCCTAGGAGCCAGACCAAAGAACTCCAAAAACGATTTAGAGTCTTTTTGCCCATGAATATTCATTATTAATATTAATCGGCAATAACTTTACCGATATAAACCGATAAAGAAATGGGAAAATTTTAAATTTAATACAGCATTTGGCAATAATAATAATAATAATTAAAATATGGGGTTTTGAAATTTGTTCTACTCAATTTACGGTTGTCAGCTAGCTTAAAATCTTAAAATGTGTACTGCAACATTTGCAATATCTGTTTGATTTGCCAGAGCTATAAAAAATTCCAAATTTCAAAACTTGTTTAATGTATTGTACAAGTATCTGCAGAAACCTGAAAAAAGTCAGAACAAAGCTTAAGATCTTTAAAATCTACAGAGAAA
>OZ022239.1:24380442-24580442 GCA_963978895.1 Erpobdella octoculata
AATCAGAACTATAAAATCACTGCAGCAGAACAAGCATAATTTATCTTAACAGATATCTCTCTACCTTGCTACACCCATACACTCCCTTCCCGTCAGCTCCGCTCTTCAACTCAATTTCTTCTTCAACCCCAATTTTCACACACTAAGTTTGGTGCACGAGCTTACCCTGCTGCAGCTCCTCTGGTTTAGAACTCACTTCCCATATCAAATCTGCTTCATCTCTTTCCCTCTTTAAACGTACTTTAAAAACTCATCTTTTCTCACGTTCACCCGCCTCAGATTCGTTTTCGACATTGACGTTAAATAAACTTGATTTGATTTGATTCATTTGATTAACTAATGTTTACACAAATGGAAGTAACAATTTATCCAGTTGATTAATTTTAAAAATTATCTGCTTCTCAAATTTTATTTTAACTTTGTTTTTATTTTTGTTGAAAAAAATGTATTAATATGATTGCAGGTGTTCCTCTAGAAGGGAACCAGTCTTTGAACCCAAACATTGGTATTGATCCTACAAGCTTCAACTATCAACAATTATAAAACGTGATGTTACACTGATGAACTAATATACTTTTTACTGATATTACTGAATTGGGGTGTAAAAATTCACTTGAACCTTGTCCTAGATTTAAAACGAACACTTAATTACTACGGTTATACAAAGTTGTTCATGTTGCATGTTTTTATACAATGTCGTACATTATGTTCTACCATCCACAATGATATTTTTTATTTAATGTATTTTTTTTGCTAGTCTTATATTAGCTTGCTCTGTAAGGTTAAACGGACCATTTTTGTGGTTAATCGGACTTTCTGTCTTTCTGTCTTTGTCATTCTTTCTGTTTGTCCAAATATGTATATATATATATATATATATATATATATATATATATATATATATATATATATATATATATATATATATATATATATATATATATATATATATATATATATATATATATATATATATATATATATATATATATATTATATTTTATTATAAATAAATCGAGAGTGGAAAAAAATTATTATTTTTATTTTTATTTATTTGTTTAACCAAAAAGAGGGTCACAAATGACCACTAACACAAATTGGTGAACGAACACATTAAAGTGATCACAATTAGTTAGGAATGGCAAAATGATTTAACCACCATGCATAGATGAAATATATATAATTAAATTAAATTAAATGATCAGAAACGTCTTCAAATCGGCATCAGAAACGCAGGACTTAAAACGACTGTGAGTTGTGGAGTTAACAATATGTGGAGCTAAGGAGTTTCCAGGTTTCACGACCCGGCTGGTGAAGAAATGGAGCTTGTGAGTGGTGGAGCATTTTTCTTGGCGTAGACGAAGGGTGTGACCACGAGTGTGAGACAGCAGGAAATTAGGGAATTCAGGGATGATGCAGTGAGTGAAACTATATAGTATTTTGTGACAAAAGCATAAATCGTGGATAAATCGTCGATGTTCCAGTATCTTTAAACCAAGTTTTGAAGTCTTATCATATAAGGTAGAGTTCGTAATCCTGGTATGGCCCTTGTGAAAAATCTTTGAACTCGCTCAATCTTTGTTATAAACTGCTTGTTATGTGGGCTCTATACCGGAGAACAATATTCAAGAATTGGACGAACATATGTGCAATACGCTTTGGTCAATATTTGCTTATCCCTTGAACGAAAGCATTTGAGGATTAGGCGTGTTCTAACAAAGGTCTTGTGAATGATTTGGTTGATATGGGCTTTGACGTTGAGTTCACTGTCGACGATGACACCTAGGTCGCGTACATTGTCTGTGGAGGATATGGGTCTTGAGCAGATTGAGTATTTCTTGGGCATAATGCTGCTCTTCATTGTTTTGATGGAAGCATGGAGGCATTTGTCTGGGGCCAACTGGAATTGCCATTTTTTGCTCCATAACACTAACTTGTCAATAGCAGTTTGAAGGAAAGAGCTGTGGGAAGATGATGATGATGAGTAAAGCTTGATATCGTCTGCAAATAGTTTGTATTTTACAGAGTGTCTGTAAATGCGTCTACAACATCGTTTATGTAAACAAGGAAACGTCTAGGCCCAAGCACACTCCCTTGGGGTACACCACTTGTTACATTTCTATGTGGAATAATTGGCCATTCACCTTGACAGCCTGAACCCGGTTTGCCAAAAACTTCTTTATCCACAAAAACATGCTGCCTGAAATTCCGTAAGCTTGAAGTTTTGTCAGTAATTTAGAATGGGGCACTGCATCATAAGCTTTTTTGAAGTCGAAGTATATAATATCAGTACCCTGATGGTCTTGCTTTGAGATTGACCAGTCATTGGTACACTCAATCAGATTTGAACATGTAGACCTTGAATTCAGAAAACCGTGTTGACTGGGAGACATGAGGTTATTTGTCTGAAGATAATGGAGGATGTCTTTATTGATTATCTGCTCCATGGCACGACAACAAGAAGATGTTAGCGATATTAGTCTGTAATTCCCTGGATCGGATGTAAAACCTTTTTTGTGAATTGGAGCAATATAAGCCGATCTCCAATCAAGGGGTATTTCATGCGTATTGAAAGAGAAGTTGAAAATATGGCAGAGTGGTACGGAAAGTCCAGCAGCACAATTTCTGAGTAGGCTATTTGAAATACCATCAGGTCCAGATGATGAAAAAGGTTTGTGATTTCGAAGTGTCTGATAAATACGATCAGGAGTAAAAATGATTTTTTCAAGTTTGTTGTTGGTTCGAGCAGGCAAGTTACAATTTGAGCCATCATCGACCGTAAATACACTGCAAAAATAATTGTTGAAAATGTTAGCAATCTCAGTTGGATCAGAGGTGAATGTTCCATCCTGACTTTTAATCTCCTGTATTGGATTATGTGTCGATAACTTTCCGTTGACAAATCGATAGAAACGACCAGTATCCCCAGCTGAGACAAGTAATTTTTCCTGTGATTTATGGTAGTCTTTTATACTCCTCCTGAGGTCTCTTGAAAATTGCCTGTAGATATTTTTGCTTTCGATCCTCCCATTTGAACGCCATTCATGGAAGACCTGCAGCGTAAGTTTCTGAGCCTGAACGATGAATGTAGAGTATGATGACTTTTTTATTTTTTGTGGTTTTGATAGGTCAGTCTTGTCCTGGAGCAACACTATGGATAGCATTGGTAACAATTTTGAGAAAATGTTTCCAGCAATCATCAACCGAGAAGCAGTATTGAAACACGTCATCCCATCTGATTTCACAAAAATAGTTATTTAGGTTTCTGTGAGGATTTGGTTACGTGTTGATAATTTTGGCTGTGGAGCATAGTTGGATGTCTGGGAAGGTTGGGTTTGAACACTAGAGTGTTGTGGTCGCTTTGAGCAATTGGGGGCATCATTTGAATGTGTGATATAAAGCAAGCATCGTTGGAGAGAAGCAGATCAAGTATGAAGTCACCCATAATGCATACTAACTTTGTATCATTGCATAAGTGAGTGAGACATTGGATGCTCTTGGGAGTGTAATCCACAGATTCAGAATTAAATCCTCCTGGTCTGTAGTAAATTATAACTCTGCATATTGAGCTATCAGTGTAAATGTCGACACAAACAATTTCTATATGGTTCTATTCAGGTGGAATTGAGACCTGTCTAACTTTGACTCTTTTCTTAGCAATCAGAGCCACACCACCACCACGAGATCCCCTGTCATAACGAAAAGCTTGGTATTTAACCAAGTTTCGGTTTAAGCAAAAATCTCTAAATCATGAGTTTCTAAAAATAAAACAAATTCTTCTAGTTTATTTACAATACTTCTGATGTTCGTAAGTGCCCAGACCCTCGGTTCATACCCGAAAGGTCTGAATGTTGGATTGGACCAGAACTGAAGAAGGCTTCCCTGTTTCCTGGGCCATCTTAGATGTCTTTTCACATCTTTTCAGATAAGTATCGTTTAAAACTCGCAGCTAAATCTCTCCGCAATAATAAAGATATAGTTGTACTCAGAGCCGATAAAATTCAGTGTTATGTTGTAATGAATTACTCAGACTATATACAAAAGCTGAATATCATAATTTCTGATTCTACAAAATTTAGACTTATTACAAAAGATCCCACCAATAGTCTGAAACAGAAAGTTAATAAATTGATTTCTCAAGTTAACTCTTTCGATTCAGAAGCAAAGCTATCTAAGTTGATAGGTGAGTTTGGTACTGGATATTTGTATGGAATGATAAAGACGCATAAATTTGATAATCCTGTTCGTCCAATTATCTCGCAATGTCCAAGTCCTACTTATCTCTTGGCAAAGTTTGTTAACAAAATTATCACACCTTACTGCCCTCATACTTACAGTTTGAAATCCTCTCTGGAATTTGTTGATCTTATTCATGGCTGCAGACAAAGTGGGATTGCTGCAACAATGGATGTCGAGAGTCTCTTCACTAACGTCCCTGTTCGTGATACAATATCTATCATTTGCAATTACGTCTATCATAGTGATACGTTGCCACCTCCAAAGATTCCAGAATCTCTGCTGCACGAGCTCCTGCTGGTACGTACTACAGAGTCTCCATTCAGACACTTAGACCAGAGCTTATTTCTACAGATTGATGGAGTGGCGATGGGATCTCCATTGGGACCAACCTTTGCAAACTTTTACATGGGTCGTTTAGAGGAGATTGCTTTCGCTGAAATAGAAGAAACCCCAATTGTTTATGCGCGATATGTGGATGATATCTTTCTTCTTGTGAGGTCTGAACGTGAAGTCGTTGCTTTAAAGAATACTTTCGAGAGCAATTCAGTTTTGAAATTTACCTTCGACCTAAATGACAGTAAAAAACAAGTAAATTTTCTCGACACCATCATCACAATAACTGATTTTGGTCCTACTACCAAAGTCTTCATCAAACCAACTAATAATGGAACATGCCTAAATGGTGACAGCGAGTGTCCGGACAGATATAAAAGAAGTGTTATTAATAGTTATCTCCTCAGAGCTTATCGTTTTTCCGAAACCTGGTCAGATTTCCATAAAGAAATAGTTAGAATCAAGCAGTTACTGGTTAACAACAATTATTCTAATAGCTTTGTCGACGGTTTTATTAACAATTTTGTAACCAAAATGAAAACATCTGTGAGTTCGGCTGGGTCTGACGCTGATAAGGGTCGTGAAGTACGCCAGGAGTTCCCCGTGTTCTACAAAAATCAAATAAATCTCAATTACAGAATTGATGAAAGTATTATAAAGAAGATAATAAAAAAGGAAGTTTCTGTTATAGACCCCGTCAGGAATAAACTGGGTTTATATATTTATTACAAAAACTTGAAACTTTTCAATTTGGTCATCAAGAATGATAGAACAAGTATCACTGACCCGTTGCAAAAAAGTCACGTGGTGTACCATTTCAAATGTTCTATTCCACATTGTAAGGTGGATACATACATTGGTCACACTACCACTACGTTGTCAAGGAAACTCACGATGCATCTCCAGTTTGGGAGTATTCTTAATCATTATGAATGTATTCATTTGAAAAAGCTAACACGAAAAGAACTTGAAGAAGGTGTTTCGATTTTAACAAGTGAATCCGACTCTTTCCGGCTGAAAATTAAAGAGGCTCTCTATATCTTATTAATGAGACCCGCAATTAATAAACAATTTGATAAATTTCCACAGATTCTCCACTTATTCGGTGTCAAAGAAAGCAATATGCATCGGTTACCCTGTATTCCTTCTAACGACGAGGAAAACATTAATGATGATACTTCTGACTCGTCCTCTGACACAAATACTTTGGTTGTTGAGGCTGCTCCTGACGAATCTCATTGTAATGTATCTGAGGAAATTCTTGTCTCTTCTAATATAACACAGCGAAAGCGCAAAAATTGATTTCCAATAGTATAAATTTTATATTCTTTTGATTTGATAGGTAGAGTGTTTTTTCGTTTTTTCTTTTGTTAGTGTGCTTATTCTTTGATAATTTCGGTTCTTTCTGTTTGTTTACTTTTCTCGTTTTACTTTTGACCCTGAGGATGGCTGACATAGCTGAAACGGTCCGTCGGTCTGACAATAAAAGTTTAATGGAAAAGTTTTTGGCTAATTGTAGTCTCGAACAGAGAGTTTTGTGCCGAAAGGTCGAGAATTTGGCTCGAAAAGTTGTTTCTGCCAAATGGCGAGTTGTGTTTCTTGGAGCGTGTCTCAAAGATAAATTGATTCCACAGTTTATTCGCAATATATATATATATATATATATATATATATATATATATATATATATATATATATATATATATATATATATATATATATATATATATATATATATATATATATATATATATATATATATATATATATATATATATATATATATATATATATATATATATATATATACATATATATACATTTACAAATACCCATTCATTCATATATATATATACATTCAAACATACATATATACAGTGATGGGTTTTAACTACTTTTAAAGTAGTTAACTACTATATTTAACTACTCATAAAAAAGTAGTTAGTAACTATTTCCTAACTATTTTTAACAACAGCAGTTATTAACTACCTCTTAACTACTGCCTAGTAGTTAACTACTATCCATAATCTAACTACTAGTTAACTACTTTTTAACATTAACCAAAAAAAACCTTTAACATTTGGAATTAAATACAAGTTAAATAAATCTGGTTTTTCAAGCTCTTGGTTTATATCATTTATGATTGCCAACAAATTTTCTTTTATCAAATATTTTTTGCTCATTGCTCCAAAAATTCAATTTAAATTGGGAAATTATCGCTGTTGCTAGAAGATATTATTCATTTTCAAAAACAGGACCAAATCGTTTTTCTATACCTTGAGATAGTGGTTTTAAAAGAGCATTGATGGTTTTATCTGAACATGGTGTTATTTTTTTAATCCTATGATGGTTTGAATAATGTGACCAATGTATGACTTTTCACTTTGGAAGATATCCATTGCGGTGACTATTGGTTTTATAATCTGAATGAACGATTTCAAAAAAGCAAACTCAATCTCCTAATCAATGCAGCTTGCAGCCCCGCAACTACGGGGGGCGAGGGGGGCGAAGCCCCCCTTAAAAGACATTTCGCCCCCCTGGAATATTTTAAGTAGTTTTTTGAAATTTATAAACCTGTTAACTGCGACACTCGTAAATAGCTGGATAAAACAGCGTATTTCGCCCCCCCAAATTCTAAAATATTTACCTACTTTTTGAACTTTATAAGCCTGTTAACCGTTATACAAGTTCATAACTGGATAAGGCAGCGGATTTCGCCCCCCTGAAAAATTCAAGACATGTATATTTTGAACTTTTCAAGCCTGTAAACCGTTATACAAGTTCATAACTGAATATAGCAGCGGATTTCGCCCCCCCTCCAAATTCTAAGATATGTACCTACTCTTTTGAACCTGTTAACCGTTATACAAGTTCATAGCTAGATGAGACCGCGGATTTCGCCCCCCCCTGAAAAATTCTAAGACATGTACTTCTTCAAACTTTATAAACCTGTAAGTTTTTAGCAAGATAAGGCAGCGTATTTTGCCTTCCCCCCTCTCTGAAAAATTCTAAGCTATGTAGTACCTTTTTGAATTTTATAAGCCTGTAAACCGTTATACAGGTACATAACTGGCTAAATCAGCGTATTCAGGAACAGTCACAAAATTTGGATTGTTGGGTATCTATCAACACACCAGCAATATAGTGTATTTTGTATCCAATGCGGTTAACTTATTAACGCATCACTGCAAACATCTCAGCAAAACCTTGGGGTGCAACTTTTTCTAGAGCCACCAATAGTTTAGAAAAATCTAAATTTTTTAAAGCTTTTCTTTAATTATTCCTCCAAAAAAATCTGATGACCGGGAGGTTAGTCGGAGCTGCTTTTTCAAAAAATTTCCAAAGCCACCTTTTTATTTTTTCCATAATAAAACTTATAGCTGATGACCTGGGGGAAGGGGCTATCCGGTGGTAGTTTATACATACATGTTTAATAAACTACTCACCACTTCAGGGGGGGGCCCACTAAACCATCATAGAGTTTAGTGGGCCTATCCATAAAAAAGATTCACTCCAACGTCAAAAACCTAAAATATCAGAATAGATGCTTTAAGTATACCTATATAAAATTACAGATTATGTTTAAATTGAAAAACAAAACAGAAAATTAATTCTGTAGTGCAAAGATTTACGATAAATATTGATTATTTTTATTTAATGCACTTTTTGTCAATTTTTTTTATAAACCCCCTCACCCGAAACTAAAGCAACATTGACAAATTTTTAACAAAGGTGCCCAGGAATAAAGACCAATCTAATCTGATCTGAAACTATCATTAATATCCATGCAGTTCCAATCACCGTAACAAAGCAAGATTTTGCAATACGTTGTAAAAAAAACATTAGCAGGTATATATAAAACTATTCCAGCCAATGAAAAGTTCACATCGTGGAAATCCAGAATGAAGTCATAAAAATAATAAACAATATTGGTGTTGCTGCTGCACCTTGGATTTACATATAATATTTACATTGTCTTTTCAACTCCCGATATAATTTTAGTGTTTTTTAACCATTTTCATTTCGCCCCCCTTTATTGATAGCTCGCCCCCCCAAAGCATGACGTCTAGTTGCGGGGCTGGCAGCTTGCCCTAATTTCTTCTGACAATCACAAACATTATTGAAAACTAGATTAACAATCCTTTCAACGAAATAGAATTTTGAGCACCGCCGTGTAACATTTGGCTTTATAAATGTTGAACCACTAATGTCTTGTACAACCTCAGCATCTTTTACATTGCGATGAATGGAGTTTGGTACAACATTTGCCATTGATCTATCATAAAGTTGTTTGTATTTCAAATTATCCCTTACTTTCAATGCACCAACACTCGCCCGAAATTTAAGGTATGACTAGAAGTAGCCTGTCAAAAATGATCATTTTTGTGGTTTTTATCAAACTATCAGTTATTAAATAAAGAACGTTTTCTTCTATACCATTATTAAATGTGGTGCTTTACATGCTCAGCAATATCAAAAAAATGTTCAATGCTTTGGATCAGACCTGGTTTAAGCAAATTAAAATCACTTATTTTTATGCGTACCTTTCAACATCTAGCGATGTTTTATTTTAAACTTTAAATCCAGTATTATGTTTGATGCAATCAGTTAAAACTCTTGCATAATAAGCTTAGAAAAACATTTTGGATCGTTAGTAATGACAGTGTACAATTGTGTAAAAACTTTTATTACACGCAATCAGATAACTATAGACCTATTTTATTAGGTTGTGGATCCAGTATGACATTGTGTGTGCGTATAATTTTTTTTATCATTAATATATATATATATATATAATATATATATATATATATATATATATATATATATATATATATATATATATATATATATATATATATATATATATATATATATATATATATATATGCAATGATGGGTAGTTACTAACTATAAATGGTTAACTACTAGTTATTAACTACTCTACAGTAGTTAAGAAATACTTAATAACTACTTTTTGTTAAACTAGTTAACAACTAGTAGTTAACTACTTTTTAAAATAGTTATTAACTACAGTAGTGATATAACATCAAGATAGCCATAGGTAATTATGTATGTAGATTACCACAGTGCTTATGAATTATCAATATTATCTTGCTCACTTTCTATTAAATCTAATATACTTTCACCACTAGATCTTCATTATTTACATACATGTCATATACTGGCTCATCCACTTCAGTTTCATCCTCTATAGAGTTTTTTTGAGCCACCAAAAAAGTAAAGTAGTTAAAAAAATAGTTAACTACTTTAGTTAATAACTATTTTAAAAAGTAGTTAACTACTAGTTGTTAACTAGTTTAACAAAAAGTAGTTATTAAGTATTTCTTAACTACTGTAGAGTAGTTAATAACTAGTAGTTAACCATTTATAGTTTGTAACTACCCATCACTGCATATATATATATATATATATATATATATATATATATATATATATTATATATATATATATATATTAATGATAAAAAAAATTATACGCACACACAATGTCACAAGAGCACAAATATACATACATACATATAAATGACTATTGTTTAAACATATCCAATCATTATAAAATGCACACATAATAATAAAATAAACAAATATCACGAAAATACGTAAGATGAACCATCTTCATCTTACACTTTCGTCATCTCATTGAGGGTTTCAGACATGGTTTTGGTGATTTGAGAGACCAATATTTGCATCATATTTGAAAATATAATATTATATATTATATATATATAATATATAATATTATGAAAAATATTATATAAAAATATATTATTTTATTATAAATAAATCGAGAGTGGGAAAGCGACCGAGAGCGGGAAATCGACCGGGAACGCGAGAGCAAGCAGGAAGTGAAAGCGACCGGGAACGGGAGACCAAGCGGGGAAGGAATCGAGAGCGAAAAAGACACGCGTTAGAAAAACCTCTAAATACACCGGGCAACGCCGGGTACCCCGCTAGTTATATATATGACGATGGGAAGTGCACACACACACATCTATATATATATATATATATATATATATATATATATATATATATATATATATATATATATATATATATTTATATATATAGGTAAAGGTTCCCTTTGACGGCCCGTGTGGCGGATTAATACATAATTCTCGGCTATAATTAACTATAAACACGATTAAAAGTAAACACTAGTTTAAAAATTATGATAATTAGTATAAGTAATTTATTTAAAATGAGAAAATGTCATATAAAAAAATAAATAATGTAATTATAATTTATGTACGTTTGAGTTTTAAGAAAAAGTTTAAACGAAGGAAAAGTTTAAACGACGCAAATACACAATGTTCGCTTACAAATATTCAAATTTCGACGTTGCTTCGAATAAACTACTTTTTTTAACATTTATTTTTTAGTTTTTCTTCATTAAAAATTTGAAATTTTGTTTATTTAAAGAAGTTAACTTAGTTTAATAATTTCCAATTTTCTTACTTCTTGCAAACCGTCCCGAGTTACCGGGCGGTGAGTTTTAAAATTTTAATGGAATTTTTATTTACAACTGATAGTTTGTTTTTTAAATAAAATTTTATTATAAACTAATTTTATTTATTTTTTATTCATTTCATTCATACGATCATCGTACCTCACCACTCACAACTACGATGTAAATAGGGCTTTCAAGGGTACTACTTACGTTTTCAAAGTCTCTCAAATTACGATAAATGTTTTTTTTTTAAATTAAAATTGGTATTAAATTTGTTTTTTTATGTTATTGTGATAAAATAAAAATAATACGATTATTTTTCGGCACGGGCCGTCAAAGGGAACCTTTACCTATATATATATATACATATATATATATATATATATATATATATATATATATATATATATATATATATATATATATATATATATATATATATATATATATATATATATATATATATATATATATTTTTACAGTATTTCGGCACTAAATGTTCATTTAAAGTTTCTTTAAATGAACACAGTTGGTGATGTTCAATCAAATAGAATCAAACTTGATATTAATACTTTGATTTGTTCTGATCCAGCCAATGCAGGGGCTGCACAACCGAGTCTGCAGTCTGCAAATATTCAACTTGCTATAGAACATCAGATTGAAAATGCTGTCTCTGATGAAAACAAATCCGGACACGTAAATGACAAAGATACAAAAGAATGTTGTTCATTCAGGGTCGTGACTGCTGATGACGTCAATATTGATAATTGTTTTTCTCCCCTACATGCATCTGATGGAAATAACCAGGATGGTGATTTAAAAGGCACCTCAATTACAGATAGCATTTTGCTTGATTTAAAGTGCGACGATATGCATCCTTCTACAATATGTTTTTCTTCCTCCCAAGCTTCTGAAATATGTAACATTGATGGTGATAAAAAAGGCGCCTCATCTACAGATGACTTGTTGCAGGGATTTAAAACTGTAGATACATGTTGCTTGTCGGGTTTGCCTGGTCAAAGTCTCGTTGATCGAACAGATGTTGAGTTTTATGATGGTTGTTTATCCGGTTGCCATGATTCCGTCCGAATGCACCGGATAAAGGGTTGTGTAGAGATTTCTCAGGTGGATGACGGATCTTCTGGAGTGTCTGTTGATGGTACATGTATTTCAGAGGGGATATCTGGTCCGTTGAGCTTGTCTCACTTAACTGATAACATTAATATTACAATTAGACGGAGGAGATGACATTGTTTTGATATGATATATAAGCTTCTTTGTCTGTTTCACATTTCTTAAAACTTTTGATGAATTTTATAAATTTAAATTATTATCTCTCGATTTAAATTAATATAATTTTTAAATTATTTTTATTTTGATTTTATTATTATTATTTTATTTTTATTATTATTTTATTAATTATTTTCTGCTTAATTTAACGTTCATCGTCCCGATTTTAATTATTATTATGTACTGTATGTATTAACTTTTAGTTACATTAAGACAATCAAAACAACCCTGACGATGGCCGCAATGGCTGAAACTTGCAAGTTGGTTGCTAATAAAACGTTTGATTTTAGATTTAGTAAAAGTGTTTTCTCTCACTTAAAATATTTTAAGCGTTTAATTGACAAAACCGTGTCTTCTAAATGGCGTGTATATTTCAACAGAGCATGTTTAAATGAACATATATATATATATATATATATATATATATATATATATATATATATATATATATATATATATATATATATATATATATATATATATATATATATATATATATATATATATATATATATATATTCTATTCTATTCTGTTCTCTGTTTATTTGTATCGCGCAAATTCAAGCGCAGGGGCTTCACATATGCGCTGCGCCATTCGTTTAATAAAGAATTAAAAAAAAAAAAGTAAAATGAAAATAAAATAACAGTAAAAAATAATTAATTATTGAAAAAGTACAGTTTTCAAAGATGCTTTGAAAGTATGGAGGGAGCTTTCACAGCTTCGAAGTTGAGTTGGCAAGTTGTTCCAGGCAGTTGGAGCAGAGAAGAAGAAACCTCTCCGGCCTATTGATGTTTTTATTCTTGGCACCAGCAGATGTTGAAGCGCGGCTGAGCGAAGAAAGGTTCTCGTATCATTAATCAATGGTTTGCCGATAGCCTCCGAGAAGTAGACTGGAGCCTGTCCACGAAGACTCTTGAAAGTGAGCACGTTCAATTTAAAAAGAACCCTACTCTTAACAGGCAGCCAGTGAAGTCGATTTCGGATGAGGTCAGTGACACTGGCTGATTTTGGCACCCGGAGAATGATCATTGCGGCTGAGCAGAGTACTGATTGAAAATGCGTGAATAGATAAGTTGGAGAGTTTGCTAGGATGGCATTGCAGAAGTCCAAACAAGAGTGAATTAATGCTCGAACAAGAGTGTGCACCGAGCCAGGTGTAAGAGATCTTCTGAGGCTGCGTATCTGCCTAAGGTGGTATTGACAAAGCCGTACGATATTTGCAACATGTGGGTGAAAAGAGAGGTCAGAACTGATTATGACACCAAGGTCACGTCCAGTAGAAGAGATGTCTATCTTTGACCCAGCAATTAGTAGTGGTCCAGCTGGACATTTTTTCACTCTTCCGGAAGTTCCGAGCCAGATGATTTCAGTTTTGGCAGTGTTCAGACAAAGTCTGTTTGATGTCATCCAATTTTGTATATCTTCTACACAAGATGACAGGCATGACACAAGAATGCCACAATTTGCCGCAGAACTGTGGTCATACAATTGCAAATCATCTGCATAGGCATGTACAGAAAAACCATGCTTTTCAGCAATAGAGATAGCATCAGCAGTGTACATCACAAAGAGGACGGGACCAAGGACAGAGCCCTATGGCACACCAAATTCAACATTTCTTGAAGAGGAAATCTGATTTGCAAAAGTGGTAGAGACAGAACGATTTGAGAGATAGGAACAAAACCATGCTAAGGCAGTTCCGTCCATGCCATACTTTCGATGAAGCAAACGGCTCCATCCGACTTTGTGCAGATTTTTCAACGGGTTTAAATGACTCACTGATGCTCCATAGACACCCATTACCTACCATGGATGACGTTTTCACAAAATTAAATGGAGGGACAGTTTTCTCCCAAATAGATTTTGCAGAAGCATACCATCAAGTAGAAGTGACGGAAGAATGTAAAGAGCTCTTAACAATCAACACTCATAAAGGTTTGTTTCGTTATAACCGTCTACCATTTGGTGTCAAATCAGCACCAGGTATTTTTCAACAAATCATAGACACTATGATTACTGGACTAGATGGCGTTGCCGCCTATTTAGATGATGTATTCGTCACGGGACGGACATTAGAAGAACACAACACGAACTTAGAGGCTTTATTTGACCGAATTTTAAATTATGGCTTCCGGATTAGAATTGAAAAATGCCACTTGTTAATGACGGAAATCACGTACTTGGGAAATGTAATATCAGCTGCAGGCCGTCGACCCGACCCCAAAAAAATTGATGCAATAATTCATATGCCTCCACCCAAAGATGTTGGACAGGTCCGTACTTTTCTTGGACTGATCAGCTATTACAGCTCATTTGTACCACGCGTGAAAAATCTAAGAGCACCACTAGACGCTTTTTAAAAAAAAGACACTGTGTTCCAGTGGTCTGAAAGCTGTCAATGGGCATTTGACGAAACTAAAAAAAAATTATTATCCGACATTTTGTTAACCCATTACAACCCCAACCAACCAATTGTAGTTGCAGCCGACGCATCAGAATACGGCATTGGAGCAGTGATATCGCACAGATATAGTGATGGAACAGAAAAGGCAATTGCACACGCTAGTAGAGCTCTCACTCCAGCAGAAAAGAAATATGGGCAAATAGAAAAAGAAGGTCTAGCACTAGTTTTCGCGGTCAGAAAGTTTCACCGTTATATTTATGGACGCCACTTTACTCTATTAACCGACCATCAACCTCTGCTTGCCATTTTTGGCAATAAAAAGGCATACCATCATATACAGCAAACAGACTCCAACGCTGGGCTCTAACACTGCTTGCTTATGATTTCAAAATTGAATACTGCAGAACCACGTCCTTTGAACAAGCTGACACACTTTCGCGCCTTATAGGTCTACATAAAACATCAGAAGAAGACACAATGATAGCAACTATCAATCAAGATATAAACTCCTTGTATATCAATGCCGTCAAACAACTTCCAGTCTCAAACAAAGAAATCTGTTACGCAACAAAAACAGACAATGAGTTAAATCCCCTTCTCCAATATGTCAAAACAGGAAAGTGGAACGAAAACAAATCACTGAAAACAAGCAAACTCGAACTCTTAAAAAAAGAAATAACGATACATGAAGACTGTTTATTATTTGGTTCTCGAATAATCATCCCTCAGGTTTTGCAAAAACGAGTACTTCAAATGCTTCACAAAGGCCACCCGGGTATTACTCGAATGAAGATAATTGCCCGAGAACACGTTTATTGGAGCGGCATTGATAAAGACATAGAAAACTGGACACGCAGCTGTTCTTCATGCCAACAAGCAACTAAATCACCCATAAAACACACTTTATGTTCATGGCCAAAAGAAACCAAACCCTGGAGTCGAATTCACATTGATTATGCTGGACCGCTCCATGGAAAAATGTATCTCGTAGTAGTAGATGCATTCGCAAAATGGCCAGAAATAATAGAGATGGCAAACAGCACCACATCCACCACGATAAATGCACTCCAGCGGATCTTTGCACAATTTGGATTGCCTGAAACAATTGTCAGTGACAACGGCACACAATTCACCTCAACTGTTTTTCAGGAATACTGTGCAGAAAACGCGATCAAACACGTGAGATCACCACCATTTCACCCACAATCCAATGGCCAGGCTGAACGATTTGTAGACACTTTCAAAAGAGCTTTGATTAAATTAAGAAATGACGGAACTTACAAAGAATCTCTTCAAACATTTTTATTCAGCTACAGAACCACTCCCTGCGCTTCATCGCCGAACGGTCTCTCTCCAGCCGAAAATTTCCTAGGCAGACAATTACGTTCGGTCTTAAGCGAATTACATCCGAAAAACATCAAACATTCAACACCTCGATCAAATGACATGGAGAAACAGTTCAACCGCCATCATGGGGCACGACCTCGACAGTTCCAAAACGGTGAATTGGTGTTCGTTCGCGATTATCGACCGGGACCTGTCACGTGGATACCAGGACCGATTGTTCGTAGAAGGGAAAGAGTTCTGTACGATACATTCGTAAAAGGAATGGTCTGGAAGCGCCACATCAACCAGTTACGTCCACGTCAAGAATCGAAGTTTACAACAACACTACTGGAAACATTTGACTTACCTTATCAGAATACAAAACAAGGAGAAAATGCCACAACTGCCGAACCTGGTCAAATGGTGGAAAAGAACATTAACACAAAGAGAGGCATTCTGAAAGGTCAGGATTCAGACCGTTTTAAAAAATCTGTTCATTTTCAACTAGACACCGAACACCAGCCAGAACAGCCTACACAAGACTTTGCAGCAACGCCATTCTTTTTTACTGAGGACTCGGAATCAGTAATACCACTCTCACCGTCATCATTACAACTGAAGCGATCTGATAGACATCGACATGCTCCATCTCGATTTGTGATAAATCACCAAAGCAAGTCATACACCAGCGGCGTCTAGCTTAGGAGGGAGGTGTTATATATATGTATGTATATATATGTGTATGTATGTATATATATATATATGTATATATGTATGTATATATATATGTATATATTTTGACAATATTTGGGTATCAAATTCTCGCATAAACACGCTCTATTAAATGCTACGGCCCATTTTCTACAACACCATTTCTTTACTACTGCTTCAAACCGTCTAAATTTTCTTCCCGAATTAACTACACAGTCAACAGTACACAAAACCTTATTGTCACAAGGGGTTGACCGGCCGGTTTCGGCTTTATCCATCTTCAGAACCCCTATAATAATGTAAGGAAAATCAATGTATAGAATATTAGACGAAAGCCGAATATATAAAGATAGAGAAACACTAATAAAACCATTCGAATATTAAACTAAAAACATAAAATTCTAAACACATACCAGCTATACAACTTTCATTAAAACCAACGCTACGACACTACAACAGCTAACGAAACTGTTTACGTATAACTCACCTGGGAACAGGTGCACAGAATTTACAGGTACATTATTTATATTTAAACTTACTAAAAGACAATACGGTAATTTCGACAGCAAATCAAAGTAGCAAAAATAAAGTTTCATCCCGTGACCATAAAACGAGGGAATAAAGTAAACCAGAATTAAATTAAAACGGAAATGAAATAAACCAGAAATAAAATTAAAATAAATTAAGAAATAAAAAATAAAAAAAAATAAAAATAAAAAGATAAAATAAAAAGAAATGAATAAACCAAAATTAAAATAAACAAGAAATAAAATTAAAAT
The DNA here is from genome assembly GCA_963978895.1 of Erpobdella octoculata. NCBI lineage: Eukaryota > Metazoa > Annelida > Clitellata > Hirudinida > Erpobdellidae > Erpobdella > Erpobdella octoculata. Next base: position 24,398,000 of record OZ022239.1, read on the forward strand.
ATAATAGCTGAAAAGGTCGTTAGAACTAGCGTCGGACACGACGCACCGTTATATTACCATGATCCACCAAATGTGCAAACGGCAAAACCACATCACCACCATCATTATTCGCTGTCGATGTCTATATATGTATATATATATATATATATATATATGTATATAATTTAATATCTATGAACTATTTCCATAAAAGTAACGTCCCGGTTACAAGAGATATAAATTAGTTTATGTTAGACTTTTCTAGTTATATGATTATTCTAAAACCAGTTACATTCTGTAAATCGATACCTGATTTCTGAACAAACAAATAAACATCACAACAAAAGCACAAAATAAAATTAATAAAAGTACCACATTTGTACGCTACAGCGGGGCAAGGGCTACGGTTAAATCTATGGTTATGACTGAAAACAACCGAGAAAGAGAGAAACTGAGAGAGAGAAAGAAAAAGAATGTAAAAGAGAGAGAACGTGAGAGAGAAATAACAAGAAAAACTCTTTTCAAAAGAGTTACAATTGATGTTAATTGAGGTCATTTAATCAATTGATGTTAGTTATTTATAATGTACAAATTATATCTACTTGATTTTTGATTTCCACATTAAAATAAATTACAATTTTAAAATTACTTTTAAATCTAGTTTTTTTAGGTTTTTGCATGTTATCATTTTGTATTATGAGCAGGAAACCCTGTTTAAGATTTTCATAACTTTGTTTAGAATTGTTCATAGCCTGTTTAAGGTTTTTCAAAAATTATTTGAAAAGATAAACAATTTTCAGAAGTCATGAAAAGTACATCCTTCCTGAATAAAATCGTTTATTTTACTGATCGTATCTGTGTCTTGTGTTGATATTTTATGCGATTTGACAATTTTTAATTAACTGCGATGTAATAAATAATTTTTATTGTGATTTTATCTGCTCGATTATTTATTTGGAAAATTTCGGCTAAAATTCCTTTTATAAATTTTTATTTAACTTCGTTTTAACAAACTTTTATTTAGGTTACAATCTCTGTTTGTGTGCGTGTGTGTGTGTGTGTGTGGCTTTCTCTGTACGCAAATCTTGCCAGTAAAATTAACCAGCTTTTTGACTAGCTAGGAAGCTGAAACTTTCAACATAGCTTTATTTTGGATGACAATATATGATTCAATTAAACAAAAACTTAATTTGAACATCTTTCGTATTTCTAAATCGAGTGTATTTGAAATAAAGTTTGTGTTGAAAAACTCGTTTTTTCCTTTACTTGTTGAATCTGTAAGCTGTTAATTTTGAAATTGATTTTTTTAACATGCCGTTCTCAGATTGAGCAGAACGTTTGCGTGCGTATAAATTTTTAGTTATAATATATAGGCCGATAGTTTTTATGATCTAGTGGATCAAGCATAGATTTCTTAAGTACTGGAGTGACAATCGCAGACCCAAACATTTTTGGAAAGATACCACTTTGAAGAGTGGTGTTAAGCAGAAGAGCGAGAAATTGCGACAACTCCGTTGCAACTTTCTTAATCAGCCAGGTTGGTGCAGGATCTAGAGAACAACTTTTGTTCGGGGCACTCATTATCAATTTGTAGACATGTTCTCGAGTGATGAAACTGAAACCGAGTAATGTTGCAGAGCATTCTTCTTGGAAGAAAACAGGAGATGGTGCCGATGATATATATATATATATATATATATATATATATATATATTATTGAACAGTTTATTGAACACAAACACAAACACGGTAGAAAACAATACAAGCAAATGTAGTAAAAGATAAGTAAGTGAACAAATGGACAGTCCGAAGGAAATATTTTTCCGCTTTTTGGACTGCCCTAGAATTAAATATTTCACTGGAATAGTCAATGTTGTAGAAAAATAAATTGAATAAAATATAAAAAAATAAAAATAAAAACTTTAGCTGTTTAACAGATAGATCTTGCATTCTTTCTTGAATACGGATAGTGTTTGTAGATATCTTATTGATTCAGGAATAGTAGAATATTGTCGAGGTCCTAAACATTTTATGGAAAATAATTTGGTAGTTGTGTGAGCAAATTCTAGACGAAAATTATCTACTGTTCGTAGCTTACGGTTATGGATGCTGGAAGACTTGGCGAAGAAGCTTTGAAATAAGCATGGTACTAAGTTGTTTTCAAGTTTGTCTATGAACAGGCTGATTTGTAGCAAATTTATCTGATTAATGGTCATTATATTATTTTCCCTAAATTTCGAATGTGTTGATGATCCAGGAGGTAAATGGAATATGATGCGGATGCATCTTTTTTGTGAAACGTGTAAAGGTTTTAGTCTGGATGAGTAATTTGAAGCCCATACTATATTGGAATAAGTTAAAATCGGATAGATTAAAGAAAAATATAGCATAATTGCAATTTTCTTTGAAATAAAATTACAAATTCTTGAGAGAAAGCCAGTGTTAATTGAGATTTTAGATTTGACATAATTGACGTGATTTATCCAAGTTAAGTGTTTGTCAATTATGACTCCGAGAAATTTGCAAAAAGGAACACGATTTATAGATGATCCATTAATCAAAATTGGATAATTTGAACATATTGGTTTGTTTCTGGTATGGAATATAACATAGTTTGTTTTTTTTTCAAATTTAAGGACAACTTGTTGGCGCAAAACCATTCATAAACATTAGTAAACTCGTTGTTCATTTGACTAACTAAATCAGGCAAGTTCTTACCAGATGCAAAAAAATTGGTATCATCAGCAAAAAGTTCAAATTCAAGAAAATTAGATACAAGATAATCAACAGTGTAGATGATTAACAGATTCTACAAGGCAGTTTAGATATCTTTTCCAGCTAGTGCAAAGATTGGCTCCTAAAACTAAACTACAGCAAGTGTGTATATCTATCAATGCATAACACATATACATTTTATAAATTTGATTACAACTTTGCTGAAGGGGAGACTGAACACCACATTTCATCAGTCCAATGAAGTCAGAGATCTAGGAGTTGTAATGGACAGCAAACTAAGATTTACTACTCATATATGCAAACTAGTCAAAAAGCTAATAGAATTTTAGGAATTGTCTAAAGAAGTGTCCACAACTTATCCAAGGATTGTTTTTTGCTCCTGTACAAAAGTTTAATCCGTCCTCGTCTTAAATATGCTTTTGTGGTATGGTCCCCTCACCACATAGGCATTATAGAAAAACTTGAAAAAGTACAAAAAAGAGCCACTAAGCTAGTGCGTGAATGTCAGAATTTGAAATATAAAGAAAGACTGAAGTATCTCGATCTATCTACTCTAAGGATTGGGAGATCTAGAGGAGACATGATTGAAGTCTATAAAATATTAAACAATTTTATTGTGCAAATTCAGTTCCAATTTTGATAAAAAAATCTTGTTTATTCAACACAAGAGGTCACATTTAGAAGTTACAAAAACCAAATTCTAGACTAGATATTAAAATGTTTTTCTTTACTACAAGAGTGATAAATACATGGAATAAACTTAAAATTAAATAATAAAATATAAGTCATAGAAGCAAAAGATATTTTCTAATTTAAAGGTCTCCTGGATGGACCACCTTACTCGATTTTTTTGGAGGAATGAAATTTAACTTATCTGTTACTTTTCGATTTATTAAGGAGTTTTTTTATGACAATTTATGTGCTTTAATTTATTTTTTTATGAAATTTTTTTATATATATTAGGGAGTAACAGAGATTTGGTCCGGAATTCGGATTTGCCGATTAATCGGAATCGGCAACATTAGGTTAACCGATGGCGTTTTTGTCATGTTTTTATTATACTGTCTTTCATGTTTTATCTTGTGCTTTCTAAATTTGAATAATCTATTGATGACAATGAAACATTGGATAGTCAAACGACGAAAATACTAGAACTATATGCACAGGAGGATGCACTATGCATAAGTTTTTTTTTTTTTGAAGTTTATTAGTAGTAGGAAGCGTGGGTTATTAAACCAAGAAATCGTTTTTTGTATGCGTAAAGGACTTATCATCTTGCTAATTGAACGTTGGTTGGTGAATACGGCCCCTGCTGTTACTTCAATTGCTATAAAATAAGCAAAACAAACACTTGTGTATCCAAATCTGTGGTATAAAATTTGTCTATTCGTCTACGTACACTACTATAAATAATTTGAATAGTATCATAATTTGAAATTCCTACTATAAAAGCGAAATGATGTAATATGTATTATGTATATCACCCGATTAACATCTGCATGTCTGAAAAAACTCACGTTGATAGATTATGAGACGCTGAACACGGTTTGTTAGGGCCACGAAAGGTTAACGCTTTGCGGATATATATAATGCATCGAACGTCATCTTTCAATAAAAAAAATTTGAAAATAAATAAATCACCGAAGTAGTAGTCGGCGGGATTTTCCCAATTTTAAACACATTTTAAATTATTATTAACGACAATTTACTATTTTGCAATTATTATTCTTCTTATTTTAATTATTAACCAGCACTTGACGCACGCTTCGCGCACGAAGCGTGTGAGTTTTGTCATAATAATAGAAATTTACACATTAACATACATTACTCAAAGTAACACAAAAACTGCCTACTAAAAAATAAACCTATAATGGCTGATATTTACGAAAAACGCTTACAAAAAAACCTTTAATCGTCTACGAAAAAATAACATTTAATGACTGATAGCGGAAATAACAGCCTACGAAGAAAACCGCCCTGTAATGACTGATATCCGAAAAAACCGCCTACAAAAAAACCCGACCGAAACAGGTGATATTGAAATATTCCGCCTACAACTTGTTTATATTGTGTGATGATGTACTCTAAAAATTAATAGAGGAACGAAAAAGCGACTGAGCGAAAAGAGCGAGCAGGAAAAGGAGAGCAAGCTGGAACGGTAAAGCGTAAAAGCAACCGGGAGCGGGAAAAGTAAAAAAGACCGGGGCCGGGAAAGCGACCGTGAGCAGAAATGCGACCAGGAGTGAAAAAGTGACCTGGAACGGGAAAGCAAGCGGTTAAGGAAACGGGAGCCAGAGAGAAAAACGATAAAAACCTTTAAAATCTCCGGCAACGCCGGGTAACCCAGCTAGTTATTCCTATTATTGGAAAGTTCGAAGCTTTTTTGTAGGCGGTTCTATTCATAATCAGACATTAAAGGTTGGGTTTTTTCGTAGGATGATTTTCCAAAATTGCCCAATAAAAGTTTATTATCCGTAGGAGTTTTTTTTCTATATTAGCCGTTACAGTTTTTTTTTCATAGGCCGTTTTTCCGATACCATTCAAGAAATATTGTGTTTTTCGTAGGCTGTTATTTTCAAAATCATCCAATATAGGTTTTTTTCGTAGGCGGCTTTTTCACTATCACCCAATAAATATGGGTTTTTTGTAGGCTGTTTTTTCCAATATCACCCATTAAAAGTTTTTTTAGTAGGCAGATTTTATAAAATCATCCAATCAAATAGAAGACCATTCCAAAACGTTTTCAAGTAAAAAATCATCAGCTACTGGCTAAAATAGTCACACGCTTCGCTTGCAAAGCGTGCGTAAAGTTATTACTATAATTGCGCATTTGTGCTGTTTTTGAGCTTAAAGTGCGATTTGATTGCGACTACCTTTACTATTAATATGTAAAAACTCACACGCTTCGCGCGCGAAGCGTGCGTCAAGTGCTGGTTCCTAACATAAAAGCGCAATGATGTATTATGTCACCCGATTACCATCTGCAGGTCTCAAAAAACTCACATTTATAGATTATGAGACGCTGAACACGGTTTGCTAGGACACTTTTTTGTTAAAATGTTTAAATAAAAAGTTATTAGCCGCGAAAGTTTAACGCTTTGCGGATATATATAATGCATCTTACGTTATCGCTGATTATATACAAGTTGAAAATAAACAAATCACCGAAAGCGGGTTTTCCCAAAATGTTTGAGATTACGTCATCACACAATATAATCCATACTATAAAAGCGCAATGATGTAATATGTATGTATTATGTCACCCAATTAGCATCTGCAGGTCTGAAAAAACTCACGTTGATAGATTATGAGACGCTGAACACGGTTTGTTAGGGCATTTTTTTGATAAAATGTTTAAATAAAAAGTTATTAGCCGCAAAAGTTTAACGCTATGCGGATATATATAATGCATCGTACGTCATCGCTGAATATAAACAAGTTGAAAATAAATAAATCACCGAAGTAGTAGTCGGCGGGTTTTCCCCACATTGAGCGTACGTAATCAAACAATATAATTAATATTAACAACAATTCACTAATTTACAATTAATAATCCTCTTAATTAAATTATTAATAATATTATTAATAAAGAAAATTAACTAATTTACTAATATTATTCCTATTATTGGAAAGTTCTACGCTTTGCGGATACATTTAATGAAATTATTATTAACGACATTTTACTATTTTGCAATTATTATTCCTTTTATTTTAATTATTAAGAATATTATTATATACGAAAATTAACTTATTTGATAATATTATTCCTAATATTGGAAAGTTCGACGCTTTGCGGATACATTTAATGAAATTATTATTAACGACATTATTTATTTTAATAGATTATATATAATAATTAATATATTAAATAAAAAGTTTAACGCTTTGCGAATATAATTTGAGCATACGTCATAACTCATTATAAACAAATTGAAAATAAATAAATCACCGAAGTAGTACATCGGCGGGTTTTCCCAATATCAGCCATTGAAGATTGGCTTTTTTGTAGGCGTTTTTTTTCATTATCAGCCATTAAAAGATGGGTTGTTTCTTAGGCTTTTTTTCACTATCACCCAAAATATGTTGTTCATTTCGTAGGCGGTTTTTTCACTATCACCCAATAAATACATTTAATGAAATTATTATTAACGACATTTTACTATTTTGCAATTATTATTCCTCTTATTTTAATTATTAATAATGTTATTATGAACGAAAATTAACTAATTTGCTATTATTCCTAATATTGGAAAGTTCGACGCTTTGCGGATACATTTAATGAAATTATTATTAACGACATTTTACTATTTTGCAATTATTGTTCTCTTATTGTAATAATTGCTAATATTATTCCTATTATTGGAAAGTTCGACGCTTTGTGGATATATTTTGAGCATACGCCATAACTCAATATAAATAAGTTGAAAATAAATAAATCACCGGCGGGTTTTCCCAATATCAGCCATTGAAGGTTGGGTTTTTTGTAGGCGGTTTTTTTCATTATCAGCCATTAAAGGTTGAGTTTTTTCGTAGGATGTTTTTTTCAATATCACCCATTAAAGGTTTTTTTTCGTAGGAATTTTTTTCTATATTAGCCGTTACAGTTTGTTTTTTTCCTATGCTGTTTTTCCGCTACCATTCAATAAATATTGTGTTTTTCGTAGGCTATTATTTCCAAAAACATACAATATAGGTTTTTTTCGTAGTCGGCTTTTTCACTATCACCCAATAAATATGGGTTTTTTCGTAGGCTGTTTTTTTCAAAATCACCCATTAAACTTTTTTTTTGTAGGCAGATTTTCTAAAATCATTCCAATCAAAGAGAAGACCATTCCAATACGTGTTTAAGTGAAAAATCATCAGCTACTGGCTAAAATAGTTATTACTATAATAGCGCATTAATGTTGTTTTTGAGCTTAGAGTGCGACTACCTTTACCATTAATATGTAAAATCACACGCTTCGCGCGCGAAGCGTGCGTCAAGTGCTGGTCCCTACTATAAAAGCGCAATGATGTAATATGTATGTATTATGTCACCCGATTAGCATCTGCAGGTCTGAAAAAACTCACGTTGATAGATTATGAGACGCTGAACACGGTTTGTTAGGGCACTTTTTTGCTAAAATGTTTAAATAAAAAGTTATTAGCCGCGAAAGTTTAACGCTATGCGGATATATATAATGCATCGTACGTCATCTTTCAATATAAACAAGTTGAAAATAAATCACCAAAGTAGTTGACGGACGGTTTTCCCTATAAATATGAGCGTACGTCATCAAACAATATAAAAAAGTTGAAAATTAATAACGACAATTTACTAACTTGCAACTATTATTCCTCTTATTTTAATTATTAATAATATTATTAATAAAAAAAATAAACAAAGTTAGTTGCTTTATAAGTTTAATAATATTTTATTCCTATTATTGTAAAGTTCGACGCTTTGCGGATATATAAAAAACAACGTACGTCATCGCTGAATATAAACAAGTTGAAAATAAACAATTCACCGAAGTAGTAGTCGGCGGGTTCTTCCAATATCCGCCATTGAAGGTTGGGTATTTTGTAGGCGGTTTATTTAATTATCAGCCAATAAAAGTTTGGTTTTTTCTTAGGCGTTTTTTTCATTATCAGCCATTAAAGGCTCGGTTTTTTCGTAGGATTTTTTTCCAATATCGCCAATAAAAGTTTTTTTTGTATATTAGCCGTTACAATTTTTTTTGCAGGCTGTTTTTTCCGATACCTTTAAATAAATATTGTGTTTTTCGTAAGCTGTTATTTCCAAAAACATCCAATATAGGTTTTTTTTCGTAGGCGGTTTTTCACTATCACCCAATAAATATGTTTTTTTTGTAGGCTGTTTTTTCTATTATCACCCATTAAAGGTTTTTTTTCCAAGGCAGATTTTCCTAAATCATTCATTCAAAGAGAAGACCATTCCAAAACGTGTTCAAGTGAAAAATCATCTGCTACTGGCTAAAATAGTCACACGCTTCGCTTGCGAAGCGTGCGTTAAGTTATTACCATAATAGCGCATTGGTGTTGTTTTTGAGCTTTGAGTGCGACTACTTTTACTTTTAATATGTAAAACCTCACACGCTTCGCGTGCGAAGCGTGCCTCACTTCCTAACATAAAAGCGCTATGATGTATATTAAAGGTTGTTTTTTTCGTAGGCGGTTTTTTCAAATTTAGCCATTCAAAGAGAAGACCATTCCAAAACGTTTCCAAGTGAAAAATCATCTGCGACTAGCTGAAAAATCACACGCTTCGCGCGCGAAGCGTGCGTCAAGTGCTGGTCCCTACTATAAAAGCGCAATGATGTAATATGTATGTATTATGTCACCCGATTAGCATCTGCAGGTCTGAAAAAACTCACGTTGATAGATTATGAGACGCTGAACAAGGTTTGTTAGGGCACTTTTTTGTTAAAATGTTTAAATAAAAAGTTATTAGCCGCGAAAGTTTAACGCTTTGCGGATATATATAATGCATCGTACGTCATCTTTCAATATAAACAAGTTGAAAATAAATCACCAAAGTAGTAGACGGACGGTTTTCCCTATAAATATGAGCGTACGTCATCAAACAATATAAAAAAGTTGAAAATTAATAACGACAATTTACTAACTTGCAACTATTAATCCTCTTATTTTAATTAATAATAATATTATTAATAAAAAAAATTAACTAAGTTAGTTGCTTAATAAGTTGAATAATATTTTATTCCTATTATTGCAAAGTTCGACGCTTTGCAGATAGATAAAAAACCATAGATATATCTATGTAAAAAACAATGTACGTCATCGCTGAATATAAACAAGTTGAAAATAAACAATTCACCGAAGTTGTAGTCGGCGGGTTTTCCCAATATCCGCCATTGAAGGTTGGGTATTTTGTAGGCGGTTTATTTCATTTTCAGCCAATTGAGCGCAATGTGATTATCCACGGAGTTGCAAAGAGTGGAACTGATCAAGATGCTGATAGAGATGACATAACAAAGGTTGATGAAATTTTAAACGTTTTACAAATAAAAAGAGCAGATGTTAAGAGACAAGCGCGTTTAAAGAGAAAAGATAGTGCTGTGTCATCGTCGAGTGAGAAGAGTGAGCTAATTATTCTCGAGCTCAAAAGCACCGAAGCGAAACAAAAAGCTTGCTCCAACGCCCGAAAACTACGGCAACACAGCAACATGAATGGGATTTACGTAAACGAAGACAAAACAGTGGCACAACGAGATGCAGAGAGAGTCCATCGTAAAGAAAGAAACTCGAGAAACGATTGTCTTGACGGGTCTGACGAAAATGGGAGGCGTTTCGGGATTGAAGATGGAAAGAAATTCTACTGGGCCATTCGCGATGGCACAGTTAGAAAAGTATTTCTTAAACCTACCTAAAAGTACTCTCAACCAAAGTCTCGACTTGCCACCCCAACATCACAGTAACTCAGCTTTGCATTCTTTATATGCCGCTTCCAACACATCGGATTCATCAATACTCTCATCTTCCTTGTCAAACAAATCACTTCATTCGGTCAACTCAGCATCAGTCACTAACGAAAATACCATTTCCAAATATTCCATAAATCACCCCAACCATATTACTTCATCATCAGGCTCTGGGAAGCAAAATCAAACAGTTAACGCTCGTAAGAATGAACTTTCTATAAGGTGCTTCTATGCCAATGCTACCTCTTTGTTAAATAAAATGGATGAACTGAATTTTAAATTGAAAGCTCTCGTATATCCAGAACTACTATGTTTCTCTGAAACCTGGTTCCACAAAGACCTCACGCTCGAAATTCAAAACTACAGCCACTTTGTCAAATCGAGAACCAAAAAAGACAGTCACGGGGGAGTTGCCATTTACGTACGAAACGACTTCGAAGCTTCTGAAATAAACGATTTGATTCTAATAGGACACACAAGTGAACAAATATGGTGTACAGTACCAATCGGAAAAGTAAAACTCCTAATCGGATGCATCTATAGGCCACCAACTACGTCAAAATACTACTCAGAATCCATAAATGATGAGATCAATCGCTCAATAATGCGTGCGACCCAGCTAGTCAACGAAAGAAAATACGACAACCTACTGATTGTTGGTGATTTTAACTACCCTAACATCTATTGGAACAACGACGGTGGAATTCTGAAAAATTCGGATGAAACATCTAAGAAATTTCTTGAAAATATTAATACCAACTTCTTAACACAAGCCGTTACTGAACCTACGCTTGGCGAAAATACACTTGATCTTATTTTTGTCAACGATCCTCTTTCAATCTTTGATGTTCAGCTCCACGAACCTATTAGTCTATCTGACAAGATGCATCTCCACTCTTCTCTTTACTGGGAACTTTACCTAGGAGCCAACACTCCTAGTTCTGTTCTTCTCAGACCTGCATTTGAAAAAGGCAACTATATGGAACTCAACAAATATTTTAGCAGCATTGACTGGCGATTGTTTCTGGCTGGAAAGACAACAAACGAATGTTATGATATTTTTCTGGAATACTTCGAGTTCGGCTGCAATAAGTTCATCCCAAAACGAAAATCTACTCTTCTTCAGAAATTTGATGCTAAGTGGTTCAACAAGGGGGTCGAAATTGCCATTAAAGCCAAATACAAAGCTTTTGTCGCCTGGAGAGCTGCCTCACTCTCTAAAAAAAAACTACTCAAATATCAATTCAACAAAGCTTGTCGTCTGGTGAAAAAGCAAGTCTCCAAGGCTATCATAAACTATGAGAGGTCAATTGCTGATAGTTGTAAGTCTAGTTTAAAGCCTCTATATAACTACATCAATAGTCATAAGAGGAATAAAGACAGAATAAGATCGCTAAGCCGAGCTGACGGATCACTTACAACTGACAAAAATGAAATCGTAGAAATTCTTAATGATCAGTTCTTTTCAGCTTTTGGCTCGGACAAACCCATTGAGTCTATTCCTCGGGTAGTAAGCTCAGACAAATGGTTTGAGCGAATAGACTCTTCTGTGTTTGATTCAACAGCAGTTGGAAATCTTCTCAGAGGACTTGATAGGAAAAAGCCAGCGGGCACTGACAATATTCATCCTTTCATACTCTCTGAATGCTCTTCATCACTTTCACTGCCTATCTCGCTTATCTTCAACAGGTCATATGACGAAGGTGAAATTCCAGTTTCCTGGTCTCTCGCCAACATATCTCCTATTTAAAAAAAAAAAGGGTCAAAAGTTACAGCTGTAAACTATCGTCCTGTTTCCCTAACTTCGGTGCTCTGCAAGGTGATGGAGAAGATAATCAGAAGCTCTATGCTTAAGTTTCTAGTAGACAATAATCTCATCAGTCCGAATCAACATGGATTTGTGTTCTCCAAGTCCTGCACTACAAATCTTTTAGAATCTCTTGATATCATAACATACGCAATGTCCAAACGTCACGAAGTCATCATGGTTCTTCTTGATTTCGCAAAGGCATTCGACAAAGTGTGTCACGAACATCTACTCACTAAAATTAAAGCACTTGGATTCGACGACAAAACTAACAATTGGATAAAAGCATTCCTTTCGAACAGACATCAGAGAGTGATTATGGGCACGCATGCTTCAGGCTGGAAAAAAGTCCTTAGCGGTGTGCCTCAGGGCTCTGTGCTAGGGCCTCTACTTTTTGTCATTTTCATCAACGACATGCCACTTCTGGTTCATCATTTCTGCAAGCTTTTCGCCGACGACACAAAACTCATTGCTATCATCCGCAACGCAAATGACCGATCATTGCTCCAGAGGGACCTTGATATGCTAACAAAATGGTCTCACGAATGGCTCATGTGCTTTAACGAAGATAAATGTAAAGTCATGTATTTTGAAAAACGTAAGTGCAACGTTCTTAACACTGGCTTTATTGAGGACACCGAATTTTTAAACTTTCCTTTGGACGCGATGGATCCGCACCACATACACCAGAAGTTTACAATGACCGATGCTGATGGACATTCCCACATCCTCAGCGAAACCATGGTTGAGCGTGATCTGGGCATCTACGTTGACAACAAACTAAGCTGGACGAATCAAATAGGGAACTCGAAGGCGAAAGCTTATGCGGCGCTTGCAACACTCAAGCGCACGTTCATTTACTGGACAACTCACACATTGAAAATCCTCTTTAGCACATATGTAAGACCTCACCTTGAATACTGTGCTTCTGTGTGGAGACCTTGCAGAATAGAAGACATAATATCACTCGAATCTGTTCAACGCAATGCAACCAAATTAATTCCTCAAATTCGATCATTGCCTTATTCTGAGAGACTGGCTGCAATCGGCCTTCCTTATTTGTTTGAGAGAATGACTAGAGGAGACCTCATACAATATTTTAAAATTGTCAAGGGGTTTAACAAAGTCAATTGGGTTAACCCAAATCAACCGTTTCCTTCAGCAAGGATCGATGGACCAGCTGGTGGTATTCGTGCAAATAATGATCATCGTCTGAAACGAGAAGCCATTACAAACTATCGACCCCGTGAACACTTCTTCAGCAACAGAGTCCTGGCAATTTGGAACGTACTGCCGAACGAAATAACTTGCACCAATTCAGTTAATGCTTTCAAAAACAAGCTTGACACCTTTTTGATTGAATATTACAGAAAGGACGATTTTCATTTAAAACTTGTGAATTTATTGAACTGAATTTTCATTTTGTTTTTGTTTAGTAAGGTTCTACCATAGCCGAAGCTACTTTAATAGTAGCTGAAGACCTCGATAAGGGTCCGGCATCGCATAGCGTCAGGTGACACTATGCTGTAGAAAATAAACATTATTAAAAATAAACATTATTAAAAGTAGGGTTTTTTCTTAGGCGGTTTTTTTCATTATCAGCCATTAAAGGTTCTGTTTTTTCGTAGGATTTTTTTCCAATATCGCCCAATAAAAGTATTTTTTGTATATTAGCCGTTACAGTTTGTTTTTTTTTCGTGGGCTGTTTTTCCCGATACCATTCAATAAATATTGTGTTTTTCGTAGGTATTACTATAATAGCGCATTGTTGTTGTTTTTGAGCTTAGATTGCGATTTGAGTGCGACTACCTTTACTATTAATATTTAAGAAGCGTGCGTCAAGTGCTGGTCCTAACATAAAAGCGCAATGATGTAATATGTATGTATTATGTAAGTCACCCGATTAGCATCTGCAGCGTGCGTAAAGTTGTTACTATAATAGCGCATTGGTATTGTTTTCGAGCTTGGAGTGCGATTTGAGTGCTACTACCTTTACTATTAATATGTTAAAACTCACACGCTTCGCGCGCGAAGCGTGCGTCAAATGCTGGTCCCTACTATAAAAGCGCAATGATGTAATATGTATGTATTATGTATGTCACCCGATTAGCATCTGCAGGTCTGAAAAAACTCACGTTGATAGATTATGAGACGCTGAACAAGGTTTGTTAGGGCACTTTTTTATTAAAATGTTTAAATAAAAAGTTATTAGCCGCGAAAGTTTAACGCTATGCGGATATATATAATGCATCGTACGTCATCTCTGAATATAAATGAGTTGAAAATAATCAAATCACCGAAGGCGGGTTTTCCCAAAAAGTTTGAGATTACGTCATCAAACAATATAAAGAAGTTGAAAATAAACAAATCACCGAAGGCGTGTTTTTCCTCTAATTTTGAGATTACGTCATCACACATTATAAACAAGTTAAAAATAAATAAAGGTGGTTTTATTTGTAGGCCGTTTTTCCAATATCAGCTAATAAAGGTTGTTTTTTTCGTAGGCGGTTTTTTCAAATTTAGCCATTCAAAGAGAAGACCATTCCGTAACGTTCTCAAGAGAAAAATCATTTTACTATTTTGCAATTATTATTCCTTTTAATTTAATTATTGATAATATTATTATTAACAAAGATTAACTATTTTGCTAATATTATTCATATTAATGGTAAGTTCGACGCTTTGCGGATATATTTATTTTAATTATTAATAATATTAATATTTAGGAAAATTAACTAATTTGCTAATACTATTCCTATTGTTGGAAAGTTCGACGCTTTGCGGATATATTTTGAGCTTACGTCATAACTCAATATAAACAAGTTGAAAATAAATAAATCACATCGTCGGGTTTTCCCAATATCAGTCATTGAAGGTTGGGTTTTTTTGTAGGCTGATTTTTCATTATCAGCCATTAAAGGTTGTGTTTCTTCTTAGAAATTTTTTTTTACTATCACCCAAAATATGTTGTTTTTTCGTAGGCTGTTTTTTTCGATACTATCCATTAAATATTGTAGGCGGTTTTTTCACTATCACCCATTAAATGTTGTTTTTTTCGTAGGCTGTTTTTTCCGATCAAAAGCAATGAATATTGTGTTTTTCGTAGTCGGTTTTTCCACTATCACACAATAAAAGTGGTTTTTTTGTAGGCTATTTTTTGCAATATAGCCCATTTATGGTTTTTTCGTAGGCATTTTTTCCTATTATTGGAAAGTTCTACGCTTTGCGGATACATTTAATGAAATTATTATTAACGACATTTTACTATTTTGCAAATATTATTTCTCTTATTTTAATTAATAATAATATAATTATTTAAGAAAATTAACTAATTTAGATTAATTACCTATTATTGGAAAGTTCTACGCTTTTCGGATATATTTAATTATTAATAATATTATTATTTACGAAAATTAACTAATTTAGATTAATTACTTTTTATTGGAAAGTTCTACGCTTTTCGGATATATTTAATGAAAAACGTCATAACACAATATAAACAAGTTGAAAAAAAATAAATCACCGAAGTAGTACATCGGCGGGTTTTCCCAATATCAGTCATTGAAGGTTGGGTTTTTTTGTAGGCAGTTTTTTTCATTATCAGCCATTAAAGGTTGGGGTTTTTCTTAGGTTTTTTTCACTATCACCCAAAGTATGTTTTTTTTTCGTAGGCTGTTTTTTCGATACTATCCATTAAATATTGTGTTTATCGTAGGCGGTTTTTTCACTATCACACAATAAATGTGGTTTTTTTGTAGGCTATTTTTTGCAATATAGCCCATTTAAGGTTTTTTTCGTAGGCAGTTTTTCCAAAATCATCCAATCAAATAGAAGACCATTCCAAAACGTTTTCAAGCTAAAAATCATCTGCTACTTGCTGATATAGTCACATGCTTCGCTTGCGAAGCGTGCGTTAAGTTATTACTATATAAGCGCATTCAAATTAAATCAAATCAAAGAATCATTTGATTAGGCGTTGTTTTTGAGCTTAGAGTGCTATTTGAGTGCGACTACCTTTACTATTAATATGTAAAAACTCACTACCACCCAATAAATATTGTTTTTTTCGTAGGCTGTTTTTCCCGATCCCATCTAATAAATATTGTGTTTTTCGTAGGCGGTTTTTTCACTTTCACCCAATATATGTGGTTTTTTTCGTAGGCTTTTTTTTGCAATATCACCCATTTAAGGTTTATTTCGTTGGCAGTTTTTCCATAATCATCCAATCAAATAGAAGACCATTCCAATACGTTTTCAAATAAGAAATCATCTGCTACTGGCTAAAATAGTCACTTGCTTCGCTTGCTAAGCATGCGTAAAGTTATTACTATATAAGCGCATCGGTGTTGTTTTTGAGCTTAAAGTGCTATTTGAGTGCGACTACCTTTACTATTTCTATGTAAAATCTCACACGCTTCGCGCGCGAAGCGTGCGTCAAGTGCTGGTCCATACTATAAAAGCGCAATGATGTATGTATTATGTATTATGTATGTCACCCGATTAGTATCTGCAGGTCTGAAAAAACTCACGTTTATAGATTATGAGACGCTGAACACAATTTGTTATGACACTTTATGTTAAAATCGTTTAAATAAAAAGCTATTAGCCGCGAAAGTTTAACGCTTTGCGGATATATATATAATGCATCGTACGTCATCTTTCAATATAAAAAAGTTGAAAATAAATAAATCTTCGAAGTAGAAAGCCGGCGGGTTTTCCCCAATTATAATATATACAAATATAAATTATTCCAATATTTCAATTATTAATAATATTATTAATAAAGAAAATTAACTAATTTGCTAATATTATTCCTATTATTGGAAAGTTCTACGCTTTGCGGATACATTAAATGAAATTATTATTAACGACATTTTACTATTTTGCAATTATTATTCCTCCTATTTCAATAATTAATAATATTATTATTTACGAAATTTAACTAATTTGCTAATATTATTCCTATTATTGAAAAGTTCGACGCTTTGTAGATATATTTAATGAAATTATTATTAACGACATTATTTATTTTAATACATTATATATAATATATTAATTTACTAAATAAAAGTTATTAGCCGCGAAAGTTTAGCGCTTTGCGAATATAATTTGAGCATACGTCATAACTCAATATAAACAAGTTGAAAATAAATAAATCACCAAAGTAGTACATCGGCGGGTTTTCCCAATATCAGCTATTGAAGATTGGGTTTTTTGTAGGCATTTTTTTTTTCATTATCAGCCATTAAAAGTTGGGTTGTTTCTTAGGTTTTTTTTATCACTATACTCCAAAATATGTTGTTCATTTCGTAGGCGTATTTTTCACTAACACCCAATAATTGTTGCTTTTTTCGTAGGCTATTTTTCCGATACCATCAAATAAATAGTGTTTTTCATAGGCGGTTTTTTTCACTATAACCTATTTAACATGGTTTTTTCGTAGGCTGTTTTTTCCAAATTGCCGATTAAAGGTTTTTTTACGTAGGCATTTTTTCCTAAATCATCCAATCAAATAGAAGACCATTCCAAAACGTGTCCAAGTGAAAAATCATCTGCTAGTAACTATTTTAGTCACACGCTTCCCTTGCGAAGCGTGCGTAAAGTTATTACTATATTAGCGCATTGGTGTTGTTTTTGTGCTTAGAGTGCGTTTTGAGTGCGACTAATATGTAAAAACTCACACGCTTCGCGCGCGAAGCGTGCGTCAAGTGCTGGTTCCCAACATAAAAGCGCAATGATGTATAATGTCACCCGATTGCCATCTGCAGGTCTGAAAGAACTCACGTTTATAAATTATGATATGCTGAACACAGTTTGTAAGGGCACTTTTTTGTTAAAATGTTTAAATAAAAATTATTAGCCGCGTACGTCATCACTGAATATAATCAAGTTAAAAATAAACATATCACCGAAGTACGCCGGAGGGTTTTCTCATATTTTGAGCGTACGTCATCAAACAATATAAACAAGTTGAAAATTAATATTAACGACAATTTACTAATTTGCAATTATTATTCATCTTATTTTATTTAATAATAATATTATTATTAACGAAAATTAACCAATTTGCTAATATTATTCCTAATATTGTAAAGTTCGACGCTTAGCGGATATATAAAAAAACAACTTACGTCATCGTTAAATATAAACAAGTTGAAAATAAACAATTCATCGAAGTACTAGTCGGCGGGTTTTTCCCAATTTTGAGCATACGTCCTAACTCAATATAAACAAGTTGAAAATAATTAATCACCGAAGTAGTACATCGGCGGGTTTTTTTTCGATATTAGCCTTTACAGTTTGGTTTTTTTCGTAGGCTATTTTTTCCGATACCATCCAATAAATATTGTGTTTTCCGTAGGCTGTTTCTTTCGATCCCATCCAATAAATATTGTGTTCTTCGTAGGCGGTTTTTTCACTATCACTTAATAAATGTGTTTTTTTTGTAGGCGGTTTTTTCCGATAACACCCAATAAATATTGGGTTTTTCTTAGGTGGTCCTTTCCAAACACATCCAATATAGTTTTTTCGTAGGCGGTTTTTTCACTATTACCCAATAAATTTGGTTTTTTTAAGGCTTTTTTTTTTCAATATCGCCTATTAAAATTTTTTCCGTAGGCAGTTTTTCCAAAATGATCCAATCAAAGATAAGACCATTCCAAAACGTTTTCAAGTATAAAATCATTTGCTAGATACTAAAATAGTCACACGCTTCGTTTGCCAAGCGTGCGTAAAGTTGTTACTATAATAGCGCATTGGTATTGTTTTCGAGCTTGGAGTGCGATTTGAGTGCTACTACCTTTACTATTAATATGTTAAAACTCACACGCTTCGCGCGCGAAGCGTGCGTCAAATGCTGGTCCCTACTATAAAAGCGCAATGATGTAATATGTATGTATTATGTATGTCACCCGATTACCATCTGCAGGTCTGAAAAAACTCACGTTGATAGATTATGAGAAGCTGAACAAGGTTTGTTACAGCACTTTTATGTTAAAATGTTTAAATAAAAAGTTATTAGCCGCGAAAGTTTAACGCTATGCGGATATATATAATGCATCGTACGTCATCTTTCAATATAAACAAGTTGAAAATAAATAAATCTTCGAAGTAGAAAGTTTCCCCAATTATAATTATATGAAAATATAAATTATTCCAATAATTTAATTATTATTAATATTATTAATAAAGAAAATTAACTAATTTGCTATTATTATTCCTATTATTGGAAAGTTCTATGCTTTGCGGATCCATTTAATGAAATTATTATTAACGACATTTTACTATTTTGCAATTATTATTCCTCTTATTTTAATTATTAATATTATTATTATTTACGAAAATTAACTAATTTAGATTAATTACCTATTATTGGAAAGTTCTACGCTTTGCGGATATATTTAATGAAATTATTATTAACTACATTTTACTATTTTGCAATTATTAAAATCCTCTTATTGTAATAATTGCTAACATTATTTCTATTATTGGAAAGTTCGACGCTTTGCGGATATATTTTGAGCATACGTTATAACTGAATATAAACACGTTGAAAATAAATAATTCACCGGCGGGTTTTCCCAATATCAGCCATTGAAGGTTGGGTTTTTTTGTAGGCGGTTTTTTTCATTATCAGACATTGAAGGTTGGGTTTTTTTGTAGGATGTTTTTCCAATATTGCCCAATAAAAGTTTTATTTCCGTTGGAGTTTTTTTCCTATATTAGCATTTACAGTTTTTTTTCGTAGGCTGTTTTCCGATACCATCCAATAAATATTGTGTTTTTCGTAGGCTGTTATTTCCAAAATCATCCAATATATGTTTTTTTCGTAGGCGGTTTTTCCACTATCACCCAATAAATATGGGTTTTTTCGTAGGCTGGTTTTTCCAATATCACCCATTAAATGTTTTTTTTCTGTTGGCAGATTTTCTAAAATCATCCAATCAAAGAGAAGACCATTCCTAAACGTTTTCAAGTGAACAATCATCAGCTACTGCCAAAAATAGTCACACGCTTCGCTTGCGAAGCGTGCTTAAAGTTATTACTATATTAGCGCATTGGTGTTGTTTTTGTGCTTATAGTGCTATTTAAGTGCGACTACTTTTACTATTAATATGTAAAAACTCACACGCTTCGCGCGCGAAGCGTGCGTCAAGTGCTGGTCCCTACTATAAAAGCGCGATGATGTAATATGTATGTCACCCGATTAGCATCTGCAGGTCTGAAAAAAC
This sequence comes from Erpobdella octoculata, assembly GCA_963978895.1. Classification (NCBI taxonomy): domain Eukaryota; kingdom Metazoa; phylum Annelida; class Clitellata; order Hirudinida; family Erpobdellidae; genus Erpobdella; species Erpobdella octoculata. The sequence goes on from OZ022239.1 coordinate 24,418,198, forward strand.
TCACGTTGATAGATTATGAGACGCTGAACACAATTTGTTAAGCCACTTTATGTTAAAAATTTTTAAATAAAAAGTTATTAGCCGCGAAAGTTTAACGCTTTGCGGATATATATAATGCATCGTACGTCATCACTAAATATAAACAAGTTGAAAATAAAGAAATAACCGAAGTATACTACTTCGGCGGAGTTTTTCTAATTTTGGGCTTACGTCATCACACCTTATAAACAAAATGAAAATAAACAAATCAGCGAAGTAGAATATTTTTCAAAGCGGGTTTTCCCAAAAATGAGATTACGTCATCACTCAATATAAACAAGTTGAAAATAAATAAAGTAAACGGTTGGCGTTTTTCATTCTCCGCCATTGACGGTTGGTTTTATCGGGGGGATTTTCCCATTATCAGCCATTGAATGTGGGTTTTTTTCATAGGCGGAATTTCAATATCAGCCATTAAATGTTTTTTTAAAGAGTGTTTATTAGTATGGGGGTTTTTTCATTATTTGCCAATATTACTTTTTTCTGCTTTTTTCGTTGGCGGTTTTTTCAATATCAGCGAATAAAAGTTGTTTTTTTGTAAGTCGTTTCTATATAAGCCATTAAAGGTTGGTTTTTAAGAAGGCCGGTCCAAAACGTGCTCAATCATTTGCGCCTTGCTGAAAAACTTCACACGCTTTTAAATTGGTTTTTCGTAGGTAGGTTTTTTATTATCAGCCATTAAATGTTGGGTTTTTTGGTTGGGGGTTTTTTTAATAACTGCTGTTGAAGGTTGTTTTTCATAGGCGGTTTTTTCATTATCAACCATTTAAGGTTGTGTTTTTTGCAGGCGGTTATTTCCAAAACCATCCAATATAGTTTTTTTGTAGGTGCTTTTTCACTATCACCCAATAAATGTGTTTTTTTTCGTAGGCTGTTTTTCCCAATATCGCCCATAAAGGTTTTTTTTTCGTATGTAGTTTTTCCAAAATCATCCAATCAAAGCGTAGACCATTCCAAAACGTGTTCAAGTAAAAAATCAGCTGCTAATGGCTAAAATAGTCACACGCTTCGTTTGCGAAGCGTGCGTAAAGCAAAAATGTTGTTTTTGAGCTTATAGTGCGATTTGAATGCGACTACCTTTTATTAATATGTAAAAACTCACACGCTTCGCGGGCGAAGCGTGCGTCAAGTGCTGGTTCTCTACTATAAAAGCGCAATGATGTATTATGTATGTATTATGTATGTCACCCGATTAGCACCTGCACGTCTGAAAAAACTCACGTTGATAGATTATGAGACGCTGAACAAGGTTTGTTAGGGCTCTTTTTTGTTAAAATGTTTAAATAAAAAGTTATTAGCCGCGAAAGTTTAACGCTATGCGGTTATATATAATGCATCGTACGTCATCTTTCAATTATCATATATAATGCATCGTACGTCATCTTTTAATATAAACAAGTTGAAAATAAATAAATCACCGAAGTAGTATTCGTCGAGTTTTCCCCAATTTTAAACAAGTTATAAATTATTATTAAAGACAATTTACTATTTTGCAATTATAAATAAAGAGGAACAATAGTAGGGAGCCTCTTATTCTAACTATTAATAATATTATTATTAACGAACATTAACTATTTTGCTAATATTATTCCTATTATTGGAAAGTTCGACGCTTTGCGGATATATTTAATGAAATTATTATTAACTACGTTTTTCTATTTTGTAATTATTATTCCTCTTATTTTAATTATTGATAATATTAGTATTTACGAAAATTAACTAATTTGCTAATATTATTCCCATTATTATAAATTTCAACATGGACAAGATGTTTTGCGTTGATATCTTATCCGCAAACACTTTTTGCATCAAATCGCCGTCATATTGACACATTTCAGGTGTAAAAACTTTATCTTCGGTGTCGTTCATTAGGCCTTCGCCAATGTTTAAAATGGCTGCTGCAAAATCTGCATCATCAGCGCGCATGTTCTTTGAAAGCGTAAAGATCTGGAACTGTGACCACAGTTCACTTCCTTTCAAGTAAAGAGCCAAAAGCTGTTGAGGGCTGGCATATTCTTTGATTGGAAGTGTTTGACGAAAATCGCCTCCAAACAAAACAATCATTCGCCGAACGGTACATCTTCTACTTCGGTAATGAAGCGCAGAGTTCGGTCAATGATGTTCAACACGTTAACCAAGACCATAGAAGCTTCATCAATGATGAATACATCAGTGTATAGCATCGAATTGGCACGGGAGGTGCTTTTCTCTATTCCAGACGTCGTGAACTGATCAACATTAATACCAATGTTGAAGCGATAACCAACAAAGAAGACGACAAGCTAAACGAAGTGGCCCTAAATTTGATGGAGGGCGAAACTCGTACGTACCTCCGCTTTGATGAGATATGCAAAGAAGACAACAAGAGACACGAATATGTTGTCGAATTGCTCAACACGCTCAATCCGACTGGACTACCAAAGTACGAATTGCGCATGAAGAAAAATGCTAAGGTGATGTTGGTCAGAAATTTAAATATAAAATCAAAAATTTGAGATTTGTTGCAATTGTTTTTATTTTATTTTAAATGAACAATGGTAATAATATTGGTTTTGGACATTGGGTGGGAATCGAAGGCCACAAGAACTTGCCGATTTCTTTCTGTAACTTTGAAAGCAAACTATATAAAGTAGAAGTGAAACTTGAAAACTTCGATTGCTTTCCTTTCAATGAAAAGGCCAGTCCATTTTTGTCATCATCAGCCATTATAGGCTGTTTTTTTCAATATCAGCCATTAAAGGCGTTTTTTTAAACATCGGTCATTGAAAGGTTTTTCGTTGGGGTTTTTTCACTATAAGCTATTTATTTTTTTTCGTAGGTGGTTTTTTAACTGTGTAAAAACTCACACGCTTCGCGCGCGAAGCGTGCGTCAAGTGCTGGTTCCCTAACATAAAAGCGCAATGATGTAATATGTATGTATTATGTATTATGTATTATGTATTATGTCACCCGATTAGCATCTACAGGTCTGAAAAAACTAACGTTGATAGATTATGAGACGCTGAACACGGTTTGTTAGGGCACTTTTTTGCTAAAATGTTTAAATAAAAAGTTATTAGCCGCGAAAGTTTAACGCTATGCGGATATATATATAATGCATCGTACGTCATCTTTCAATTATATATATATATATATATATATATATATATATATATATATATATACATATATACATAATATATCATATATATAGAATTAATATATCGGAGATGAGCAGATTTTTAGTGAGATGCCAAGATGGCCTCCGAAAAAAAGATTTAGAGTCTTTTGGTTCCATGAATATTCATTATTTGTATTAATCTATTTTTGGTACGACAGTGGAGACTAAACTCCGGTTTGTAAGAAACAGAAACGTCGATTTCTTATAGCTAAAAGTAGTTGATATGAGCTTTATTTTAATTTAACGCGATATCCGACATAAAAAATATACAATTCTAATTTACCGATAAAATAGGCGACGTTAAATAGACATAAATAGACCATCGAACTAGAGACTACGCAAATAAAATTCAATGTCAACTGAAATTTTTATAAAAAAAAAATTTTATTTTTATAAAATTAAAAATTTATTTTGTGAATAAAAAATTCTTTTTTTTTCTATTAAAAAATATTTGATTAAGTTACTATACGGTTGTAACTCTCAGTTCTTCGTTTCGGATCTCCGGTCTACTAGGCTGCCTTCCTAAACAACAGGCGGGCCGATATATTTATTATATATATATATGATACATATATATATATGTATATATATATATACGTATATATATATGTATATATATATATACAAATATATATATATTTATGTCTACATTAATGATTTGTGCACTGTTTCGCGTCGTCTCGAATTTGTCTTGTTCGCCGATGATACCAACCTTTTTGCTTCTGGTGAAAACCTAAAAGATTTATATGATGTTACTAATCATGAACTACTTTCCGTTTATAAATGGTTTTGTGCTAATAAACTTTCTTTAAATATAAGTAAAACCAATTATATTCTATTCCACCATAGAAATAAATTAATTTGTTCTGATTATCAACTTCTTATTGACGATAAACCTTTTGCGCGAGTTTCCTCGTGTAAATTTCTTGGAATGTTGCTTGATGAGCACCTCTCACTGATTAACCATATTAGTTACGTCACCTCTAAAGTTGCAAAAAATTGTGGAATTCTATCTCGCGTGAGTCGATTTGTGGATAAAAATATTTCTATGATGTTGTATCACGTTCTCGTTTACCATTACTTGTCCTATTGTAATATTGTTTGGGCTTCAAATTATCCTACACGTCTAAAGTCTCTCCACATCGTACAGAAAAGAATCATCCGAAAATTATTTAACTTGCCCTTTACATCATCTTGTACAATGAAAATGATCGAGAATAACCTACTGAATGTATATCAAATTAATTCTTTTCTTGTTAGTATTTTCATGTACAAATATGACAACCATATGTTACCGTCGTCATTTGATAACCTTTTCACAAAATCGTCTCATGTACATTCTCATGATGTGAGTTCTTTGCATTGCTTTCGGTCTGATTTTGCTCGAACAACTCTCAAAACATTCTCCATAAAGTGTTTTGGTTCGCGGTTGTATTCAAGTATTCCGATAACAATTTCCTCATTGAAAAGCATTTCGCTATTTAAAAAATCGTTGAAATCTTACATATTACAGCTAGATTCCTAATTTCAATATCTATATACTTATGTTTACTCCTATACACTTATGTTAACTTATATATACTTATGTTTACTCCTATACACTTATGTTAACTTTTATTTCTCTGTCTCGGTTCGTATTTAAATCTGAATTTTCGTTTATAGGTCGTCCAGTTAGCGGGAAGTAATTCCCTTTGGATGAACCTTTTGAGCACTTGATTTTTTTTCCTTATTTATAACTTCATTGTTGTACTTAATTGTTTTGTTTCGTGCTCAATAAATGTTCAAAAAAAAATAAAATAAATACATATATATATATATATATATATATATAAACATATATACATGTATATATATACATACATAAATATAAATATATATATATATATATGTATATATATATATACATATATATATATATGTATATATATATATACATATATATATATATATATATATATATATATATATATATATATATATATATATATATATATATATATATATATATATATATATATATATATATATATATATATATATATATATATATTGATTGTTTCCAATGTTAATGAATTCCACGACATCGGTAACTACTGCTCTGTTGATCTGTTTCAATCACTTGATAATTCTCTTGAGACTGATTCACCTGATGAGTTTCAGCTTAATCATAAATGTGATATGTATAAAACAAACAGTCCTGACGTTTTGGACGCATGCTCTTTTTCGCAATATTTCGATACAACGCAAGATCCGTCATTTAAAGATACTTTAGAAAATATCCTCACAGAAAGTCCTTGTTCTTTCACGACCGTTGTTGATGACTTGGATCAACCTGTTAGTCCTGATGATACCGCGCGCACCTGTGTCGAAGAAGAATGTCCGATTGATGACAATTGTTCGTACTCATCCAGTTCATTCCTCGATTTACTTTCAAACGAGAACATCACTGTTCGACGAAAGCGGAGATATTCTTGATTTTATTAATTTAAATATCTTATGTAATTTCGACTTAATTTAATCATTTATTATCATAATACTTGCTTTTATTATTATTATTATTATTATTATTATTATTATTATTATTATTACTGTTACTATTATTTTATCCTTTAATTAAACGTTTTTAATTATACTTATTTTATCCTCATAACTCCAGTTTATTTTATGTACGTTAATTTAATTACAGTGTCTAAATTTGATTATTTTTGTTAATATCCTTCTATTAAGATAATTCCATGAGGATATTAGTTTATTTGTATATTTAGTTATTACATGTTTTCTTATCTTTTGCTTCCTTCTACGCGATTGTATTTACAGACTCTGAAGATGGCGAAAGCCGAAACGGCCCGTAAGTCTGAAATAAAGAAGGTTTTAAATGTTAATACTTTTCTTAATACGTGTTGCTGTAGACAAGAAACGTAGTTCCGAAATATTGAGAAAATATCTATAAAACTCATAGCGGCTAAATGGAGACTCATTTTTAATCGAGCTTGTCTTAAAGAAAATATATATATATATATATATATATATATATATATATATATATATATATATATATATATATATATATATATATATATATATATATATATACATATATATACATATATATATATATATATATATATATATATATATATATATATATATATATATATATATATATATATTCTAATTCTATTGTTGATGCAACTATAAATAAATTTATGTCACATATTACTGATAAAAAACATGTTTCAAAACCTAATACCAATAACCCATCAAATTCTTGTATAATTCCATTATATTATGCTTATCAGATGTCTAATAATTATAAAATAGATGAAAAAGTGTTGAAAAACATTGTGTATGATAATATTAAGGTTGTAAATAAAGATAATACACTCAAGTTCCACATCTATTATAACAATGGAAAAACTCAATATTTTAATTAAAAATAGTATAAATAATGTTTCTAGCCCTGTAGCACAAACCAACCTAGTGTACCAATTTTCGTGTCCGTTTTCACATGGTCAGGTGGAAAATTACATTGATCGTACTAGAACCACTCTGCCTCGTAGATTGACTATGCATTGTCAAAGTGGTGCCTTATACCAACATATGTCAACACAACATTCAATCAAACCATCACATAAATTTCTAATTGATAATACCAGTATCCTAATGAAAAAAAATCAACCCATTAAGTTAAAATTAGAAGAAGCTTTAGCCATTAATAAATGTAAGCCTTTAATTAATAAACAATGGTAGTTTTTTTTATTTAACTCTTAAACTTTTTGGTTCTCTAAATAGTAATAAAACTAATAATAATAATAATAATAATAAATGTTTTAACTAATCTACAACTTTTGTTAAAAATATGCATGTTAATAGTACCAATGTTTCTTCAGGTATTTCTTCGTTGAATGAATGTTTTGTACCAGACGTTTGTGTTTCAAAGGTTATAGATAATGTATGTGATTCTTCTTCCAGTCACGTCCTTGAAGTTGACTGTGTTAAAGGCTTTGCTAACTGCTCTTAATTATTTAGTTATTACTGTTATTATTATAATTAATTTAATTTCAATATTTTTCATGTTGTTACATTTGTACTTAATGAATTTAAATTTTATTTAAATTGTATTTTAATTCCTTTCAATTAGTTGTATCTTTTACCTTTTAGTCACTGCATTTTATTTTTAAAAAAAGTTAAACGGCTCTGAAGATGGCAAAAATTACCGAAATAGATCTATAAGCCTATAAGATTATAGAGTTTGTGTTTGATAATAAATTATTTCTAAACCGATTTAGACTATTGGAAAAAAATTAAAAATGAAATCGATTCAGCCAAGTGTGCCACTTTTTTCAATCAGTTCGCTTAAAAAAACATATAGCGTCTGTCTGTCTGATTTTGGCCTATATATTATATACAAATTCCTCCGAAACAGCTGAACCGATTTTCATGAACTTTTACGTTTACCTATCTGTCTGTAACGTGCCGCCACTTTTACTAACTTTTAATCTCGATCGCGAAGACATAATATTTTCACTACTTATAAACATATATATAAACTATAATCCACGAGATTTATTTAATTAATTAATCGGTAGATTTCTCAATATATTAAAAAATATACACCCCTATTAATTGCGGGAAACAACACGCGCTCTGATTGGCTCTTTAACACAAAGGATTCGACGTCACAAGATAAAAGATACTAAATATACTAGAAATAAAATAAAATAAAAAGGAGGGGGGGTCCAGCACTGACACACCTCCCACCCGAAAAGACGATAACCAGTATCTGGTTATCGTTATAAGAGTATATATCACGAACTAGCCAACGGGGCCACAAATAAGAATATACATCCCGAACTAGCCAACGGGGCTACACATAAAAATATACATCATAAGCAAAGTGTTTTCACAGAACATTAACATCGCAAATATTATGTAAATGTTTGGCATCTCCTAATCTTCTTCCTACCTTAAGCTTGTCCTTGAAAGGCACCATACAGCGTTCACAGCAGGTTCAGTATCCTTCCCACAACTGAGAACTGGCGAGGAAAACATCTTCTTCTTTTGGATTACCTGGATGAATTGACTAAAACAAATTTATCCGAATCATCCGCGATTGCCCATTACAGTTATACCAATCACCAAAAGGAAAACATCGCACACTCTAATCAAAGAACACTTCAAACTAAAATAACAGGCAAATCGGATAAATTCACAACATAAAAGACTTAACTTACACCACCTAAACTTAAAGAAATAAGGATGAAACTACATACGAAATTTAATTTCGGGACATAAAATCTGCGACAGAGTTATCGCGTCCTCTCCTATATTGAAATACCAAGTCATACTCTTGCAAAGCCAGTGCTCATCTATTGAGTTTTGCACTCTTAGGAGCAGCTTCGGTTAAATACGTAAGTGGATTGTGATCTGAAAAAACAATCACTCTTGAAAACAGAATCCACTGTCGAAATTTATTTAGTGCCCATACAACCGCAAAAGCTTCACGTTCAATTGTGGACCATCTACTCTGCGTGGAAGTGAGCTTTTTGCTAGCAAAAGCTATAGGAACTTCATGCTTATTCATATCCCATTGGAATAGACAACAACCTACTGCTATCAAACTAGCATCCGTAGACAAACCAAACGGTTGAGAATAATCTATTGTATTTAGGTTAATGTAATTAGATAAATCTAACTTAAGTCTATCTAAAGCTATTTGATGGTTCTCTTTCCAATCAATTTTAGTTGGCATATCTTTTTTTGTTAATTCTGTAAGGGCATAAGCCGTTTCTGCTAAATGTGGAATATAATTTCTAAAATAGCTGAAGAAACCAATCAAACGTTTTACTTCCCTCTTATTTGTCGGGGGTTTAATATCTTTAACTGTAGCAATCTTGACAGGATCAGGGGCTATATGACCTGAACCGATCACATGACCTAGGAATGTTATTTGACTTTGAGCAAAACGACATTTTTTTAAATTGAGCGTCAAACCATGTTCTTGGATTAAGATCAAGAATTTTGTTAAATGTTCTAGGTGTTCATCCCAAGTGGATGAGTAAATAGCAAAGTCATCAATAAAAGGTTCAGTAAATGCGCGAATTGGTCTAAGCAATTCAGAAATGACACGCACAAAAGTATTGCCTGCCGACTTCAATCCGAAGGGCATCCTTAAGAATTCAAACACACCTTCTTCACAGGCAAACGCTGTCAACCATCTTGACTCTGGTTTCATCGGGATTTGCCAATACCCACTTTTGGCATCAAAACAACTAATATATTTTGCTCTCCCTACGTTCTGCAAAACATCAGAAATATCTGGTATGGGAAAACAATCACTTTTCGTGAAACGATTTACATGTCGATAATCTACAGCCAAGCGAACACCATCTTGACCCTTGGGACCCTTCAACACACATACCATCGGACTAACCATGGGACTTTGTGAAGGCTTAATAATATTTTGTTGTAACATTTCTTGAATCTGGTTTGAAACAGCTTTCTTAATAAGTTCGGGGGTTCTGTATGCTTTCAATTTCTTTGGGATAAAATCAGGCATAATTTTAATTTCATGACACACGTCAGAACAAAGACCAATTTTTTCTGAGAATACTTTTGCAAAGTTATCTAAAATATTTGTTAACTGGCTCTGTTGTAGTTCACTTAAATGATCTACAATGTTTTTCTCTATTTTAGTACTGGGTAAGGCAATTTCAATATTGGACTTATCTAAGACTTCAACTTTTCCAAAGTCTATGTCTTCATCGTAAATGATCGAACAACTACTCACCAAAGCTTTTTCGATTCGTTCATGATATTTACGTATCTTGTTAGCATGCAGATGATAATGATGACCATCTATTTCAACTATGAAAGAGTAAGGTGATTTTACTCGAACAATTGTTCCCGGCCCTTGCGATCGGTTCAAAATTTTAGATTTATTTTTATCAGGTGCTAATATAATAACGGGATCACCTAATTGAAATTTACGATCAGTACTTCTTAAGTTATAATATTTAGCCTAACGATTTTGTTCATTACTAAAAGCAAGATCTGCATATTCGCGTGCTTCTTGTAGAGCTTTACAAAGATCACTAAAATATTGAGTTGGATTTTTTCCTAACTTAAAAGATACTTCTCCCTCATTTACCCATGAATCTTTTAAAATAGATAATGGTCCTCTTGGAGCAGTTCCATAAATTAATGTATAAGGACTAACATGCGTTGTGGAAGACGGCTTCTCGCGAAGACTCCACAAAATAAAAGGCAATAATTTAAACCAACGTTTAGGATGATCCTGTGATAACTTATAAATCATGGTCTTAATACTTTGATTACAACGCTCTACAATACCAGCTGCTTCGGGATGTCCCGGAGTATTGAAACGAGGACTACACCCTAAATATTTTAAGAATTCTTTAGTCAAAGAACTCGTGAAATTACTTCCACAGTCAGAGTTAATAACTCGCGGAATTGAAAAAGTCATAAAAATCTCTAGAAGGCAATCACAGACGCTTCGTGCTGTCAATGAGTGTAAAGGAAAAGCCATCGGCCATCTTGAAAAAAGATCAACTACGACTAGTGCATAATTGAACTTGGGTGGGGGATTCAATGGAAACAATGGACCTATGCAATCCATTACAAGATGACTAAAAGGAAATTCATCTCCTCTGGGTATTGGTTGAATCGGGATACGATCCTTCACCTTTATAGGCGCCCTTAATTGACATATTTTGCAGGACTCGCAAAATTCTCTAACTTTGGTCTCCGTCTCTGGGAACCAAAAATTCATGCGTATGCGCTGTAAGGATGAATTAGTTGCCATATGACCTGCACACGGAGCTTCATGACCTAATTGTAAGATAATGGGAATGCGATCATTAGGTAAACATAATTGTTTTAATTTAAGTCCCCATAAAGCTTCCCTATGAAATAACATGTTTCCTTCGATAAAGAATCCCTTTTTCTTTCGAAATGCAAATTCCCAAAATGGTTTTAAAGAAGTGCTATTTCTTTGTTCTCTACCAAAGGAATTGGTAGGAAAATCTACTCTATTATCATTTATAACAGGAATTCCTATAATAGTCTCTTCGTTATTACTAGGAATATTTGAGATTTCTTTGTCAGGAATAACTACAACCTCAACCGCTACCTCGTTAATCTGTACCGTTGGAACCGTTGTAACATCCACCTCATCGTCGTTGGCAAAATCAGATAACCATGACACTAACATTTCATCTTCTGACAATTTTGAAGGCAAAGAATTTATTAATTTAGCATTCTCTTGAGGAACCACAACCTCATACAAAGTCTCGGCTTCAAGTCTCTCATTAACACCAGGGTGAATAATGATGGCTTCACTCAAATTGGGTACCACGGAAAAGAAAACCTTAAATTTAGGAGCAATGTGCATGGTATTATGGGATTTCTGCACTGGTTGCAACAAAAGCTCAACACACTCAACTGTTTTATGTGAACCATGTACATCGACTAATTCAACCTTTGTAGTTGGACGAACTCCTAAAGCGTCTACTAAGTCTTTCCTAATGCAATTAGTTTCAGCTCCACTATCAATTAAAGCTAACTGGGTTGTTGCTTGATTAATCATAACCTCTCTAATAGGTCGTTTATAGAATCGTTCAGTTTCGATGATAGGAGATTCATTCAATCCTATCCTAATATTTTCATTTATAAGAGAATCACCTTGATTTAATACATGACAACAATTAATTTTAATATTTTTCTGGTTGGGACAATCTCTAGCAATGTGACCTACTTTCTGACAACTATAACAAACGGGTGATCCTTTATTATTATCTTTATTATAATTTCTAACCGTCACTGGCTGACTATTAAAACGCTGTTGAGATGGAAGAGGATGATTAAACCTTGGTTTAAAATTAATGTTAGGATTATTAATTGGTCTACTCGGAGGTGCATGACTCCTTACATCGTTAAGTCTTGGACGAACATACTGAATGATATGACAATCATTATCACGTACTGCCATATAATTATCTGCCGCCTCTGCAAGTTATTCGCTGCCTAACCAAATATCTTTTTCTAGAGTGGACAGGTGATCAAGACAACCTCGTGGCATTACCTCTTTTAATCTATCAGCACAGAGTAAATCTATTAAAGTATCTAAAGAATTTACTTCTCTGCTTTGTATATAATATGTCAGAGCAGTGCGTAAATGTGATGCAAATTCTATATAAGTTTGGTTATGAGTCTTCATCATCGACAGAAAGCGTTGTCTTAATATTAAAGGACTTATTCTATATCCCAATAATAAAATTCTCTTAAGTTCATAATAGTCTTCGAGTTGATATGATGGTAAATGATTAATGAGACTTCTGCCCCTGTCACTTAATTTAGCTATTAAAATTTTAGATTTTAAATTATCTTCCACTTCATACGAAATAAATTGTTTCTCTAAAAATTCAAAAAAACTAGGGATAGTCAATGGATCAGATGGAAAAGGTCCTATTAGATCTCCTATTATTTTAACTAGTTTTATCGTTTTATTTGTTAGATCAGGTTGATGTGCGGTCTCTATACTAAATCTAGTTAATTCTCTTTCTCTTTCATTCCTAACTTCTTCTCTCTCAAATTTTAATTGTTCTCTCCGTTCCTCTCCTTCCCTCTCTTCTCTTCTCTCTTCTAATCTCATTCGTTCTATTCGCTCCTCTGTTTCCCTCTTTTCTCTTTTCAATCGTTCTGCTGCCTCTCTCTCTCTTCTCTTTTCTCTTCTAATCTTTCCCTCTGCATTCGCTCAGCCGATTCCCTCTCTCTCTTTATCTAGGAGTTGTAATTTCACCACTTCTAAATTATCTATTACCACTCTACCCTGTTCTGCCATAAAATAACCGCCCGCTTCCTCTTTATCCGGGTTATCCTGTAACACTCTAGGACTCTGGGATTCTACTCCACTAAACATGGTTTCCCGTCTATCTCTAGGGTTTACCCTTAACATTACTTGAGCAATATTTTCTGCTCGTTGCTCAGGCGATTCGGGCACAGGGGTATTTGTACCTGTTTCACTTGAAGATTTCTCAGACATGACAACAATCTACTGCCACACGAAATCTACGCCCGAAATTACACAAATGCACACCGTACTTCAACACAAACCCACACTCGAAATTACACACTACCTAAGGGCAACCGCGAAATGAATCAGATAAACTTATCTCAATTCTTCTCCCGTCAGACAAGGTCGATGCTCCTCCTGAACTGGTCGATCTCTTCTCCTTCTGAACTGGTCAAATGACTCGTCGACTTCTTCCCCTGAACTGGTCGAATTTTTCTCCGGAACCGGTCGAATTTTTCCCCTGAACTGGTCGAATGACTCGTCGGCTTCTTCTTCTTCTTCAAAATCTTCTTTCCAATCAAGATCTTCTTTCTCAAGATCCCACCGCTGCCACCAGTAATGTCAGTAACGTGCCGCCACTTTTACTAACTTTTACACTTTAATTGAAGAAGTTTGAGAAGTAATTTTTTTAACTGTTCAAAAGCAAGCAGGAACGAGTTTAAACTAGCGATTATAGAAAAACCACGTGGAAACAGTCACGTAGCCTCGCACACAAACACGAACAGCAAGAGAGTCTAGCGAGGAAGAAGCAAGAGGCAAGAGGCAAGTGGCTCATTGTCCTTCTTCTCTTCCTTATATAGGAAAAAAAACCACGAAATCAGAACAATCGATAAACCAATATAAACAAGTACTAAACATATTATTAGCTCGTTAAATCTCGATCGCGAAGACATAATATTTTCACTACTTATAAACATATATATATAAACTATAATCCACGAGATTTATTTAATTAATTAATCGGTAGATTTCTCAATATATTAAAAAATATACACCCCTATTAATTGCGGGAAACAACACGCGCTCTGATTGGCTCTTTAACACAAAGGATTCGACGTCACAAGATAAAAGATACTGAATATACTAGAAATAAAATAAAATAAAAAGGAGGGGGGTCCAGCACTGACACAATCCTCAGACCTTCCAAACGTACACAACAAATTTAATAAAAATCAGTTCAGCCGTTTCGGAGGAGTGTTGCCACAAACATCGTCACGAGCTTTATATATATATATATATATATATATATATATATATATATATATATATATATATATATATATATATATGTATATATATATATATATATATATATATATATATATATATATATATATATATATATATATATATATATATGTATATATATATATATATATATATATATATATATATATATATATATATATATATATATAATAATTTAATTAAATATTTTCGATTCATAGTGCGTGTCGGATAATTGTGAAGATAATTAAAAAAGTGTGAGGACTAAAAAGTAGAAAATAAAAATAAATAAAAAACTTTTTAAAAACTAGTCTTATTATGCACTAAAAAGTAGAAAAGAAAATCGTACGTCAAATTGATCATCTTGTTGTTCGCCATGATAAGATTAGGGTGCTTGCTAAGTTATACAGATCTGTTCATTAAATTCAAACTGAGCACTGAGAGTTCAAGGTACATTGACGTCAACAATTTATTTTGTACAAGAGTTAATAAATCAAAAAATAGAAAAATAATAAATGCATTGTATGCCAGTCAATCAATTAGAATCTACCTACCCCCAAAAACATTCAAATTCGTAAACTGTGTTGTATTTTGATTTCAATTAAAACTTAACTGTAAATTAAATAAATAAAACTGATTGACCTAAAATTGTAAAGTAAAACAGTAAGATCCCACAGGTTCAAAAACTATTGTATTCAGTCTTTGAACTTTGACAACATGCTACCTCGATCGGCAAAGGCATTCACAAGTCTTCCATATGATCCATTCAGTTGTCGTTGCTTGAACGGACCTGCAAAATTTGTTACCTTTTTGTTGCTTCACAAGCCATGTTGAAGAAGCATGTTCAACAGCACCGACAATGTGAATGCGATCATGGGACTAGGCAATTACCACATGCTCCTCAACCCCAAAGAATTTGATCAAAGCGAGTGGCTGCCAAAAGACAGAGAACTGATGGCAATTATTGCGCATGGAGAGATTTTAAGCGCAGAATGGTTAGATGAAGATGATGTTGGCTTGTCGTGTGTATCGATTCTACAAAAAATTGATCAATCAACCACTATGCCCATTATAACAATTGAGAAACATTTAAATTCCCCATGGGAAGATGTTAGAAGCTAGAATATAAATTCTCAAATTGTTAATGAAGTTCAAGTGTTGATAGTCAATTTGAAATCAGTTACGCAAGACTAAACAACTGTATTTAAAACGTATTTGTAGAACTTCTAATATCCACATACGTACAATTCTATGTTTAGCATGAAAACCAGCCGTATAAGATACTGTTATTTCTTTTGTTGTTATTTTTTGGAGGGGGTTAAATTTGTTTGACATAATTTTTTTAGGGGGGGTGACTGAAAGATTGACAGTTGTTGACAAGGGGAAGGGGAGTGTAACAATTTGCCTAAAAATTGTTGACATTATTAATGGACGTTCCCTAACTGAACACTAAAGCCCTGTTCACATCGACAAAAAAACCCAACCCAACAACACCACACAAAAAAAA
Source organism: Erpobdella octoculata (assembly GCA_963978895.1). Classification (NCBI taxonomy): domain Eukaryota; kingdom Metazoa; phylum Annelida; class Clitellata; order Hirudinida; family Erpobdellidae; genus Erpobdella; species Erpobdella octoculata. Next base: position 24,434,005 of record OZ022239.1, read on the forward strand.
TCAGGTCAAATCGGTCGATGAGAAATAGTCAAGCACAAACCCAACGCGACAATCACGTTGAAGTCGCGTGTATCTTACATTTCGACCCAATTTTGTTCTTCAACCAATCACGAGAAAGTGTGTCAGGTAGAACGTCGAAAATAGAAGCTTTCTAATGCCCCACATCTAAATCTTCAAGGCCATTGAACAAATAATAGTTTGACAAATATATATTTATAGTACATCTTATCGGTGATTCGCTGGCAATTTACAAACTTGCTAAACTCAGTTTGATGTCATTAACGGCTATATCACATCGACAAACTCCTATTGTACCGGACGTGTCAGATTTGATCGGGTCGTGCCAACTCACGTTTTTCGATGTGTACAGGGCTTAAGACAAAAACAACAACATGGCCAAAAACAGCTTCTAGCAGTAAAAGCTTTATTATAATAATGAGCTGCGTGGGCTGGGTCCATTCATGGGCTGGGTTTATCCACAGGCTGGGTTGGGTTGAGAATTTTAAACTTGAGGTAAATTGGCCTATCCTGGGATGAATAAAAAAAGTTCAAATAAATGCTAACTGCACAAATATGTTCTTTTTAATTTAATTATTAAATTGATTAAACTTTTCATGTTGTAGTTTCACCTGTATTGTCAACGAATTATTTTCGTCGTACAGAACATTGCGTGGGCTTACTGCCTTTGTGGACAATTTCCCTTATTTCTGGTTGTTTTAAATTCACAAAGCTTGACCGGATTTCTAAAACGACAAGAAATAACTCTAAAGCTTCATGATAAGCAGTTAGCCCACACAATACCAGTACTATTTTCTGGTATCAGATTATGCGAATGCTGTGCCAGGGAAAATGAGGAGACGCTGAAGATCCTAGCCACTTTGAGAATTACGCAAACAAGAGAAAGAGAGCTTGGGGAAACGATGGAAGACATCAGGGAGATTTAAAACATGGTTAAACAAAGTATTAATATGACGGCGGCTATGGATAAACAAAGGGAGCAAATCCAAGAGTTAGGTCGAAAGATGGATGAAATTGCTAACAAGGGGATTTTGGAAAATCGGCAGTCGAAAAAGGAATGGTCCAGCCTGTTTAAAGGAGAGGTCGAGACTTTGGTAGAAAATCTATCAAAAGAGGTTAAAACTGAGGTGAAAATGTTCAGGAGTCTATAGAAAACAAATTCAACGACGAGAAGGAGACGGAAAAAAGAACAAACAACATAATTATCTACCGACTCAAAGAGAGTGAGCTAATGGGCAAAGATGGCAATGCTGAAGACAAACTGAGGGTGAGCAAAATTATTGATACATTAAGCCAAGGAGGGATTAGTATAGAGAACGTTAAAAAAATATATAGATTGGGAAGCAAAGGAGATAAAATACGGCCCATACTACTGGAATTCCAGGATAGGGGGCAAAGAACCTGATTATGAAGAACTTGAGAAGGACAAAGTTGCTGGATGATGACCTCAAGACCATTGGTCTGAGCCATGACTTCACTGTGAAGCAGCGGGAGGAGTGTCGTAAATTGGTTGCAGAGGCAAAAATAAAGGAATCTCAACATCCGGGGGAATTCATATTCAGAGTAAGGGGACATCCGGGAAATTTGAGAATAGAGAGATTAAGAAAACTGACCAGGGAATGAATGCTCATAATGAAGCCCATAATGTTAAATCTTTTAATGAATTCAGTGATATAGATCCGGATATAAACAACATTGGTAATCCTCGTGAGGTCACTCCTCTCTTGACACTTCAGGAAGCACAACAATTATTTTTGGACTCATCATTTTCTATTGTTCATTTGAACTGTAGAAGCATAACTGGCAAAATGAGTGATTTAAAATTTTTTATGAATTATCTCCAGCCCCATGTAATTGGAGTCACCGAAACTTGGTTGAAAGATATTGAAGATAACCTTTTAAATTTACATGGCTATACTTTCTTACAAACTGCAAGAAAAACTGGAAGAGGTGATAGTGTTGGTATTTTTATCTCCAATATTTTTGAGTACACAACTGTGGGGTATTTTGCGGTTGTGTCAGCATTTGAATTCATGTTAGTTAAAATTAAATCCTTTAACGAAACTTACTTTTATGTGTTGTATATCGTCCACCATCTGGTGATATTAAATCATTTATTAGTGAATTTTCTGATCTCATGTCGGAAATTACTGCTCATAATAATTATTTATTTGTTTTTGGTGATTTCAACATCGATTGTTTGAATACTACCAGTGGTTCTCAAAGTCGTCTGTTTTACAATACTATGTACTCTTATTATTTCTACCCTACAATCTTCTCATCTACTAGAGTAACTGCCAGTTCTTCAACTTTAATTGACAACATTTTTACAAATCATTCATTGATTGATAGTTTCTCTGCTGTTGTAAGTTATGATTTCTCGGACCACCTTCCTATAATTTTTTCTCTTCCTAAACTAAAAGAAATTAAGATTCCTCGATCAAAAAGTGTGAAAAGAATGATTAATGAAGTTACCATTAATAAGTTTCTGAATGGCCTAAAGAGTGTTGAATGGACCAATGTACGCAGCGCATGTATGGAGAATAATGTGAATCTAGCGTATTCAATGTTCCTGAACAGTTACAATAGAGTTTTTGATTCAGCTTTCCCATATTTTGAAATCACCAACTTGAAAAGAAGATTCAAGAAAGATTGGATGTCAGCGACCTTGTTAAAGATGGTTGAAAAAAAATCCAAGCTTTATAGGAAACTCCTGAAGAAACCTTCAGAAGAAGTCAGAAGGGAATTTGTCCATTTTAGAAACGACTTTAAAGCGAAAAAAGAATTATGCAATTAGAAATTTCTATTCGGCTAAATTTTCTTCTTGCATTGGTGACTCTAAAAAAATTTGGTCTACGATCAATTCCATAATTAACAAAGATCTTCATTCTTCTGCTTCCTCTTCATTTGCTGTTGATGGCATTATGACTGATGATCCTTCGATGATTGCTGATGGCTTCAATGAATATTTTGTAAACATAGGAGCTCGTCTCTCTTCTTCCATACCTGAGAAAGAAGCTTCATTTGAAAATATAATTCTTCCTTTAGCGTCTCTGATGTCATTTAAAGAGGTGACATCTCTTGAATTGATCACGGTTTCAAAGTCAATCAAATGTTCTGGTGGTTTTGGAATTGACAACATCTCTCCTTACCTAGGATTTTTATCTATTGCTTCCATTTCTATTATATTATCTGACTTGATTAACTGTTCATTGTCTACTGGTTATTTTCCTGATAATCTAAAAATTGCTAAGGTTGTTCCTATATTTAAGGGTGGTGATAAATCCTTATTCAATAACTATAGGCCAATTTCAATACTTTCATATTTCTCAAAACTGTTTGAAAAGATTGTATTCCAACGTTTATATGATTATTTTAATTTTCATGGTATTCTAAACGATTGTCAATATGGTTTTCGCAAAGGTTACTCTACATATATAGAATTACTAACTTTCATAACAGAATACTTAAAGATTTGGATTGTGGCATGTATTCTATTGGTCTCTTTTTTGATTTGTCAAAGGCATTTGATACTGTTGATCATGTCATCTTACTTACTAAACTCAGCTGCTATGGTGTTGGTGGTGCATGTTTAAGATGGTTTGAAAATTATTTATGTAATAGAAAACAGTTTGTTACTTACAATGGTTTTAGCTCATCGGAAAAATCTATTTCTTGTGGGGTTCCTCAAGGTTCAATTTTAGGCCCTTTGTTATTTCTTATTTATATTAATGACATTGTTTCGTCTTCAGCGTTTTTCGAATTTACCTTGTATGCCGACGATACTAATGTCTTAGCTTCTGACTATTCACTTGCAACCCTAATTGATAACATAAACAGAGAATTAATGTGCATCTCCGATTGGTTTATAAAAAAAATAGACTTTCTCTGAATATGGATAAAACATGTTTTATTATATTTCACAATCCGCAAAAGAGAATTGACATCGGCAGCATAAGACTGTGCATTCGTGATAGTGAAATAGCTAATGTATCCTGTACACAATTCTTGGGCTTGTACATTGATCAACATATTACTTGGAATGATCACATACGATACATTTCTATGAAAATTTCAAAGAATATTGGTGTACTTTACAAAATCTCATGGTTCGTCCCCTTTAAAATTCTTTTGCTGTTGTATTATTCACTGATTTATCCATACCTAACATATTGTAACTTCATATGGTGTACTAATTATAAATGTCGAACTTCATCTCTGGCTATTCTTCAAACTCGAATTTTAAAAATCATATTTTGTCATCCCTTCTCTTCCCCGGTGGAACCTACTGCTACCAATATTTTAACAATTGATCAGATTTGCATTTATCAATCACTTTTGTTTATGTATAGATATCATAATAACTTACTTCCTCATACCTTACTAAATTCCTTCTCAATGACATCTTCGGTTCATTCTTATGATACAAGATCTACTAATCATTATCGATCTAATGTGATTCATACAACTCTAAAAATGTATTCAATAGGATTTTTTGGTCCACGGTTTTGGAACTTTCTACCTTCGGACTACAGGGCTCTGGGCATTGATGCCTTCAAGAGAGCGGTTAAGCAGCTGGTTGCGTCTATACGCTTTTGTGACGTTTTACCGTATAAATAGGTTTTATTGTAATTTGTATAGGATGTTTCTCTAGCGGGATTAATATCCTTTTCAAATGTCTTACATGATTTACTTTTTTAGGTTGATATTATTTCTGTTCTGATTTTTGGTTTTTTCTGTGAATAAACGTCTTGAAAAAAAAAAAAGGTGAAAAGGTTGCCACTAGCTAGAGCGACCTAAGGAGCGCTCCGTGTAACAACAACTTAAACCACTAAAGTTACACCAATTAAACCTTATATAAAAACAATTATTTTTTTCAAAGTGAATAATCTATCTATATATATAAAAATGAATGTTTGTATGTATGTATGTATGTCCTTTATGCATTGCTACACTATTCATCTGATCGTAATGAAATTTTTACACAACCTTGAGAGTCAAGGGGAATCAAATATAGAAACAAAATTGAAATCCGTCACAAAATTAACGGAGCGGAGCGGGTGAGCGAGCGGGAACTATATATATATATATATATATTCGGGGGTGAGTAATAAAATTCAAAATCTGTAATTGCGTAATAAAATTCAAATTTAGGTTACGTAACAACGTTTGAAAGCTTCAAGCAAGATTTAGCCAAATCTATTTTATGTTTATGGGCTAAAAGAAGTTAGGAAAGAATGAAAAAAAGAGCAGTTTTGAACTTTTTTGTTGAGTTAGCTTTTTATGTTGATTTTAACTAAAATTGACATGCTGATTCCATGTTTTTTTATGCTTGTTTATAGTTTTAAAAACTTGTAACCGTTTTATCTTAATTAGTTGTTTGTGATACAGAAACAAGCTGAGTTTAGTTTTAGATTCTGCACTCAAAATTTAATTGGAAATACAACTGCCAGACTTAAGTGAGCCAATATTGTGTTCCCCAGTTTATTTATTTTTTGTTTTAGTTGTAATTTTAAAGTAAATTTCAAATTAATCATATTAACATTTATTAAGGGTACTAGCTGTGCCCGGCCACTCAGTGGTTGCGATGGTTGCGCAATAAAAGCCTAGAACTGATTTTTTTGTTCATAAAACTTGAAAAAATGTGCCTGTTTTTTTTTAAATCAAAACCGTTTTCTCAATAACGAATATGTTATGTCCAAATTTCAAAGCAATTGGTTAAAAACGTTCGGGGATTATTGCGTATATCAAACGAACAGTTACATTTGTCTTTACATAAAATAATAAACTGGCCTATTAATTATATACCATGTATACAAGGTATGCCATTTTTACTTTTTCCCATGCCAATGAAAGTTAGCGAATATGCGTACCAGTCGCATAAACATCATAAACAACTTTTTTGAACATTAAAACTTTCTTATTAAAAGCACACTGGAATGGTGTTTTTTTTAATTATTTGTGTTTTTGTACTTTAGTTGGTAATTAAGTTTCATTACTGTTAATTTGTTGTTTAAACCATACAAGGTAAGTTGGCGCAGGATCCCCAGTTCTGAACTCTTGCTCTAATCGAATCTATCTTTTAGGAGCACTTTAGAGTCAAAATAGTGATAATACCAGAAACTTACGCTTGCGTAGAAACTTTATTAAAAAATACATTTCTTTTTTGGTTTATTCAAAATCATATTTTCCTCTGCTGGCCAAAAATAATTGAGCCAGTTTTTAAGATTTTATGATACAACACGTACAGATAGAACGATTAAATTGTAATCATGTAAAATCGATGGTTTTACGATCAGTTTCCCATTGATAAAGATTAATAGAATTATCAAGAGATTTGAAGGTATAAATAGCCGTAACAAAGCTTCATTTATTATTTTCCAATAAACGGCAAAACCATTCTATTGAGCCCGGTATACGTTTGGTGATATCGTAACATTGGTGTCAGAATTGGGATACAAGAATGGTTTTGAAATCATTGGATGAGCTTTGGGCGAGTGAAATGAAAGACGAGCTGGAGAAACGTGGCTTGAGCGATACAGGTAAAAAGGATGAACTTATGGAACGCCTCTTAGCCGCGTTAGTGAATGAAGCCTATTGGCCTTACGACGATGAATATTTGTTCGATATTGACGAGGAAGCTGTGGTTAGGCGGAGAAAATTGAAAAACAAATTGTTGGAGGAAGAAAGACAACAAGCGAGAGAAAACATGGCAGCACAGGGGAGACAGGAGAAGGAATGATTCTTGGCCACGAAAACAAAGTAGCAGCAGCCGGTACAACTGTTGAGAGTTTGGTCGCAGGGTTGGCTGAGGTAGTGGTGGACACGGTTCTGGACAAGCGGGTTGCTGGTGATGTGGGTTGCTGCGGCGAAACCCAATTTGAACTGGAGTCCACCAGCTGTGTCTCAGAGCATGTGACGGATGACGGCCGTACAGACTGCACAAGTCAGGTGGGTCATGATGATGAGCCTGTCAAAGACGGTCATGATAAGGAACCTTGCAAAGATGCTCAAGATGAAACATGCAAATATGGTGACAGTGATACAGTCGGTCTGGACGTCGAAAACAAAACTAAAGAAGATGAGAAGAATGTTGAAAACGAAATGCAAAACGATGAGGATGAAAGTGACGATGATGATTATAATAATGGCAATAACAAATATGGCTCTTACCCATACAGCGACGGTTCTGAAACGGAAGCCTCCACAACAGACGACGGCACCGAATATTCAGTGTCAGATTTTAGTGACGAATCTGATTCGGATGAAGCAACCGAGGATTTAGAAACGGACGAAACTCCAATGGGGAAATACGTCAAGTTAACTTGACAAAAAAAAAGACCTTGATTTGAGAGACGATGGCGATAATTTGAAGAAAGGTCCGCTGGACGATACGAAAGTTGACACCGACGAAAGAGCCGAGTTGAAATGTGAAAAGAAAACGTTCGATTGTAGCTTGGAAGACAACAAACATGACGGCGATGAACTTCTCCAAAACAACAATAGCAGTGCAGCAAGCAAAAACTCTGAAAAAGATGAGCCAAGAACAGAGAACGGTACCGAGGGTTCTAAATCAGATGAATCCACAGAGGATTCTAGATCAGATAGACTAAGAGTCATTGTAAAATCAAATAACAGTTTGATGAAGAAATTTATTAGATTTATGGAACGTGTTTTTGAAAAACCTTTTGAAGAGTTTCTTGAAAAATATCTAAAAGATGTGAAGGAAGAAGAAAAAGCAGACAGTTCCGATAAACCGTGCAAAGATGTTCAGGACGAGGCATGCAAAAAAGGCTGTTATGAACCGTGCAGAAATGGCGACGATGAGCCAAAGAAAGACTCTATTGATGAGCCAAAAAAAGACTGGAAGAAACTGCATCGAATGGTCAAGAGACTTGACCATGTTGTTTGCGAATTGCGGTCAAAGCCACGAGTAAAAATCAAGTTATTTTGTGTTTGTGGCCGAGTCGCATTTCTCAAAAGCGACTATGCTGTTCGGGACGAACAGAATTAAGAAGGGTGTAATCATGTAAAATCGATGGTTTTACGATCAGTTTCCCATTGATAGAGATTAATAGGATTATTAAGAGATTTGAATGTATAAATAGCCGTAACAAAGCTTCATTTATTATTTTCCAGTAAACGGCAAAACCATTCTATTGATCCCGGTTACCAGGGATCCAACTGATAGCTTGAAACAAAATGTTAATCGCAGTATAGACCTCATTAATAAATACATGGAAACTAAAATTCATAAGCTCACTGGCGACTTTGAACCAGGATATCTCTATGGGACTGTAAAAACTCATAAAGATGACAATCAGCTTAGACCGATTATCTCTCAAATTTCTTCACCTACTTATGGTTGGTAAAATACATAAATAACATCATCGCTCATTATTGTCCTAGTAAATATACCTGCAAATTTTCTTATGAATTTATAGACCTGCTGCGTTCACAGAATGTTACTGGAAAACTTGCTTCTCTAGATGTTGAAAGTCTTTTTACGAGTGTTCCTGTGAAGGAAACAATCTCAATAATTTGTAAATATGTCTACAAAAACCAAAACATAGATCCTCCTGCAATACCAGAGCAATTACTAAGGGACACACTTGCCATTTGTACAATGGAATCTCCATTCCGACATCCAAATGGAAAATTATATTTGCAGGTAGATGGTGTGGCTATGGGTACTCCATTGGGACCAACACTTGCAAACTTCTACATGGGTTATGTTGAGGAAAAGGTATTTGCGTTGTACCCTAAGCCCACCATTTATATAAGATACGTCGATGATATCTTTCTGATGGTTGATTCAGTTGAAGATATAACACTTCTGCGAGAACGTCTTCAGGAAAACTCTGTTCTCAACTTTACGTATGAATTATCTAATAATACAAACCAAATTCATTTTTTGGATACCTTGATAACCTGTGATGGTCTGAGATGCCACAGCCAGGTATATGTTAAACCAACGAATAATGGTTCATGTTTGAATGCAGATAGCGATTGTTCCGATCGATATAAGAAGAATGTCATTAATAATTATCTATTTAGAGCTTATAAATTTAGCGAAAATTGGAGCTCATTCCATTCCGAAGTACAACGTATTAAACAAACCCTGATCAACAACAACTAAACTAATAGATTTGTTGACCATCCCATTAAGATTTTTTATAACAACATTTTGAAATCCACAACTATTAATAAAAATGAAACTCAAATTTCTACATCCATTCCATTATATTATTGTGGGCAAATGCATACACGCTACAAAGTTGATGAGAAAGTTCTCAAAGGAATATTGGCCACCAAAGTCACTTCCACAACAAATGTTCCAGTTAATATAAATATTTACTACAGAAATAAAGAAACCCAAAACTTAGTAATCCGAAACAATTGCACTCCAACTAAAAACAAATTGCAGTCAACTCATCTGGTGTATGAATTTCAATGTCCAATTCCACATTGTAAGGTGGATAAATACATCGGATCCACAATGACTACTTTATCGAGACGCCTCACCATGCATTTGCAAAACGGTAGTATCTTGCAGCATTTTAATATGACTCACGGCCGCGCTTTGAAACGTGATATTCTCGTTGACAATGTACGTGTTATTACTAAAGAGAAATATGTCAGGCAGTTGAGAATCAAAGAGGCTCTACTAATCTTACAACGGAAGCCCGAAATCAGCAAGCAGTTTGATAAATTTCCGCACGTCCTTACTTTGTACGAATTAGGGACAAGGAAGAATCGTGGCGAAGAAATGAATACAACAAATAAAGTATTTGATGACAATCGTATCAATGTTTTCCGGATGTTACAAGAAGAGAATCCTCTTTCACAGGACGTTGTAGCAGAGAAAGTTGACAAGTCCATTCTTTCAGTAGTCACAGTTGAACTCACGGCTTCAGAAGAAATAGAAGAAGTAAAGATAGCTATCGACAGAGCTGATGAAGAGACCGATCCGCAACTACGGTTTTCTCACTTAGTGGACAATATTAACATCACTGAAAGACGTAGAAAAAAATAGACCTACAGATGATTGAATGTATGAATGAGCATTGGTTGTTTCATGTTTGTGGTCCTGTTTCGTTGACTTGTTTTGAGTTGATTGTAGATCATATTTCGTAATGTGTAAAACCAAGGTATTATGGTTAGAAACGGGTATGTATAGAGTGGGAAGAATATTTTATGTGACTTTTAGTTTCGTGCATATTTTCTTTTCATTATATGACTTTAAGTTCTTTATATATATATATATATATATATATATATATATATATATATATATATATATATATATATATATATATATATATATATATATATATATATATATATATATGTCATCCTATTTGCAGGCCCTCGAAACATTTCAACGCAATGTTTCACTTTATAAATCATCTATCTGGCAGCAGACTAGCTGTAGAGCCGAAGTAAAGAGTTCTGAGACTATCATAGTCAAAGTCTAGTGTTAAGTAGCTCCGAAAGACTGGGACTTCTAGCCATCATTTTTTGGTGATGGTCGGTGTCTCAGTTGGTAAAAGCGCTTGCATTCAGGCGAGGCGGTGCTGCCGTAGACACGTGGGTTTGATTTCTAGTAGAATCGTATATATATATATATATATATATACATATAATAAATATAAATATATATACATATAAATATAAAAAAGTAATAAAGATTTGTATAATACACAGTAATCATCTCAATAGTTAATATTGGTTGCAATTAGTTTAAGCAGTTAATGTGCATTTTATTATACCAATCAATTGACATATTTTCCAACTTCTAAGTAATGAATTAATGCATTGTATCAGAAGAGAAATAGTCGTTGAATCCAAACATTGGAATTGAGCCTACCACTTTCAACTATCAACATTTATAAAACGTTGTGTTACACTGATGAATTAATTTTACTTAAATATTTCTAGTGCAACATTTGTTTATTTGGCATGTGGACGTTCGCTCGAACCCCGTTTTGGTTTCAAAACAAAAACTGAAGTACTTTACTTATATAATATAGTTCATATTGCCTGTTTTTCGAAGTCATATATTATGTTACATCAGATGTAACGTTATCTTATATTTACTTTATTTTTTTATTCAAATATAGAAAAAATAGTATAATTAGCAGTCAAGTTACAACTAATCTTTCTCACAAAAGCTTTCTTAACACTAAACCAAGGTGTCATTATAATTCGTAGTTGTCAATGAGCTGTGGCTATTCGTGGGCTAAGTTGGGTCGAACGTATCAGTTTTATTTATCGCACCGTGATTTTACGCATGATTACAAAATCGGAAATCTAAATAAAAATACAATTAAAATAATTTAAAAAACTCTTTAACTTCTAATTACACTAATAAATAATTTATATTAAACATAATAAATATATGCATATATATATATATATATATATATATATATATATATTCAACAACTTATAATTTGTATATTAAATCATGTAAATTGATTTTTAGATTCTACAAACATTTTGATTGAATTGGTTCCACGCACTTTTGGCATATTTTTCAGTTGGTTTAAAGCAAGTAATTATAATTTAAGAAAAAATTGAAAACATACTTTTAAGACGGTTATAAAATTTCATAGCGACACATAGCGACATCGTATCGTGAAAATATTAGCCAGGCGAATAGTAAACAAAAGATACGCGCTGGTGGCAGAGCGGTAGAGAGTTCGCCTGTTGATCAAGGATCCTTTCTCGCCTTTGAGCAAGACTTGCCATGGAAAAGGCGTGTGCTAAATCTTTGTATCTTAGTATGACAATAAAAGTTTTTTCGTCATTATCGTTGTTTTTTAGTTTTTTTTACTAAATTTGAAGGTTGTTTAATGAACATTAGTTGTTTTTATATGATAGAATTCTAGAACTTCTAAACTTCCACGTAAAACCCCATGGACAACCGCTGTCATCCGGAACGTTAATAAATGCGTGTGAAATTATGTCAAAAGTGAGTGAAACCAATTAAATCAAAACTTTTGTAGAATCTAATATTTATAAAAATCAATTCATATAAAAAATTGAATAAAGTTTAGACTTGCAAAATCTTTTATATAAGTTACTAGAGCAAGAGCCTGTGAAATAAAATATGATTATAAAAAATACTAGGTAGAAGCCAAGACCAATTAAATCGTACATACATTGTCTATCGTTTATCCTTTGTGTGTGCAACAGCATCATTTGCCTTAATTAATGTACTTGGCAACAATCCTTTAAAATGAATTGTTGAACTGATGTAAAAACAACTGAAACTGTGAGAAAATAAAAAGAAAACCGAAATTTCAGATAGGTAATATTAGATAAAATTTTAGACAAACGTATCGCGTAGAATCGGTTTTAGCGGACTTTTATAAATTGCATCTTTAATTGCTAATTGAAAAAGCTTTCTTTGTGTTCTGGTCGTAGTTCAAGCAACACTGAGCTGGTTTTATATCTATCAGTCTATCATGGAAGCGGAAACTGGAAAATGTTTTGCAGCAGGAGCACTACCAGTACAAGTTATTCATGATCAGAGTTCAATTTTGAAATTTTCTCACAAACGTGCTCTAATTTTAGGTGGCGGACAAATATTCGTCGGAGCATTTTGTATTTTATTTAAAATTATTATATTATCCATTTGCGGTGATAATGGGGGATGTGTATCAGCCGCTGTAACTGGGTATGGAATCTGGAGTGGAACTCTGGTGAGGAGAATTTGAATTGTAACAATTAACTCTAAAGTTGAATAAGAAATATGGTTGTGTAAAGTTGTTATAACTTTCAGTTTGTGGCGACGGGAATTGTTGGTTGTTATTCTGGGAAGTCTCCTCCGCGCAAAAAAAGAGTATGAAAAGTTGATTTAACAAATTTGTTTAAAACTTAAAAACAAAGCCTGCTTATTCAAGTTTTAAATTTAAACTCGTAACTATTAAGTTCCAATAAAGGAGTGTTTTTATTCTGTATCCATAACTAAACAGTATTTTTGTATTCTAAATTTTTAGTTTTTTTAATAATGATTGTAGAATGCGTAAATGTTGTACTTGATCTTAAGGCGTTAAATTTAAAAAAAAAATACTAATCAGTTGGATACAGAAACGATAAGAGTGATCGCTCCATCGTTTAAAGCTGCTTGAAAATTTTTGAGCGGGATTCTAAGCCCATAACTCTTCTTGGGTGCGCCACCATACCTGTAGCATCCACAATGCATATAAACAAATTGTGTATACATTGTACTGAATAAACTTATCAAACAAATTTCCAGGTTTGTGCTTTCATGATAATGAGCATAGTTTCAGCATCTATCACTTCATTGTCAATTGGAATGGCATTAGTACAAGTCTTTTTAGCACCAATACTGTGTAGATTTAATCTGGTAAGAAATTCTGACTATTTAATATCCACCCAAAAAAATATAAAGTATAAAAAATACTTTTATAGAAAGAACGCTCGTATACTAATGTACTAAAACATTAAAAATAATATTTTTTTGAACTAAACTTTTCATTTTGAAGATTAAAGCGTTGGGCGATAGTTGGTTATAAATAAATTAGGTATAGATAATAAATAGAATGCCCAACGCTCTTATATTCAAAAGAAATAGTTTAGTTCAAAAAATTGTAATATATACACTTTAATATTATTTTTAACGTCTTAGTACTTTAGTATACGATCGTTGTTTCTATTAAAATATTTTTATACTTTATATTATTATTTATTTTTTGGTGTTAATAATTTCTATAAATCTAAATATTATTTATATTTATAAATATTTATCATTTGCTAGTGCTTAAACTTTTTTTAAATCTAATAACGGATTAATGTATTTAATGGCACCTGTCAGGGGTCGCTCTACCGGACCTCCTGACAAGTTATATCCTGCACCCGTCGACCTATCTAGACTTTCAGTCTAGACAGGAACCTAGAATTCTCAGACATTATCTTGCATGGGTTTCTGGAGCTATATATATGTCGATTTGAAGCCCACCAGGACAGAGTCTAGCTATTCAATATCAGGCGAAGTCCTGCGCGTTTTTACATTTGATTTGAGCTTTATTAAAATTGTTGTTGTCGTGTTGTTGTGTTGTCGTTTTCTTTCTCGTGTTCACGGCATTCCAGCAGGAAAAACTGTGACGTTTTAGTGGCAGCGGTGGGATCAAGCCTCAGGAAGAAAGAGGTGCTCTCCAGCAAAGTTCGACAAGCAAGTTCTTGAAGAGGATCTCTCTTGCAGGTGAAGTTCACTTTGTGACTAAGGCTCGCCAGACGTTTCCGAGATCATCATCGGATCAGCTAACCAGTTACGAGACTTTCCGTGGCTAGAATCGGTCGACCCATCCGTGCTCAAGGTTTACGTTTCTTATCGAGTTTTCCCGCTGGTCTGAGTTTAGATAAGTGAGTCTTTTATTTTGATACTTATCTGGTTAAAGATGGATAGTATGTCGTCCGGTGTTGAGGGTTATGTAAACTTAGCGCAATTACCTGGAGGGAATGTGTATCCAGAAAATTGGAAGGATGCAGGAAACTTTAGAAAGAAAGACTCTGGTGGGTTTAACGAAAATCCGACATGGGGAGATCGACAAGAAGAACGTCACGAAAAACAAAAACGTAGCGGTATGTTGGACGGTGAAGAAAGGAAGAAAGAGTTGGAAATAGAAAAACAATTGGAGAATAAATCGATAGATAGATCGTTTCGAGAAAGGAAGTTAAAATTAAAAGAGAGGATGTTAGAAGAGGAACGAGAAAATAGAAAACTAAGATGGCTTGAATTCCAGGAACGAGCTGAAAAAGACAGGAAAAAACAAAGCGATGGAGAATGGAAGAATGCAAACGAATGATAGTTCAGAGAACCGTCGAAGCTTGAACGGGAAGCATGGCTGCACAGCTGCAAGAATACAAGCTTACAGCTGACGAACACGATGCATTGAGCCACGTCCTTGAAGAATCGAAAAAGAAATAGTCGCGAGAAACTGAAACCTTTCAAGAGAGGATCGCATTCTTAGTTGAAGAAAACGATAAGCTCAATAAATCTAAGAAGAAACTGCAATCTGAGTTCGACGACATCACTGTTCTTCTGGACCACAAAAGATCAAAGTTCTTAGTAATTGACAAAAAATGCAAGCTTAAAGCTGACGAACACGATGCATTGAACGACGTCCTTGAAGAATCAAAGAAGAAATGGTCGCGAGAAGTGGAAACCTTTCAAGAGAAGATCGCACAATTAGTTGAAGAAAAAACGGCAATATGAGTTTGATGACATCACTGTTCTTCTGGACAACGAAAGGTTAAAGTTCTCAATAACTGACAAAAAGCAAAGAAAATTAGATCTAAGCCTGGCAGAAGAAAAAGTCATCTTTGAGAGGTTGACAATTACAAGAGATAACTTGGAGAGTGATCTCAGAGAAAAAGAAACAAAAATTCTCAACCTTACTCGACAAGTTGATGGGCTGAACAAAGATTTGACCAAATCAAACAGAGGAGCGAGAAATCAACTGCAGAGAGAACTTGATGACCTGGTTTCTTCTAAAGATGACGTCGAAAAGAATGTTCACGAATTAGAAAAAGACTAGAGAGCTCTTGAAACTCAGGTGGAAGCCCAGAAGCAGATGATCGAAAAGAAAATTCAAGGAACCGAAAATGCCAAGTTGAGAATGGAAGTAAATATGCAAACCTTGAAAGATCAGTTGATGAGAAAGGCTCAGTCAAGAGAGGAAATTGATGAAAAAGGTAGAAAGGGTTTTCTTTAAAAGATAAGAGACATGGAAGCTGAACTTAAAGAAGAGAGGAGAAAGAAGCAGCTTGCAATGAATGCCCGGAAGAAATTTGAAAGTAACTTTAGAGCTATGGAGGAACAACTTGCTCATGCTCTGAAAGTCAAAGATGAAGCTGTGAAGCAGTTCAAACTTTACCAGGTCCAGATCAAAGAATTCATGCACGAGATCGAATTTATCAATGTAACCAAACAAGAGATGTCAAATGCCAGTAAAGAGAGAAACAAAAAATACAAGCATATTGAAGTTGAATTTCTGCAATTTCAGAAAGATCTGGCAGCTTCAGAGAGAGCCAGAAAAACTCTACATGGAAACGAACAAGCTACCTATGAGCATCATTATAACACCCGTAAGAAATATAAGTTTTGGATAATGCTATCCATGGTGACCTTATATTCTGATCATAACCATCTCTCTTATCTCACTGAGCCGCCGATTTCCTCTCCCGGATACGAGAGTAGTCTCTCAACACGGAAAGCTGGACAACATTTTTTTTTACTTGTCGTAATTATGTTTATTATTATGTTTATTATTTACTGTTATAAGCTTTGAAAATTTGTTTTTGAGCATAAACCCAGAGGCACACTGTACTAATTGTATTTCTATGGTGCATAGGTTTTCTCTTTTGTTGTCTTAGTTGCAGATCGTTGTACTATTCTATAATTAATGATATTGTTGAAGTAGTTGAACTTCTTTGATATGACGTGATGATGATTCCTTCGTTAATACAAGTCGACCTTGAAGCCCTGTTAGACACGATACATCGACGAACGCACACTCATTCTTCATCCAGTACTGTGAAAGCTAACATTTAAGATATTGAAAGACTGTTCAACATTTTCGTTTTGGGGGAATTATGTCAGGGGTTGCTCTACCGGACCTCCTAACAAGTTATATCCTGCACCCGTTAACCTGTCTAGACTCTCAGTCTAGACAAGAACCTAGAATTCTCAGACATTCTCTTGCGCGGGTTTCTGGGGCTATATATATAGCGATTTGAAGCCGGCCAGGACAGAGTCTAGCTATTTAATATCAGGCGAAGTCCTGCGCGTTTTTATATTTGATTTGCGTTTTATTAAAGTTGTTGTTGTCGTGTTGTTGTGTTGCTTTTTTCTTTCTGGTTTTCACCGCATTCCAGCAGGGAAGACTGTGACAGCACCATCGAACTACAACGCAACCAAACCTTTGGGCTGAAACAAACAAACAAATTACAAACAACTTTAAAATTTTACTGAAAGACCAATGAAACTTACCTACCTAATTGGTTCTACAGAGTTTAATCCGATAAAATATTAAAATTAAATGCAATTAGAGGTTGATTTTTAAGGCGGTATTTGTCATTGTAAACCATTAAAGGTTGTTTTTTTCGTAGCCGGTTTTTGTCTTTATGAGCCATTAAATGTTGTTTTTTTCGTAAGTGTTTTTTGTCCATGATATTAAATTTTGAATATAGACTTGTTTTTGTGACAGTTCATATTTTTATTAAATTTTGAAAAACTTCTAAAAAACAAATGATTAAAAATTTTAATTTGAAAAAGTAGTTTATCTATGTTTTGAAATAACAACAAAATAAACATAATTTTATTACTAATTAGGATTTATATTTGAATTGTTGTTTTTTTATTAAAATATAAATAGACCAATATTTTAAATTAAAAATCCAAATAATTTTCAAATTTTAATAGAATGCATTATCATGAGGAGCAAGACTATATTCCAAATTTTAGTTCGATTGACTTACATGAAGCTGGTTAGTTATTGCTTTCAAGATTTGCCAGATATCAATCAATCAATCAAGCAAGACCGGCGTTAAAGTTAATATAAGAAATTAAAAATGGGCTGTAGTCAGGCCCAAATCAGCACGGGCCGGGTTGAGCCTGAAATTTTGTGTTTTAAATAGCATAAACAAAAAGATATTACAAAGCACGATGTAGCTAATTACGTTGTAAAACATGCCAACATAAAAAAAAACAGTTTGACTGTCGTTAAAATGATCTAACGTCGTGGCGTCGTTTTGTTCATCAGGCTCAATTAACAACATCCTTTTTTCAGCTTAATAATATATTTTCTCTCTCGGACTATTATTTCTCAATATGCTGTGTGAGGTTTCTGCTTATAGTCTAATTATATGTGCCTAAATCAGTGTCGCGCAATCATTTTTTACTCGGTATTTACAGTGAATATTCTAATTAGGGTCCTATATTATTCAAACATAAACATATAAAAATTAAAATAAGTTAATGTAATTTTGCAGAATATTTGTACCGCCACAACAGTACTCACATCTCTGATTATTGTGCTGAGTTTTATAGAGGCCGTCTTGGCAATCATCAGTTCGGTTGTTTGCTGTAAAACAGTGTGCAGTTGTTGCAATGACAGATCATTTGTAAGTTTAGCAACCATTAATCACAATGTCATTTCTGTACATCCAACGTGTTATGTACACGCTTACCGCTTTCACAACTTTTTGAATGTTAGATTTTTCTTTGAACGAATTTTCATAATGTAAACATTATGTTTAACTATTATCAATAGTTAATTCCCTTTTTTCATGTTTAATTAAAATTTTTGAAGGCCCCCAATTATGCTTTCTACGACTCCAAGACACAGCAATTCATATTTTGTTCTGGCATACCAGGTAATACACAGTTATTTTTAGGATTGATTGTTATTAGTTGTTTTTTTTGCACTCAAATGTTTTCCTGATTCAACTTTCACCCACCAATTGATTTTGGCTTTGAGAAGATATTGTCCAGGGAAGATATTTTCTGGGAGAATATTGTCCAGGGAAGATATTTTCTGGGAGAATATTGTCCAGGGAAGATATTTTCTGGGAGAATATTGTCCAGGGAAGATATTTTCTGGGAGAATATTGTCCAGGGAAGATATTTTCTGGGAGAATATTGTCCAGGGAAGATATTTTCTGGGAGAATATTGTCCAGGGAAGATATTTTCTGGGAGAATATTGTCCAGGGAAGATATTTTCTGGGAGAATATTGTCCAGGAAAGATATTTTCTGGGAGAATATTGTCCAGGGATATTGTTTGGGGAGATTTTTTTTTTCTTAAATTTGTTAGTGGCAATAATTTGCAATAATTTTTTCAAATTGTTTTTATTAACCATTTTTCAGGTGTTGCATTAGAAGGAAGTCAACTTTAAAATCCAAACTTTAGACTAGATGGAACAAGTTTCCATAATCCACATCTGAAAACCTCAGTCATGAGAACGATAGAAAAGTGTAATAAGTTTTTGGCAAAGTGAAGTAATTTCAATAAAATCTTGTAGAACCTAATCTTGTTTGATAAAATACTTTTTTTATTTTAAAATTTCAAATTGCACGTTTTTGAGCTGTGTTCTTATTTATCCGGTAAAAATATTGGCAAAAAATTATATGTAATGTTGGTTAAGTATAACTATAAATTCACAAGTTCTATCCTCAAAATTTCAGAAAACTAACTTTTATCCTTGCGGACGCATCAGGGTCATTCTACGGGAACGGTGAGATTTCATGTCCCGCATGATGAAATGCAAATATCGAGAACAGGATTACTAAAAATTTTTAAGCAACATATACCAAGTTCACTTGGGGAACTGGAACGTTCAATAACCTAGTTTATTGTTCGAAATTCTTCTGTTATAATTAAATATTTTATATTTTATAAAGGCTACTATCCAAAAAATCCATGTCCCCATTGCAAACATTCAGATTAGAGTGGTTTTTATAAAACTAATACAAGAGATCTATGAAGCTGTTCAAATGATTTGGTTGTTGGGTTATATTGTGTACATGAATTTTAAATTTATTTTCTTTAAAAAATTAAAATTAAAATATATTTATAATTTAAATTGATGTCTTTGAAATTTCGGTCATTGCTGTTACCTTGAATGATGAAGACGACAACGCCGACGATGAATTTACAAAAACGCGTCCATTTGACTTGATTTGATGCCAATTGACTTTGTTGATATATATTACGTTTCGAAAAGGTGGCCATTTTGTTCATATCGTAGTTTTTTGCGATTTACCGTTAACTTTCAGGTAAGTATTCTTATTACACGTCAGTCCTGTTATTAGTTATTTAAGGTTCTAAATTAATCAAATTGTATAACAGTCTGTATAGTTGGATAGCAAACGTAATTTACTTGCTAAACGCCATTAAAATTTCTTCTGTGTGTCAAAACTCTTCCAGCAGTCAGCAATTTATTAGGATATTGTCAGTGCTGTTACCGGTCAGTGCTGTTAATGCATAATAGTAACAGCACTGACAACAACTAACATGAATGACAAAATAATGTCAATATCAATTATATTTATTAATTCAGTAATCAATATATTATGTAATTCTAATTTTATTATAAATTATGTTATTTTTATTTATTTTATTATGGTATATATTATGAATTAAATTAATGATTAGAATTTCAATTAGACTGAGATATGTCAAATTTGAAGTCTTATATTTTGTTTTATATTTTATGTTCTGGATTTTTACTGGTTTTCATATGTTTTGGCTGCTCCTGCATATACATTTATTACAGTTTTTAAAATATTAACTTTTCTTTAATAATATATTTTATTAACACAAAACCTAGATTTTGAATTATTTCTAAAACTGTTTTCTTTTTATATTTATGGATTTTAGTTGTCGAAATGAAAACTAAGAAAACTAGAGCAGAAATTCAGAGAGCGTATAGACAACGCCGAGATGCAGATGCAGAAAGAAGAGCAAAATACTTAGAAAAAGAGAAAGACAATTACAAGAAAAATAAAGAGTCTGGTCGTAGAAAGCTAATTGCAGATCAGACAGAACGCAGTAAAAGGTCAACAAGAAAAAGTTGGAGAAAGCACCAGAAATCTCACAGAGAGAGAGTTGTTCTTGCAAACCAGTTTACACCACCTTCTACTCCTTCAAATGTTGGCATAAACAATGAATCAAGACAAAAAATTGTTGGAAGAAAACTAAGAAAAAAGGAAAAAACAGCATCATATAGAAAAATAGAACTCCTTGAAAAAAATTTGGAAAAAGCCAACAGAAATATTGAAAAATATAAGAAACGACTACAGCGACTTCAAAACAAAACTTCAGTCTCAAAAGAAGTAGAAACTCCAAGATCAAAAACAAAACGGCTACTTAGAAATTTGAAAACAGATCATAGTAATGTTAAAAGAACTCTAGTTTTTCATTTTTCTTTACTGGATCAGATGAGAATTAAGTACCAAGAAACAAAATCAGTTAGAGAACAACAACAATTTTGTAGCTTTTTATCTGGAAAGATTGTAAAAAAATACAGAATAAGAAAGAAAATTAATGAGGCCTTCGGTTTATCATACAACAGAAAAATTGACAAGAGTGGATATAAAACAAAAGATACAACAGGACGAAAAGCATTACAAATTTGTCAGGAATGGAAAAAAAATGTGACTGCATTTTTCTGTCGTGACGATGTTTCCAGGATTAAACCGGGTAAAAAGGACACAATTACGAGAAACAAAATTAAACAACAGAGACGAGTTTTGTGCGATACAATTCAAAATCTACACCATAAGTTTTTATCGGAAAGTCAGGTGTCAGTCAGTTACTCAATGTTTTGTAGGTTGAGGCCATTCTGGGCTGATTTTGCAAAGGCTAGTGACAGGGAGACTTGCCAGTGCAAATATCATGAAAATGCTGAGTTTATGCTGAAAAAACTTCAACAGTTAAAAATTGCTGGAAATGAAACACTTGAATTTTTTGCCGAGTCCCTTGCGTGTGATGCTACAAACAAAATGTGTATGTATGGCAATTGTGGATTGTGCTCAAACAAAATGTTTTCATTTGTTTGTCAGCATGTGTTGAATGATGAAAGCCATGATTGTCTTGACTGCAGCTCAACTCTTCCTAAGTTGTCGAGAAATTACGAACCAGAAGAAGTTGTCAATTACGATCAATGGGGGATGGAAACAGAAGAACATGATGGAAAGAAATCAAACATTGTTGTCAAATCAATAAAATCTAGTAAAATTTGTGATCTTCTAGATGATTTTTTGTCAGTTTTGCACAGATTACGTAAGCATATTTACAATGTTCGACATCAATATAAGGCTTACAGAACAATTAAAGAAAAACTTGACAACCGTCATTGTTTAATACATGTTGATTTCTCCGAAAACTATGGATGTAAGTATTCAAATGAAATACAATCTGTTCACTTTGGAGGATCACACCGACAAACGACAATGCATACTGGGATTCTGTATGTTGGCCAGGAAAAGCCAATTAGTTTTTGTACATTGTCGGATTCTAGGCAACACGATCCACCTGCAATATGGTGTTATTTGAAGCCCGTTTTCCAATGGATAAAAAATGATTTCAAAGAAGTCAGATACTTACATTTTTTTACTGATGGACCTACATCACAGTACAGACAAAAAAAAAACTTTTACAAATTCTGTACTAAAATATTTGATGAAGGATTCAGTGGCGGCACCTGGAATTTTTTTGAAGCATCTCACGGAAAGGGTGCAGCAGATGGAGTAGGTGGAGTTTTGAAAAGAACAGCTGATAGAGCCGTGAAGGATGATATCGATATGGCAACTGCGATTAATGTTTTCACAGAGTTACAAAGAAGAACTAAAGTCAAACTGTTCTGGATTGACAAAAGTATTGTTGAAGATGCTACAAATAAAGATAAGGAAGATGGTTTAGAGTTGCCAGTTGTTCCCGGCACAATGGGATTGCACCAACTTTATTCAAATGTCCCTGGAACAATTTCGTATCGGGATGTTTCATGCTTTTGTCAGGTTGATGTCGCAGGTTGATGTTTTGACTCAAAGGAATTTAAATTTCCATTGATAACATCAAGTACCAAGCACAATGAAAACAGAACAACTTCTTTGCCAGTTATGGATAAAAACAATCTTCCACTCACTTTGACTTCGACCAAAGTCCCAGAAAAGAAAAAACCAACTAGAATATTAGCAGGATCAAAATGGCAGCAAAAGAAAATTTCTCCAGGATATTTATTATCTGACAACCAGCCTCTTCAGTTTCAAAAAAGTGACAACAACCAGGTAAGTTTTTATATAAATTTATTTATCTGGTTTATTATTTTTGGTTAAAGATTAATAAGTTTGGTGATCAGATAGTTTGAATCTTGCATTTTCAATTAAAAAAAAATTTCAATTAAAAAAACATTAGATATTTTAATAAATTTAATTTATATTTATCTTAAACTTACTAAAAATACCTAGAAACTTAATTCAGAATTTATTTTGATTACAGCATTTGCCATCGTCCTCAGACATGACAGCTCAAGAAAGTTCCAACCAAGCTGATAAGTCGGTTCTTGTGCAGCATGGATTTCGACCAATTTCTAAGTATGATGCTTCGCTTGTTGGGAAATTCTGCATAATGTCTGTGGAAAACAACTATTATCCTGGTCAAATCTTTGGTATAGATGATTGTGGCGTAAAAGTCAACTTAATGCATCAGCTGAAGCCAAAATCAAATCGTTTCTTTTGGCCCAAACTATTGAAAGACAGTTCGCAGCATTATTCGTTTGACAATATAATAACACTCATTCCACAGCCACAGTACATAGAAATTGCAGAACATGGTCGATTGCAAACTGCATATGAATTACATCCTGTGATATGGAAAAAACTTGCAGATGTCATATCATTTGTTTGAAACAACATATTTTTCAGAAAAGACAGTTTTATAGAATTTAAGAAGCTGCATTTTATCATAATAATTAGAACAGACTGCACGAACTTAAATTACTTTTATATTTAGCATTTTTGGTTTTATTGCTAGCATATTTTTATAAATATTGTGTTTCTGCCAAATTATCTTGCCCTCTCATTGTGCAATAATTATTTTATTTCATGTTATTTAGGTTTCAAACATTCAAGTGAAGCAGTACTGTAATGTAATTGCATAATTGTTTTTAGTATTATTTCCAACAGTTATGGAAATCTTGTATTTTCAGTTTTCTAATGAATCTGATAACTAACCAAATTTTTGGCTATAAATTGCCAAAAGTATCTGCAGAAATTTCTGTCAGATCATGTTGTCAGTCCTGTTACTTTCAAGTCAGTGCTGTTACCAAATGTCAGTTCTGTTACCATGTGTGATTTTGTAAAAAAAATCAAATACCTTTAGTACTATTATTTGTTTTATTGCTGCAATTTATGACATCAAATGTTTCATTAACTATAATTAATAAATTTTTTAACTATGTAACTCATACAAACATATTATTCATTTTGTTTATTGTACTTTTGATTTTAATAAAAATTTGAAACAACAATTTTAATCTTTAAGCATAAAAAATTGCTTGGAACTTTAAAATTGCACTGCTTTTCATTCAAGGGACATAGACTGAATTGAAATATGATATATGTTGTTTTGTAACTATAATATAATTACCTGCTGCACACTCATATTTGTACGGTAACAGCACTGACATTTTACTTCAGGTTCACTACTTCTGTAGACCAATTTTAGAAAAAATAAATGTTGTTAAGCTTGCCTTTTGCTATTTTATTACTCCTCTATAGTTAATCTTGCCATATTCATTTTAGGAAACTCGATTATTGTAAGTTTAGTTTTTGTGAAACAGTAGATTGAAATCTCACCGGTCCTGTAGAATGACCCATCAGCCTCATCATTAAATTATTATAAAAACAGCGAAAACAGTAAGCTCAAATAGGAGTAGCTAATGTGAAATGATATGAATTAATCTAAAATTAAAGCGTCAAGGTAATCCAGCTAGTTTTAGATAAACAGTTTTGCGACTTCCAACTATCTTAAAGTTACAATAGCTTATAGATACCAAACAAACTTTGATTGTACCAATCTAGGATCTGAGTCCCTGTAGAATTTAAGTTAAAACTAGAAATACCCCGTCAAAAATGACGGATATTTTATAATTTTTTCCAACTGTCATATATTAAATAAAGATCGTTTTCCTTTTCTGCCATTATTTTAAAACGTTCAATCAAGCCTACCATGGATATTACCATATATCTCCATCGCTGTAAATGATTAAATGTAGAAATAAGATAATGTGGTTGCTATACCTACTCAGCAATATAAAAAAAAGTTTAATGCTTTAGATCGAACCTGGTTTA
Source organism: Erpobdella octoculata (assembly GCA_963978895.1). Taxonomy (NCBI): domain Eukaryota; kingdom Metazoa; phylum Annelida; class Clitellata; order Hirudinida; family Erpobdellidae; genus Erpobdella; species Erpobdella octoculata. Next base: position 24,458,908 of record OZ022239.1, read on the forward strand.
AGCACATTAAAATCGCTACATTTCATGCTATGCTTTCGTAAGACAGCTCTTCAATATCTTGCGATGTTTTCTTTTGAACAAAATATCCAGCATAATGTTTGATGTAATAGATAACTTTTGTGTAATAAGATCAAGTAAAAACGTTTTTGATCTTTAGGACTAACAGCGTACAAATGCCTGTATCATGGACTTCTTAATATAAGACCAGGACAGCCAACTCAAAACCAAGTTTACACGCGTGGGCCATGCTGACTCATCATTATAATCAGAAGTTCTCCAAATAATTTATTTAACTTATTTACGTTCCAAGCGTTGTTCGACAAGCAATTTGTAATTAAAAAAAAACCACAACAAATTAACTTTTTAATTTTATAATTTTTCCTTCACTTGTATTTTTTATGTTTTCTAATGTATTTATATTACTTTTGCTTAAACAATTAAAAAGAAATTTAGAAATAAAATAGGTTAGTTCATGATTAAAATTGCAATAATTTGAAAAAGATAGAAAAGACTGAACATTGTCATTAATATCTTTCTGATATTTTCTGAAACAGAACCTTGTGATCAGAGGATCTCAAAAATTTGTCAAACAGTTCTTTAGACTTTTTTAAGGCATGGAAAATTGATAAAGTGAACTGTAGCATTCCAAGCACATTAATAGGTCTGGTGAGGCCTCTTCGGATCACTTGATCCACATAACTCATTAATGCCTGTTTACGCAGGCAAAGATTCGTTGGCGCCAAATGTCAATGTCGCCTGAAATTAGAAAAATGCACGTGTAAACGCTCTCAGGCATGACATTGACATTTTGGCAGCCAAGATTATGAATGTTGGTTACCTTCCAACTTTCAATGCGCCAGTGAATAATGTATTCCCCAGCAGAACATAACTGAAACCCAGTTTTTCAATCAAATATTTGCAGCACTGTATAATAGCAGATTTTAATTGCTTTACAGCATCAAATGTTTCTCGAGTTAGTCCCATTTTCCCGAACATTCCCAATTCATTTCTAGTGACTTATCATTACTTAGTTTGATACATCCTTTTATAGACGGGCAAGATTTATTAGCATCTATGCCTAGTATTAAAAGAATATCTTTTACTAAAGTAATGCAAAAACCACTCGAAAGGTTTTCTTGCTCCAATTTGATCTTAATTTCATGAGTAGTAGCTTGCTCAATATTTTCAGTTTTCCTCATATTTTTAAACATATCATATCGACTATTTATTGAATGAAGTCGTTGTTTGTGGCTATCGACTTTTTTGTGCGACATACTTTGTAAAAATTTGTTAAATATTTATGTGCATTACGAAAAACTGAAGGTACATATTCAGGCTTTAAAGTTTAAACGCTTCACATTTCTTTCAATTCCTAAGTCCTTACACACGCTGACCCGTCTTGTGTTTGTGTCAGTTAAACTATAGATAAAATCTGGCGATGGGAATCAAACCGAAACCGAACCGAACACACCGAACTCGAACCCTACTTTTCACCGAACCGAATCGAACCCGAAATCTGTTTCGCTCGGAACGAACCGAACCCGAACAAACCCATGCTAAATTCATCGAACCGTTTTTTTTCAATTCAAATTATGACTATGAAATATTCTTGAAATAAATATTGTTTTTTCTGTATTTTATATCGCTGTTATTGTATGTCTTATGGAAGCCTATGCACAACTCTGTTGTTATGTTTACTTTCTTTTTTGCGTAGCTTATTACACCGTGCGGACGTGTTGCTTGAATTACCTATTTTGTTGTTTGTTGTATTTATTATATAGATCAATTTAAATAATATGGCGAATACTAATAAGTTAGCAAAAGGTTCTAAATGGAGCAAGCAAGAGCTGAAAACGTTTGTTACAGAAGGAAAGGCACGCTTAGTGTCAGCAACATGACTCTGAGTGAGCGAAGAGCTCAAATGAGTACAGAAACATTATAAATGTATTTTTTTAAAATACAATATGGAACCATAATTGTTTTTAAATGTCTTGAATTCATAAACTTTGACTGTTTCTTAATGCGATTATCATTGAATCTAGCTCGAGCAATAGCTATCCCGAACCGAACCCGAACTTTAACAACTACCGAACTGAACCGAACTCGAACTGTAAGCACTACCGAACCAAACCCAAACTGTAACCATTAGCGAACCAAACCAAACCCGAACTATAGCCACTACCGAACTGAAACGAACCCGAACTCTTAAATTAGGGTTCGATTCCCATCTCTAATAAAATCTTCCTCAGTGAAATGAAGTGAACAAATCTTTAAATATTTTGTTGGCACAAAATTTTCACGCGGATTTGCTTTTATTCATTTATCACATTACTCTTTATTTTCAATCGGATATTGATGCATACTAATAATTTCATTAGATTCGTTTTTATTACGGACATAGCCTGTCTTGCAACCGTATGCTGAACATTTGAAAATCATTTTCTGTAAAATCATAACAAAATCATATGTTAACCCGTTTTAGACCATCGTACGTTTTACGAACACACTTATTTTTGGCGTTGCATAAAATTAAGCTGAAATTTTTTTTCTGTTAAAAGTTTTTTTTTATGTTAAGAAAGCTTCAATACACTGTATAAAATTTTTTAAATAATTTTTTTATTCGTATTAAGTAGTTTAATCTGGGTTAGAATATGAGCATTTTCAAGGTTTTCAACCGATATTACTTTGAAAATTTATTATGCTAATTTCATGAGAGTTATCATAACAAAAGTTTGAAATATCGAAAGAGGATGTACTCAAAAGTAAACAGCAACGTTAATTAAATTTTATTGTGTTTACACTAACCCACAATCTGAACATGTATGAGTCATGCTCGTTCTACGATCGTTGGGCGTATAGAGTACTTTATGCGAACGAATCGAAACTAGTTTTTTCAGCTTATAGTTGTGCAGTGGTTGAATTGGTGATAGTGTTTTTTGCAAATTTCATTCTTCGAATGAAAGGTTTGTATAGTTTAAAAATGAAAGGCGTCAAAAAGAATGTTTTTTTCACGTTGAAAGAAGCTATGGAACTAATTCTTGATGATGATGATGATAGCATTGAGGTTGACATACTTGTCATTCTTCCGCCCGGCGCATCATAACACGTGACTGATGAATAAGCAAATGAAGAAGAAATGTTATTCTTTGTAATATATCCGGGAAGGTAGAAGTTGATTATACTAATGATGGGATGAGATTAGACTGTGTCGGTTCTTTGGGTGAAGAAATGTAGGTCGCAAATACGGTCAGTTCAATGCCGCGGCAACCAAAACGCCAAAAACGATTGAAATGCACTTGGACCAAAAAGAGTAATTTGAATAGCCACTTTTAAAACAGTCTATATATAACGAGTTTGAAACACCACAATGGTGCTTTGCTTGATAAACCCCATATAGGCTGTTTAGGTTGTTTTATACCGATGAAATGAATTCATGCACGGTTAAAGAAACAAAACGATAGGGAAGATTCAGCAACTGGCCATGGTCACGATCTGGAAAAGGTGAAAACAGTAGGTCGCTACAAGCTGGAAAATTGTGGCAAAACACTGTACATGTGGGCCAAGTGCGGCAAACGACTTCATCGGAATTGTTTTGGTGCTTTCCGCACACTCCGGTTCTGAAACGACTATCATGAACTGCTTGACTGATTTATTGAATGTTAAAGTTTTGGATTTTATTGAACTGTGTTACTGATAAAGTCAGAAATGTGTTTTTAGCTTTTCTGTTTATAGCCTAAAATTTATATTATAATTGTTTGCGTTGAGAACAAAAAAAATTGACTTTTAAACATTTTGTCGTTTTCAGTAGTCTATACGACCACCGTTCGAAAAACGAGCATAGTGAATTTTCAAAGTTTTCTTTCAAATAAAAAATAATTAAAAATTAATCTGTTAAAACATAAGCAAGTAACTTAGAAATAACAAAAAAAAATAATAGAAATCCAATTAATAAAGTTTTGGACCTAAACGGGTTTAAAATAATTTCTAATTATATTACTCTTACTTCAATAGGAGTTACAATGTATGATGTTAGTTAGAGTGTTAGTTAGTTGTGTTTTTAATCAACGCGTGGACCTAAAGCAAAACTGAATCATATTTTATAACTTACCGTTCATAACAGGCATGCACAACATACGGCCAACCGGCTAAATCTGGTCCGCCAACTGATTTTATACGGCCCTCGAAGGATTTTGAGAAAATTAATTTATTTAAGCCCTCCGTGGCTTTTAAAAAGTTATATGAATATCTGTTATTTTTTTACAGTGACTCAGTTTTAATTTCATTTATTTTCAGTTTTTGGTTTTATTTATTTCCTAGACCATCGCCATCTATCACGCACGTTGAAATATTTTAATTATATTAAATTTAATCGTTTGAAATTCAATATTAGATTTTAAATTTATTTCTAATAAATTGAATTTTAAAAATATGAGTTTGACAAAAAAAAACGTAAAGTTGACAATGAATGCCGTGCATTTAAAAAAGAGTGGAGGTTAGAATACTTTTTGTGGAATCAAAGGGTATGCTAGTTTGCCAAACTTCGGGTGGCAACTACTAGTTTGAGATCAAATTTAAATGATATATGCAGTGAGAAAAGGTTCAGATATCACATTAATAGTAGGAAAATAAGTCATTAAGATGAAAAAAGAAATTTGTATTAACATTAATAAAACTATTTTTTGTTCTTAGTTTCAATGAAACTGTTATTAATAAGTAACTTCATTTAAAAATATTTTTTGTTTAATAAATGGTTATTACGTTATTTTATATTTGGTCCTCGAGGTTGTTTAAAAAAAAATGGCCCCTAGTCAATAACAGTTGAGCATGCCTGGTTTATAGGATAAGAATTAAAGATCAAAACAAATAAAGCAATAGCAAACGAACAACAACAAAGTAATCCAACGAGAGCACACAACCAACTAGCTGGCACGACACGAGAAAATAGAAGCTGAGAAGGCAGAAGCGGCTTCCAGAAAATAAGTAAACAATGTTTACTAAACATGTTGCACGAATGCATCGATATAATAGCATTGGCCCAGCGGTGTACACTGGCGATAAATTTGGTTTTGAGTTGGCTGTCCTGGTCTTATATTAAGAAATCCATGCCTGTACGCACTAATTTTATTAACTGCTGACTGTTGACCATAGGCGTAGACTTTGGGGAGAGGCAGCGGGGCAAGCTGCCCACCCGGACCAAATCTTGCCCCGGGAAAAATGTTTGCCCCCCCGGAAAAAGTGTCTGCTCCGGGAAAAATAATAATTACCGCATTTTTGATAATTTTTGGATGTGTACATCTTTTCAAGCGCTATATAATTTATTTTCAACATTAATAGTTAGTATGAATGTTATATTAATATCTATCGTTTTTACAAACTTTTATTTAGGTTACAATCTCTGTTTGTGTGTTTGTATGTGTGTCAGAGTGTCTTTCTCTCTACGCAAATCTTGCAAGTAAAATTTACCGAGCTTTTTGAGTAGCTAGGAAGCTTAAACTTTAAGCATAGCTTTATATTAGATGACAAAACATGATTCAATTAAAAAAAAAGAAAAAAAAAGTTTGTGTTGAAAACTCGTTTTTTCTTTTACTTCTTATTCGACTAATTTAATAATTATTCGACTTATTTAATATCTATATTTCTAAATTTTTTGTACCTGCGTTTGACCACTACGCATAGAAATAGACTTTGGAGGGCAACGGGACAAGCTGCCCCCGGATCAAATCTTGACCACTCCGGGAAAAGTGTCTGCAACCCCCCTTCCGGAAAAATTAGGAATATTGCATTTTTAATAATTTATGGGTATGTACATCTGTATTATTTTCCTGTTCATGTGCAAGCCGAAGAAAAAAACCAATGTACAATGAAACAGACAAGGTTAAACGCTGTTACTTTTATGAACAGTCATCAAGAAATCGCAATAGAAATTAATATTAACACTTTTATCGATGACTTCATTAAAAACCACATTATTAGCACTTTTCTAAAAAATGTTGTTGAATAGACTTCGGAGGGCAACTGCTTTTTCTTAGATTTTATTTAAAGCCTCATGGTCAGCAATTTTTAATACACTGTAGGTCTCATTTGACCGAAAAGTTGCTCCGAGTTTTTGAGTCCCTGCCTTCTCTCCCCTTTTCCGGGTAAATGGAAACTCTACGCCCGAGCTGGTTCTATAAATGTATAAATATATATATATATATACATTTGTACATCTGTTAAAAATACATTTGTATTCGCCGTTTAACACTTTTTTTACAAAGACTTTCCAGCTTTCGTTTTTTACGTAAATAAAGACTAATATCCTTGTTTATGGTTACATATTTATTAGCCAACTGGCCAGTTTCGACATTAACTTGTTATCATCAGGGCTTAATTATATATATATATATATATATATATATATATATATATATATATATATATATATATATATATATATATATATATATATATATATATATATATATATATATATATATATATATCCTTCTATCTATATAAAAATCTCGTTTCATAGTGTTTGACTCCTCCGAAACGACTGAACCGATTTTTATGAAATTTTTTGTGTAGGTCTGAGAATAGGTTGTAGGCTATTTAGATTTTTTTTTTAAATTTTTTTTTTAAGTTATTTTGGAAAAACAGTAAGATGCATGTTAAACACGCTCTGTTAAAAATACATTTGTATTCGCCGTTTAACACTTTTTTTACAAAGACTTTCCAGCTTTCGTTTTTTACGTAAATAAAGACTAATATGGTTACATATTTATTAGCCAACTGGCCAGTTTCGAAATTAACTTGTCATCATCAGGGCTTAATTTTAAAAATGTAAACATGATATAGAATGGTAAACAGACATCTAAAAGTAAACTTAGAGAGACATAAAATTATACAAATGTTATGGAATATACTATGAATTACGGAACAATTTAAAATAAATAATACATAATTCATGGTATATTCCATAATATCTGTATAACTTTCTGTCTCTCTAAGTTTATCTACCTATAAACGAATTCTGTTATGTGACACCGACTCGACATGTTGATTATTGAAATATATTGTCATCAATGGCACACCAACATGCTGAATTATTGAAATATATTGTCATCAATGGCACACCAAACTTGAAAGACCAAATTCAGAACGCGCTGGCTGTTTCTCTGGCAATTGATGGTTCAGTCGACCGGTATCAAATAGATAACAAATACGTTAAGTCTAAAGTGATTGCTTAAGATGGACAAGTACATGATTTTTTCTTGGGATTTTCAGAATCCACAGAGCGTCAAACAAAAGGTTACGTTATTGCTGTCAAAGAAGCAGTTTCTTTTACATTATCATGGAAAAAAAATTTTATATTTATATTCAAGATTCCAAAAGAAACTTCAGGATAACAGCTGCACATATTTTGATTGGGATGATTCAGTCATGAGATTGAAAGAGCGACTGGAAGAACTGAAAGCGAGGCATCTTCTTGGTGGATGGGAGAGTAAATTTTGTGAGAATTACGTTGAGGCAGAAATTTTTTTTGGCATTCAGTTAACTCAGAAAAAACGAAGAACAGACCACAGTTTGGTAACAACCACTCGTGATTTTTCAGCCATTCGGTACGAGATTATTGAATCTCTCATCAACTTCCTAAATGACAGGTACATCAAAATATTACAGTCATTTTATTGTATTATCATCGAATGGATTTGTTACTTGTTATAATTTTAAGTTTGTTTTGGACTCAGATAGAGTAAAGAAATTGTTTCCTTTAAAGAAATTAGATGAAACTGTCTCTAATGAACAATTGAAAGAATGCCTTTCCATTATTATACCAGATTTGGATCTGGCATCGTTTGGATTATAGTACAGAAAAGTATGCATTGATCCAGTGTTCAAGGATCTCACACCTGCTGATTGCATCACAGCTATCATTCGATCTGGCAGTAAGGGAGAATTTCAAACTTTGGTTACTGCTTTTGCCAGATTGGTAGCTGCAAAACCACACTCAGCAGATGTCGAACGTTTGATAAAGTCTTACAATGTTATCAAAACTGTTGACCGAGCTCGTCTGTCTTCAGAAACACTGAAGAATTATTTATACATTAGACACAATATGCCTGTTGTGGCAGAGTTTGACGCCCGTTCTGCTGTTCTTCACTGGCTGAAAAACAAAGATAGGCGTAATGTTGAACCAAAAAAACACAAACAACAGAAATGGTTCTCGTCGATGTTCGCAGAGGCAAAGTCAGCAGAAGCTGACAAACTGAAAAAGCCAAAACAAAAGGATTCTGAGAAAATTGGTTTTTAAGCAGTCTGTTCATTGAATTTGACACTTTGAATTTAATGGTACTTTTCAAATTATAAAATACATTTCAATACGATCAGTACATTTCAATTTAACACAATTTAGGTACTAAGTAAAAAGTTGTTAAATGTTAATATAGCAGATTCTAGCCTACAAAACAGGGCCAGGGGTCACCCCTATAGACAACTAATCTACTCAGTCTGGCAAAAGAATTATTATTCAGTAATATAATTTTAGCATTTTTATAATGAACAATTTCCTGTAAAAAATTATAATAAGCCCATTTTCAGCAAAACAACCAAGTGCAACATTTGAAATGGACAGGCTAATAATTGTTTTGATATATAAGCTGTAATTTGATATTTTTTAAATTTTTGCTGGAAGTGGAAAATAATGGTTCAAGTCTTTAAGTATCCAAAAATGGGCTCCATTTACACCCAAATGCTACCAAAAGAGGTAATCGTGGGTGGTTCGTTTCGCTCACTTTGTCCACATTGTGGGGTTACACACAAAAACTGCGTATTATTAAATATTCCTTAGAATAGCTGTCAGGGGTCGCTCTACCGGATCTCCTGACAAGTTATATCCTGCACCCGTCAACCTGTCTAGACTCTCAGTCTAGACAGGAGCCCATCGAACATTCTCAGACAATCGTTTGCGCGGGTTTCTGGGGCTATATATATATATATATATATATATATATATATATATATATATATATATATATATATATATATATATATATATATATATATATATATATATATATATATATATCAATTTGAAGCCCGCCAGTACAGTCTAGCTATTTAGTATCAGGCGAAGTTCTGCGCGTTTTTACATTTGATTTGAGCTTTTATAAAGTTGTTGTTGTCGTGTTGTTTTTTTCTTTCTGGTGTTCACGCCTTCCAGCAAGGAAGACTGTAACATTTTGGTGGCAGCGGTGGGATCAATTCTCAGGAAGAAAGAGGTGCTCTCCAGCAAAGTTTGACAAGCAAGTTCGTGAAGAGGATCTCTCTTGCAGGTGAAGTTTTTTTGTGACCAAGTTTCACCAGACGTTTCCGAAATCATCATCGGATCAGCTAACCAGTTACTAGACTTTCCGTGGCTAAAATCGGCCGACCCATCCGTGCTCGAGGTTTGAGTCTTTTTTTAGTTTTTTAGTCTGAGTTTAGATAAGCAGGTCTTTTATTTTGATACTTATTTGGTTAAAAATGGATAGTATGTCGTCCTTTATTGAGGGTTATGGAAACCTAGCGCAATTACCTGGAGGAAATGTGTATCCAGAAAATTAGGAGGATGCTGGGAACGTTAGAAGGAAAGATTCTAATGGGTTTAGCGAAGATCCGACGTGGGGAGATCGACAAGAAGAACGTCACAAAAAACAAAAACGTAGAGGTATGTTGGACGATGAAGAAAAGAAAAGAGAGTTGAAAATAGAAAGACAATTGGAAAATCAATTGAAAGACAGATCGTTGCGAGAAAAGAAGTTGCAATTAAAATGAGATGATGTTAGAAGAAGAGTAGGAGAATAGAAAGTTAAAAACAATAGAATTAGAAAAAAAAACGAGAAAATAGAAAGCTAAGATGGCTAGAATTAAAAAAGGTGAGAAGGAGGGAGGAACAAGATGAAAGAGACAGGAAAGAAACAAGGCGATGGAGAATGGAAGAACGCGAACGAATGATAGTTCAAAAAACCGTCGAAGCTCGAATGGGAAGCATGGCTGCACAGCTGCAAGAAAACAAGCTTACAGCTGACGAACACGATGCATTGAACCACGTCCTTGAAGAATCGAAAAAGAAATAGTCGCGAGAAGCTGAAACCTTTCAAGATAGGATCGCACACTTACTTGAAGAAAACGATAAGCTCAATAAATCTAAGAAGAAACTGCAATCTGAGTTCGACGACATCACTGTTCTTCTGGACAACAAAAGGTCAAAGTTCTCAGTAATTGACAAGAAATACAAGCTTAAAACTGACAAACACGATGCATTGAACGACGTCCTTGAAGAATCAAAAAAGAAATGGTCGCGAGAAGTGGAAACCTTTCAAGAGAAGATCGCACAATTAGTTGAAGAAAAAACGGCAATATGAGTTTGATGACATCACTGTTCTTCTGGACAACGAAAGGTTAAAATTCTCAATAATTGACAAAGAGCAAAGAAAATTCGATCTAAGCCTGGCAGAAAAAAAGTCATCTTTGAGAGTTTGACAATTACAAGAGATAACTTGGAGAGTGATCTCAGAAAAAAAGAAACAAAAATTCTCAACCTGACTCGACAAGTTGATGGGCTGAACGAAGATTTGACCGAATCAAACAGAGCGAGAAGTCAACTGCAGAGAGAACTTGATGACCTGGTTTTTTCTTAAGATGACGTCGAAAAGAATGTTCACGAATTAAAAAAAGACAAGAGAGCTCTTGAAACTTAGGTGGAAGCTCAGAAGCAGATGATCGAAGAGGAGGTTTAAGGAACCGAAAATGCCAAGTTGAGACTGGAAGTGAATATGCAAACGTTGAGAGATCAGTTGATGAGAGAGGCGCAGTCAAGAGAAGAAATGGGTGAAGAAAGGAGGAAGGGTTTTCTTAAAAAGATAAGAGATATGGAAACTGAACTTGAACAAGGCAGCTTGCAACGAATGTCCGGAAGAAAGTTGAAGGTAACTTCAGAGCTATGGAAGAACAACTTGCTGATGCTCTAAAAATCAAAGATGAAGCTGTGAAGCAGTTAAAAATTTACCAGGTCCAGATAAAAAAACATGCACGAGTTTGAATCTGTCAATGTAACCAAAGATGAGATGTCAAATGCCAGTAAAGAGAGAGACAAGAGATACAAGCAGCTTGAAGATGAACTTCTCCGACTTCAGGAAGATCTAGCAGCTTCAGAGAGAGCTAAAAAAACTCTACATGGAGACAACAAGATACCTATGAGCGTCATTATAACACCCGTAAGAAATATAATTCCTGGATACTGCTTTCTATGGTGACCATATATTCCGATCACAATCCCCTTTCTTATCTCACGGAGCCGCCGATTTTCTCTCCCGGATAGGGGAATAGTCTCTCAACACGGAGAGCTGAACGACATTTTTTTACTTGTCGTATTTATGTTTATTATTATGTTCATTATTTACTGTTATAAATTTTGAAATGATGTTTTCTAGCATAAACCCAGAGGCACATTGTACTAGTTGTATTTCTATGGTGCATAGGTTTTCTGTTTTGTTGTCTTAGTTGCAGAACGTTGTACTATTCTATAATTAATGATATTATTGGAGTAGTTGAACTTCTTTGATATGGCGTGATGATGATTTTTTCGTTAATACAATTCAGACCGGTATGGGATTAAACTTGGATGGGTCGAGCTAGTTGTATGGGTGGTTGAACTGGTGGGAGTAAAAGTTACTTTCAGGAAGGACATCTCCAGTTTAAAGGCGACCTTGAAGCCCTGGTAGACACGATACATCGACGAACGAACACACATTCTTCATCTAGTACTGTGAAAGCTAACATTTAAGATATTGAAAGACTGTTCAACATCTTTGTTTTGAGGGGGAGTTATGTCAGGGGTCGCTCTACCGGACCTTCTGACAAGTTACATCCTGCATCCGTCGACCTGTCTAGACAGGAGAGTCTAGACAGGAACCCATCGAACATTCTCAGACAATCGTTTGCGCGGGTTTCTGGGGCTATATATATATATATATATATATATATATATATATATATATATATATATATATATATATATATATATATATATATATATATATATATGTGTGTTTAAGGCATATTTCGGAATGATATCTTCTTTAAACAAGTTTCGTTGAACTTTTTAGTCCATTCTGCATTAACAAGCTTCTTACAAAAGTTTTGAAGTATAACGATTTTTTTTTTATTAGGAATAAGATTAAAAAGAGATTTAAAACTTTTATTAAATTGGGCTAACTGGCCAGTTTCGGACGTATCCATCTTCAGAGCCCCTAATTTAATTTCATAAATATGAGTTAAAACATATAAGAATAAATTAAGTATTGATATGAACTATTGTATGTTGATACGAAACGTTTAATATTGGTATAAAATATTGAATAATGATATGGAGTGATTCGAAACGTTGAAATATGAAACATTGGATATTAGTATGACACCTTAAATAATGGTATAAAGCATTGGATTTTTAATTTAAAGCATTGATTATTGAAATGGAGCATTGAAAGCTAATAAGAACAAAGGATGAAATAAACCAAATGAAATATTTAAAACCAACAAACCATTAAAACTAGTCCGAAATAAAATTGACTCGAATTTTTAAAAATATCAATATATAGACACGTAAACGTTTATGATATCGACTGGAAAAAACCAAAGTAATATACAGTCAGCGTCGTTTTCAAGTTGTAATATTTACATTACCAAGCAGGTGGTTAAATACGTCTGGATCACACGTGCTTTCGCCGACAGTCACGGGCATACAGATGCGCACCTCTGAAAAATCGGAACGAACAGCAACGTCCAAATATCCAGGTTCCATGTCGCACTCAAGAGGTGTAGTTACAAGTCCGGCCCTGTCATCAATCAACTCCTCCTCCCCAGGTCGCTTGTCGCACTCGTTTTTACATTTTTTTAAGACATCCATGTCTTCAACTTTTCCCGTGTGTAGATCATCTTCACGAAGATCAGGATCGAAGGTAGAGTCAAATCCAACTAATTCGACGGGATGAAAGGCGCAACTATCTCTCCGTTCTTCCTCATTGTTTAATATTTTGGGCTCTTGAAATTTAGAGTCACAATTACTACATTTTTCCACTTTTTCTTTTTGTGGAACAAGTTCAGGACCTATTTCAGTTTCTTGAGTCTCAGAGTCGAGAACAGCCTCTTGAGACTCAGATTCGAGAACAGCTTCCTGAGACTTATAGTCGAGAACAGCTTCTTGAAACCTAGAGTCGAGAACAGCCTTCTGAGACTTAGAGTCGAGAACAGCCTTTTGAGACTTCGAGTCGAGAACAGCGTCGAATCCAACAAATTCAACGGAGCGACGGTCGCAACGATCCTTACGCTCATCACTGCTATTCAATACCTCGGTCTTCTTTCTTTTGGTTTCGACTTGTCCCACAATTGAACTACCAAACAGTTTAAGTAGATGACTGAAATTATTATTCTGAATGTTGATACTTGGTCGTTGGTCTTGAATTAATAAGGCTTCTAAAATTCTAAGTCTTTTTGGGTTGTTATTTGTACCAATAATCTTAGTGTTGTCGACGAGAATTTGTTTCGTTGGATTACAGAAGTGTGTCTCGCGGAAATGTTTAGCAATACTCCCTCTTTGTAAGTGCATCGTCAGTCTTCTAGACAAGGACGTTATTGTAGACCCTATGTAGGTAGTTACTTGTTTTTCAAAATGATCATGTGGGCATGTAAACTTATAGACGACGTTTTTCCGTTGAAGTTGTTTGCTATTATTTGATAGATTGTTGCGCATAATTAGCGAATGAGTAGTTTTTGGTCTGTAAAACACGTTGAGTCGAAGTCTATACTCATTTGTGTCAGCAACTTTGACTTGGGTTTTGACGATGTTCTTGATAATTTCTTCGTCGATCCTATAGGAGCTATGCATTTGAGCGCCATAAAACAAGTTTAGAATTTTTTTACCAGTGTCTTTAAATTTTTCCATATTTGAGCTGTCTTTGAGAAATCTAGCAACGATGTCGTCTACCAGTCTATTGGTAAAATTGTTGTTAATCAAAGTTGTTTTGATTTTTTGAATTTCTGTCTTCAGTTCGTCAAGGTTGTCAGTAGCTTGACGAGCTCTGTGTAACATATTCAACACAACACTGATTTTGTAGCGTTCTGGGCAAAAACCTGCGGCGTTGAGAGTTTCTCCATGATTTGTTGGTTTTTTATAGAGATTCATTTTTAAAGAACGATTGGTTTTTGTTACGAACAAATCCAGAAAAGGGAGTTTATTGTCAGGGTTAAACTCAGTCGTGAATTTAAAAACGGAATTATTTTCGAAAGAGGTCTTTAACTTTGTGAGCTGGTCGTAGTCCTTGCATAGAACGAGAATTTCATCGACATATCGCACATATATTTGAGGCTTTTCGCATATTTCTTGGAAAACCTTTTCTTCAACTTTTGACATGTAAAATTCCGCGAATGTGGGGCCCAAAAGAGATACAAATGCCCATTGGGATGTTTAAACGGTACCTGGGTTGTACATAACCTCAGTAGGTCCGACAGAGTTACGGGATTAAAAGGTGGAGGTGACTTTGTGGGGTGATAGAAAACTTGTTGTACGATTATTTCGATAGTTTCCTCCACTAGAACGTTAGTAAAGAGGCTTTCGACGTCAAGAGAGGCAATGATTCCCGTCACATCAGAGGTGCCCCGAACCAAAGTGATAAAGTCAGCTGATGATCTAACACTATGTTTATTTAAACAATAAGGGGATATCATTTTATTGAGCGACTTTGCGAGTTGATATACTGGAGTTGTAACTTGAGAAATGATAGGTCTCAGCGGGTTGTCAGGTTTGTTGATTTTTACGTTGCCATAGAGATATCCCGGGTCAAATTCACCCATTATCTGGATGAGTTTGTCATTTGTTCCATTTATCATTTTATTAGCTTGTGTAATTAGTTTATTGGCGGTTCTTTTTATTGTTTCAGTTGGGTCTATTGCTATCACCTTGAATTTCGCGTTATCGGATGTGATGGTGTTGAGTTTATTTATATAATCAACGCGATTCATTAAAACGTACAGATTTGATTTATCAGCTCTTCTGATGACAATGTTGGAGTTGTTTCGGAGGGATTTAGCAGCATTAGTCAATTCCATTGTCAGGAATGAATTCTTTGAATTTCGGTGCACGAAGCTTTCGGAACTTAACTGTGGTTTCAACCGATCCGAACAAATTACGTGTCCTTGCGATTGAAGACACATTATGTCTTGATATAATATCTCCATTTCGGTTTTCTTAAAAAATGGGTCGTACTTCGTTTCGATATGGCAGTTATATCCCATTTGGAGAAAGTTGACTTCTTCATTCGAAGGAGTGTAGTTTGAGATATTTATGAAGTGTTGAATTTTATTTTTCAGGACAATAATGCCACCATATAGTTTTGATAGCTTATTCATGATAGTAAGTTGTTTTTTTGAGTCATATTTTTCTATGTAATTATCGAAGTAGTTAGAGATTTCAGTTTTTAAAGAATGATCTTCAATTGTGTTCAATAAAGTCGTACGTCGCGTATCAACTTCATTCAATAACTCTTTAACTTTTGTTTCTGCTTGTACGAATTCTTCTTTAACAACCTCAAGGGCTGCATTTTTCGAACTCATTTTCCCGCTTGGACGTTTACATTTGTTTAAGGCATATTTCGGAATGATATCTTCTTTTAGACAAGTTTCGTTGAACTTTTTAGTCCATTCTGCATTAACAAGCTTCTTACAAAAGTTTTGAAGTATAACGATTTCTTTTTTATTAGGAATAAGATTAAAAAGAGATTTAAAACTTTTATTAAATTGGGCTAACCGGCCAGTTTCGGACGTATCCATCTTCAGAGCCCCTAATTTAATTTCATGTACTCGCTGTATTTCGTTTTTAATAGTAGGCGACCTGTAACCCCAAGTAATTGTACTTTAATAATACAGAGGGAATTATTATTAGGTAATTATGATTGTTTTCAACAATGATTAGAAAATACAAAATCAACTTAAAAACCGCGATTTTCTCGGCGGCGGCACGCCGATCCAGAAATTTCCACTGCAGCGGCGTTAAGAAAAGGTCGGCGGCGGCGGCGGTGCAGCGCGACCAGAGTACAGCTCTACTTTCAGGTTTACACGCGAATGCCTTGCCGTATTACCATATGTTCCGCGATGGTCGTAGAGAAAGTGGAATGTGTTTATATATAGAAAATTCACTAATTCTTATGATTTAAATTTTACTGGTTTTAATTTAAACAAAATTGAACAAATTTTGGAAGCTGTCTATTTTGGTTCGGACAAATATCTAGTCCGAACAACTTTGTTGACACGAGTGAACATGATCGGACTTTTAAACAACTCATAAAATACGTTTAAAAAAATGTTTCAAAGATCTTTTTATTATGGGTGATTTCAATTTTTTGTCAATAAAATTCAATTTGAAGTGTTTTATCAATCTAATAAGATAATACCATTAAGCATATGTTCAGTGATAGCTTCAGTGATAGCTTGAGTGAAACTTTTCTATATCAACGTGTCAACTTGCCGACTTTTCAGATGTCAAACAAAGTGGCGATGAATATTTTAGACTTAATCTTGACATTTAATTTTGACAGCGTATGTAATATAAATTTAAAATTTGTACTCGGCAGTACAAACAAAAAACATTTAGCTATCTTCTTCATGTTTGTTCCTAAAAAATATAAATAACACAATTCAATCGTTGTTTAACTTTAATGAAAAGTAAGCAAATTACAACCAGTTGTGTTTTTTTTTCATTTCTAACGTTGATTGGATAAAGCTGTTTTGGAATACGTCTGACCAAAAGATGTATGATGAGAAGCTACTTTTCTACTGCGACGTTTCATCTAGCCGCTTGATTCCCGTCATTGATGCTCTCAAACACCAACACTAAACAGCTCCGTAGATGAAGGATGAACTAAAATTGCTAATCAGAATAAAACTGTGCTCGTAAATGGAAATATATCAGTTTGGTCAATGAGTAAAAATCAATTTACAAGTCAGTAATAACAGAGATAAAAAAGCACGTCTAATTTACGAATAAAATCTAGTTGGTAAACCTAAACATAATCCAAACTTAAATAGTCAGCAGCTATTCAACAATTCAATTAAAGTACTAAAGAAATCAAACGGAGAACTAATTCAAGATCCATACGAAATTGTCAATTTGCTAAACAATCGTTTTCAAGATATGTTTGTAATTAGGGTCGATGACAAACTTTCGGTTTTTGAATTAAAAATTAAAAAAATTATTGTTTTCTGATCTCAGAGCAGGTTGAAAAAACTGAAAGAGCACAAAGCATTCGGAGCCGATAGACTTCATCCTGCATTACTGAAAAACTGTACAGAAGTGTTTGCTATTCCAATCAATCTTATTCCAAGAATTAACTTTTATTTGAATTTGAATTTAGATCAATATGTGTGACTCCGTTATACAAAAAATAACAAAATACTGGCAACCAACTAATTATCGTCCTATATCTCCGACATCAAGTCTCTGCAAGCTCCGTCTTGTCACTAATAAGAAACTTTAATTTTATAGAAAGATTGAAAAAGAAATCATCAAAACTAATGCCTGAGATAACTTAGCTAAAAAAAAGTCTTAACGTTTTAGTTTTAACGACTTTAATGGAACAAAAAAAAAGAGGTGACTTGATTCAACTGATCATGTTTGTGAACAATACAGACAGGTTTGACAAATCTGGTCGTTTTCAATTAGTAAACAACAGTCTGAGAAGTCATTGCTTTATATGTTTCAAACATGTAACTCGGCATCCGCAAAAAGAAAGCTATTTGTTTAACACATTAGCCTATTTTTAAACAAAAACAACTATATAGATAGATGTCGGCATGGTATTAACTTTTACGGATAGGCGTCCATCTATGGCTTTGAGTCTAACGAACTGTAGTACACCCACCCACACACAACAATTGTTTAACATTAAGTTTTTTGTCAAGATTGTGATTCCTGGTGTAATGCAATTTCAATGACTTGTGCCGGCAACTATAAAAAGTTTCCTGTCGTCTGCGTTGTTTTGAAAAGTTACAGGAATGAAAAGTGAAAATTATGGTTCCATATGAGCGTGTGATGTTTATACGCATTTGACTGATTACTCACACTTTTTGAATTTAATAACCATCTTGTTTTAGTCGCCATATTTTACATTGTTAACAAAATTTCATTTTTTCAAGTACTATTGAGAGTCGTAAAGCTTATTTTTATTTGAAAGTTTTTTTTTCATTGTCATTATTACTGCTAATTATATAGTTCGGCTATGTTTTTCATTCTTAGGGTAAATTTATCTTAGATCTCAACTATTACTATCACGGCAATATGGTATATCCAACAACCGCAGTATTGTATAACCATGTCCGCAGTATGGTATAATCAATGTCCGCAGTATGGTATATCCAATACAGAAAAAGAATGATTAGTCTGAACAATCCTCATTAACATTTTCATGCCATGAAAGTTGCACTTCTTAATTAACACTTTGTAAACTACTATGTAAACATTCTCTCTAAATATCTTAATTGCAATTCATTTGTTAAGTAGTTTGTTAATATTCAATTTTGCAAATGACTAAAATTTGAAACAATGGTTCCTATACACGGGTATATCTGTCTAAGTTATTTCGTTTTCGTTTATATACCTGCTGACACTTGTATGTATCTGAGCTTTAATAAAATGACATCATCTGATAATCTATGATAAATTTACTGCATAAATTTTCTAATAAAATATAGTCAGAGTTTTTCAACTGTTTTATTCGAAACAAAACTGAATAGTTACGAAATATAAGACTGAACGATTCTATTACTCTGTTTTACGGGTAGAAAAAAGCTGGTTGAGTTCGTGTATGTCCTACATCGTCTACGTTATTGGGACGGCGGCAAAAAAAAAATAAAAAAAAGCTGGAACAAATGTCAAAAAATCATATTACAAATAGAGCAATTCCAAATTAAGCGAATAAATAAACAAATCTTCTAATATCTGCCAACTGACTGAAGATGACTCATATACTTACATCTTTTCAATTACCGCTTATGATGAATAAACTGTTTTTTGAATGTGCGTGGCACGTTCCTGTAAATAGAAATTGTTTAATAAATAAGTAAGAAAATTACAATTTATATTTATTTATTATTTATTTCATTTATTTGTCTGCTTTTTTGTGTGCAAAAAGGGTCAAAGGGCTTTAATTATTACACATTACGTTCATTGTTTAAATTAAATCAGAGTTAGTTAGATTGGATTCTTACTTCTCCAGTTTGGTTGATAAGCTTAGTCGTAATGTTGGCGCCGAGTCCCCAGTTCTGGAAGCTGGTTTCGATGTCGCTCGGTGAAGCTGTTAGTGGCTTTTGAGTTTGAGCCCAGATCTATGTATTAGTCAAAGTAAGTAATTTTAATAACTTCATACAAATTTAATAAATCTGCTTATTTATAACGGGATGCATAACAGTGTTACTTGGTGGCTTTCATCTAGAAAAGATCGTACTCTTCTCTAGGCAGCCAAAACTGTCGTTCAAAACCTTATTTTGCCGCTTTGTAAACCGGTTGTTTGATCACCCTTTTATGGATAAGTCTTGATTTCAGGGTTCTAGAAAGGCCATTTGCAACAGATACAAATTTTTTCGCAAATACAATTTTCGCTTGAGCTAGTCTAAAAAGAACTAAACACTCTGAATTTGTCATCGCAGGACGAAGTTTCAATAAATAATAAAAATAAACAACACATTATGTGTAAAAGTCTATTATTCTACAATTCGTTCAAAACATAACCTCACCTTGGCCTTCGCCCCCGCCTTCAAGACGTAACCTTTGTCGAAAAGGAACTCATTTTTGTCCTGACCGTCGATGTTGCGTTTGATCTTGAAGCCTCCCAAAGATTCGTCCTGTTGTCGAATTGTTTGTAAATCAACAGTCATTTAATTGTCATGCATTCTCATGTAACAAGAAAATGTTATTACTGTTTCCAACGAAATTATTTTGATAAAAATACAAATTAAAAATTATCATTTGATTAGCTCACTTTTCTTCCAGTGTTTTCGATGGTGACAAATTTACCATCAGTAGAACATTCGGCAATTGACACAGGTCCTTTGGCACTTCTTTGGTATGTGGTTTTAGCGGACATTTCTCCCTTAATAAGTTGGCTCATTCGTAGACTGGAGTCTCCTTTTTTAAGGGATTGCAGAAAATAATGTAAATCTTGTAATGAAAATAATAAGAGTGAATTACATCTATTCATGCTAGCATATAACAAGACTAAATTACATATATTCATGCTAGCATATAACAAGAGTAAATTACATATATTCATGCTAACATATAACAAGAGTGAATTTCAAATAATCAGGCTAGTATAAATATTAAATGAACTGAAAAATATTACAGGAAAAAAACATTTAATTGAGTTGTTGCTAATGCATCACAACATAAACACATGCAGAAAACACAAACAAAAGGTCATTTCTGAAAAAGGAAATCTACCTTCGTAAACAACGCTTGTATTCGAACCGAACGCGCTGCCAAAACCGAATCCACTTTTTAAGACATTTCCTGCACTGGCCTGTCCTTCAGCGCTGACGCTTGTTTTGCCAAAATTATTAGCTGCCAGCTGGTCGACAATTTGTCTTAAACCGAGTCTGATATGAAAGTGAAACGAGAAACAATTATTTGGACGACAGCGGACAAATATTTCAACTGACATGCAATGAAACAGTTGTATATATATATATTTAAAAAGACAATCTGCGTGGATGTTTGCATGCCACGAAACATGCCATGCACGTGCGAATCAAACCTTCTCCAAACAGTCCACTGTACCCGCCATAACTCCCTGAGGCAACGAATCCGCCAGCACCCCCGGCAACTCCCGCACTTCCTCCACTTGCTACCCCTCCGCTAAACTTCATGGAACCACCCGATATCGAAAGGTTGATTAAATCCGTGAGGCTATCTCTGTTAGTTTTAGTTTTATTTTAAATGACATTTTAAAGTTTTTATTTATTTATGTACAATAAGCTTGCCAGCAAATGATATCAGTAGCAAAGAGTATAATGCAAATAAACATTCTTGTCGGAGCATTTTAAAACCTGCTTTCTTCTCCTTCCAGAAGTTTTCTGTACGCTGCAATTTCAAGTTCGAGTCCCAGTTTGGTGTCCATGATGTCTTGCAGTTCTTTCAAAATGGCTTCCATCTCAGCTCTCAGCTTGGCAACTTCAGTTTTCAATTGGTTGTTTTCATCTTCTAGTTCACGTTCTCTTTCTTCCTTTTCTCTTCTCAAAATGTCCAATTCCCGCAGCAGTTGAAGGTTCTAAAAACACCAAAAAGTTTTCTCCTTTTTTAAACTTTCATGTCACTTTGTTAAAAAAATTGAAATAATAATATTTACCCTAGCTTCGAGTTCATTGAGTTTATCTCTAAGCTCGGTAGTGATTGATCTTAATTTCTTGATTTCTTCTTTGGCATGCATAGTTTCAATGTTTCCTCTTGTTGCTCCCGTACGGAACTCTTGCACCTGCGATTTTAAAAATTGAAAACATTTATCGTGCTGTGACTACGAGTTGACATTATATATAATTTTTAAGAGAGCTACCTGGGCGCACCAAGCCACAGTTTCTCCTGAATAACTAACAGCATATTTTTAAGGTGACCACCTCTACGTACCCTCCTCCACGAGTGACTCCGTTGAGATTTGAACCGCCGACAGGCGTACGCTTTACCGCGTTACCACTAGCGCTAATGTTTAACTAAATGAATAGATTATTGAACCTTGAGGTTGTAAAATGTTTCCATTTCTCCTCTCATGGTGTCCAATTTTTCGTCATAGACCTGTTGAATTTCACGAAGTGCTTGTCCCATCTCGTTCTTCCAGTATTCTCTGTTCTCAGCAGTTGTGTCTCTGTAAGCTAGTGCAGCTAATTCTTTAAGTTCCTTTAGAAACGGTTTTATATATTTATTTATTTTAAATTATTCAGTGCAAATTATCATAGTACATTGAACATTGTGGTCAGCCAACCTGCTCGTGAATTTGTTTCAAGAACTCCAGTTCTTCTTCTAAAGTTTGTCTCCTGTTCTCAGCATCGACGTGAAGAAGAGTCTCGTTGTCCAAGTCCTGAAAACGTTCGTTTAACCATTTACACTCTATCTGCCTAGCGCACTGTCAACACACCTAATAAAAAGTTTATTTCAAATTTTACGTCGATAAAATTCCTTACAATTCTGGCGCGGTTCAGATTATCTTGAAGCTGTGCAATGGTCTTCTTGTCTTTATCCCTGTCACTGTCGAGTATTTCAACTCTTCTTCTCAACATGCTGACTTCTGCTTCTAATTCTGACAGCTGATGGTTTTGACGCTCAATTTTTTCACGTTGTTCAATAATTTCTCTACTGGCATCTCCGTATCTGTTAAATGGATGATTTAAAAACTTAACAAGTCTTAAAAAAAATAAATGTTTACGTGAGCAAACTGTTTGTTATCGAATTTCATTTTTAATTTTGAAAATTCCGCACGCTCAGACCTGTTTTTTTTTTGTTATTGCATTCGAAGATAAGCCAGACAAAATGTAAGCGTTGCTTGGCAACTAAATAAGCTTCACTAGTTCTGCTAAATTTTTTTTTTGCTTTTCGTGTTCTATATTGAATGCTCAGGATAACCAGTAACAAAATTCATCGAATGTCTTAATTTTTATGATATTAATCGGTTTCATTTTGACTTTTTTATGCTGATTTATAACTAAATGTCAAATAGTAAATACATAGTTTCATAAAATTGGATAACTACTAATAAATAGCGATTCAATACTTGTGGCTCAGCCGGCAAGGTTTAACAATTTCGCTAAATAATTTATAGCTGCTTCTTATTCGTAACTTCTATAAAGATTTTCTGTGAGAGCTATTGTGGTAAGGAGATTTTATAGGAGTTTTCCAACATTAAAATACATTACATTACACGAAATTACGTTACATTGCATTACAAAACGTGTCATTATAATTAGCGACCGTATACCAAATAAGTAGCACGCGCCATCTACAAAACAACCTTTACATGATTGATTGGTTTATTGAATTATACTGCTGCTTAAATAAGCCGAATTTGATTTTAAATGAATGATGACGATGATGATTTCATAATTAGAACAGCCATACTGCATACTTAATGACTCGTATACTACGGCATGCTGAGCCCGTGTCGAATTCAGCAATGGCTGTATAGAAGTTTAGATGAAGTCGTATTAGATAATTCGTATAATAAGCAAGATGTAATTATTATTTATGCTAAGATCGATGCACATGAATACGGAAATTTTAATTTAAAAACATTGGTTGTTGTTTTGCTTGCGATAGTGTTAGGAATAATTCAATTTTATGACAGTAATATTTGAGAAATAATAACCGGCGTCATTATTGAACGTTCTATTATATTTCATATTACTTTTGACTTTTAATACTTGTTATATTTCAAATTACTTTTAATAATTATATTATGAAAATAAAAAAAATTTACATTATTATTATTATTAGACAAGTTAGTCTTTATAGCATAAAATTATTTGTTATTATTTTTTTTAATATTGATGCTATTTATTTTTCGTCAATTAATATTTATATTTAGTTGTTTATATTACTATCGCTGCTTTTAATATCGTAATTTAATTAAATTTGAATCTAATAATGTAGAACTACCTCTGTCTGGCTTCTTCCAGATGTTCTTCCAGCGATGCAACCTTGATTTCCAGTCTGGCCTTGTCCTTCTCCGCCTCGTCGAGCAACTTTCTGGCTTCGTCAAGTTCGGCTTGATACATGGCCTTGATCTGAGTCGTTTCTTTTCCCCATCTGGCTTTCAACTTCTCCAGTTCGTCGGCAAGCTTTCTATTCTGAGCCTCCAAAAATCGAACTTTTTCAATGTAGCTGGCAAACCTTTCGTTCAAATCCTGCATATCCTTTTTCTCTTTTTCTCTGCTAGACTTGACAGCATTAACACCTGTACTCGTCACTGTGGCGTATGCGCCTGACGGAGCCCCAAGACCCCCATAGTGGATCGCCCTCTCTAGTGAATAACTAGAACGTGAAGCTGAGAGCGATCTTGGACCCGCGCCAAGTCCACTGCTGACTGTTCTCTGTATGACCAGATGACGAGGGGCAATCGAGGCTTTGTAGGTCGAAGCAAGGTCGGCGTCATAACCGCTGCTGGTTGCGTGTCTGGTTTCGAAAGTTGAAGTCCTGGACGAAGTGTTAGGTCCTTCGACGATTCTTTCCTTTGTTATGCGAACTTCGCTGCTTCCCAGAGACATGATTGAAATTTCGATCCGTAGATGGAAACGCAAAAATAAAATCAGAGACAACTAAACGACGACGACGAATGTATGATCAAGACCTGATATGACGGTGGAATAAATTACATTTCTCCGGCTTTATATATATATATGTATATACATGCGGTCGGGGGTCCGGCTAGCGCAGGCTCGACTAGCTACGACAGCTGTGCAGTTGAACGACAGAAGTTAGTAAGATCAGCACTACTGGAACGCAAATTACTTGCATGAACGTGCGCCAATCGTTGGCAGGTTAATAGCATGCGTGGAATGATTTTCTACTTTTATTGCTGGGCAGGTTATAATTGGACGGGCACGTTTCGTCAATATTTTTTATTCATCCGTTAAGATAGTAAGATAATAATAATAATAATAACCGTTTTTATGTTTTTCAAACAAAAACAATGATTTGTAGCTTTTGTTATTTGAAGCGTCTCTTGTTTCTTATTAGCACAGAATTGAACTGATTTTTAACTAATTTGTAACATTTAGTTTACCAAAACGGTATTTGTATTTTAACATTCTCATTCGAACTCTGAATAAAATGTCAGGAATGGATAAGCCTTCAAATTAATGAATTTTTAATGAATTACATAGCAGTTTGCTTCGATATCACTTTACCGTCGGTTCAGCTGAATACTGATCGGGATGCTAATACAATACCAGTGTCGTTTGATATTTGGGATGATAATGATGTTGTTGACGATGACGATGATGACAATGATGATGTCGACGATGACGATGATGATAATGATGTCGACGACGACGATGATGATGATGATGATAGTGATTGAAGAATGCAGAGGGCGTGACGAAATCAAAGCCAGAGCGAAAAATAAAAGCATAAATATTCGCAGATTGTCACCAAGTGCGGAGCTACTAGCTACTTTCAAACTAACAAGTTCGCTTGTTCATTAAAAAAAATGCTAACCATCAGCGTGCAGAAATTTGAAGCTGATTGATATAAATTGTTCGGCCAATTTCCCATTTCGGCACGTACGTATTCGTAGCTGGAACCATCCTTGGTATTGTTGGAGCTGCGTCGGCTAGATTGTTGACTTGTAATCAAAATGTCGATGTAATAATTGTTCCGAAGTACTCTGATGTCGTTCATCTTCTGCTTCTAATAAGGACTGACGGTTGTTATGTGAAAAAATCTGCTTGTTTTTGGGTTTACGTTTTATTTTTTCTGGATTAGAATAAGTTCAATATTTTGAACAATGAAAAATAAAATAAATGTTTTTTTATTTGAATTAAATTTGTTTCTAGAGGATGAACTGACTGTTTTTTTTATCTGTATTCAATCAGTGGTTATGCAGAGGAAATAATCGCATTATATGCAAATTAACTTCAAATCAACCAGCTGAGCTTTAAAAGACTCAAAGCTGCTTTTAATTGAAATCTCCATTCTTGAAATGGTTCATTCGCTACAAGCGATCTATTAATACTCTAGATTGAGTAATTGTTTTTTTTTTATATTGCCAGCAAATGGCTTGCAGACTGCCAGAGCCGGTATTAACAGATTTCCAAACAAATTTACAAAGAACATCAGCGGTGCTCATCTGAGTGGGCTTGGGAAACAAGACATCTATAAGAGAGCATTGATATAATATTCTTACAATAGCCAGACATGTCTAGAATTCTTTCATTACAATGAGAAGCTAAAATTAAGTAGAAATAACAATAATGTTAGAAATTGTTAAGAAACTTTTAGAGAAACATGAAATAAAAAAATGACAATTTTTTGTTTCATTTTAGTGGACCCATCAACCACAACGTCATTTTTGTACGGTTGGGGTGGATATCTCCACAATTATTAGTCAAAAATTAGAAAGAAACTAAAAAATCTAGATGGACAAAAATATTTATCCTTTCTAGCTTGTGTTTATTGAAAACTACGGCCATTTATCGAAGTAATAAGCATTTGAATTACATGGTTTTTTGCATGTTTGTTAGAAAATCACTGTCGTTGGTAAAGATAAAAATATATATTTATAATGATCTTATTGTACAGAAATTATTCAAAATAGATGAAGCGCAGTAGTTTCACTCCTGTAAAACACGTTTCGGAAATTGACAGTTATTCACCGTAGAAAGGAAATTTACTCGGTCCAAAATCTGGTCTGAAATTGTGAGCGAAAATGTCGATGATAAGTTATCTCACGTTAACATCTAAAAAAAAAGTGACGTGTCTGGTCCTAGACGAAACCAGTAGCGTAGCGAAGGAGAGCAGGGAGGAGCATCTGCCCCCGGGCGCCAGACTTTGGGGGCGCCAAATACCAAAGGAAAGACAACAATTTCACCAAACTTTAGTCGTTTTTGAACATGTAAAACAAGTAAAATTAACAAATTGTATTTTTGCACTATTTCACACGGGCTTACTGATCCCAGTACAACTGATCCCAGGACCACTGATCCCAGTACAACTGAGCCCAAGACAACTGATCCCAGAACAAATGATTCCAATACCACTGATCCAATGGACAACTAATCCCAGGGCAACTGATCCCAGAACAACTGATCCTAGGACAACTGATCCCAGGACAACTGATCCCAGGACAACTGATCCCAGGACAACTGATCCTAGGACAACTGATCCTAGGACAACTGATCTCAGGACAACTGATCCCAGGACAACTGATCCCAGGATAACTGATCCAATGGACAACTAATCCCACAACCAACTGATCTAACAGACAAATGATCCCATAAGCAACTCATCATTTGACGAAAATTATGGTGATGATGCTTCCGGTGGCCGGCTGCATACGATGATGGCGGTGTTGATAATGATACTGGCACTCCAGTAAGATTAATCTGTGTCTAGTATTTATTGTCACTTTTACTCAGAGCCAGTATAAGGAGAAATAATATCTAGTATACAAAGGCGAATTGCAAGTAACGAGCTCGATGGACAAAGACCATCACTACAGCGTCCGAACATACTCGCTTCATGCGAGCAATAGTGGGCAGCCTGCAAACAGGTCTAATAACTTTTCCAGATGTTCTCTTCCTTTCTATATCTATTTTTTCCCTATCTCAAATTGTGAGCAGCCTATTTCTTAATTATTATTTTTATAAAATATGAGTTTATTGATTGCAAAACCAAACATTAAAATATATTAAAAATGTAGACAGAATCATTTCTTAATTAATACAAATTTCAGTTTATTTATTGCAGAACCACACATTATGTGATGTAAAGCTTTCAATAACAAATAGATTGAAATAACATGTAAAACAGTAGCAGTTAAATAAAATATCATAACATGATAGTAGTAGTAGTAGTAGTAGTAGTAGTAGTAGTAGTAGTAGTAGTAGTAGTAGTAGTAGTAGTAGTAGTAGTAGTAGTAGTAGAAAGAATTCAATGATTGGTTTTCAGATAAAATGTCTCCTCTCATCGAGGCTGATAGACTCAAAATGGCAAAAGTCCGAAACGACAAAAAAATTACTACAAAAAAAATCCAGTTTTGAGTGCATCTGAAAATCACACCAGGAAGTTTGTCAAAACGGAAAACAGTTCATCAAAAAGAGCTAAAAAAACAGAAAGAAAGACGCGAGTGCTATTCAAGAGTGCAACAGCTGTTTAAAAAAAATTTAGCTCTCGGTGCTCGCTCGGTTCTGAATGGTGATTATGAACAAGAGGTCAGGTCGGTTCCTCACGATCAGCTGCTTGAGTATTGGGAAAGAGTTTTTATTCAGGACTCTAAAGTGGATGTGAGACCAGTTATCGTTACTTCAGCATTGAAATATGAAATGGAATCGCCGGTCACCAGTGGAGAGCTAATAACAGCTATAAAGAAGCTTAAAGATTCAGCTCCTGGAATTGACGGCGTGAAGAAAAGCCATCTCTGCAAAGTTGCAATTGAGGAGTTGGCGGCACACATGTCACTGTGGCTTTTGACAGGAATGCCTCCCTTGGCATTAAAAATTGGCATTGTAACCTGCATTCCAAAGAAGAAAGGAACAGAAAATCCATCCAAGTTCAGACCAATTACAGTCAGCTCGATCATCAGTCGACTATTTCATCGCGTCCTCTGCAGGCGCATGGAGCAGTACTGGCCCTTGTCACCACGACAGAAAGCATTCCGTTCAGGAGATGGTCTTGCAGACAATATTTGGTTGGTTAAATCGTTGATTCGTAAAAAACGAGAGCAGTTACGGAAATTAAATTTGACGTTTGTTGATGTCAGTAAAGCTTTCGACACAGTTTCACAAGGATCAATTATTAGAGCGGCGACTCGTCTCGGAACACCTCCGTTGCTTCTCAAATATTTGACTGATTTGTATAACGGCTGCTATGTTCACATAAAACTGGGAAAAGAAAATAGTCATAAAATCCCAGTAATCAGAGGTGTGAAACAGGGTGATCCCATGTCACCGCTCTTGTTCAATGCAGTGATTGATATGATAATGAATGAAGTTGATCAGTCAATCGGAGTTTCTGGAAACGAGGATTCTGTCAAATGTAATTACATCGCTTTTGCTGACGATTTAGTTCTCATGTCGTCAACTGACGTAGGAATGGAAATGCTGGTGGAACAAGTTGAAAGTGCTCTAGCAAATGTTGGCTTGCACATGAATCCCAGCAAATGCGCGTCGTTAAGAACTGAAGTCACAAGCAAGAAAAAACTATGGATTGTAAACCCCCACTCATATCTAAAAGTGCAAAATTCCAATATAAGAACTTTGAATATTGAAGAAACGTACAAGTATCTTGGTACTGAAGTTGGACCAAAAAAGATAGTTACTTCAATTGCCAGTTTTATTCAAAGTTCTTTACACGCAATATCAAGAGCACCACTGAAACCATTTCAAAGAATGTATATTCTCAGAACGCATGTCTTGCCAAGTTTGGTCCACCATCTGACATTCGATTTTATAACGATGTCTTCACTAACTGCCGCCGACTTACAAATTAGAGCTGCCGTGAGGCGCTGGCTTAGGTTGCCAAAGGATACGCCTGTGCCATTCTTCCATGCTCCTCTTAGAAGCGGAGGGCTGGGAATTTTGCAGCTGAGGCAATGGGCCCCTATTCTGAGACGAAAAAGACTCAATAGCTTATTCACTCAGGCTAAATATGGCAACGATGTGTTTTTGATGAATGTTCTGCAGGAAAGTCTATCTGTGTTATCAGAAATTAGAAAATTCGGAAGACTTGGGAGTGGAATCGAAGGTGCTCAAAAATCACTACAACTCAAAACAACTGAAAATCTTTATAAATCTGTAGATGGTTATGGTTTGAAGTCTTTTTCATCAGGAATAGGATTGAGTGACTGGATCGTAGACGGAGTGAACAGAGTGCCATCAGATGTATTCATCAAGTGCATTAAAGTTCGTGCAGCCGTTCTCTACAACAAGCTTAGGGCGTCGCGGGGACGACCATTGGCCGATACGTCATGCGACGCTGGATGCAGAATAACTGAATCATTAGGACACATGATTCAAATCTGTCCCAAGAGTGATGGACCTAGGCGAGAACGTCACGACATCATCGTTCGCAAACTGGAAGAAAAATTCCAATCAAAGGGATTCATCACAAAAGTAGAACCGCGAATTAAAACCGAAATGGGTTTGAGAATTCCGAACCTTTGTGCATGGAAGGATGACCAATATTTTGTATGCGACGTTTCTGTTGTTTCTGATCTTGCAAACCTGAATGAGGAACATGACAGGAAAATCAGAAAGTACGATATCGGGGACGTCCACGCATGGATGAAAGAAAACAACCCAGGTCAGGCTCTCAACTTAAAGCCTGTCATTACAGCTTTTGTGTGCAATTGGAGGGGGGTGATGTCAGAGAAGTCCTACAAGTTTTGGACTAGCTTTGTTGTCGGGAAAAAATTGTTGACTTACTATATACTTTCAGTGTTATTAAATACTTACAATATTTGGAAATTCTTTAAATGTTGTACATGGAGAGTAGGTCGGCGACGCAACAAATTGAAGAATGTTGGAAAACGTTGAATTATTTTTTGCATGAAATTGTATGTTTTACCGAGTGTAGAAATTTCATGGTTCAGATTTTAATCGTCTCGGGGAAATCTCAGGCCCACGTGGGGACGTGAAATATTTTTGTCAAGTTTATAGGACATTTTATTCTTATGTTTATTTTGTCCTGGCTGTAAATTATTGGATTTTTGAAATCTGAGAAAATAAATGATTGAACAGTAGTAGTAGTAGTAGTAGTAGTAGTAGTAGTAGTAGTAGTAGTAGTACTCGAGCGAACGAACAGTGCGGACGTGCGCTTTTGCTTCGACGTTTAACTTTGAATTTATAAAGTTTGTTGTTTTTTAACAATGCTTTTACTGTTTTAAACGTGTCCCCTACCTGCCCAGTGGGTCGGTGAGTACCTGAAATAACTTTTTCTAAAAGGGGGAAAATCGTAGGTTGCGATAAATTAACCGTTATATTTTTTGTCTAACGATCTCTGTCGATGTGACTACGCAACCTACAAAACAAATTTATCTGAGCAATGGACGATGAAGAAACTTCGAATAGCAGTTTACATAATTTTTCAATGAAAACTTTGAAAATTACTGAAAATTTCAACGTGGAACGCAAAAGTTATAATTTGAGGCATAAAACTGCTCAAAATACAAGGAGTGTTCCTCCTCTAAGCATGCACTCTGCCTTCGATATTGTGTCTCCTGTACAACAACACTTTATAGCTGAACATGTTGATACGATTGAAAAGCCAAAATGTCACTTTTGTTCTGCCACTTTCAACACAGAGAAGGGTGTAAAACTACACGAGGTAAAAAAACACCCAAGAGAATATCATGCCGAAAGAGCTGGTAAATCTTACTCAAAGTCAAGATGGCTCGAGGAAGAATCTAAGATGTTGGCAAAATTAGAAATGGAATTAGCTGGAGCTGGTGTGAAACGAATAAATATTGAACTACAGAAAAGATTTAATCATCGTACATTAGAAGCAATTAAATGTCATAGAAGACTTCCAGAGTACAAGACGTTTTTGCAGCAATATGATGACAGATCGCAGGGTATTTCTGGCAACCGTTCAAACAGGGACAACGACACCGACACAGTTCAAGACAGAATTATTCTAGACATAAAATCAGATTGGAAAAAGTTGGCTGAGGCAGAACTTCAATTAACCGTAAAAGAAAAGAAACGAATTAATCTTGTTTTGCATGATCATTTTCCTGCTCTGACCACTGACGCCATCAAAAGAATAAGAAACACTTCACAATATCGAATATTTTTGCAAATCTTCTAATCTCAGAAATCCCAGCAGCCAAAGTTCCTGATATAAATAACCATTTTTTAAATAATTCTTTTCCTCACGATACAACTAGCAACGACAGAGAGAGTTTTTTGAATTTGAAACAGTTTCTTATAGAAAGGTATCGACTCATCAAAGTGATGGAAGACGAATTCTCCAGCCTTTTGAATGCCAGGACAGATGCGGAAACAAAACGAAATCTCCTCGAGAAAGAATTCAATGATTGGTTTTCAGATAAAATATCTCTTCTCATCGAGGCTGATAGACTCAAAATGGCAAAAGTCCGAAACGACAAAAAATCCAGCTTTGAGTGCATCTGAAAATCACACCAGGAAGTTTGTCAAAACGGAAAACAGTTCATCAAAAAGAGCTAAAAAACAGAAAGAAAGACGCGAGTGCTATTCAAGAGTACAACAGCTGTTTAAAAAAAAATTAGCTCTTGGTGCTCGCTCGGTTCTGAGTGGTGATTATGAACAATAGGTCAGGCCGGTTCCTCACGATCAGCTGCTTGAGTATTGGGAAAGAGTTTTTATTCAGGACTCTAAAGTGGATGTGAGACCAGTTATCGTTACTTCAGCAGTGAAATATGGAATGGAATCACGGGTCACCAGTGGAGAGCTAATAACAGCTATAAAGAAGCTTAAAGATTCAGCTCCTGGAATTGACGGCGTGAAGAAAAGCCATCTCTGCAAAGTTGCAATTGAGGAGTTGGCGGCACACATGTCACAGTGGTTTTTGACAGGAATGCCTCCCTCGGCATTAAAAATTGGAATTGTAACCTGCATTCCAAAGAAGAAAGGAACAGAAAATCCATCCAAGTTCAGACCAATTACAGTCAGCTCGATCATCAGTCGACTATTTCATCGCGTTCTCTGCAGGCGCATGGAGCAGTACTGGCCCTTGTCACCACGACAGAAAGCATTCCGTTCAGGAGATGGTCTTGCAGACAATATTTGGTTGGTTAAATCGTTGATTCGTAAAAAAACGAGAGCCTGTAACGGAAATTGAATTTGACGTTTGTTGATGTCAGTAAAGCTTTTGACACAGTTTCACAAGGATCAATCATTAGAGCGGCGACTCGTCTCGGAACTCCTCCGTTGCTTTTCAAATATTTGACTGATTTGTATAACGGTTGCTATGTTCACATGAAACTGGGAAAAAAAAATAGTCATAAAATCCCAGTAAACAGAGGTGTGAAACAGGGTGATCCCATGTCACCGCTCTTGTTCAATGCAGTGATTGATATGATAATGAATGAAGTTGATCAGTCAATCGGAGTTTTTGGAAACGAGGATTCTGTCAAATGTAATTACATCGCTTTTGCTGACGATTTAGTTCTCATGTCGTCAACTGACGTAGGAATGCAAATGCAGGTGGAACAAGTTGAAAGTGCTCTAGCAAATGTTGGCTTGCACATGAATCCCAGCAAATGCGCGTCGTTAAGAACTGAAGTCACAAGCAAAAAAAAACTATGGATTGTAAACCCCCACTCATATCTTAAAGTGCAAAATTCCAATATAAGAACTTTGAATAATGAAGAAACGTACAAGTATCTTGGTACTGAAGTTGGACCAAAAAAGATAGTTACTTCAATTGCCAGTTTTATTCAAAGTTCTTTACACGCAATATCAAGAGCACCTCTGAAACCATTTCAAAGAATGTATATTCTCAGAACGCATGTCTTGCCAAGTTTGGTCCAACATCTGACATTCGATTTTATAACGATGTCTTCATTAACTGCCGCCGACTTACAAATTAGAGCTGCCGTGAGGCGCTGGCTTAGGTTGCCAACGGATACGCCTGCGCCATTCTTCCATGCTCCTCTTAGAAGCGGAGGGCTGGGAATTTTGCAGCTGAGGCAATGGGCCCTTATTCTGAGACGAAAAAGACTCAATAGCTTATTAACTCAGGCTAAATATGGCAACGAAGTGTTTTTGATGAATGTTCTGCAGGAAAGTCTATCTGTGTTATCAGAAATTAGGAAATTCGGAAGACTTGGAAGTGGAATCGAAGGTGCTCAAAAATCACTACAACTAAAAACAACAGAAAATCTTTATAAATCTGTAGATGGTTATGGTTTGAAGTCTTTTTCATCAGGAATAGGATTGAGTGACTGGATCGTAGACGGAGTGAACAGAGTGCCATCAGATGTATTCATCAAGTGCATTAAATTTCGTGCAGCCGTTCTCTACAACAAGCTTAGGGCGTCGCGGGGACGACCATTGGCCGATACGTCATGCGACGCTGGATGCAGAATACCTGAATCATTAGGACACATGATTCAAATCTGTCCCAAGAGTGATGGACCTAGGCGAGAACGTCACGACATCATCGTTCGCAAACTGGAAGAAAAATTCCAATCAAAGGGATTCATCACAAAAGTAGAACCGCGAATTAAAACCGAAATGGGTTTGAGAATTCCGGACCTTTGTGCATGGAAGGATGACCAATATTTTGTATGCGACGTTTCTGTTGTTTCTGATCTAGCAAATCTGAATGAGGAACATGACAGGAAAATCAGAAAGTACGATATCAGGGACGTCCACGAATGGATGAAAGAAAACAACCCAGGTCAGGCTCTCAACTTAAAGCCTGTCATTACAGCTTTTGTGTGCAATTGGAGGGGAGTGATGTCAGAGAAGTCCTACAAGTTTTGGACTAGCTTTGGTGTCGGGAAAAAATTGTTGACTTACTATATACTTTCAGTGTTATTAAATACTTACAATATTTGGAAATTCTTTAAATGTTGTACATGGAGAGTAGGTCGGCGACGCAAAAAATTGAAGAATGCTGGAAAACGTTGAATTACTTATTTGCATGAAATTGTATGTTTTCCTGAGTGTAGAAATTTCATGGTTCAG
Organism: Erpobdella octoculata; assembly: GCA_963978895.1. Taxonomy (NCBI): domain Eukaryota; kingdom Metazoa; phylum Annelida; class Clitellata; order Hirudinida; family Erpobdellidae; genus Erpobdella; species Erpobdella octoculata. The sequence goes on from OZ022239.1 coordinate 24,493,351, forward strand.
ATTTATAATCGTCTCGGGGAAATCTCAGGCCCACGTGGGGACGCGAAATATTTTTTTCGTGTTTATAGGACATTTTATTCTTATTTTGTCCTGGCTGTAAATTATTAGATTTTTGAAATCTGAGAAAATAAATGATTGAACAGTAGTAGTAGTAGTAGTAGTAGTAATAGTAGTAGTAGTAGTAGTAGTACTAGTAATAGTAGTAGCAGTAGCAGTAGCAGTAGCAGTAGTAGTAGTATAGTATCATGCTGCGTCGTTGTGTGCGTAGCTCGTTCCTAGATAAGATTTGAGTCTGCGCAAAGTTGAAAAGGATCTCTCGGCTGTCGCGGATGAAAAAGGCAACGTGATAAAAGTTTTAGAGCAGCGTATTTATCTGCGGATATATGGAATCCTCACAACGTTGCAGAACATCAACTGCGGTATGTGGCCTCTCTGCCAATGGATCATTCGACCATTTGGCTTTCCAGCAAAAGTATTCACCACGAACAGCATATGTGTGACGGTATTCTATCATAAGAACGAAAACATACGGGCGAAACTAAAAAGGGCGAATGCTAAAAATATCGCACGATAATAAGAGCGAAAATGAAAATGGCGAAACTAAAAAGAGCGTACAATAAAAAAGGCGAACGTCAAAAAAGCTAAAACATGAAATGTTATAATTTATAATTTTACCCACACACTAGCAGCACAAACCAACTTTCTTTCTTCTGCTATCTCGCTTTCTCTCTCTCTTTTTTTCTTTCTCTAGTGAAACGCATGGTACTTTATTTTTGTTCCTCTCTCTTTTTTCTCTCACTCTATCTCGCTCTCTCTTTGTCCTTAGTAAAATGCATGTTTCTTTTTTCTCATTCTTTTTTTAATTCTTTATCTATTATTTTGTTTTGTTTTGTTTGTCTCTCTTTTCTTTTCTTTTTTCTATTTGTGTTTTTCTTTTCTCCCTTTTTCTAAATGATGATGATAACGTGGTGGGGGTGTTTTAAATGATTAGTAAATATTATAACAGTTAATCGTTTTCTTCTCTTTTTCTTCTTTCTCTCTCTCTTCCCCTCTCTTTTTCTCTCTCATAACTTCCCACGAAGATTCACTAATGTGAATGTGGCAAACACATTAAAAACACATTAATGCCAGATGCCAATGTCACGGTCGAGAAACTTCCTACTTAATTTTATACTTCAAACTTGATTTTATAGGTAAGTATTTTTTACAATATATGTATGTATGTATGTATGTGTGTATGTATGTATGTATGTATGTATATATGTAGAATCGGATCTAGGGGGAACTGAGAGCGAAAAAATGAGCGGGAAAGCGACCGGGAACGGATAACGACCGGGAGCGCAAGCGGGAAGGAAACGGGAGCGAAAAAAGAGACGCATTAGGTAAACCTCTAAAAACCCCGGGTGCCCCCGCTAGTAACCAATAAAATAATACTATAAACTACATTATTAAATTAAACTTTAATGTACGATAATGGGTTGAAATAACTTTGGACATTTTAACTAGGAACAATTTGATCGCGGACATTTTACATAGCGCTAAAATTGAAAAAAGAAACGCAAATAAAATACACGTATTATCACTGTTCTGTTGATCATTGAACCGAGAGAATGATAGAGAAAACTTTATTTCTTTGTGTGCGTGCCTGATTGAAAAAGAGGGTGAAAGAGAGGCTTAATTTGTGCACGCGGTAGAAAGACAACCCGGTAATGGCGAGTATCTCAATTGGCTAAATCTAAAATTACTAACCGTGTTGCTCGGAGTTTTTAGAGGTTTTTCCATCATTTTTCTCTCACCTTTTCCCTCCTTCTGTTTTCTTTTCTTTCCTTTATTATTTGTTTTCCCGTTCTCACACACACGGCCGCTGAATGCCCCGCTGCCACTCGTTTTCCCGTTCCCGCTCACACTCACTTGCCCAATCCCACTCGCTCTTCCGCTCCCGCTTCATTCTTTCTTTTCTTCTAACTTTTCTTTGCCCATAAAACTTTAAATAGATGTCTTAAAAATTGCAGCTGCAGTCCTATTTCATGTCCTTGGTTCTTGGCTCATCAACTAAACTGTATCTATAAAATTGAAAATATTATTTAGTACTAAAAACACAGGAAACAAAAATTTATGACTGTAACAATTTATAATTTGAACCTGCGAACATTACATTCCAGTTTTTTTAAATAGCTTGGATACAAATAGCTGATTGGATTGTAGCTAATTACATTTTCTATCAAGACTTGAGCAAGCTCTGAGTCGATTCCATAATCACCTGGTTCTTCAAACACTTCTTCTTCATAAATGTTGTCTGTTTAATAAATAAGCAAATAATTAAGATTGGTACCAGCAAAAGAAATAACAATGAAAAATTTATTACAAATTTCTTTTCTTTCTTTGTGAAGATAATCAAGATAAGAAGTTTCATCTTGCGGCATCACATTCCCTGTTTTCCCTGCCTGAATATTGCATCTAGATAAAATTCTTTTGAAAATGGATTGAAATTGGTATGCGGTTGGGTTGTTGTTCGATACATATATATAGAATAGATATATCGGCCCGCCTGTTGTTTAGGAAGGCTTTTAGCGAGGCAGCCTAGTAGACCGTAGATACGAAACGAAGAACTGATAGTTACAACCGTATAGTAACTTAATCAAGTATTTTTTTAATAGAAAAAAAAGAATTTTTTATGTACAAAATAAATTTTTAACTTTATAAAAATTAACAAATTTTTTTTATAAAAATTTCAGTTGACATTGAATTTTATTTAGTTCGATGGTCTATTTATGTCTATTTAACGTCGCCTGTGTTATCGGTAAATTAGAATTGTATATTTCTTATGTCGGATATCGCGTTAAATTAAAATAAAGCTCATATCAACTACTTTTAGCTATAAGAAATCGACGTTTCTGTTTCTTACAAACCGGAGTTTAGTCTCCGCTGTCGTACCAAAATAGATTAATACAAATAATGAATATTCATGTAACCAAAAAGACTCTAAATCGTTTTTTCGGAGGCCATCTTGGCATCTCGCTCAAAACCTGCTCATCTCCGATATATCTATTCTATATATATGGTTCGATACGCCTAGAAAATGTTAATTCTAATCAATATTTGCCCACTTATAACAAATTGTTTTTATACAACCTGCTCGTCTGACTGCCGCAAAGAATAGTTCAAGATGATCTTGGCTGAACTTATAAGTTAAAACATGGCTTTGACACTTGAGTAGGTTTCTGGCTATTTGAAGGATTGATTCAATGTCAATAACAAATCCTTTTAGACCCATCTGCCTAAAATGATGTTAATTATATAGTTAGCTTTTAGTTTTGCAGCAAAACATTATCAAAAACATACTTTTTGTCTTGAATAATAAGGATTCCACGAGGAGATTTTAGCTGAAGTAAGTAGTTTCTTAAACTCAGAAGACGTTGCTCAAACAATGCAAAATTTTGCAGTGTTAAGGTCCCTTGAAAGATGGTGGATAGGGATTTGTGCTATTGAAAATATCAAATAAACAGTCTATTGCTTCTATAAATTCTACAGTCGGTGCCACCTCTTCAAAACCTGCCATTTTACATTGATTCATCATTTTTAAAGATGCAGCAACAGATGAGCCTAATGTTTGAGCTGCCAGTTTCACTTTCATCTTCTGATTTTTAAAATTCTCTGAAGTGTCGACTACAGATGACGTTAGTCTTTTTAGGCTGCCAACCATCTTGCATGAACTTCCTTACTTCTTGAATCCATTTTTCTCTTTGTCAACAGGAAACCTTAAATAAAGATACAATTATCTCATTTCAACAATTAATTAATATGAATTTTTTAATCATTGGTTGTTTATAACTAACCGCGGGTGAGTAATGCCTATGTTTCCTACAGTATCTTCACAACTCTTTATACAACACAGCTTCGTCATTTCATAAACTCTAAAAAAACTAAGTTAACTGCTAGTAAATTAGGAAAAACTAAAAAAAAAGAATATTATTAGTACCTAATTTAGTTGATTTATAACAGGAAACAAATAAAAAATACAATCACAATGTTAACTAAAATAAAAAAATAATTTGAATTAAATATGAAAGCAAAAGTTGAGTTGCAATAAATCTGAAGCAAAAATTAAGTTGAAGACAATCTTATTTATTTATTTCTCCAACAGAAGGACCCGTAGGCCACTAACACCGTTCGGACAACATAAAGCGTACGTTCCCTCTCACTCTGAACTTTTACATTTTAGGTCTGTTCAACGCTTCTTAGTCCCAAGAGTAATCGTAGCCTCTGAAATCTAGGTTTAGGCATTGATTTAGTCTGCAACTTGGTTTTCACCAGCAATGTCTTCATTCTTGAGCTGATCTTCCCGATCTTTTATTTGAACTTCGAGTGACTGGACAGATGCTTCGTTTTTGACAAGATTGTAAAGTTCTACAAGTTTGCTCTTCAGATCTTTATTTTGCTTCTCGAGAAGCATGTGATCGTTTTCGAGGTTGTGAAAAAAGCTACGTTCATTTGAAAGGTCAACTGTCAGTTGTTCAATTTGTTGCAACAACTTTCTGATTCTTTCATTGGCAGTCTCCAAATCACCGAGTCCCGTCCCGAGCTCTTCAACCCTCGATTCGAAACGCCTCTCTTCCTCTGTGAATGCAGATTTGTCAGCTCCACTGATTTCTTTGACGAGTTCATCTCCGACCAGAGGTCTTTTCTGGCTCGTTCGGACGAAGTGAAATCCTGCTGAAGTTGAAGAAGTTCCGTTTCGAAATGTTTCAACTTCTTTTCATTTTTGCGTTTCGACGCCAGTAGTTCGTCCTTGACCTTGTTGAACATCTCTACTTATTGTTCCATTCCTTTGAGTTCCGTTTCAAGCTTCTTCTTGCTCGAGAAGCCAATTTTTGTTGTTTTCTTTCCTTTTTGAGCTCCATTTCTAACGATCTCAGCTGTTTACTGTTCTTTGATGACATGGCTTTATTATACGTCATCGGTTCATCGTTGACCACAGTCAGTCAGTTAATTCGCTTCCATTGTCAGTCATAAATACTTTAACAGAGTGTCCTGCAACAGACACTTTTGCAAGAAACTCTTTCAATTTCTCACCAACTTCAGACTTTAAAGCAAGGATATAAACACGCCTGTATCTGGAGAAATCATCTTTAAAACATACATAATAACGCATTCCACGTAGAGAAGATTCGTCCATGGGTCCGTATACATCAGCATGAATTATTTCAACTGGCTTGGTGGCACGACATGTACGTCTGTAGAATGGCAGTCGATGACTTTTACCAAAAGCACAAGCTTCACAAAAATAGTCATCCAGAGATAGGTTAACTCCCTCTGGCTGGAGAAACTCTTCGACATAATTTTTGTTTTGATGACACAAGCGTTCATGCCAAAACTGCAATTTTTCATTCCTAGGGTTTACAGCATTTGTCAAGTATGCTGCAGCAGGTTCTTCGGCTACGATTACACGCATTTTCATTTTATACAGTAACTTTCCATCACGTATACCAGTACCAACAACGATATAATTTCGGATGAGTTGAATCTTAGTGTTTTCTGCAGTAATTCGACATCCTTTCATCTCCGCAACAATGAGAAAAAACAAATTGACACGAAGCTTTGGTACATACCAAACATTCGTAAAAAAAGCTGGGAATCACTTTCCATCGACATGCATTTCAACATTAATGCATCCACTTCCATAGGCTATAATTATATTATCATTACCAACTTTGACTGGATTTGGTTTATTGAATTTCGTGTATGACGCAAACATTGTGTTGTCAAATGTTATATGATCAGTGGCACCTTTATCAGCAAACCATGAAAGTCGTTTATCATCGTTATCATGAAACAATGCTTCACTTACAAAACTGTAGGCTCCACTTGCAATGTGAGCAGCATTTGTCTTCGTGCCATGATCACCATTCTGCTTTGGAGTTTTACATTAAAATGCAAAATGACCATACTTGTTACAATTATAGCAACAAATCTTTTTATCAAACACTTTCTTTGCTTTCTGTTTTGTGACAGTTGTAGTTTTACTAGAGTTACGAGCAACAAGCGCAGTGTTTGAATCAGCCAATCCAGTTACATCACGATCTCTTTGTCTTAGTCGCTGTTCGAGGAGGCACAACTCTTCCGTCAATGTTTTGACAGTTCTTTGATCATACTGTTTTGATTCCCATACACTTCTGAATTCAAAATACTCATTTGGCAATGTATTCAAAATTCGGTTCAACAGAAACGACAAAGGTAACTGGACATGTTCGATGGTCAATACTTCTTGATTTAACTCAAACCACAAGCTTTCGAGTTTAGCAACATGTTGTGCAATAGAATCAGATAAATCTTTAACATAATTAAACAATTGAATAATCAAAAAATCCAATCGTTGGCCTGATTTTTGTTCATAGATGCTAAGGAGTTTGTCCCAAATCGCTTATCTGAGTTGTACATCATAATCAGTAAACAAATATCTCTATTCATCGCTGTAGTGATAGCAATTGCATTCAATTTATCATACCTCGTCATTTCTTCATTGAATCTGGCGACAGTCTCCTCGTTGGCACCATCAACCGGAGCAGCCGGTGGCTTAACAGTACCTGTTATTATACCAAGAGCACTGCGACCGTCGTGTACCTGTGTTCGGAGCATGTTGCACATCTGGAATCGCCATTGTAACCAGTTCGATGCACCTTCAAGTTTTTCGATCTTCGATAACCCCTTTGGTTCCATTGTTCGGCTTCGTACAGTTGCACTTAGTACAAGCGTGACAGAGCGGTAGAGCGTTCGCCTGTCGATCGTTAGGTCGGCAGTTCAAACCTCGCCGGCGTCACCAGCGTAACTCCCTTAAGCAAGGAGTTCACTCGCATTTGCTAAAGGGATAGGCGCCTATAAATGGCTGCCTTTGCAAGTACCCTCCCTCTCTCGCCTTGAGCAAGACTTTTCTTGATAAGGCGTATGCTAAATCTCAATAAAAAAAGCGTGAGCAATATTCAATCATTCGCAAATAAACAAACAGTAACTAGAAGTCAATCGAATTTTACGAACCACGCTCTGCTCCAATGTGATGAAATTCTTTATTCGATTTAAAACTTCTTTATTCTGATAATAATTAGGGCATCGATAATGTCCAGAAACACACACAACACACAGAAAGAACTAAAACAACCAACTACATGGTAAAACTAACTTCAAGAAGAAGGGAAAAGCAAAGATACTAAACAATAGACATCAATAAAATTAATATTGTCAATGTCCACCTAAAATAGAAAAATAATGAGTGTTATTATTATCATAATAGACAGACTAAAAGTAATATATATTTTTTTGATTGATACGTGCATTTACTTTCTTATTTATATAACACTAGCAATCCCATCGCGGCTTCGCTCGCTTGAAAAGGAGAATACGCATCTACAGTAAAGTACTGCACGGGGCTATATTTTACGGTCCCACTCGGTTCGGTCCGTCAACAACTTGGCCCGGCCCGCTTTATAAGCCAAAATTTCAGGCCCGGCACGGCCAATCTAATTAGGGCCTGGCCCGTTTTTAAAGCCTGAAATTTCTATACTTGGCGAAAAATTTCGGCCCGTCCCACCTTGACTTCAGGTTTGTCCCATCCGGTCTGAAGACCTTAAAATTACGGCCTGGCCCGGCCCGTGCAGCACTCTAATCCACAGTGCCCTACATAGATTTTTTAGACCCGGTCCAGCTTATTTCATAGACAAAAAACTTCAGGCCTGGCTTGTTATTTAGGCCCGAACTGCCCGTTGCATAAGCACAAAAGTCAAGGCCTGCACTCAACCAGTTTCAAAAGGCACAAAAAGTTACATGGAAACTAATTTTTCGAAAAAATAATGAAACACGTATCTTATAATTTTGTAAAAAAAACCTTAATACTGAATTTTAATGTTTTTACATTTTCAGCTATTGAGTTTTCAAGCAAATATAATCCTTTTCTCCGCTTTACATTTGTAGTCCTGGAAGCCAGAACAAAAAAAAAATTTGTAAAACATTTGTAACTTTATCTTTTAAGTAATATCTTGTTAATAAGTTGTATATCTGTAGTATTTTTAGTTTCAGAGTCGCAGTTATTTAAAAAAAATAAAACCCTATTTCCCCTCCACATTTGAAGTCCTGGAAACCAAAATTTTCAAAAATTAATAAAACATGTAATTCGTTATTTTGTAAAAAATAATCTCGGTACTAAATTGCAAAACTTTAACATTTTTAGTTTTTAGAGTTTTTAATCAAATTCTTATTTCCACCCCACATTTGAAATCCTCAAAACCAAATTATCAAAAATTGATAAAATACGTATATCTTTATTTTTTGAGTAGATACTAAATACTAATTTTTACATGTGTAACACTTACTGTTTTAAGTAGCAGTTATTCTAACAAACAAATAACCCTATTTTCTACCCCACATTTGAGGTCCTGAAAACAAAAATTTTAAAGATGGTGAAACACTTGTTTTTTTTTATTTTTTAAGAAAAATCTAGATACCAAATTTCAAAACTTTCTCATTTTCGGTTTTTGAGATATGCCTTATTTTAGAAAAAAAATTGTTGAAAAACTTTTACATTTTTAGTTTTTCTTTTTAAATCCTTTATATTATTTTCGATTGTCTTCCAGTCACAAACTTTGAGTCTCAAAATTAACTCACTTCCCGTTATCCGATCGAGCTGAAATTTGGCACATCGACTTGGGCTGCGAGACAATTGAATCTATCAAAATTTCAGTCAAAACGGTCCCCGTCAAAACGGTCCCCGTCAAAACGGTCCCCGTCAAAACTGCCCCCGTCAAAACGGTGCCCGTCAAAACTGCCCCCGTCAAAACGGTCCCCGTCAAAACGGTCCCCGTCAAAACGGTCCCCGTCAAAACGGTCCCAGTCAAAACGGTCCCCGTCAAAACGGTCCCCGTCAAAACGGTCCCCGTCAAAACGGTCCCCGTCAAAACGGCCCCCGTCAAAACGGCCGCCGTCAAAACGGCCCCATCAAAAGGGTCCATATTTTTGAATTTGAATTTAATTTTTGAATTTGGCTCTGGGCTTAAAAATAAAAATCTAGGATCGTATATAAAGGATTTATAATAAAAATTTTGTTTTTATGGGTTAGTTTTTTTTTACCCCACATTTGAGGTCCTGGAAACAAAATATTCAAAAATTGGTAAAACACGTATATCTTCATTTTTTGAGTAAATACTAAATACTAATTTTTACATCAGTAGCACTTACAGTTTTTAAGTAGCAGTTGTTTTAAAACCTTATTTTCCACCTCAGATTTGAGGACCCGGAAACCAAATTTTCAAAAAATGGTGAAACACATCTATATTTATTTATTGAATGGATACTAAATACTGATTTTTACATCGGTAGCAGTTAAAGTTTTTGAGTAGCAGTAATTTAAAAAAAACAAACAAATAACCCTATTTTCCACCCCATATTTGAGGTCCTTGAAAATCAAATTTTCAAAATATGGTGAAACACGTATAACATTATTTATTGAGTAAATATTGAATACTAATTTTACATCTGTAGCATTAACAGTTTTTAAGTAGCAATTATTTAAAAAACAAATGACCCTATTTTCCACCCACATTTGAGGTACTGGAAACCAAATATTAAAAAAATGGTAAAACACGTATATCATTATTTTTTAAGTAGATATTATATATTAATTTTTACATCTGTAGCATTTACAGTTTTTGAGTAGCTGTTACTTTAAAAAACAAATAACCCTATTTTCCACCCCACATTTAAGGTCCTGGAAACCAAATTTTCAAAAAACGGTAAAACACGTATTTTCTCAATTTTTAAGAAGAATCTATATACAAAATTTCAAAAGCCCTTCAATTTTGGTTTTTTAGATATGCGTTGTTTTAGAAGAAAGTTTGTTTTCCAGTTTCATCCTCTTAGGAGCACAATTATTAAAATTCCTTTCTTAGTGGGTGCTCACGCTATAAAAGTAATATAAGTTCCAAATTTCACGTTCCTAGGATGAGGTGTTTGAGCTCGGCGTTGATTATCAGTCAGTCAGTCAGTCATTCAGTCAGTCAGGACATGTTCATTTATAGATAGATAGATAGATAGATAGATAGATAGATAGATAGATAGATAGATAGATAGATAGATAGATAGATAGATAGATAGATAGATAGATAGATAGATAGATAGATAGATAGATAGATAGATAGATAGATAGATAGATAGATAGATAGATAGATAGATAGATAGATAGATAGATAGATAGATAGATAGATAGATAGATAGATAGATAGATAGATAGATAGATAGATAGATAGATAGATAGATAGATAGATAGATAGATAGATAGATAGATAGATAGATAATTTTTAAGTGGCAGTTACTCTAATAACCAATCAACGATATTTTCCATTCCGTATTTGAGGTCCCAGAAAATAAATTATTTAATTACAGTTACACATGTATAATTTTAATTTTTTAGAAGATTTCCAAAACCAAATTTTAAAACCTTCAATTTTTTAGTTTTTTTCCACCCCAGATTTGAGGTCCTGGAAACCAAATTTTCAAAAAATGGTGAAACACGTATATCATTATATTCTGAGAAGATATTAATTATATATTTTTACATCTGTAGCATTCACAGTTTCTGAGTAGCTGTTACTTTAAAATACAAATAACCCTATTTTCCAGCCCACATTTGAGGTCCTGGAAACATTGGTTTTCCAGTTTCATCCTCTCAGGAGCAAAATTTTCAAAAATCCTTTCTTAGTGGGTGTTTACGCTATAAAAGTAATATAAGTTCCAAATTTCACGTTTGAGCTCGGCGTTGATTATCAGTCAGTCTGTCAGGACATGTTCTTTTATATATATAAATTATTAATTAAGATCATCATGCCATTTTTATTCAAGTCCTTATTTTTTTTAATGAATTGTAGATTCTAAATATTTAAATAGATGTGGGATACTTTAGTTTAATTTTTCAGACAAAATGGCTGAACTTTTCAGTATAGAACAACAAAGAAAAAGAGACGATTATTTCAATGCAGATACCTGCATATTTTGTTCTTGAGTATTTTCGATCAAAAAGCCAGCAACGAAATTGAAACGGGATAATTTGGATAATTTAATCAGTGCATGCAAACAGCGAAGTGATGATGTAGGAAAGCGAATTTGTGAAAAACTTCCGTCTTTATTGTGTGGCGATGAAACACTTTCGTACCACAAATCGTGCCGTACTACATATACAAACAGTTTTCATATAAATCTACTGTTGAAAAAAAAGAGAATCAGGAATCAGTTTCAACGTCAATATGTGCCGATACCTCCAGTCTAGATGCGACTCGCGTGACACGGTCTAAGATTATAAAGTCTAGTTTTCACCTCGAATCATATTGCTTTATTTGGGGAAGGGCAAGCCACTTAAAAAAAAGTGAATGGTGTATGGTACAGTGTGCGATTACCAACAGAGATGAAATTAACATGTTTGGTAAAATGAAAAAAACAGCCGAGGAGCGAATGGATCAAGAAATGCTTGTGAAATTGAACGGTGTTCCGAATGGAGATTTGGTAGCAATCGAAGCTCGTTATCATACAAAATTGCTACTCTCGTTACATTAATCGATCTAGCATAGCAGCTATACGAAAGGCAGGTTTGGAAATGGATCCATACTATTTTGCAGTTCAACATTTCATTCAGAAATTTGAACCAGATATTGAAAATGGAAAAGTTTTCTTGTTATCCATACTCCGAGAGGAATTAATTTCAATTCTTGGTTCCAATGGTATAAATGGAGAAAGTTATACATCAAATAAATTAAAATGAAGGTTAAGTAAAGTGAATCCAGCAATTTGTTTTATCACTCAGCCTGGTTTTTCAGATCTTGTTTGTTCGAGCAGCATTTCTGTTGGTGAGGCTCTTCGATTAGCCAGGGATCTTGTTAATGCTGTTCATGAAGAAAGTTCTGATGAGTTTGAATATGATGAGTTTGAAAAGAATTATTTGAAAATCCTTCCTGATGATGCTGATCTTCACTAGGCAGTTAGAATTCTAAGAAGAGAAATAGGAAAAATTGAGAATCATAAAGATTATTATTTTTTTCTGGAGAGATGTCAGTTGATGGAATAAAAAAGTTTGTAAGTCCCAAGTTATTGACATTTTTAGTTTGGTTAACAAACAAAAGTTCTTTCGATGGAGCAGTTATTCAAAACAAATCGGATGAGTTGAAAAAATGTTTAAACATAGCTTGCGACATAATCACTTTATCAACTGGAACATTTTCACCAAAACATCTCGGTCTAGCGATTGAATTATATCATGACTTTGGATCAAGAAAACTGAATGAACTTGTATATCACCTTGGATATTCTGTTTCGTACAGTGAACTTCGACGCTTCCTAACCTCCGCATCAAGTCATATTGCTCAGGTGACAACTCAATCAAAACTGCAAATTTCTTTACCTCCAGAGTTTAAATCAAAAGTTGAAAATGGTGGATTTGTAGTATGTGCTGCATACAATTGGGATCACAATGAAACAACTGTTGATGGTTAACAAACTACTCATGCCATGACTTCAATTCTTATACAAGAAGGACATACATCATCTGAAGTAATAGAATTCAGCATCAAGCGACTTCATGAAAATACATTGAATAGCTCATCACTCGGAGTTGATCTGACAAAGGTTATTCATTACAAAAATCCGCCAACAAGACCTGAACCCGAGCTGTTAAAAACGGCTTGTTTTTCTGAAATTGAATCAATTTCAAACACACCTGAACTTGTTTCATGGGCGAGAATTGAAGAACTTTATAATCTGGTGATATCAGACTTTTCAACAAATGATGATTTCCCAACTTGGAGTCATTATTAATCTTTACTGTGTGAAGGCCAAGAACTCAACCTAAGATTCATTCAGCTGTGGCATTTTGTCCTATTTTGATGGTAAACCCAACAGACATGTCCACCATTTATTTATACAACATTACTACGCTTAAAAGAAACGGTGAAAGCACTTGAACAAGAACATGCAGTAAACTGTTTTGATATATGATTGCTAACCAAGGTCTTAGAAATGACATGATCCATACAAGAATAACTAGCTGGAAAAATTCCTTTGTAGGGAGGCATGCACTTTCTTTTGGTTGTATTTATGGTGATGCAGGGTTGAAACTGTAGCTTCATGAATCTAAAGTAATTGTCACGGTACACAAACAGATGAAGAACTATGTTTAAATCCATGTAATGTTTGCATGGATGATGATAGCGATGATGATGATGAAGATGATTGAATTGTTTATTTAAATAAAAACTGTATGACAACAATGATAGATGTTTTAAATTTATCCATTATTTTATATTGTATTTCACAATTTAAGTTTTGAAAATATAACTGATGGTACACAGTTTTGGTGAAATGTTGTATTTATGGTGATGCAGGGTTGAAACTGTAGCTTCATCAATCTAAAGTAATTGTCACGGTACACAAACAGATGAAGAACTATGTTTAAATCCATGTAATGTTTGCATGGATGATGATAGCGATGATGATGATGAAGATGATTGAATTGTTTATTTAAATAAAAACTGTATGACAACAATGATAGATGTTTTAAATTTATCCATTATTTTATATTGTATTTCACAATTTAAGTTTTGAAAATATAACTGATGGTACACAGTTTTGGTGAAATGTTGTAAATCGGAGAATATAGCATAAAACCAAACATAGTTCATTTTCTCAGCCCGCACCAACTATTGAAAGTTGCAACCTCAATTTTCTTCATCCTTATGAAAATACCTTTCCAACGATGTATAACAACCTTTTAGAAAATTCTGGTGCAACCATAGTGTTGAAATTTCCAGGGTGTTTGCAGCATGAGTAGTAGTAGTAGTAGTAGTAGTAGTAGTAGTAGTAGTAGTAGTAGTAGTAGTAGTAGTAGTAGTAGTAGTAGTAGTGAACAAGAGGTCAGGCCGGTTCCTCACGATCAGCTGCTTGAGTATTGGGAAAGAGTTTTTATTCAGGACTCTAAAGTGGATGTGAGACCAGTTATCGTTACTTCAGCAGTGAAATATGAAATGGAATCGCCGGTCACCAGTGGAGAGCTAATAACAGCTATAAAGAAGCTTAAAGATTCAGCTCCTGGAATTGACGGCGTGAAGAAAAGCCATCTCTGCAAAGTTGCAATTGAGGAGTTGGCGGCACACATGTCACTGTGGCTTTTGACAGGAATGCCTCCCTCGGCATTAAAAATTGGAATTGTAACCTGCATTCCAAAGAAGAAAGGAACAGAAAATCCATCCGAGTTCAGACCAATTACAGTCAGCTCGATCATCAGTCGACTATTTCATCGCGTCCTCTGCAGGCGCATGGAGCAGTACTGGCCCTTGTCACCACGACAGAAAGCATTCCGTTCAGGAGATGGTCTTGCAGACAATATTTGGTTGGTTAAATCGTTGATTCGTAAAAAACGAGAGCAGTTACGGAAATTGAATTTGACGTTTGTTGATGTCAGTAAAGCTTTCGACACAGTTTCACAAGGATCAATTATTAGAGCGGCGACTCGTCTCGGAACACCTCCGTTGCTTCTCAAATATTTGACTGATTTGTATAACGGTTGCTATGTTCACATGAAACTGGGAAAAGAAAATAGTCATAAAATCCCAGTAAACAGAGGTGTGAAACAGGGTGATCCCATGTCACCGCTCTTGTTCAATGCAGTGATTGATATGATAATGAATGAAGTTGATCAGTCAATCGGAGTTTCTGGAAACGAGGATTCTGTCAAATGTAATTACATAGCTTTTGCTGACGATTTAGTTCTCATGTCGTCAACTGACGTAGGAATGCAAATGCTGGTGGAACAAGTTGAAAGTGCTCTAGCAAATGTTGGCTTGCACATGAATCCCAGCAAATGCGCGTCGTTAAGAACTGAAGTCACAAGCAAGAAAAAACTATGGATTGTAAACCCCCACTCATATCTAAAAGTGCAAAATTCCAATATAAGAACTTTGAATATTGAAGAAACGTACAAGTATCTTGGTACTGAAGTTGGACCAAAAAAGATAGTTACTTCAATTGCCAGTTTTATTCAAAGTTCTTTACACGCAATATCAAGAGCACCACTGAAACCATTTCAAAGAATGTATATTCTCAGAACGCATGTCTTGCCAAGTTTGGTCCACCATCTGACATTCGATTTTATAACGATGTCTTCACTAACTGCCGCCGACTTACAAATTAGAGCTGCCGTGAGGCGCTGGCTTAGGTTGCCAAAGGATACGCCTGTGCCATTCTTCCATGCTCCTCTTAGAAGCGGAGGGCTGGGAATTTTGCAGCTGAGGCAATGGGCCCCTATTCTGAGACGAAAAAGACTCAATAGCTTATTAACTCAGGCTAAATATGGCAACGATGTGTTTTTGATGAATGTTCTGCAGGAAAGTCTATCTGTGTTATCAGAAATTAGGAAATTCGGAAGACTTGGGAGTGGAATCGAAGGTGCTCAAAAATCACTACAACTCAAAACAACTGAAAATCTTTATAAATCTGTAGATGGTTATGGTTTGAAGTCTTTTTCATCAGGAATAGGATTGAGTGACTGGATCGTAGACGGAGTGAACAGAGTGCCATCAGATGTATTCATCAAGTGCATTAAAGTTCGTGCAGCCGTTCTCTACAACAAGCTTAGGGCGTCGCGGGGACGACCATTGGCCGATACGTCATGCGACGCTGGATGCAGAATACCTGAATCATTAGGACACATGATTCAAATCTGTCCCAAGAGTGATGGACCTAGGCGAGAACGTCACGACATCATCGTTCGCAAACTGGAAGAAAAATTCCAATCAAAGGGATTCATCACAAAAGTAGAACCGCGAATTAAAACCGAAATGGGTTTGAGAATTCCGGACCTTTGTGCATGGAAGGATGACCAATATTTTGTATGCGACGTTTCTGTTGTTTCTGATCTTGCAAACCTGAATGAGGAACATGACAGGAAAATCAGAAAGTACGATATCAGGGACGTCCACGCATGGATGAAAGAAAACAACCCAGGTCAGGCTCTCAACTTAAAGCCTGTCATTACAGCTTTTGTGTGCAATTGGAGGGGGGTGATGTCAGAGAAGTCCTACAAGTTTTGGACTAGCTTTGGTGTCGGGAAAAAATTGTTGACTTACTATATACTTTCAGTGTTATTAAATACTTACAATATTTGGAAATTCTTTAAATGTTGTACATGGAGAGTAGGTCGGCGACGCAACAAATTGAAGAATGTTGGAAAACGTTGAATTATTTTTTTGCATGAAATTGTATGTTTTATCTAGTGTAGAAATTTCATGGTTCAGATTTATAATCGTCTCGGGGAAATCTCAGGCCCACGTGGGGACGTGAAATATTTTTGTCAAGTTTATAGGACATTTTATTCTTATGTTTATTTTGTCCTGGCTGTAAATTATTGGATTTTTGAAATCTGAGAAAATAAATGATTGAACAGTAGTAGTAGTAGTAGTAGTAGTAGTAGTAGTAGTAGTAGTAGTAGTAGTAGTAGTAGTAGTAGTAGTAGTAGTAGTAGTAGTAGTAGTAGTAGTAGTAGTAGTAGTAGTAGTAGTAGTAGTAGTAGTAGTAGTAGTAGTAGTAGTAGTAGTAGTAGTAGTAGTACTCGAGCGAACGAACAGTGCGGACGTGCGGCTTTTGCTCCGACGTTTTACTTTGAATTTATAAAGTTTGTTGTTTTTTAACAATGCTTTTACTGTTTTAAACGTGTCCCCTACCTGCCCAGTGGGTCGGTGAGTACCTGAAATAACTTTTTTTTTAAAAGGGGAAAATCGTAGGTTGCGATAAATTAACCGTTATATTTTTTGTCTAACGATCTCTATCGATTTGACTACGCAACCTACAAAACAAATTTATCTGAGCCATGGACGATGAAGAAACTTCGAATAGCAGTTTACATAATTTTTCAATGAAAACTTTGAAAATTACTGAAAATTTCAACGTGGAACGCAAAGGTTATAATTTGAAGCATAAAACTGCTCAAAATACAAGGAGTGTTCCTCCTCTAAGCGTTCACTCTGCCTTCGATATTGTGTCTCCTGTACAACAACACGTTATAGCTGAACATGTTGATACGATTGAAAAGCCAAAATGTCACTTTTGTTCTGCCACTTTCAACACAGAGAAGGGTGTAAAACTACACGAGGTCAAAAAACACCCAAGAGAATATCATGCCGAAAGAGCTGGTAAATCATATTCAAAGTCAAGATGGCTCGAGGAAGAATCTAAGATGTTGGCAAAATTAGAAATGGAATTAGCTGGGGTTGGTGTGAAACGAATAAATATTGAACTACAGAAAAGATTTAATCATCGTACGTTAGAAGCAATTAAATGTCATAGAAGACTTCCAGAGTACAAGACGTTTTTGCAGCAATATGATGACAGATCGCAGGATATTTCTGGCAACCGTTCAAACAGGGACAACGACACCGACACAGTTCAAGACAGAATTATTCCAGACATAAAATCTGATTGGAAAAAGTTGGCTGAGGCAGAACTTCAATTAACCGTAAAAGAAAAGAAACGAATTAATCTTGTTTTGCACGATCATTTTCCTGCTCTGACCACTGACGCCATCAAAAGAATAAGAAATACTTCACAATATCGAATATTTTTGCAATCCCTTCTAATCTCAGAAATCCCAGCAGCCAGAGTTCCTGATATAAATAACCATTTTTTAAATAATTCTTTTCCTTACGATACAACTAGCAACGACAGAGAGAGTTCTTTGAATTTGAAACAGTTTGTTATAGAAAGGTATCGACTCTTCAAATTGACGGAAGACGAATTCTCCAGCCTTTTGAATGCCAGGACAGACGCGGAAACAAAACGAAATCTCCTCGAGAAAGAATTCAATGATTGGTTTTCAGATAAAATATCTCCTCTCATCGAGGCTGACAGACTCAAAATGGCAAAAGTCCGAAACGACAAAAAAATTACTACAAAAAAAATCCAGTTTTGAGTGCATCTGAAAATCACACCAGGAAGTTTGTCAAAACGGAAAACGGTTCATCAAAAAGAGCTAAAAAACAGAAAGAAAGACGCGAGTGCTATTCAAGAGTGCAACAGCTGTTTAAAAAAAATTTAGCTCTCGGTGCTCGCTCGGTTCTGAATGGTGATTATGAACAAGAGGTCAGGCCGGTTCCTCACGATCAGCTGCTTGAGTATTGGGAAAGAGTTTTTATTCAGGACTCTAAAGTGGATGTGAGACCAGTTATCGTTACTTCAGCAGTGAAATATGAAATGGAATCGCCGGTCACCAGTGGAGAGCTAATAACAGCTATAAAGAAGCTTAAAGATTCAGCTCCTGGAATCGACGGCGTGAAGAAAAGCCATCTCTGCAAAGTTGCAATTGAGGAGTTGGCGGCACACATGTCACTGTGGCTTTTGACAGGAATGCCTCCCTCGGCATTAAAAATTGGAATTGTAACCTGCATTCCAAAGAAGAAAGGAACAGAAAATCCATCTGAGTTCAGACCAATTACAGTCAGCTCGATCATCAGTCGACTATTTCATCGCGTCCTCTGCAGGCGCATGGAGCAGTACTGGCCCTTGTCACCACGACAGAAAGCATTCCGTTCAGGAGATGGTCTTGCAGACAATATTTGGTTGGTTAAATCGTTGATTCGTAAAAAACGAGAGCAGTTACGGAAATTGAATTTGACGTTTGTTGATGTCAGTAAAGCTTTCGACACAGTTTCACAAGGATCAATTATTAGAGCGGCGACTCGTCTCGGAACACCTCCGTTGCTTCTCAAATATTTGACTGATTTGTATAACGGTTGCTATGTTCACATGAAACTGGGAAAAGAAAATAGTCATAAAATCCCAGTAAACAGAGGTGTGAAACAGGGTGATCCCATGTCACCGCTCTTGTTCAATGCAGTGATTGATATGATAATGAATGAAGTTGATCAGTCAATCGGAGTTTCTGGAAACGAGGATTCTGTCAAATGTAATTACATAGCTTTTGCTGACGATTTAGTTCTCATGTCGTCAACTGACGTAGGAATGCAAATGCTGGTGGAACAAGTTGAAAGTGCTCTAGCAAATGTTGGCTTGCACATGAATCCCAGCAAATGCGCGTCGTTAAGAACTGAAGTCACAAGCAAGAAAAAACTATGGATTGTAAACCCCCACTCATATCTAAAAGTGCAAAATTCCAATATAAGAACTTTGAATATTGAAGAAACGTACAAGTATCTTGGTACTGAAGTTGGACCAAAAAAGATAGTTACTTCAATTGCCAGTTTTATTCAAAGTTCTTTACACGCAATATCAAGAGCACCACTGAAACCATTTCAAAGAATGTATATTCTCAGAACGCATGTCTTGCCAAGTTTGGTCCACCATCTGACATTCGATTTTATAACGATGTCTTCACTAACTGCCGCCGACTTACAAATTAGAGCTGCGTGAGGCGCTGGCTTAGGTTGCCAAAGGATACGCCTGTGCCATTCTTCCATGCTCCTCTTAGAAGCGGAGGGCTGGGAATTTTGCAGCTGAGGCAATGGGCCCCTATTCTGAGACGAAAAAGACTCAATAGCTTATTAACTCAGGCTAAATATGGCAACGATGTGTTTTTGATGAATGTTCTGCAGGAAAGTCTATCTGTGTTATCAGAAATTAGGAAATTCGGAAGACTTGGTAGTGGAATCGAAGGTGCTCAAAAATCACTACAACTCAAAACAACTGAAAATCTTTATAAATCTGTAGATGGTTATGGTTTGAAGTCTTTTTCATCAGGAATAGGATTGAGTGACTGGATCGTAGACGGAGTGAACAGAGTGCCATCAGATGTATTCATCAAGTGCATTAAAGTTCGTGCAGCCGTTCTCTACAACAAGCTTAGGGCGTCGCGGGGACGACCATTGGCCGATACGTCATGCGACGCTGGATGCAGAATACCTGAATCATTAGGACACATGATTAAAATCTGTCCCAAGAGTGATGGACCTAGGCGAGAACGTCACGACATCATCGTTCGCAAACTGGAAGAAAAATTCCAATCAAAGGGATTCATCACAAAAGTAGAACCGCGAATTAAAACCGAAATGGGTTTGAGAATTCCGGACCTTTGTGCATGGAAGGATGACCAATATTTTGTATGCGACGTTTCTGTTGTTTCTGATCTTGCAAACCTGAATGAGGAACATGACAGGAAAATCAGAAAGTACGATATCAGGGACGTCCACGCATGGATGAAAGAAAACAACCCAGGTCAGGCTCTCAACTTAAAGCCTGTCATTACAGCTTTTGTGTGCAATTGGAGGGGGGTGATGTCAGAGAAGTCCTACAAGTTTTGGACTAGCTTTGGTGTCGGGAAAAAATTGTTGACTTACTATATACTTTCAGTGTTATTAAATACTTACAATATTTGGAAATTCTTTAAATGTTGTACATGGAGAGTAGGTCGGCGACGCAACAAATTGAAGAATGTTGGAAAACGTTGAATTATTTTTTTGCATGAAATTGTATGTTTTATCTAGTGTAGAAATTTCATGGTTCAGATTTATAATCGTCTCGGGGAAATCTCAGGCCCACGTGGGGACGTGAAATATTTTTGTCAAGTTTATAGGACATTTTATTCTTATGTTTATTTTGTCCTGGCTGTAAATTATTGGATTTTTGAAATCTGAGAAAATAAATGATTGAACAGTAGTAGTAGTAGTAGTAGTAGTAGTAGTAGTAGTAGTAGTAGTAGTAGTAGTAATAGTAGTAGTAGTAGTAGTAGTAGTAGTAGTAGTAGTAGTAGTAGTAGTAGTAGTAGTAGTAGTAGTAGTAGTAGTAGTAGTAGTAGTAGTAGTAGTAGTAGTAGTAGGTTGGTTAAATCGTTGATTCGTAAAAAACGAGAGCAGTTACGGAAATTGAATTTGACGTTTGTTGATGTCAGTAAAGCTTTCGACACAGTTTCACAAGGATCAATTATTAGAGCGGCGACTCGTCTCGGAACACCTCCGTTGCTTCTCAAATATTTGACTGATTTGTATAACGGTTGCTATGTTCACATAAAACTGGGAAAAGAAAATAGTCATAAAATCCCAGTAAACAGAGGTGTGAAACAGGGTGATCCCATGTCACCGCTCTTGTTCAATGCAGTGATTGATATGATAATGAATGAAGTTGATCAGTCAATCGGAGTTTCTGGAAACGAGGATTCTGTCAAATGTAATTACACCGCTTTTGCTGACGATTTAGTTCTCATGTCGTCAACTGACGTAGGAATGCAAATGCTGGTGGAACAAGTTGAAAGTGCTCTAGCAAATGTTGGCTTGCACATGAGTAGTAGTAGTAGTAGTAGTAGAAAATTAGTTAGGCGCACTCTAGTGTTATGAAACCTCAGAGGCGCCGGGAACGACTCGTGCATATGGGATCACACAGTTTCCTGCCACCCGCACAATTATCCGAAATCGGAATGTGCCGAATCCTATTACTCCCAGTCGCGAAACTGGTACTTATTTTTTGACCAGTGAAGGATGAAAGGCTGAGTTGGCCTGAGCAGTGTGAGTTAATTTCTTGCTCAAGGAAACTACATGCCCGAACCTAGAATCGAACCCGGGTACTCCGATATCCATGCCGGTGTCTAAACCACTAGACCAGTGCTGTCCAACCTGCGGCGCTCGGGCTGATCTCATGTGGCCCGCCAGGGTGCGTACTCTTTTTCTCAAAACACTTGTACTTTTCATTGCCCCGTACTCAAACCATAAACCATATTCAATTTTAATCAAACTTATTTTCTAAACATTAAAATAACTTTTAAAATGTACTTTATTTATCGAATACTTATAAAAATAGGCTAGGGTGCGTTGTTAGAAACACTAAAATTGACTACATTCTTCTTCCGTTTACTTTTAAATTAATGGGTGGAGCTAAATTTCGGCGGCCATACTTATTTTCAGCTCAAAATTATTGAACTGAAGCATAGTATGGCTCTTAAAGATCAACACAAGGAAACGACCCTAATTGAGTTCTGGATGATGTATGTTCCTTCAGATCAGTTCCACGCATACATAAATGTTGCAGGAAAGTATTGATCATGTTTGGAAGCATTTATGTATGCGAAACTAGATTTTTAGTAATGATTAACATCAAGTCAAAAAGGAAAAACTCTTTGATTGACGAACATTTAGAAAACTTGATGAGAGCAGTTGTTACTCAATACCAGCCACAAATTAAAAAAAATTCAATTCAAAGTCAAACTGTTCAATAAACACAATTTTATTTTTACACACTTTTACTTAACTTGACTTCTCTGTCTGTCTATCTATCTGTCGTCAAATTTTGCAATCGATTTTTAACTAACTTCCCGATGAGCTAGAGACTTATAAATTTAGACATACCTTCGAACTGATTAACAATGCATTCTATCAAATTTTCGGATTGATTGGACAAAATTTAATTAAATAATGATTTTTGATATTTTCGTCTAACTATTTATTGTCTATGCTAATATGCTCGTTGTTTATGCAGTAAAAACATAAAAGTGTGTTTTTAAAAAACTTTGTATTTGCTTCACTTGTTAAAGTTGATAAACATATTCTGATTTTTATTTAAAGTATAATAAAGTAGGTTAATTAGTTAATAGTTGAATTTTTAAACCAAATGAAAAAATGAAATAGCAGTTTAAAATGTGTTGTATTTTATTATGTATATTATGTGCGACCCTTGGCATCTTGAAAATTATTTGAGTGGCCCATTACGTCAAAAAGGTGGGACAGCACTGCACTAGACCATCATCTCTCACATGATGCAGATATTGGATCAGTTGTCCATGGGATCAGTTGTCTATGGAATCAGTTGTCCATGTGATCAGTTGTCCCGGGGTCAGTTGTCATAGGATCAGTTGTACTGGATCAGTAGTTTTGGGATCAGTTTTCCTGGGATCAGCTGCGATGATCCCATTTCACACTAGTGATTTCCAAAATTTTCTTGGGGAAGGGCTCACCGAGCCCCGATTATGGCTCGGGCTCCTTCGGTTCCCTCGGTTTTGGTCGTCTAATTGGGATGACAGTGGAAGATTTGGGCGCATTTTTTATACCTTGCCCCGGGTGACAGATACCCTTGCTACGCCACTGGACGAAACCATACGTTATGTTACTGCAATCCTGGAAACAAAACTGGAAGAGTCGATCAAAGAATAAAAAGATCGTGATTTTGAAAAGTTTTCTCACTGAAGATTTTCAGATTGACTCCCAAACTGGTGATTTTAAAAGACTGTCAGGTTACAGATTATGTTTATCCCCATGGGCGTCAATTTGACACAAATATTGGGGGGCCCATTCTTTCCCACTTTCACCCCTTCCTCCCATCCCCGTCTCTAAAGTCTAATCAAATATAAGCTAGTTTATTTCAATTTATTTGAAAAAGTAACTTTACTAAACATTGTTTCAAAATCAGAATGATGCTAATCCAAACAAACATTTCTCTGAGGTTTACAATTGGAAGAGCAAGTCTTAATAAAACGTTTTTAACAAAAGCAGCAAGAGTCTGTCCTGTAGTATCTGGAGGGCTGAATAATCCGACAAAAACTTCATTGACCTGAAGTTGCTCGTCTACAAATCTGATACAAATTGACTCCTGCTCCAATCCTGAATTGTCCTGCGTGCCATCAACTATTATCGCGAACTGTTTAGAAGTGGTATTAATAACTTTAACTTTTTCTCGCTGCACAACATCTCCAGAATTTCATTCTGACTTTCTGATGATAGGAAGTTGGTGGTTCGTTGCAATCATGATGTCAAAACATTGTTATCTTCTGCACGCAACTGAAGCAGTTGCATTAAGTTGCCTTGATCAGCTGTATAGCCACGCAGTGCTAACCATTGTCTTGCCAGAAATCAAACTGTGTTTAAATACTTTTGTTTAATATTTAATTTGGGACGCAATTACGGATTTTGTTTCCATGCAGCGCTGCTACTACGTAAATCGCTTGTTGTATGTGTTAAATTTGTCTTGTTAAAAAGTCTGCACTGTCCAGATATTGGGGGGCCATATTAATGGGCAGGCCCCCACTTTAAGTATTTGGGGGGCCAGGGCCCACTGTGCTTTAAAAGAAAAATCAAAAGCTTTTCTGTCACACAGGAATTTAAAAACACAGGAGGGATGAATGAAATGTTCTAGTATATGAAGTCGAGAGAAAAACAGGACAAGGACAAATTGGAGAAAATGGGTGGTTATCAGGGATGTCATGGGTACAACTCTTTAGACTTTTCGGGTTCGGGTTCTTGAATTTTGGGTTCGGGTTTTCATTTTTCCAAAAACCGTGTTCGGGTTCGGGTTTTCAACCTTCCAAAAATCGGGTTTGGATTTCCGATTTTTAAAATTTCGGGTTCGGGTCCGGGTTTCAAAATTAATAGAGAATAGGGTCGAGTTTGGGTCGACTTTGGAAATGCGCCGGAAAATGATCACGCGCTAATATATGTTTTATTATTGGCTAAACGGATTAAGTGAAATATTTGGGAAGTTCAGTTATTACAATAATAAAAATTATAAGTATTACAGTAAATACTTATGTTGTTCAATTTTGTGTATAATTTTGTATGTATATTTTCCTAAAATCTGTTTAAAAGTATTTTCTTTTTAACAAAAACTTAACACTTGGCCTGATCTTGATTTAAAGCCATAAACGCTGGTTTTGAACCAAAAAATAAAAATACTTAAAATTTAAAAATACTACACTCTTGAGGAATTGTGCAAATAAATTGCTGATTAGAATAAACATAAATTGTCTTTCTTGCAAAAAAATGCAGTACCTATATTTTATATTTTTATATTTTTTTCTGGCGTATATTTCAAATTAATTAATTTATGAAAGCATAAATACGCCAGACATTTGACAACAGAACAACTTTCCCTCTTACTAAATCTACTTCTCTCACAGTTTTCCGTCGGGGACTTAAAACTTATTTGTTTAATAAGTTCGTGTCCGAGCGCTATTGAACGATAGGAAATAGCGTTATACAAATTTAACCGATTGACATCAAACACTCTGGGACAATAGTTTTATTTCATTCTAAACTTAAAACTTCTTAATTCAAATTTAATTTTAATAGCAACCTTAGTTTTAATAGTTTTAAGCACTTAGCTCTCATTTCAGTAGCACAACTATTATCTTTATTTATTAGTAGAATTATTAAAATAATCATCATCATGTTCTGTTTGCATTTTGGATCTAGGTTAGCACAGACAGAAGCAAGAGCGGAGTTAGTTTTTGTTCTTACTTGACTTCGCCCACGTTACTCGCTACAAAATCTTTACTTTCATTGGTGTCCTTCACATTATGGTTCAAGGTCTAGTCTTCTTGTTAGGGTTCAGACTGGTATTTGAGCAATGGTCTCTTTCCTGACACACTAGCGCGTTTACCACCATATTTTTGAAATAATTAATAACTGTTACTTTTTCTTCTTCTGAAAACCTTGAAAAGATAATGTGAATTGAAATTAAAAGTGGCTTTCAAAATAGCATTGGTTATTTTACCTTGTTTTAAGTTATATCATTATATAATATAAACGATGTTAAAGCTTACTCGGCAAATTTTTTAATGCAGAAAAAGTTTTTTAAATTTTACTGGGTTTCAAGCTAAAATTAATTTCAAAACAGCCAGAAACGAAAAAATATAGTTGTCCTCAAATAGTGGCAAACACCGTAATATATCGGTCACTATCGTAAGCAGTTTTTTCCAAAATGATTATCTATGCCCTTCATGACAGTGTTAAAATAATGCAGTTATATCATTTTTATTTGAAGTAGGTTCACTTGCAGATGAGGTGAATGAATGAATTTATTTTTATAGCGCCAGATAAAGTCAGAGGCACTTACGAAGGTTCCTTTGGAATAGGAAACTTCGAAGAACACGCTATTTATATAGACATGAGAAGCTAACCCTAGATAACGCTGA
Source organism: Erpobdella octoculata (assembly GCA_963978895.1). Taxonomy (NCBI): domain Eukaryota; kingdom Metazoa; phylum Annelida; class Clitellata; order Hirudinida; family Erpobdellidae; genus Erpobdella; species Erpobdella octoculata. Next base: position 24,519,272 of record OZ022239.1, read on the forward strand.
GTTGACGTAAGCACATGTGAGTTAGTTTTTTGCTCAAGAAAATTACGTGCCCGGACCGGGAATCTAGCCCGGGTCCTACGACTCTCAAAGCCGGTATCTATACCACCAGACCAACACGTCCCACAGACAAACACGTCCCGCAGACGTGCAACGGTATCTATGCACTAGTTGTAAGATAAGATGGCTCATCTTACGTATATTTGTGTAAATAGCTTATTTTATTATCTCTTATTATGTTAATTAGTGTATTATGTATATGCGTCGCTTGTATATGTTTCCTGATTGGTCTTTGTATATATACCTTTGTTCTAATTGGTCGGCGTATATCCATGTAATTATATATATATATATATATATATATATATATATATATATATATATATATATATATATATATATATATATATATATATATATATATATATATATATATATATATATTCTCTTTAATGCACGCTCCGTTAAATATTACTGCCCATTTGGCGTTAATTAATTTTCTAGCCAAATTCTCGACGTTGCGAAATGCAGGAGAAAAACGAATATTTTCGGGTTTGTCAGTCATTTTATTTCAGAGGCCGACTGCAGTTTCGGAAGAAATCCATTATCAGGGCCAAAAAACAAAACAACTTAAAACAGAAATCAGAACAGAAAATCAGCAAACTGACGCAAGCGAATGAAATAAACAAACTTCGTAAGGTGAATTAGGCCAGGTAAAGATAGTAAGTATGATAGTAAGGTAAGATGAAAACAATTATGAATAGGATAGAATTATATTAAAAGTTGATTAATTATTATTAGGATAAAAAATAAAGTATTAGAGTGAATATAGGAATAGTAACTATTACAAAGATATATGTACAGTGCGTGGTAAAAAAGTAGATATCGATTATGATTAAAAAGATAAAAATGTATGACAAGTAATTATTAATAGGATATAACGTAAAATTATTAAAGTCAGAAAACGAATATTAACTATTACAAGGATATAGAAAAATGGCGTAGTAAAAGTAGAAAATCAATTGTTGTGTCTATTTCATTTCTTCCGACGCAAAGTAATGTTAGGGTTGTTAAGGAAGTGTGGATGGATGTCGTCATTGGATGAGTTTGATAGAAAATCGTCGGAAAGTTGAGTTGTAGCATGTAGTGGTGGTGGAGTAGGAGTGCGAGAAATGTTCAAATGTGATTGATTATCGTCTCCGAGGGACGAATGGTTGTTTTGGAGAGTATTTACAGAACTATCGTCGGGTTGAAGGATGTCAACAAGAGACTGGTAGTGATGGTTTTCAGAGATTGGTACTTTTTCGTTAGCGAGACTAGGTGTAGGCTCTCCTGTTCTGTAGCGAAAAGATAAAGGGACATTAGTCTGCTCTTTGCTTGGAGTGAGTGAACTAGGTGTTAGAAATTCGTGTTCGGAACTATTGTCGGATGTAGAGATGGGAACGAAAGGTTGGGAAAGATCTTCAGACGATAGGATCAGATCACAAACAGGACTACATCCAGCAACAGTGCTGGCAACGTCAATCAAGCGATCAGAAGAATCGTTTACGAGATTAATGACGTGTTGTATAGTGGGGCAAGGGTTGTTTGCAGAATCGACGTGAGGTACAGGTTGAACAATATTGATCTCATTGTTGGAGGTTTGTACTTTTTCGTGTTCTTTAGCGAGACTAGGTTTAGGATTTCCTGTTCTGTAGCCAATTGATGAAGAAACGTTAGTCTGCTCTGTACCTGAAGTGTGGAGACCAACGAGAACTTTCTGTCTTTGTGTGAAGTGGGTATGTCGGTCGCTGTGATCGAACAACTGCAAAGTATGATCAAAGTGGTCATCCTGAATATTCATGCTAGGCCGGATTTTTAATATATATAGAGCTTCTAAAAATTTTAGTCGTATGGGATCATTGGTAGAAGTCAACACACGAGTATTGGTGTCAGTGATAGTTCTGGTGAGTGGAATTCAATGGTTGTTGAGGAAATGAGCGTGGATATTACCACCTTGTACATGCATGGTTAGTCTCCTAGATAAAGTTGTTCTAGTGTGGCCAATGTATGTGGTGGGGTGTTCATGATCAAAAGGACATTGGAACTCGTAGACGACATTTGTTATTTTAAGAAAATCAGAACGTAATAAGTTGTTTGGTGCGACGAGGTTATTTGTTTTCAAGGTTTTGTTGTAGATTAGGAATTGGAGTTGGTTAGTTGGGTTTACAGGTGAGACATGCGTTCGTATTATATTACGAAGAATTGATTCTTCAGTTTTGTAGTTTTCGATCATTTGGGCGCGATAATGCAAAGCAACAGTTGTATGTTTGGGAGAATTAGAATCATTGATTGGGCGACATTTTTTATCAAGAAAAGTTTTCACGGTGCGGTCAACGAAGTTATTCGAAAGGTTGTTATTAATCAGTAGCTAATATATATATATATATATATATATATATATATATATATATATATATATATATATATATATATATTTATGAAGTGAAACATTGCGTTGAAATGTTTCGAGAGGCCACAAATAGGATGACTAACTGTCACCACAAGTAACGCAAATATTTGTAAGACTCTACTAGGAATCGAACCCACGTGTCTACGGCAACACCGCCTTGCCTAAATGCAAGCGCTCTTACCAACTGAGCCACCGACCATCCCCAAAAAAGGATGGCTAGAAGTCCCAGTCTTTCGGAGCTACTTAACATTAGACTACGACTATGATAGGCTCAGAACTCCTTATTTCGGTTCGACAACTAGACTGCTGCCAGATAGGTAATTTATGAAGTGAAACATTGCGTTGAAATGTTTCGAGAGGCCACAAATAGGATGACTAACTGTCACCACAAGTAACGCAAATATTTGTAAGACTCTACTAGGAATCGAACCCACGTGTCTACGGCAACACCGCCTTGCCTAAATGCAAGCGCTCTTACCAACTGAGCCACCGACCATCCCCAAAAAAGGATGGCTAGAAGTCATATATATATATATATATATATATATATATATATATATATATATATATATATATATATATATATATATATATATATATATATATATATATATATATATATATATATATATATATATATATTTTGTAACCTCAGGAGTTAGTTCAGTTGAGTAAGTGAAGTAGAGTTAGTCAGTTCGTGCAATCTAGATTTAGAGTTTTAGAGAATAGACTCTGTAGGTAAACCAGTTGACAAAAGTTATCTAATAGAATCAAAAGAGTTGTCAGAATCAAGAGATTTCTGAAACGTGAGATATAATTAGATTGAGTCAGTGCGAAAGTACTAAGCCGGAATTATAATTCGGGAAATATTGTGCTATAAATAACTTCAAGCTTTAACGTTACGAATCGCTAGCGAGCTAATTCAGCAAAGTTTACACTAGTACTGAATGTGAGAAATTTACCCCTCCTCTTCATTTTTTTGTCTCCTGACAGTTCACCCTTTGGGAGACTCTAAGATATTTTTATATCGGTCAGTCACTCCATGGTAACACATTTCTTTCCCTCGCCATAGGACTTTTTTCTTTTTCGTGATATGGCTAATTCGTGTATTCCGTTTATTCAACCGGGCATCAAAACACAAATTTTTCTGTTAATCGAATGACGGTCACTTAATTAACGAAGTTGTGCGCTCTTTGGACACTGAATATTTTAACAGTTTTCAAACTATAACAGAACTCTTTATTCAAAACCGAACCAAAGATAACGAGAAATAAAAGACAATCAAATGTCTCTGAATAACACGTTTTCAATTCTTGAAGTCAGAACACATGAAAATGTTTTACAAATGACACCGTATGGAGGGACAAGAAGCAGACACCACGTAATCCTTGACACATAACTAAACTCGTACATTATAACTGCACTAAGCGCTATGGAACTTTTAACGATATTATTGCCCTGCGTGAAGCAAAAACTAATAAACACCTAGAGTACCTTTGACTCAATATCTCATAACGACCTGTTCGGTTGTGTAATTATTAGTTCGCTATGATTCAGATCGTCAACGTTTCATTGAAGTAAATTTGTACTTGCCAAAATTAAAGTTCTTGTACGGGAAGAAACAAGTTCATCAACTATTAATTCATCAAATATTAATTCATCAAAATTAGTTCATCAAAAATTATTTAATTAACAATTAATTCATCAAAAATTAATTCATCAAAAATTAATTCATTAAAATTAGTTCATCGAAATTTAATTCATCAACAATTAATTCATCAAAATTAATTCATCAAAAATATTCATAGAAAAATTAATTAATCAAAAAACAGTTCATCAACAATTGATTCGTCAAAAAATTAATTCATCAAAACTTTATTAGTGAAAAAGTGTTTTTATGATAATTCATCAAAAATGTATTAGTGAAAAAGTGTTTTTATCATATACAGTTTCCAGTCAGTTTCTTATGATGCTCTAAACGAAAGTCTTTGGTAATTTTCTGTAACGTTTATTTGAACTTCAAAATTAATTTTTCTTAAGTTTATAATTAATAGTTATTAATATTTTTTTATGATAGTTTATAGTCCTTTACACCAAGTGTTTTAAGACTGAATTGGCTGAGTAGGAAGCACATAAGTACTTCCTGTCGTGGATCAAAGTTTGATCTTTTTAACTGTCCCTCCTCCTTTATCCAGGCTGCGGACTGGCTCGCAATTAGCGAGGCGGAGTTAGTTAATAATATTGTTTGGATAACAGATTTATAGGCTGCTCGTTGGCAGAACATAATCACCTGAGGTCGGTCAAGCATATGCCCTTTAGGGATAGTAATGAGATAAGAGTTGATCGTTGCTAATGATAACATTGATGACAAATTTACTAATTAAAAAGTTGTGCATTGTTGGGTAACTCTATAAAATTATTTTTGTTGTCTTTGATGACGCCCCGGTTGCTTGCTAATCAGTTTAAATCAAGGACGGGCAACATACGGCCCGCGGGCCAGACTCGGCCCGCGACGGAATTTTGACTGGCCCGCAGACAGTTTCCGGTCGTAGATGATAATGTGGTCTGCGGCCACATTCTGCCGCAATCTCTCCCCACTTGCTTACTACGTTGCAGTAATAGTGACTGTTAGTTATTTTTTGGCTTTTTGTTTTCTTTCTGTTCTTGGTTCTTCGATTCTCTGTTTTTGGTTAGAATTAGATTTAGAATTTACAATAAAATTTTAACATGGATTTTGCCAAGAAACGTAAAGTTGACACCGAGTGTGGCGCATTTAACAAAGATTGGATGCCTAAGTACTTTTTCACAGAAGTCGGCAAGGTATGTTTGCTGTGCAGTGAAAGTGTGGCAGTGTTGAAAGAGTAAAACATTAGCCGACATTACGCGACGAAACATGCAGGCTATAGCCGTACTTTATCAGCAGCGGAACGGCAAACAAGAGCAACAGAGCTGGACAGAAAACTTGTAAAGCAGCAGAATGTATTAGAAAAAGCCAAAATAGCCCAGAAAGCTGCTACTCATGCCAGCTTTATGGTCGCAAACAAAATTGCCCGCCAAGGACTTCATTTTCCCATATCCGGCCCGCCGACTTAAGAAGTTGCCCACTCCTGGTTTGAATCTTCGTTGCATCCCCAGCATAACATTTCCAACGGTGGGACTATCAGAGACGGATACAGCGAGTCCTGGGGGTCCGGCCACCCTTTTTCGTTAAAAAACTTAAATTATTTAGCATTTCACAAGTAGTTACATGATCCAAAAGCATAGGCGAAATGATTTGCTTAGGATACAGAGTAACAGTTGTCATAACGTCCGTTTATCTTGTATTTTTATTTTGTTTTATCTGTCTATATTGATTTGAAATCACTCCACTTAGAGTAAATTTAGGTCTTAAACAAAGATATGCTATTTTACTTGTTTATGGCACTGTTATTTAAATTGTACAGAATTACTAAATACAGATCTTAAGTTTACTGATATTTTTCTGTAAAATTTGATGAATTATTTAGTAGCATCATATGAGATATACATTTGTTTAGAAATATTTATCATTATATATAGTTTGTGGGTTTACTCAGATATGTTTTTTGCTGTAGATCTGATCATGCTTTTATGTTATACAATGCGTTGTAAAAAAAAGCTTGACCCTAAAGGAGGTCATTAAACTCAACTACTTATTTTATTCTGCTAAAAACTGTTACAGAAGTTCAGTTTTTGAATGACTAAATATTGAGCAAACGTTTGGGTCAAAACCTATAACTCGGACACAATAATGAAAAAGTTTTCCTACCCACCCCGCTTTGGACCCACTCCTTTTGCTAATCCTGTATCCGCCCCTGGGTGTGTTATATATTACACGTATAGCAATTAGAAACAGCTAATATCTGGATCTAAAAAATCTTTTTTCAAAAGCAATCAACCAACAGTTTGTCTGATAATTTGCATTTTACGACTATGATGATCTTAGTTACTGAAAATCAGATAGCTATTTTATATATTAGCTACTAAACTGATTTCATAATACAATTTATGACCAATTATTAACCTTGTTTTTACATTTTTGTCGGTCTGTCTCATGGAGCCATATATGCGTGTTTGTTGTGTTTGTATTTTTGATTAATTAATTTTATTGATGAATTAATTTATTATTGAATTAATTTATTGAGGAAATAATTTATTGAGGAAATAATTTATTGAGGAAATAATTTATTGAGGAAATAATTTATTGAGGAAATAATTTGTTGTTCAATTGATTTTTTGATGAAATAATTAAACCGCATTTATAAACACTACCGGATTCCGGCACAACCGGAACCGGATTCAGGTAACAACCCTAATTAATTTATTGATGAATTGATTTTTTGTTGAAATAATTTTTGATAAATTAGTTATTTTGATGAGCTAATTTTTATGAACTAATTTTTGATGACTTAATGTTTGATGGATTAACGTTTGATGAATTCATCTAGAGCCTCTTTCACTCGTGATAGTTTGTTTCAACTTAATTGTCTTATTCTGTCCGATAAGGGTGTTACAAGCGGTTTGAGTCATCTTCTCTCTGTCATGTAAGTTGTTTTTACTTAGTCTCAGGCTCTCCCTGAAACGAGTTAGCTATTTTGTGTTAGTTCTGATTCTAGTGTTATTAATGCTAATAAATGGTTCATTCAGCAATCAAGAGTAATGAAAATTTACAACCGTTAATTATTGCAAGTTTAGTCAGTTTTTAGTTTAATATTCTTCCACTTACACTTTAAAAATTGCTAATTAGGTCACGCCGTGAGCCTTACTCAAATTCTCTCTGACAACTCATTCTTTGTTTCTTGAGCATAAAATTAAATGAAACGTTCTATTGTTTGTCAGGTTTTTTTTTAAATTGTATTTCATTGGATAAATTGAACCGTTTAGTGATGTAACAGTACAAACTGTTATGACATTTTATTATGGTTTCGTTGTAAAAACAAAAAAATGTTTGTTTTCTTAGTCCAGTTGAAACCACTTTGCTTTACGTACTATTTGCTTTTATTTGATACTGGCTATTGATGTTTCATTGATGCAAATTGATGCTTGACAGTTTTGTTGTTTCTCAAGTACAACAGCGTGTATACTAAATTTGAATTTTAAATGACAGGGTGGCGAGTTCAACATTCATTTTCTCAAAATTAGTACTGAGCCATGTGAGTGGATAAATTCAGTGACGAATCCAGGAATCCCACCCCATCAGGTTAACTGTTTCCTCCACCTTTATCCAAACTTGGGAGTGGCTCGCAACAACGAAGCGGATGTTGAAACAATGATAGTTTTTTAAAACTACATTCATAATGCACTTCTCAACAATTTATAAGTAGTGGTTCGACGTATGCTGAAAAATAATGGTTACTGATTTTTTGTAAACTTTTTGACACGACGAAAATGGTTAATGTCTATGAAACGTCGAACGCACTGAAGTAAGTTAACTACTAGTTTTAGTTAATGTACTTAAACCTTTGTTAAATTGTTTTTATTGAACATTTGTGGAAACAAAACAGAAACGATAAAAGATGGCAGGCGACAAAAAGAACCTAATTAAATACAAACAATTTTGAAAAGACATAAGGCCAGTTAATTATTAGAAACTAATTAAATACTAACAATTTGAAAAGAAAACATGCTAGCTTGTTAAACAGAGACATGCCGTGCATAGACTGATACAAAATAAACTTTGAACCAAAATGCAATCTGCAAACATCTCAATAGAAGCTCTTCAATTATACTTCACTTTGTGAAAGTCAATTCAGCGACATTTCATTTACTTCCGCCCTGTAGAAATGTTTAACATATTCAACGAATATTTGCTAGTGTAAGTGGCGAGGCTAGAGTGTGTCCCCCAAAAACATTAGTGGGGCTCTTCACTGATAGGTTACATGGCTTTTGCTTAGCTGTTGTACCGTATGTTTTCCTTAAAAATAGTCGATGACTGGTCACATCTTATTTTTGAAAAAAACAAATTTTCTGAAAAGTTAATATTTTGTACAAACACAACACAAATAAAATCAGGTTAAGTAAATCTCTAATAATCGAACAATATTAGAACACGTGAAATAAATTATAGAAAATAGAATTGTTGCTCTCGGGTTATGCTCACTAACACAATGATAAGCTGTTTTCAACACAAGCAGAAAAGTTGCTATGAAACGTCAAGTGAGCTTCAACAGCACAAGTTATGATATCGGCATCGATATGTATATAATCTTCACACTCTTCCGACTGCGATGCGATTCCGTGCCACTTCATTCCGAGAGCATAAGCCAGATGTTTGTAGCAGAAATTTACGTGCTTCTTCTCGCACAGTCCTTCAACTACCAGAATGCCGGGCAAAGAAAACAGCATATTGGCTAAGCCCGCTCCGTGGGGTGCCACCACTACTTTTGCCGACCTGAAATTAATGACATTAGGATAAGTAGGGGAGACCAGGGACCCCTGATACTAAATCTCGATTTTTCCTAATTTGACAAAACTCTTGTTTTTAAGTGAATTAAATAGATATTCAAATATCCAATGTAACTGTGTTAAACATTTATTTCAAAAATATTTGGTAAAAAAGTTATATTTGAAACAAAAAAATTTCAAAACAGTATCAAGGGTGCCGGATGCTAAGCACTGTCACCATTGATACTATGTTGACACCTTTGATACTGAATTCAAAACAAATGTTATTGGCGGTGTTTTTTTTTAAATTGAAGGAACAACTCTTTTTTTCTTTTTGCTAAGAGCACCAATCTCTGTCGTAAATGGCTGGAAGTCACTTGAAGCATCAAGACTAGCGTCTGAAATGGATGACTGACTAACTGAAATTGCGCTTGCACCACTCTGCTTATCTGTTTTATCAGACTTGATGAGTCTTGCAATCTATGTTTTTTGCTTTTCGTTTTCTGCAGTGGATGTTTTTATTTTATTTTATTATCTTGTTGTATGCGAAATGGATTCATCACTTCCGTGTCAGTTAGAATTCTTGTGCGTTGCTGCTGATGTTTTCTAACAGTTTTCCTAGCTGCAGCTTTTAGAAAGGGTTTCAGTTTTTCAAGACTAGATTGTAGATTTATGGTTGACTGACTAGTTGAACCATTTTTGCCAGGATTTTGATCAACAGTGACTGATTCATTTTTGCCAGAATCTTGACCGATATGTAACATTCGATAAAAAAAACTTGCATTGAAAAGCTCGATTCCAGCCACCTTGAATCTTGCTATGATGTTTGATGGAGTGAAAGCTTTTTCATAAGCCTTGCTTACAATTCCAACATAATCAAATATCGTCATAGGCCTTGGGTTTGAAACAACCCAGTCATCGTATGCAGCGTTGTAAAATCGTTTTAACGGACCGTAGACTGATCTATCGAGTGGCTGAAGTTTGTGGTTACAGTGAGGTGGAAAGGTAAGCAGTGTGATGCCATTTTGTTTTGCCAAGTCCAGACTATCTACAGATATATGGCTTTTATAGTTATTAAACAGTAGCAACACAGGATTGACGACAGAAGAATTTGTGTGACAAATGAAATGGTTCAACCACTGTATGAACGTTGCAGCATTCATCCACCCTGATGGGTTTGTAGCCCCGACACGGCCAGATGGACCACCAGCAATCATAGTGTCTTTATAATGGATTCAAAGAAAAATAAAAAACTGCGGAATGGAATTTCCGATGGCGTTTACAGCACAGCATGCCGTGATGAGAGTTTCTCTTTCCGCAGACGTTATTCTGCCGACTTGCTTGTCACCACGACCAGCTAATATTTTAACCGTTTCTGAACAGTTGTTAAGCCTGTTTCATCAACATTGTGGATGCTCTGTAGTGCATATGTAAGTATGTGGAGTCAGCACTTTTCGCAGATTATCAAAAAATTCATTGACTTTATGACGATTGAAGGCGGTTGCTCGTGCTAAATCACCATTTTTAAAAAAATTAAGTCAAATCTAAATAGTTAAGGCATCCTTGTTGCTGAAAACCAAACGCTTTAAACTAGAATGAATTCTCTTCCAAATGTTATATAAAACATCACAAAAACTGCATTATTTTTTTAGCAAAAGCATTCATAAAACTAGTGAAAAGATTACTTTTTACATTAAATAGTGAATTATATCAATAAAATCTAAACCACAACTCCAAAATTTAAAAAAACACAGAAGGAGGGAAGAATTTATATTTTCAATAGACTGGTGCCATGCTTGATTCGATTTAATAAGTAAGTAATGAAAAAACGTTATAGCATCAAGGATGCCAGGTCTCCCCTACTAGAAGTAGCCAGTCAAAATAAAACAGGTTTTTGTGGATTTATCAAACCTTCAGATATTAAATATCGTACGTGAATGTGGGCGCATCAGTTGGATCGGGAAAAGGCAGGACTGCTGGAGGGACATCCGTGAAACCAAAAATTTTTTGCAGTGATCTGAAAAGCTCGGAGCTGTGCATCAGGGACGGCTCGGTCTGGGTTAGTTCCATCATGTGTGGTGGTCTAAGGCCTCGTCGCAGGAAAGGGCGAACCTGATTTTTCAAGACAGAAGGCGAGCAATGGAGTTGGAAAGAGTGCAGTTAGGGGCTCAGAAGTCTCAACATGGCGATTGGACTAGATGGGAGGCGACAGTTCAACATTCACTGACATGGAATGACTTGTGGTAGTAACTCTCCCATCCGCCTATTTTTTTGTGATTAGAGCGATGTATGACCAACTGCCAACCGCTTCGAACTTAGATAAGTGGGGAAAGCTTGAAAATGAAGCCTGCAAGCTGTGTGAGAAAACGGAAATTCTGATTCATGTTCACTCATGTTGTCCATATGCTTTGGCAATGGAAAGATACACGTGGCGCCACAATAAGGTTCTCAGAGAGATACTGGGCATTATCAAAGAAAACTGCAGATTAGCCCATAGCTATGCTGTTGTGCCCCAGAAAAAAAGTTTATTTCTTGAGAGGTTTGCAGCACTTGGGCCGCACAAAGTCAATTGGGAGAAGACAAACGCTGCTTGATGCGGCAAATGACTAGAGGATATCAGCAGACTTAAAGGATGAAGACTGCTTCCCTGAACTGGTTCGCAGCAGTGAAGTGAAACCGGACGTTGTCATTTTTCCAGTTTATCCAAGACGTTGCTAATCATCGTACTAACAGTGTCATGGAAAAGCAACATGGAAGCCTCAAATATCTTGAAAGAAGAACGTTACAGAATCCTTGCCCAAAATTTGGAGCGTGCGGGATACAGAGTCGAGATTTTTCCAGTTGAAGAAGCGCCAGGGTTTTAGCCGGTCGCTCGCTCGTCAAATTGCTTGTGTCTCTCGGAATGTCGGGTCAGAAAAAAACTCAAGCTATCAACAAAATGGCTGAAAGAGCAGAAACAGCTTTTTTGGATATGGATGCAAAGGAATGAAAAATGAGAAAATAAATTTAAACAGCCACTTCTGGCTTCCGTACGACAGTGTTAGTTCCTCTTTTGTTTACAAGTTCAGGGACGAAGTTGCGTTATGGCTGCCGGCAAAAGTTTCGGTTGTTTGCAATAGAAGGAAAGTTGCTAGCGTTTAGAAAATAACCGAAACAATGTTTCCTGTCATTATGGTTTGTGGTGTTTCTCGTTTGGTAAAAGTGGTGGCATGGTTCGAAGTTCTGGAGGTGAATGTTTCTTTTGGTTTCGGTATCTGGCGGCTTGGTGGATACTACAATTACTACATACTTAAGTTCCGGCGTTTGAAAAACAGTTTCTCATCTTGTTACATTTGCTTGACGTTTTCAAAAAGACTACATGGTTCTGGTACTTTGAAGATTTGCCGGTTATCTGGTTCTGGTCGAAAACGGCATTTGATACACAAATTTCGTCAGGGGGCGGCCGTGGCCCGCCCTCCCGTGGTAGCGTCAGGAAAAGGGCCGAAACGCTGGGAGGGTCTTCCTCTGAACACCTCTGACGAACTTGCTCAAAGAAAAGTTTTCACATACATACATACATACATACATACATACATACATACATACATACATACATACATACATACATACATACATACATACATACATACATACATACATACATACATACATACATACATACATACATACATACATACATACATACATATTTTTTTTTATAATAGTTTATATTCCTTTACACCAGGTGTTTTAAGACTGAAATGGCTATGTAGGAAGCACCTAAGTACTTCCTATCGTAGATCATATTTGATCTTTTCAACTGTCCCTCCTCCTTTATCCAGGCTTGGGACTGGCTCGCAATTAGTTGACATACATACATACATACATACATACATACATACATACATACATACATACATACATACATACATACATACATACATACATACATACATACATACATACATACATACATACATACATACATACATACATACATACATACATACATACATACATACATACATACATACATACATACATACATACATACATACATACATACATACATACATACATACATACATACATACATACATACATACATACATACATACATACATACATACATACATACATACATACATACATACATACATACATACATACATACACAGAATCGGAAAGTATGTATGTTGATAATAGAGTTATGATATCTAGTTATATCGATTAACACCAGTTTGAACATAATGAGAGCAATAATAACAAGTAATATTAAGTAATTTAAAAAACCTGAAAAGATTCATGGTTTCCATTAGTCCTGGAGCTGGATCATCAGAAAAGACTTTAAAATTTAAGTGAAATTTGTCAGCAAGTAGTTTAAGATCCTTTTCTATAAGTTTGTGCTGTCTAAAAATTCTATTTTTATTCCTGCTTATTAATAACAACGTATCTATTTTGTCGTTCTGATTCACAGCAAGATAGCTATCGTAAAAGTTATGAAAGTGATTAGCCAAAAATTGAATCTCCAGAGGATTAGTGTGTCCGCAATCTGGTACTTTAGGTACGTAAATAATGTCGGCTTTGATCCAGCCAGTAACAATTCGGCTACTGTGCAAGCCCAGAACACCCAGGAATTCAGCTAACTTAACCGATCTGTTCTCAATGCAGTGGATTTTAATGTTAGGATGTTTAATTAGAAACTCTAGAAAGAGAGCAAGTCGAGAAATATCTTCAACTAGTCGGTGAAAATACCCTTCTCCCCAGAATGCGGAAATAACAAAACCTCTTCGATTTCTGGTAAAAAGGTCATGAAGAAAGGAAGGCTGCTATGTTTTTTTAAGCAGTCGTTTGCCCTAAAGTGCAGACTTCCACAAAGTGGTTCACCATAATCAGACACCAAACCATACCGATAAATTTGCATCAAGTTAAACATTTTATCTTTGTTTTGTTTTATGAGGTCAAGGATGGGCTCGTGTAGTTTTCGAGGTGTTATAGAGTCGCAAAAATTTTCTGAGAATGGATTGTCGAAGGGATCCTTAGACGGCATCCAATTGCACAATGGTTGTTTACATGAAGCTGTATAATACTTGTTGATGAGCAGATTGCTCCGAAGTAAATTATCTTGTGATTTTTCTTCTACCCATGGCAATGTGAGAGATGATACACAACTAAAATTTTGCAGTTTTATAAAGTAATTTGTGTCATTTTTAAACACAACTGTTTTTTCAGATGACTGATAAGTATATAGCTTGGAGGCTTCCGAATTGAGAAAATTAAACCTTTGGATTTCTAGCTTTTTGTTTATCAATGATATTTTTTCTAAAATATTGGCAGGATTGAATTGAAAGTTTTTGAGTTGTTGTTTAAAACGAACAGGAAACACACGAACCTTTTTGATTTTGTAATTTAAAGTAATCCAGTTTTGTATCACTATGCAACCAATGAAAACAAAAATAAACATTGCACTCAAACGCAAAAATGGTTTTAAGCGAACCATTACTCCGTGCCAGGTTAAGTAACGATTATAATGCATCTAACATGAACTATCTGAGTAATCTCGTACAAAAACAAATTTATTTGTGCGACACTCAGATTGAAAGCGCAAAGCCACTTCTGCTCTCTTAACGTAACAGCAAGCGTGCGTTATTTCTCTAGGGGGATACAGGGGGAAGTAATACATAAATTACATATAGCTATTTTAAAACTAAATACTAAACAACCTGCTAGATAGGAAGAATTTCTAGAGCAGCGATCGTATTTTATTTCTACAAATCCATTCTAAAAAACAAATCACACTACGAATTCCGCATTTTTACTTCCAAAATAGTTGTAGACAAAACAATCTCAAAGTAAAGCATTTAGCTAAGCTAAAACCTTTTTATGAAGTATAGTCATATCCTGCCATTGTCATCCGTCTTCAAAAGTTAAAATTGAAGATGGGAGAACTACTGGAAAAGACAGTTACTCGTCTTAACTCCAGTTAGTTACTCCAGTTTTCCATGCAGATTCAGATGCTACTTTCTAGCCCAATAAATAAAAACTGATCTCTCTGCTTTTTCTGCTGTTTATTGAAGGATTAGAGGCAGAGATGTGATTGTCCTGCGTCAGGCGCTTCAATATCTGGCTTCGAAAACTAATGAAAAAAAAACTCTTGGTATCTGGATGGCACTATGCACTGGAATGCAGTTGCAGAGTTGGCCGCTAACATTTGCTTATAGTATACATGGTGGAACTGAACTACATTTTCGATGAATGATAGAAGCAGTCTCATAGCATAAAGCTGAGATAAAAGCATTAAACGCAACGTATTGTACATCCTACAGTTTTCTCATAAAAATCATACTTTTAGTAGAACACATTACACTTATTTATTTTGTGTATGCAAAGTATATTTAAAAAAATCATAAAGTTATTATTTTAATAAATAAGTCAACTATCTATCTAATATATAAAATTAATACAAAGACCAACTTAAAAATATCTCATCATGTTAAAGTTTTAACTGACAAACACTCACGCTTGTATTCAGTAAGCCGTGAATCCCTCAGTGCTTTCTCGGACTCCCAAAGCACCCCCAATGAGTAAAATCTTAGATGCGCCATTGCGTTGCTAACCTCATTGTTTTTATTTATTTTTTGCCTTTACACAAAGATAACACAGATGTTTTGTTTCGTGTGCGTGGACGAGTCAGAGAAAGAGGTAGATAGAAAAAAAGGAGAGGCAAAAAAGAGGTAGATATAAAGAGAGAAGAAAGTAGAGAGAGGAGAAAAAAGAAAGAGGTAGATAAAATTAGAAGAGAAAATAGAAAAAAATAAAAAATAAAAAAGTGGTAGCTAGAAAGAAAGGAAAAGAGAAAAAATAGCTAGAAAAAAGTTAAAAAATTCAGATAAAAAAAAGAAAGAAAATAATAATAAAGATTTTTGTTCAACAAATATTATTATAAACACCCTTATATTAATTTCATAGCCAGTCTTATTTGCTTGCTTACTTGATTGTTTGCTTGCTTGAATGTTTGAAAATCTTGAAACTGAAAATTAATTAACTTTCCGTCATCCAATTGAACTGAAATTTGAAATATAGGCACAATCCTCATTAAAAAAATTTTTATTTTAAAACAATTGCCAGTGATTAAAAAATGTCTACAGCGCAACAACTTGGTACACCAACAAGCATTTTTCTAAATTTCAATACTTAAAAAAAAACAATTACATAAGTCTCAGTAAGACAATAACACATATTACAACACCGACTGCTTTTTGCAAGTTTATCCAAAACTTCTTGAGGACCAATGGTTATTTCTCTATCTTTGCTAAGGAAAACAAGTCCAACTATTTATTTATCACTAGTAGAGTTTCGATGTAAGATTTAATTTTTTTTAATGTCGAAAACGTTTTTCAGCAGTAGCAGTTAAAACAGGTAAAGTTGTCAATAATTGGAGAAGACTCTTAACATTTGAATAAAATATCTCATTGCAGGCCATAAATGAGCTAATTACTCAAGTTTGTGTTTTTTCGTTCTGGATTTTCTTCCATTTTTGTTGCCACAAAGAAAACTCAGAATTCAAAATCCTTAAATCTTAAAACGTTTTACGCTGAGTGATGCATTTCATAATTTTGTTTCTTTTTAAGGCTCATCTCATTATTAACACATTAATTCTTTTAAACTAAAAATTTACTCGGCAGAACCATTTATAATGAAGTGATCAAATTCGCGATCAAATTATAAATCTCTCTTTCAATTGTGAACACAAATGATCTAAAAAAGCAAAAACTGGGCTCTTTTATAACATTCTTTGGCATTTCTGGCTGTTACATCGTCTTGGTTTGAATAAGCCGATACTAATCTAGATGAAACAATGACTTCACCCCTAACGGATTTCAACATCTCCTGTGAAGCATGGGATAAACATTAAAATTTTAATCTGCATTAGCACGAATTATTTTTTCACATTACCATTGAATTAGTGGTAATTGAAAACCTAATGATTTGTCAGAAAAATTGATAGATTTGAATGTATCTTTGTGTAGATCAATGAGGAAGAAATCATAAATAAATAATATCAAGTATTAATTATACACGGCTTATGAAAGCTCTCCAATTGCTGTAAATTACGTTTCTACCTCAAAGAATTACAATGTTTTGTAGCGTAACTTTTATTTGAAATACAATAAATACAAATAAGACATTACGTTCTTTTTTTCCAGCACATATTAATTGTTTTTACTTACGTGGAAAAAATCGATGTAACCCAATCCAGACACGATTCAAACAAATGTCAATGTTTATAAAACTGCGAGTACGCAAATGTTTGCAAAATGTTGATACGATAAAATGTTTCTTTGTTGTCCTTGCAAGTCAAGGCGTCACAGGTGCACCGCCGCGTTTCTTTTGTGATCAGCTCTCTTGGCAACTACGTTGCGAAGTGTATTTCAACTTTCTATTTTTAGATACCCTGTTTGGACAAGATGTTTTAGTCTTTCAAATATTATTCAGTCAATCAGAAACACTAATATGGCGCCTTTTAGTGTAGTTCGAAGGCATTTTGCTACAAAGCAACGATGCAGAATGGGCCTCGCGGAAAATCAGTTAATTACACCAAAGTTGTAAGAAAAAATTAAACGGGCTTCAGGAATTATGGACTACAAGACCAGTGTAAGATGAAGATGGTTCATCTTACGTATTTTCGTGATATTTGTTTATTTTATTATGTGTGCAATATATATATATATATATATATATATATATATATATATATATATATATATATATATATATATATATATATATATATATATATATATATATATATATATATATATATATATATATATACATATATATATATATATATAAATATATATATATATATATATATATATATATATATATATATACATATATATATATATATATAAATATATATATATATATATATATATATATATATACATATATATATATATATATATATATATAAATATATATATATATATGTATGTATATTTCTGCTCTTGTGACATTGTATGTGCGTCTAATTTTTTTATCATACTTTATATATATATATATATATATGTGGATGTTTGAATATATATATATATATATATATGTATATATATATATATATATATATATATATATATATATATATATATATATATATATATATATATATATGTATATGTATATATATATATGTATATATATATATGTATATATATATATGTATATATATATATATATGTATATGAATACCGGCCATTTCGTCGCCGTGAGCATTAAGCAACACCACCCGGATACATATATCACAGACTGTGGCACCGCTAATGTCTATACAACGACTTCTTGCCATCTCTGTGTTATGCTTATACAGTACCGTGATGTCAGTCTGCGGTGTCGCAATGAATTGGAGTCGTGTTCGATGGAACAAAGTTTTCATTACAATCGATATAGGGAGGCAATTTTTTTTATAACCAGTCAATAATAATAATAATACGAGACCGTTGTGCAAATAGCAAAAAAGCGCATGTTCTTGCAGTATCATTTTTGAAGGTACTACCTTCAAGGTAGGGAAGGTTTGTTCGATTTTTTTGTAAGAAAAGATCTACTTTTAAAACATGTTTTATAATGTAGTTGCTCGCAGTTGCTGTTCCAGTTTGTTTACCAAATTCCTACTAAATGTGGATAACAAATTTCCAGACCAAAATGAGCTTTTTCATACTGACAATTATCTTAAAATTAAAAGTCTACAAATTAGTCAAAGTACAAATATGGGATTTGATTTGTTCAAAAGTTAAAATAAATTCTAATAAATATTATAAATTTTCATCGCTGGTGATTTTAACTCATGTAATTTCATTTTCTTAGCTGTTTATGAAATATTTTCACAATACGTGGCTGGCTGGGTTCTATCCCATTTCTACCTGGTGCTGTTTTCAATTGAAAATTAGAACCAACAACGATCTTGAAGGGTGGAATAATGGTCTAAAACAACTGGCAAACCACAACATCAACCTCTACGCTTTTTGCTCCGTGCTTGAAAAAGAAGCACGGATGATAATGATTCAAGAGCAATTTGTAAACCTGAATCAAATTCAAAGAAAAGAAACAGTAGAGTTTGAAATTGTGGAACAATTTTATTAAAAAAATATTAATTCCCTCAATTGCATAAAAAATTAACTGATTTATTAAAGTTTAGCAATAAAATAAATAAATAAATAAAAATGACGTTTTAATTGTTCATGTTAATTAAGTTCTTTTGACTTTGAAGCATTCCCAACGTTTAGGAAAAGTTTTGAGCATTTGAGTTTTGAACAAACCACGTTATTATTTATTTTCTCAAAACATTTAGTTTGTTTCTGTAATATAGCAGTCTAATATAGCTCAACTCGACACCGTGTAATATCTCAGCACTGCATATGTAAAACGGATCGACTAAGCCGTTGTGTGGATAACTCCGCCTCACTAATTGCGAGCCAGTCCCAAGCCTGGAGAAAGGAGGAGGGAAAAGTAAATAGGATCAAATTCTGATCCACGACAGGAAGTACTTAAGTGCTTCCTACATACAGCCATTAGAGTCTTAAAACACCTGGTGTAAAGGACTTTAAACTATTATAAAAAAAACCGTTGTGTGGATAATTTGTTACTTTTCAAGTTATAGCGGCAGGTAACTATCAATAAAAATCTCCCCTAGCGACTACAGCGGAACGACTTCAATACAATATCACACCGCAGACTGATATCACGGTTCTGTATAAGTATAACACAGAGAGGGCAAGAAGTTGTTGTATAGACAGTAGATGTGGCAGTCTGTGATACATGTAGCCTTTGATGTCATGGCGTTTCGGTTCGTGAGCGAAATCAAATTTGATTTGTTTTATTGTTTCACGTGGAAACTGTGAGTTTTTTTTTCTTTTCTTCTGTATTCCCTTTTCTAAACCTTTCTTTCTCTAATAATGTACTCTAGGGATTTCTTATTAAGCCTCTCTCAATCTTCTATTCTGCCCACTCACACTGTTCGCCTTAAGATTTATTATCTTGATATTATTAACCTAAATTATATCAGAAAATTTAAACGTATTGCTAAGTGCAATTCTTCTTTCCCTGATCTCTCTATATCAAATCCTTTTAAAATAAACAATCTTAAAACTAATAATAGTCATAATAATAATAATAATCCTAGTTCTAGCCTTAATATAGCCACTCTTAATAATCGTTCTCTAAATAATAAATCACTCTTTATCTCGGAGCTAGCCCTGTTTAACTATCTTGATCTCTTTCTCCTGACTGAGACCTGGCATGAATCTGCTGCTTCTCCTTCTCTCCTTGCTTCTGTTCCTACTGGCTTCTCTTGTTGAGCAGGCTAGGCCTCCTACTAATCCTTTTTCTGCTCAACATTCTTCCTATGGTGGCATATGCCTTCTCTTCAAGTCTTCTTACTCTGTCTTTCTCAATTCTTCTACTAAATTTTCATCTTTTGAATGCCTCTTTACTTCTGTTAAAATTAATTCTTTTAAGTTCAATTTAATAGGTATCTATAGGCCTCCTAAATGCTCTAAACCACAATTTTTGGAGGATTTCTACAACCTTTCTGAATCTCTTTTCTCTCTATCTACTCCTTCTATTATCATTGGGGATTTTAATATTCCTATTAATAAAACCAAGGACTTTTTTGTTTCTCAATTTCTTGAAATCTTATATACTTTTAACTTCTTTCAGCATTGTGACTTTCCGACTCTTAATCGGGGTAACACATTGGATCTTATTACTTCTCCTCTTTTCTCTAATATAAGCAATCTTTCACCTGTTAATCTTCACTTCACTGATCACCATTTTATTTTTTTCACCTTACCTCTATCACAACCTTTAATTAATCTTACTTCAGTCACTAAAAGTTGTTGGTCTAGATTTGATCAAATTCAATTTTCAAATTTATTTCTCACCTCTGGGTTTTCTTCTTCGTTCACCGATGTTGATTCTTTTATGGACAATCTCAATCTGACGATTTCATCTATACTGGAAACTTTGGTTCCTTTTGAGACGTTTAAGTTTCGACTCTTTTCTAAAAAAAAGCTCCTTGGTTTGGCCGTGATTTTGTTCTCTTGAAGCAATCTGCACGTAAAGCTGAGCGAGCTTATCGTTCTAAATAATCTAAGGGTTCTTGGTACGAGTGGCAATACCATCTCAAACAATACCATAACCTCATCTTTACTAAGCATTCTTCCTTTTTGAGAAAATCTATTGTTCTTGCTTCTAGCTCGAGGAATAGGTGGTCTTCTCTTTCTAAACTCCTTAATAAAAAATCTCCTCCTCCCTCTTTTTTTCCTGATGACTATCACAATTTTCTTACTACGAAAATTGAAAACATCAGATCTTCTAACAATAGTCAAACCCCTATTTTTTCTAAATTCTCTACTGAAACTTTTACTTTTTTTTCTCCTATTACACTTGACTATCTTACTAAACTTATTAACTCTATGTCTTCTTCTACTTGCTCTTTGGATCTCATTCCTACTACTATCTTTAAAGAGCTTTCTTCTGTTCTTTATCCAATTTTACTTGATTTAATTAATCTCTCTTTATCTACATCTGTGTTTCCCTCTGTTCTCAAGTCCTCTTTTATTATCCCTACTAATAAAAATGCCTCTCTTGATCCTTCTTCTCTATCTAGCTATAGGCCTGTCTCTAACCTATCCTTTATCTCTAAAATTATGAAAAGAGTTGTGTATGAGCAAATAAGTGCTTATCTAACTGCTTTCTCACTTTTTCCCTCTTCTCAACCTGGCTTCAGACCTGGCCACTCTACTGAAACTGCTCTACTTAAGCTTCATAATGACCTCATTGTTTCTTCTGACTCTGGCCTCTCTACCATTCTTCTTTGTCTTGATTTTTCATCTGCATTTGATACAGTTGATCACTCACTGTTCTTGGATGTACTTGATAAATCTTTTAATATAACTAGTGACGCTCTCCGGTGGGTTAAATTTTATCTATCTGGTAGATATTCCTATGTTTCTATTGAATCTTCTAAATCTACTCCTGTATCTTTGAGCTATGATGTGCCTCAAGGGTCTATTCTTGGTCCTTTACTGTTTATTCTCTATACTTCCAAACTTCCTCATATTATATCTTCTCACTCTCTCAATAGTCAAATGTACGCTGATAACTCTTATGTCTATTCTACTTTCTCTAACTCTTCTCTTGATTCTGTTTTTAATCAAATAGCTGCTTGCTTTCAATCTATTATATCCTGGAGTTCTTCTATGTGTCTCAAACTTAATCCCGACAAGTTTGAACTAATCTATTTCAATAAGTCCTCTAAATCCTCTTCCTTTGGTTTTGCCACCACCATCTTCTCTTTCCATTTCTCCTTTTCCTTTGATTTGTAGCTTAGATTTCTCTTTGACTCCAACTTGTCTCTAACCCCCCAAACTGCATCTGTTACTAAATCTTGTTACTTCCATATTCGCCGTATTAAGCAGCTTCGTCCACTTCTGGATGACCCTTCTCTGCAACTTCTAGTTTCTTCTCTTGTCCTGTCTCGAATTGACTACTGCAATTCACTATATTATGGTCTTCCTGACACTACCCTCTATCCTCTCTCTAAAGCCTTCAACCCGGCTGCGCGCTTAGTTTCTCGCACCTCCTACTCCTATCATATCTCTCCATCTCTTGTTCTTCTCCATTGGCTTCCTCTCAGATATAGGGTGATTTTTAAAATCTGTTTAATAATGTATAAAATAAAAAATTGTCTTTCTCCCCTCTACTTAACTAATTTAATACATATCCCTCCTAAGTCTGGTCTTCGTTCTTCCTCTCTTAGTCACTTTCGCGTCTTCACTATTAAGCATTCTTTTGCTAAACGTTCTTTCTCCTACTCTGGTCCCTATTTCTGAACCTCTCTTCCTTTTTCTCTTACTAACTCTACTTCTTTCACAGTTTTCCGTCGTGGACTTAAAACATATCTGTTTAATAAGTTCACGACCGAGCGCTATTGAACACTACGGAATGAGCGCTATACAAATTTTGCTTGATTGATTGATTGATCCGGGTGGTGTTGCTTAATGCTGGTCTCCAACTGCATTCGCCGGGCGGGTGGCTTCGTGTGGTGGGGTAACTCTAGTTGCTCCTAAGCGACAGAATTTTACCCGTCGCGACTGTGAGGTTTTTGGTCGCGAAAGTGGGCGATTTCGTCGCGCTCCGGGCCGATTCGTGCAGGGTTGGCGTTTTCGTCGCGACTTGGCGACGAAAATGCTCACGGCGACAAAATGGCTCTCGCGACGACTTGGCCTGTACCCATGTATATATATATATATATATATATATATATATATATATATATATATATATATATATATATATGTATATGTATATGTATATATATATATAATTGTTATTTGTTTTTTTCCTATTAGGGGTTTTCAGTTCATAGAAATTAAAATAAAAACATGTTTTTTTCTGATAAGAGAAATTTTAATTATCAAAAGATTTGTTAGAGCTGTGTTAAATTCTACAAAGTGAGATAATTCAGATTTTGAGTTAAGTAATAGATTATATTTGTTATATATATATGTTTGTATAAATAAATAAATATATATATATATATATATATAAATATATATATAAATATATATATATATATATATATATATATATATATATATATATATATATATATATATATATATATATATATATATATATATATATATGTGTGTGTGTGTGTGTGTGTGTGTATATATAAGTTTTATTCTATTTCCTTTTTGCCATATCATGAACAAACAAACTTATATTAACAATTTATAATCAGAAAAGATCTAGTAAGTGTTTTAGCAACCACTTAGGTAGATTATAATTATTACTATTTAATTAGAATAATAAAGATATAACATTGGCGACCAGGATGTCAAAGGACCAAGATTCAAACATAGCACAATTACTTAAGTTTCTAATTGATAAAGAAGCTCGAGAAAAACAAGAAAAACTTGAAAAAGAGGCTCGAGATAAGGAAGAGAAACTTGAGAGGGAAGCTCGAGAAAAACAAGAAAAAGAGGCTCAAGAAAAAGAAGAAAAGAGAATTGAAAAAGAAGAAACTGAAAAATCTTCAGTTAATCTCAATGATACAGGACAATAGATCCGTCAAAGTAAGACCAGACCTCTACAAACGAATTGAGCAATTTGTTTACGATTCAGATCAAGGCCTTACATTCACTGATTGGATTGGGCGATTTGAAGAAGCTGTTCAGTCAGTCGGAGGCGAATCAATGAGCGATTCAGAAAAAAGAGCAACTCTGACCGGGAAGCTTCAACAAAACGAATACACACTACTTAAGGGTAGTATATTGCCGAGAACAATCGAGAATCTAAACTATGAGGAGACAAAAGGTTGGTTAGAAAAACTGTTTGGTAATAAAAAAAGCATTCATCAAAGACGGTTTGATTTTGAAAACGTCCAAATAAGGGACTCAGAGACTTTCAGGGCATTTGGCACAAGAGTGAACAGGCTGTGCAACGAAGCACAATATAAAAATTTTACAAAAGAAGCCAGTATGTGCTTACATTTTATATGGGGATTGAAGGATCCGAAATATTTAAACCTTAGTAAGGTTAATCACTATTCAGAAAAATCACCTAAAAAAATCTCCCAGCCAAGAAATCCGGGGTTCATCCGTAAACAAAAATGTTTGTTTTCGCTGTGGAAAACCGGGACATTTTGCTGCCAACTGCAGAACTGATGATAGAAGTCCCAAAAGACTTTTCAGTAGAAAGAGAAGTCCAAGCTTAAGGAGGAGTCCAAGTCTGTTGTATAGACGAAACGAAATACGGGAAATCAAGACAATTTCCAGCAAGCGAACAGTTATAGCAGCCAATAGAAGATACACCACTGTGAAATTTGGTGATGTCGAAATTAGGATGCAACTGGACTCCGGAGCCGATGTCACAATCATCAGTACAAAAACTTGGGTGAAGATTGGTTCACCACGGCTAGATAAAGCAACAACAAAAATTGGTGCTGCAAACGGTACTGATATTCAAGTACTAGGTGAATTTCAAACCAAATTTTCGTGCGCAGGATACACAGGCAATGGACGCTGTTTTGTGGCCAAAAATACAACACAACTTCTAGGAATTGACTGGATGGATCAACTTCCACCAATGATAAAAGCGTTTGATGCAATCTGTTGTTCTGTTGCAGAAAAGCCTTCGCAGGAAGAAACCAGTTTAGCTGTTCGTTTACAAACAGAGTTTCCAAATGTTTTCAAAGAAGACTTGGGCCATTGCAGTAAAAAGAAAGCAAGATTGCTCCTTAAGTCAGAGTCTCAGCCAAAATTTTGCAGACCACGAAAAATACCTTTTGCTTACGAAGAAATAACCATTAGGGAACTTGAAAGACTAGTCAATGTAGGAGTTCTTAAAAGAGTTGAATACAGTCACTGGGTGGCACCGATTGTGGTTGTTCCAAAGAAAAGCGGAACGGTGCGCATCAGTGCTGATTTTAAAACAGGCCTTAACGACGCGCTTGAGATGCACCAACATCCACTTCCAACACCGGATGAAATTTTTTCAAAATTAAACCAAGGAGCTTGGTTTACTCAAGTAGATTTTGCTGATGCATATCTACAGTTGGAAATGGATGAATCGTCAAAAGAGCTCGTTACGATCAACACTCCTAAAGGTCTATATCAGTACCAGAGACTTCCCTTTGGAGTAAAAAGTGCACCAGGTATTTTCCAGGAAACAATGGATAATTTAACTTCAGGGTTAAAAGGTTGTGCGGCTTACCTTGACGATGTAATTGTGACCGGCACAACATTGGAAGAACACAATATCAATGTTCTTGAACTATTCAAACGGATTTCAGATGTTGGTTTTAGAGTCAAGATGGACAAGTGCTCTTTTGCCAAGAAAGAGATTAAATTTCTAGATCATATTATCAGCAAAGAAGGCAGAAAACCAGACCCAGAAAAGATAACCGCAATTGTAGAAATGCCCCCACCAAAAAGACAGAAAACAGTTAAAATCGTTTTTCGGGTATGGCTAGTTACTATTCTGTTTTTTTACCAAAGATGAGACAAATGAGAGGCCCACTAGATGAATTTGAAAAAAATGAGAAATTTGAATGGCTAAGAGTACACCAGGAATCTTTCACAAGCCTTAAGAAGGTGTTACAATCAAATTTATTGCTGACGCATTATGATCCCAAAAGAGACATCGTAATAGCTGCTGATGCATGTGAATACGGAAATGGAGCAGTGATTTTACACAGATTTCTTAATGGAACAGAAAAAGCAGTCGCTCATGCAGGCCGTTCGCTGACCCAAGCAGAAAAGAATTACGGCCAAATAGAAAAAGAAGCTTTGGCCCTAGTTTTTGCAGTAAGAAAATTCCATAGATTTGTTTATGGAAAGCGGTTTACGCTTTTGACCGATCCCATGCCTCTCTTGTCAGTATTTGGTTCAAAAAAAGGAATATCTGCACACGCTGCAAACAGACTACAGAGATGGGAACTGATACTCTTAGCTTATGATTTTGAGATCGAATATCGACGAACAGCAAATTTTGGTCAAGCTGATGCCTTATCAAGACTCATTGATTCAAAAAAAACAACAGGAAATGAGGATTTGATAATAGCAGGTGTAAACGAAGACATCACAATGATACAAGAGGATACGATGAGACAATTACCTGTTAGTAAGAAAGATATTCAAATTATGACAGAAGAAGACTCTGAACTCAGAGAGTTAAGTGAGATCATTAAAAAAGAATTTTGGCCAAAAGTTAAACCTGGATCAAACTGGAATGCATTCCAAAGTAAAGCAACTGATTTGACTTTACATGATGGCATTCTATTTATGGGTGTAAGAGCAGTAATTCCAAAAAAACTGCAACAGCGTATATTGAGGATGCTACATCAGGGTCATAAATTACGAGAATGAAAATGCTGGCCAGACAGTCGGTGTATTGGCATGGAATCGATAGAGATATTGAAAGTATGGTGAAAACCTGTGATGCATGTCAAAAAGCAGCTATAATGCCCATAAAAAACACGTTGTCACCATGGCCTGAACCATCACAGGCCTGGGAGAGAATTCACATTGATTTTGCGGGACCAATGGAGAATTCAATGTTTCTGGTTGTTGTGGACGCATATTCAAAATGGCCAGAAATAATACAAATGAGTGCGGCTACCTCAACAACGACAATTCGCGAGCGGAACAGAATGTTTGCTCGGTATGGATTTCCCAAGACATTGGTATCAGATAACGGAACACAATTTACTTCTATGGAATTTGAAAGATTTTGTCAATCAAAATTTATCAGTCATATCCGAATACCTCCTTTTCATCCACAAAGTAATGGTCAAGCAGAAAGATTTGTTGATACTTTCAAAAGAACCATACAAAAGCTAAAAGGTGAAGGAATTACCGAGGAATTGGTGCAAAAGTTTTTGTTGTGTTATAGATCTACACCATGCCCATCTAGTCCACATCAAAAATCTCCCGCAGAAATTTTTTTGGGGAGACAAATTAGAACACCACTATCAGACTTACAACTAAGTACTAAAAAAGACGAAAAGTATTCAGAAAAAAAAATCTTGCATGAAGAGACAGTTTGACAAAAGGAATGGGGCAAGACCGAGAATTTTTAAAGAACAAGATGCGGTGTACGCTAGAGATTATAAAAATCCAAGCCATCCCAGATGGATACCAGGGAAGATTTTAAAAAGAATTGGAAAAACGGTTTACGAAGTCGAGATTGACAGAAGGATTACAAAAAGGCATACAAATCAATTAAGACCAAGGAATTTAGATTGGGCACTTAAAGAAATGTTTGAGACATTCGACATGCCAGTACCCGTTCACGATAAAAGTGATGGAGAGAAAGCCCCGGTAAGAATTGTGTTCCCAGGAGAGGAAGAAATGTTGGAACCAAACATAAACGCAACCCCTCGGGTTACGGAGAATGAGGATGGAGAGAATAGACAAGGAGACCATGTTCCGAGCCATATGGATAATGAAGCCAATCCGAAGGAATTGACACACATTCCAACAGGAATAGAACCGGAGGCAAGACCTAAACGTTATTGCAACCCTCCAAAACGGATAGTACTGGACCCCAGTAGAAAATCATATAATTTTCTATAAAGAGGGGGAGGTGTTATATATATATATATGTTTGTATATATAAATATATATATATATATATATATATATATATATATATATATATATATATATATATGTATATATATATATATATATATATATATAACCTAAAATTAATATGCAAAGAGATTTTACAGATGGCACATTGTCTCTGTTCAATATATCTGATGTTGGTGATGTTCAATCAAATAGAATCAAACTTGATATTAATACTTTGATTTGTTCTGATCCAGCCAATGCAGGGGCTGCACAACCGAGTCTGCAGTCTGCAAATATTCAACTTGCTATAGAACATCAGATTGAAAATGCTGTCTCTGATGAAAACAAATCCGGACACGTAAATGACAAAGATACAAAAGAATGTTGTTCATTCAGGGTCGTGTCCGCTGATGACGTCAATATTGATAATTGTTTTTCTCCCTTACATGCATCTGATGGAAATAACCAGGATGGTGATTTAAAAGGCACCTCAATTACAGATAGCATTATGCTTGATTTAAAGTGCGACGATATGCATCCTTCTACAATATGTTTTTCTTCCTCCCAAGCTTCTGAAATATGTAACATTGATGGTGATAAAAAAGGCGCCTCATCTACAGATGACTTGTTGCAGGGATTTAAAAATGTAGATACATGTTGCTTGTCGGGTTTGCCTGGTCAAAGTCTCGTTGATCGAACAGATGTTGAGTTTTATGATGGTTGTTTATCCGGTTGCCATGATTCCGTCCGAATGCACCGGATAAAGGGCTGTGCAGAGATTTCTCAGGTGGATGACGGATCTTCTGGAGTGTCTGTTGATGGTGCATGTGTTTCAGAGGGGATATCTGGTCCGTTGAGCTTGTCTCACTTAACTGATAACATTAATATTACAATTAGACGGAGGAGATGATATTGTTTTGATATGATATATAAGCCTCTTTGTCTGTTTCACATTTCTTAAAACTTTTGATGAATTTTATAAATTTAAATTATTATCTCTCGATTTAAATTAATATAATTTTTAAATTATTTTTATTTTGATTTTATTATTATTATTTTATTTTTATTATTATTTTAGTAATTATTTTCTGCTTAATTTAACGTTCATCGTCCCGATTTTAATTATTATTATGTACTGTATGTATTAACTTTTAGTTACATTAAGACAATCAAAACAACCCTGACGATGGCCGCAATGGCTGAAACTTGCAAGTTGGTTGCTAATAAAACGTTTGATTTTAGATTTAGTAAAAGTGTTTTCTCTCACTTAAAATATTTTAAGCGTTTAATTGACAAAACCGTGTCTTCTAAATGGCGTGTATATTTCAACAGAGCATGTTTAAATGAACATTTAGTGCCGAAATACTGTAAAATATATATGTGTATATATATAAGTTTTATTCTATATCCTTCTTTGCCATATCATGAACAAACAAACTTATATTAACAATTTATAATCAGAAAAGATCTAGTAAGTGTTTTAGCAACGACGTAGGTAGATTATAATTATTACCATTTAATTAGAATAATAAAGATATAACAATATTCAACAAAGAATATTAAGGTTAAAAATAATTCGAGAAATATTGTGTTATAAATAACTTCGACTTTAACGTTACGAATCGCTAGAAAGCATATTTGTCTACGTTTACATTGGTGACCTCGACGTATTTACGCATTTTCATCCGTAAATATATTTTCTGAAGTTGTTTGATCACAAGTGACCGAATTTTTTTTTCTTTTGTGAAAGATGTCTGACAAGAAATTCATTGCGATGGGACAGGCTCTAGGCTATTCCGGAGTGGATTTAGGAATTACGTCAAAGAGTTAAAGGATGAAGAAAGGGTTAAGAGAATGGAGGAACGGGAAGAAAAAAAGGCTCAGCAGGAGCGGGAAGATAAAATAGCGCAACAAGAACGTGAAGATAAAATAGCGCAACAAGAACGGGAAGATAAAATAACTCAACAAGAACGTGAACGTGTATGTGAAGATAAAATAGCTCAACGTCAACATGAATTAGAATTGAAGAAGCTGGAATTGAAAGCTCTAACAAAAAAGAGCCAAAGCCGACGGTAGAGGTAACAAAGATTCCATATCCATAGTTCTCGGAATGTGACGACGTGGACGCTTTTCTGCTCCGTTTTGAGGCATTGGCCACGGCAAATGATTATCCAAAAAAGGGTTGGGGAATGCTTCTGGGTTCTCTGCTAAGTGCGAAGACATTGGAAGTGTTTGGCCAACTCAGCGATAGTCAGATGCAGGATTACGGGTCGGTAAAAGAGGCACTCCTTTGTCGTTTTGGGAAGTCGGCAGAAGACTACCGCATAAAGTTTCGAGAGTCAAAGCTTGAACCAGAAGAGACTTGGGAACAGTATCTAGTGCGACTAGATAGTAACCTCAGGCGCTGGGTGGATCTCGCGGGTACAAGAAACTTATTGTTTTTGTTTTTAAAGGAGCAGTTCATTGGAAAGTGTCCGTCGGGAATGGCTGAATATTTGTTGGAGAAAGAAAGCGGTGCCGTCAATGAGTTAAGTCGCTGGGTCAACAAGTACAATCAAGCTCACCCAGAAAACAAAATTAGCAAAAATCGAAAACATAAGCAGGATTAGCGGAAATCGTAGTCAACCAGACATTGACTCGGGAATGGTTGGACCAAACTGTTACAATTGCAATAAGCTGGGCAATATGGCAAAGGATTGTCATCAAGTTGGACATTTGGCAAGGGACTGCAGGCATGGCACTCAAGCAACTCCAGTCATGTGCCAAGCGCGTAGAGAGGCCACCATGATACCACCATGCAAAGATTCTGGAGTAGTGAATGCATGCGCGCCATGGTGATGGAAGGTAAAATGAATCAGGTCCAATTAAAATTCTGGCTGCGTTTCACCTGTAATAGCGGATGGTTATTTCCACTCAGGAGAAAAGTTTAGATTAACCAGAGGGTTTGTGAACAAAAAACCGATAAACGTTTTGAGGGACACTGGCTGTACTGCTATAATGGTAAAGTAATCATTAGTGCACCCGCGTCAGATGACCGGAAGAACAAGACCCTGTGTTTTGATCGATGGCACAGTTTGGGTAGCTCCAACAGCAGTGGTAAAAATCAAAACAGACTGGTTCAGAGGAACCAGAGAGGTTGTGTGCATGAAAAACCTACTTTGCGATCTCGTGCTGGGAAATGTTGAAAGAGTAACTAGTGTGGATGCAATGGCTGCAGGGAAACGCTTTGGTCTGAAACCACAGAAACCCACTCCTAACTACGACAACACACAGAGAAATGATCGGGTAAATTATAGAAAGACGTCGGCTAACTCGGATCTGTATCAAAGCATGAAAAGAAACACGTCTGCCACTTCAAAGTTGGGAAATAAAGTTGAGGCAAACGTTCAAGCTTTGAATC
Organism: Erpobdella octoculata; assembly: GCA_963978895.1. Lineage (NCBI taxonomy): Eukaryota > Metazoa > Annelida > Clitellata > Hirudinida > Erpobdellidae > Erpobdella > Erpobdella octoculata. The sequence continues at coordinate 24,550,647 of OZ022239.1, forward strand.
CGCCAAAAGAAAGACCAAGGCTCAATTTTCTGCCTAAAAGCCAACATGGAGGGGAGGGGAAAAATGAAAAGTTGAATTCGGCAATCTTCGGAGACGCCAGCCCTGTTGAAACAACACGCAGAAATAGAGATTGAGAATAGGTTTAAAGTAAACTACATCAAAGGCAAGGAAAACATCGGTGCTGACTTTCTTAGTCGTCAAGAAAGTTACGATGAAATCAAAATCGCTGACGCGTTCCTTTTTTAGAAGAGGGAGGATATGTAAGATGAAGATGGTTCATCTTACGTATTTTCGTGATATTTGTTTATTTTATTATGTGTGCATTTTATAATGATTGGATATGTTTAAACAATAGTCGTTTATGTATGTATGTATATATATATATATATATATATATATATATATATATATATATATTAATGTAAAATCGCTGATTTTATTAGGAACAATAATTACTGATTATTATTTAGAGATTGGAAGGTATAAATAGCCTTAGCAAAATTTCATTTATTATTTTCCAATAAACTGCAAAACCATTCTATTGAGCCCGGTATACGTTTTGGTGATATCGTAACATTGGTGATCAGAAGTAGGATACAAGAATGGTTTTGAAATCATTGGATGAGCTTTGGGCGAGTGAAATGAAAGACGAGCTGGAGAAACGTGGCCTGAGCGATACAGGTAAAAAGGTCATGATGATGAGCCTGTCAAAGACGGTCATGATAAGGAACCTTGCAAAGATGCTCAAGATGAACCATGCAAAGATGGTGACAGTGATACAGTCGGTTTGGACGTCAAAAACCAAACTAAAGAAGATGAGAAGAATGTTGAAAACGAAATGCAAAACGATGAGGATGAATGTGAGGATGATTATTATAATAATGGCAATAACAACTATGGCTTTCACCCATACAGCGACTGTTCTGAAACGGAAGCCTCCATAACAGACGACGGCACCGAATATTCAGGGTCAGATATTAGTGAAGAATCTGACTCGGATGAAGCAACCGAGGATTTAGAAACGGACGAAACTCCAATGGAAAAATACGTCAAAGTTAACTTGACAAAAAAAGAAGACACTGATTTGAGAGACGATGGCGATAATTTGAAGAAAGATCCGCTGGACGATACGAAAGTTGACACCGACGAAAGAGCCGAGTTGGAATGTGAAAAGAAAACGTTCGATTGTAGCTTGGAAGAAAACAAACAGGACGACGATGAACATCTCCAAAACAACAATAGCAATACAGCAAGCAAAAACTCTGGAAAAGATTTAAATTTAAAATATAAGAAACTTTCGAATCAATATGGAAAAAACTAAGTTTTTATTCTAACTTTTTACTTTAAAAAATCATATATCGTTTTCATTAAATAAACTTAAAACTGGTGGTTCATTTCTTTACAGAACAGTTTAAACCTCTGAATCTTCAACTTTACACTTCTTAGGCCAATTTTGGGACCTCATTTCTATTTCTTGGAGGCCCAAAACTATGTCAGGGGGCCCACGGAAAAGTCAGAAGGAGAATACCCTCTCTGCTCCTTCCAAATTGACATTTTTTGAGATATTATTTGAATTATATTTGTATTGAATTGGTTTGAAAAAGACCCGAAATTCTTAAATATCTGCCAATTATCAAAACTATTGATGGTCGAGAGGTGAATTTTGTAAAGATAAAGCCTCAGGATACAGAGACAAAAATGTTAAGCTAAAAAGTACAATATTTTTGTTTTTTTGAAAACTCTAAGGCGGGGGCCGGGCCCCCGGGCCCCCTAAATTCGCCACTGCTTACCATCCAGTATAGTTTTCTAATGAAGAATCGTTACAGAAATGCTTAAAAACATACAACTCACAGCTTGTTATAAACATCTATTTTTCAACAAATGGGCATGAGTATACCTATACACCTACACCTGCCGCAATCATATTTTTTCTGATTGTCCTAGAACAGGCATGTCCAAAGTCCGGCCCGCGGGCCGCATTTGGCCCGCGTTAACATTTCAAGTGGCCCGCGCTATTAAATATATTTTCTACAAAATTGTGGATGATTTTATGGTATGATTCGTACCTATGACAGGCCTACCGTAAATACTTGCGCAGCATCTCTTTTTAATAATTCTTTGTTTTATGTTTTACGGCTTACGGTATTCGATATGAGCGATATAATGCAAGTATAATACGAACACTGCAGATTTTACTTCAAGTCAGATCGTGAAGTTGATGTTGTTTATTTAGTTTTTATTTGTTTTTGTGCCTCATCTAAAATTGACAAAACAAGTAAAAAAGAAAAGTTGATCATGAAGGGCGCCGCTTCCAAGAAAAATGGAAAATTGAGTATTTTTTCACTGAACAACTGAACAATTGTGTGTGCTTGATTTGTTTGGAAACTATGGCCGTTTGCAAAGAATTCAATATCAAGAAGCACTATCAGACAAAGCATTCAAACTATGACAAGTTGATTGATAATGAACGTGCAGAGAAAATTAAGCAACTGGAAGCTGGATTTACTTCACAAAAAAACTTATTTGCAAGAATTGGTCAGTCAAATGAAACTGTGACAAGGGCAGGTTATGAGGTGGTAAAGCTAATAGCAAAACATAGCAAATCATTTAATGAAAACGAGTTTATCAAAGAATGCGTGATGAAAATTGTGGAAATATCTGTCCCGAGAAAAAGCAACAGTTTTCCAATGTTTGTCTGGCACGCAACACTGTGGCTCGCAGAATCGAAAACATCTCCTCTGACATTCGAAGACAATTAGAAGCTAAAGCAGCAAAATTGGAATTTTTTCCATAGCCTGTGATGAAAGCACTGATGCATCGGACACTGCCCAGTTTTTCATTTTTTCTAGAGAAGTTGATGATGACATGTGTGTGACTGAGAAATTACTTGACTTGCAGAGTCTCAAGGACCAAGCCAGAGGAAAAGATTTATTTGCTTCTGTTTGTTCTCCTGTCAATGACATGAAACTACCATAGAAAAAATGTCTGGAATTATTACTGATGGTGCCCCAGCCATGACTGGAGAGCACAAAGTCCATGAAGAAGAGGGCAAAGCTATTAAACTCCACTGTATCATTCACCAACACGTTCTTTGTGCCAAACATCTTAGATGTGATCATGTCATGAAGCCAGTGATAAAAGCTAACAACTATGTTCGTGCTAAAGCCCTGTTTCACCGTTAATTTCAGCAGTTTTTACTCAACATCCAGAATGAACATGGAGATGTTGTTTATCACAATGGCTAAGTCGAGGGTCTGCACTTCAGCACTTCTACTCTCTTAGAGAAGAAATAGGACAGTTAATGAAAAATAAGGGACAACTACTGGCAGAACTATCTGATCCTATTTAGCAGGCTCATTTGGGATTTTTGGTTGATATTACAAGGCACCTGAATATGTTGAACACTAGCCTTCAGGAAAAAATGCAGTGGTAAGCCAATTGTATTCACACATCAAAGCATTTGGGAACAAGCTGCAACTTTTCCGAAACCAGCTGTCTCATATGCAGCCAAATACAACCCATTTTCCTTCACTACAGGAAATCATGACAAATTTTCCAGACATCAACATCAATGAAGAAATGCAGAGGTACGTTGCAGATATTGTGTCCATGTCTGATGAATTTAAAAAACGCTTTCAGGACTTTACTGCCATTGAAAAGGAGATTGAGCTTTTCTCTGTGCTTTTCTCTGTGGACCCTGAAATTCCTCCAGGCCACATGCAACTGGAGCTCATTGAGTTGCAAAGTGATACTGAATGTCGCAGACATTACCAGCAGCTTTCTCTCATTGAATTTTACCGTCAGCTGGATAAAGACAGATTCAAAGAAATTCGGACATTTGCTAAGCAAATGCTCAGCTTGTTCGGTGCAACGTATTTGTGCGAGCAGACCTTCTCAGTTATGAATTTCAACAAGAATCGTGCGAGGACAAGACTAAGTGACTCTTACCTACGTGATATCTTGCTCATCAAGAGCAGTGTCATTGAGCCTGACCTGACCAGATTACTGAATTCAAAATCTCAGTTGCACCCTTCACAATAAAATTGCAATAAAAGATTCGTACTCATTATTATCTGTATTGGCAGTTGTAAAAGTGTTAAGATGTAAAATAATAACAATTTCACATTATTATCCCCCGGTCGAATTTTGGCTCGCTGCCCTCACCGGTTGGGCCCGCAATACTCACAATGAGGTCAATCTGGCCCTCTCAACAAAAGGTTTGGACACCCCTCCCCTAGAAGCTTGATCCAGACTGTTATTTAAAACCGATTTCTTTTCATTTATTTTATACGCTCGATAAACTCATAAATTAATAAACAAATAAACAAACATGGTAAAATCTGACAATTAATATTTCTTGCTATGGTACTAATTAATGACAAGGGTTCAATCGGATGACGAAATTAATTTCAATTTGAACAAAAACACAATTTACAACCACCAACAAACTATAAATCTTAAGCTTAAACAAATTGAAAGCAAAGAAACTAATAAAAATCAATTGCCAAAACAAACAAAACTAAAAAGATGACACAAACATCATTCGAGCGATGGCGCCCTAACGCCGAAGTGGTCTTACCAAGTGTATTTTAATTCGCCACCTAGCGACAGTTAGAAAACCGATGAGTGGTACTGTTTATAATTACATGCCACGGTATTAATGATAAACAAAGTCATTTTTCATTGTAATTGTGAAACTGGATTATGTTTATTAAATTGGAATATTGTGAGGAATTATTATGACCAGAATGACTGATGGTCGTACTTTTTTTCTTGAGAAATTTTGTATTCTTTTAAAATAATATCATATAACTATAATTGAACCCAATAAATTTCTATAAACATTAAAAACACGAATATTTTTGAAGATCTGTGTTCGTTAGAAATTCTTTCGCTAATTTCTATTTTACACCACGCAACTCGACGACAATCCTTCGAGAACTTTCTTTATTTCAAAAACTCGAAACAACAACAATGCTCGCTGGAAGAAAATCAAAAAACCAAAGAAACTAAATATAAGTTAATTCTTAACTAAAAGTCTCCCGAACATTCTCCCCTTCGTGATGTATCAACATCACTCAAAGGACGGAAACTAAAATTAATCTCTATTGATCGATAATTAAACTTCACATTGTTATGTTAGGTTTAGGACGGAATGACAGTACATCAGTAATTCGGTCGCACGTTTAATTCAATTCATGTAAAGCAAACAATTCAATAAAGAAGCCGTTACAATTTAAGCCAGTTCAAATAAGCTGGAACAACCAGAAACTGCAGAAGCTATCTACTCGCGTTTAAAGTCAAACATCATGAAAAACATTTTAATTTGAATGAGAAATTCGAATCTGCTCATCATATCAAATTAAATTCAGCTGCGCGGATAAGGTGTGATCACACTTGTTCAATAATCCATATTACAAATGCCATGTCAGTCATAGGTTCAATGTTTCAGTTTCAAGGACAGACAGAGCAACAAAATTTGAAGTTTGAGAATTTAAATGTCAATAACATTTAATGTCTAAATGATAACTATCTTATATTATAATAAATATCGAGTCAACAAAACCAACGTAATATTCTCATAGAATATTGCTATCATAATATTGAATTGCAAGTGATTGCAACATCTCGATCATCATCAGAATTCATAAACGTCTAATCATTCAATTAAATTCACGATCACTCTATGAAATCATCAAAAGTAATTACAATCTTTCGGACGTTTTAAAAAAGCCTAATGTTTTTAGTATTTCAAAGTCTAATATTATTCGGACACTCTATTCAAAAAGATCATGTTATTACGCTCAGGCAAAACTATCGAAAACATTTAATCGTCGGCGATTTCCAGCGGAGAGAGATGGCTAATTGCTCGTGTCTGGACAGTTTGACCCACTTGAACTTTCACTACTCGTACATGACCATCTTTGCCAGGCATCACGTCAACAACTTTTCCAAGTGGCCACTGTCCTCTTGCAGTGTCGGAGTTCATCACTATTACGACATCACCAATCGCAAAGTCCCGCTTAACAGAGTTCCATTTCTTTCGTGAACTCAGTCCGGGGATCCATTCCTGAAGCCACCGCTGCCAGAAATGTCTAATAAGTTCTTGTACTCGTCTCCAACGTCGTCTTACGTGATTCAAGTTGTTTACCGGTTCTATTACTGGTGCAGCTTGATGACCCAGTTCTCCGTGTAGAAAATGGCTTGGTGTTAACGGAATGATATCTCTCGAACTCGATGATTGATATGTTAATGGACGTGAATTCAGAAGTGCCTCAGCTCCGATGAAGGCACTTGATAATTCTTCGTCCGTAACATCAGCACGTCCAAGTATAGCATAAAATGCGCGTTTAGCTGCTTTAATCATAATTTCAAACACGCCACCGAAATGAGGTGCAACCGGAGGATTGAAATTCCACTTTACTGAATGCGACGATGTAGATTTCACAATCTTCTTTTGATTCCATTGAGATATAAGTTCGTTGAGCTCATGAACGGCTCCAACAAAATTGCGTCCGTTATCGGATGTAAATTCATTAGGCCATCCTCTACGATTTGCGAAACGATAAAGCGCATTCAAAAACGAATCGGTGTCAAGTCCATACGCCATTTCCAAATGGACTGCTCTGGTAGCCATGCACGTAAACAAGCACAGGTAACGTTTTTCGCGACTTTTACCTCTACCACGGATTGTAATGAATGGCCCTGCAAAATCCAGTGCCGTGTGACTAAAAGTGCATAACGGTTCTGGTGCCTTTAGTCTGGAAATCGGAAGTGGTGCCATTATTTGATTTGCGGCTTTTGCATTTCTTCTTTTGCATTCCATGCAAACATATTGATATTCACGAATAGCTTCACGTGCCGACAGGATCCAGTATCTTTTCGAAGGTTTTGCCAACAGATGATTAATTCCACAAATATGAGCTCCTTGTTCGTGTTCAAACTTGATGATTAATTGTGTAATACTATGTTTCTTCGGTAGTATTATCGGATATTTTGTATCGTAATGCAACATTTCTGCATTCACTAATCGACTGTTGCTTTTCATCAATCCGTCTTCATCAAGTTGAGGATTTAATACAAGTAATTTGCTGCATTTTGGTAACGGTTTTCTTTGTAGCAATGCGCGATATTCATTTTCGAAAGCTTCCTGTTGGCAAGACTTTAATAACAAAACTTCGGACTCGTTCAATTCATCTGAATTTAATTCGCCTTTGATTCGGTTCTGTTTCACCAACTGAGAATTGCCGATAAATCTTATTATCCATGATACAATTCTCACAAGACGAATCCAACTAGAATATCTGTCTGGGTTTAATCTTTCACATGATTGTATGGAACTGTAGTCACTGGTCAACGTAGTGTATAATGGTTTCTTTTTTGTTGCACGTATTTCTTTCGTCTCTTCTGAAGCAATATTTTTTACGGGTTGAGTTGGCCAACTGCATTCAGAATCTAACAAAAAATCCGAACCTTTCCACCAAATGTCACTCTGGTTCAATAACGATACTTTACATCCACGTGATGCCAGATCTGCTGGATTCTGCCTTGACGTCACATACTTCCACTGAGACGGATCTGTTAACGACTGGATTTCTCCAACTCTATTAGCCACAAATGGTTTATAGTTACGACTATGATTTTTTATCCAGTATAAAACATTCATACTATCTGTCCATAACGTAATATCAGCCTTACAAATTCCCAGTGTGTCGGCTACAGGTATTCCAAGACGAAGAGCCAAAACTGCTGCCATCAACTCAAGACGAGGTATGCTTGTTGAAATCAAAGGTGCAACTCGAGTCTTCGCACAAACAAAACGGCACGAAATATTATTATCTTTATAAACGCATCGAGCAAAAGCAACAGCTCCGTATGCCTCAGATGAAGCATCGGCAAACACATGCAGTGACATTGATAATAATTCTTCTGAATTATTCAAACGTAAACATCTTGGAATCCGTACTTCACGAATGTCATCAAATTCTTTAAACCAATTTTCCACTTCAGATTTTAACTCATGATCCAGCAATTCATCCCAATTCAGACCCGATGTCCACATCTTCTGAAGTAAAATCTTTGCACCGACGATGAATGGCGCTAGAAAACCAAGTGGATCAAATAACGCGGCAACTTTTCTCAAAACTTCACGTTTCGTATAGACAAATGAATTGTCAGGCATTTTATATCGAAAAATGAATACGTCGTCTTTAGCTAGCCACAATACTCCAAGGGTCTTCGTTCCAAAAATTTGATCGCCTTCAATTTTTATATCACTTGCTCGATCTTCAGGCGGAATGCACTCTAATACTTTTTCACTATTAGACAACCATTTACGCGCACGCATGCCGGCTAATTTCCATAATTGCGTCAACTGTTTATAAAGTTCTATTCCTTGCAGATCGTCATCAGTTGAATCCATGCTGTCGTCCATATAGGTAGATTTCAAAATTGTTTCTGCAGCTAATGGAAAGGTTTTTTGAAATTTAATTGCATGTTGGCGTATTACAAATTGAGCAAGAAATGGTGAACAATTAACACCAAATACAACGCGAGAAAATTCATAAATATCTGGAGTATTCTTAACATCAACATCACGCCATAGAAAACGAAAATATTTTCTATCAGCTTTATTAATTTGTAATTGTAGATACATTTCGGCAATGTCACACGCTAACGCAATTGGACTTTTTCGAAAACGTAGTAAGACATCTAATAGATCGCGTTGCAATTTCGGTCCTTGATGAATGGTTTGATTTAAAGACATCTCTTTATACGTTGCAGAGGCATCAAAAACGATTCGAGTCTTTGTTGTCGCTTTATCTGATCTCACGACAGGAAAATGTGGCAGGAACCATGAACCTTTTCCAGCTTCTTTTGGATCGATCTTATAGATGTAATCTTCTTTAATATAGCGTTCGATTGTCTTGCAGTAATCATTTTTTAAAAACGAATCTTTCTGAAGTCTTCTCTCTGTCGTTTCCAGACGTCGTTTTGCCATTTCGTAGTTATTCGGTAACTCATGTGGATTTGTCTTCCATGGGATTCTGATTGTATATTTTTTATTAAAATATTGCAGACTGTTCCGTGCTTGCTGCATCAGTTGTTGATTTAAAATTGACATCGTGTCGTTCTTTGTTGTCATTTCTTCTACTTCCCAAAATTTGCGCAGTGCTAAACCGAGATCGACTTCTTTCTGAATCAAATACGTATATGCAAAAGATGTCTGGAATTGGTTTTGATTTGGCGACGACGCTCCAACACAAGTTCATCCGAGCGGAGTCAATCTTGCAATTGGTGCACCTCTTTTGCCACGCACCTCCTGTCGAGAAAAATGTAAATCTGCATAATCTAATCCTATGAGCATATCGATCTTTGCACGCGGTTCAATATATGGAAACTTGATGTTACGTAGATGCGGCCATTTCATCTGAAACTTCTTCCAATCTACCGCTTTCATTTCACCAGTGACTTTATTTGTTGTGAAGGCATTTATTTTCATCTTAATTACACGATTCAAACTTTGAAGTTCCACCTCCACTGCTTGTGTCTGGAAACCAGCTCGATAACCATTTAGCATACTCACAGTAACATGACGTGAACTGCCGAGGAGACCAAGTTCTGCAACAACGTCGGAGTTTATGTAGGTTTTGGTCGACCCGTCGTCAAGTAAAGCGTTGATCTTTATTGACTTGAACCCATTTCTTAGAATAACTGGCACGGTTCGTAATGCAATCACGTTGTTATTTCCTGGTTCAGTCGCTGTCATTGTTACGTTTTCTTGTTTGTTGTCGTTGGCTTCTCCCCTTCGTACGTTAGCAAGAGGTCGAACAGAAGTAAGTTGACGATTCTCATATCTACCGTGGAGAAGTCGATGATGAGTGTTCATACAACCCTCTAGACCGCACAACCGACTGCGTGTGCATGTTGAGCCTCTATGCGATGAACCCAAACACCGAAAACAGAGATGTTTTTCTAAAGCAAGCTTCCATCTGCTGTCGACAGTTTTTTGGCTGAACACTTCGCATTTCCAGATTGGATGGTATCCACCGCAGCATTCACAAGTCTTCGTTGTTACATCATCATTTTGTCCAAAATACGAAGATGATTTTAGATTCGGATTACGACGTTGAGAACTGACTTCAATTTTTGATAGTCCATGAACCACTTCGGATGCAATTGTTCGAAATTCTGCTTCTTGCAGTACGAAATGACGCAGATTTTCTACATTTTCGACTCTTTGATGTTCAAATAGCCAACGCTGAAAAGACGCATTCATGGCTTCGTCCATTTTTTAATAATCTTGTGGTACATTGAGCCACAACCCAGTTCATCATATCGACCAGATTCACGTAAGTTGATTACAGTCAAATCGAGAAGATCGGCAAATCTATCTAGATCGATGGCACTACCAGCTCTAAGCGGACGAAAGTTATCTACGGCTTCAAGCTGCAAGGCAACTTGTCGACGAATGCCACCAAACTTTCTTTCTAAACGTTGCTTTGCTGCCTCGTAACTTTCCGCTGAATATCCTAGGTTTTCCACAACTTTCAAGGCGTCACCGCTAAGGTACTGACGTAACTGAAGCAATTTATATTCAGCGGACATTGGAGCTTTGTCAATGCATGCAATAAAGGCTGCTTTCCACGCTTCATATTTTGATTTGTCTCCGTTAAATACAGGAATTGATACCTTTTTTAGCTGTCATGACCGACATCGCTGGCTGTTGGTTGAACGGAAGAATAATGGTTTGCGATACTCGGCTGAGCTTGGGGGAGAAAGCTTGCTGAGTGAACGCGGTAGTCGTTAGTGGTGGTAGATAATGGAACGAAACAGCCATGGGATGAGAACGGGACGACAGTTGGTGCAGTTCTCGACGTCCAGACATTCGAAGACATTAATCCAGCTTCGGACGGTATTAAGTTGGCAGATGACTGAGGACGAGGAGATGATTGTCTTTTGCTATTTTCTATAAAATGTTCTGCTTTTTCCATTATTGTAGAAAACTCAGTTTCTAGAGTAGCAATATTTTTCTGTATTTGCTGTTCTTTCAACGTTTCGCTTATCTCCGCATAATAACCTAACAGGTTTTCCATACTTTCTATTGCATGCATTTCGATCTCCGTAATACGTTCCTGTCTATCTTCAATTTCTGTAATTTTAGACACGTCGTTACTGTTTAGCAATTTTTTCAACTGAAAATATTCACGAGTAAATTGTGCTCTGGCTTTGCACATTACAGCTTGCATTTCGTTTTCCTTTTCTTGAATGAGCATAGTCGCGCTTTCGTCTATCTCTGAATTCGCCTTATTCGACATTTTCGATAATTCTTTCGTAATAACGTTTCAAAATTCGACTTCGGAATAGACTATACTATAAACCACGCTCTGCTACCAAATTTGTTCGTTAGAAATTCTTTCGCTAATTTCTATTTTACACCACGCAACTCGACGACAATCCTTCGAGAACTTTCTTTATTTCAACAACTCGAAACAACAACAATGCTCGCTGGAAGAAAATCAAAAAACCAAAAAAACTAAATATAAGTTAATTCTTAACTAAAAGTCTCCCGAACAATCTGTCTTGGTAATTGCAAATCACTCAAGTCCCAAGCCTGAATAAAAGAGGAAGAAAAATCGTTCAAATTATGATCCGCGACTGGAAGAAGTTTACTTCGGTATTTCCCAAATACTGCTATGTGAGTCGTAAAACACTTTGTCTAAAGGAATATGAACTATTATACCAAAATTTGTTTTCAATCTGATTACGATCGTATCTATTTCATATAGTTTAAAAAAAGTGCCAACAATTGAAGACATTTTTTTCAATACAAGAAAATATGAAAAAAATGAGACCTGTGAACATTAATTTGAATTTTACTTAGGTTTCAAGTTTACGCATTTTTAAATTCTTCTTATTTAGGAGGGGATATTGTTGCAAATTTCAAGGAGTAAATTGTTGATCTATTATTCTTTGTGAGTATTTTTCACACACCAACACTGTTTTGTTCATTTTGTTTTCTATATAAGTTACAGTTTAAGGTTTAAAAACATCCATAAGACAGCAGTTTCCTATGTTAAAAATTTCTCGCATTTTATTTATTACTGGTTATATTGTGAGTTGAATGATTCAAGCCGATGACTAATTTCTTTGTCATTAAGTTCTGACAACTGTTGTAAATATAGGTCGTATTGTCGGTTCATTTCAGCTAACTTCTCTTCTGCATTTTTTAGCTCAGCGCTTTTGATGAAGATGAAACTACGATGCTCCCGCAGAGAAACATAGCGTCTGCCAAAATTCAAGATTTTTCTCTGCCTGGCAAGTCTTCCGTGCTTTGGACAGACTAAAAAACTCCGCCTCCGGAATGGATGAAATTCCCTCCTGGTTCTACCGAGTCTCGGCACCCATACTTGCTGAACCGCTCGCCTATCTATTTAACTTGTCGTTAAACCAATCACAGATACCAGACCGGCGGAGTAGATGTCAGATAACCCCGGTTGCAAAGGTAGTTAATCCTCAGGGAAGCCACGAGTATAGACTCATTTCAATTACACCAATACTCTCAAGAATTATGAAAAAAATGGTGGTACAGAGATTCGTCTATCCAATTCTGGGAAGCTCGGGGTACAACCACTACTTCCATGACCAATATGCTTTCCGTCCAACGGGATCCACAACGGTGGCACTAATCAGCCTGACACTACACATTTCCGAACAACTACAACTCCACCCGTATGTCCACGTTATAGCGCTGTACTTTTCTAAGGCCTTCGATACTGTCAGCCACTCAGAGCTTATGAGAAAGTTTGACAAACTACCAATAGAAGACGAGGCGTACAACTGGCTGGTTGACTTCCTTAGAGAGCGAATGCACTGCACTAAATTCCAAAACCAAGTGTCGTCATAAAAAGAAATAAATGCAAGCATCGTCCAAGGTTCAGGAATTGGATCCAGTTGCTACATTGTTGCGGCATTGGACCTCTCCCCCAGCATAGATGGTAACCGTCTAGAGAAATATGCAGATGATACTTACCTTATAGTACCACCGGGTAATTCTCACTTAATCGTTGATGAGCTCGCGAGCATACAGATCTGGGCCAAAAGAAATAACCTAACATTAAACGATTCAAAAACGAAGGAGTTGATAGTACGTCGCCCCAGAACAAAGGAAACACACTCCCTACCCCTTTGGTCAAAATGGAAAAGGTAGATACAATGAATGTGCTGGGAGTCCTGATCGACGGAAAACTCTCATTCTGGGAACAACACAAAATGTGCACAGACTTTGTATGCACTACGAAACTTACGGGCTCACGGGCTGTGTGGCCGGGAGCTCTGGACGGTCACGGAGGCGACACTTATATCCAGGATCACCTACGCCTCTCAATCATGGTGGGGTTTCATTGGTTCGGGAGATCTTCAACGCATCGAGTAGGTCATTAGGATGGTGACACGCCAGGGCTTCTTGGATCCCGACCGCCATGATTTTGTGCACCGCTGCGCCGTGACGGATTCAACTCTGTTCAACCAGGTTCTGTCTAACAGCCTTCACGTCTTTCACCATCTTCTCCCAGACGTCAAGAAATCAGGATATCACCTTCGTCCTCGAGCTCAAAACAGAGTTACTCCGCATGCAGATTCCATACTCAGAAAAACCTTTATTCATAGATCGTTGAACTCAAAATAACTTAAACAATGCCGAACTTATATTAAATCTCTGAAAAAGACAAGTTATAGGTTTTATTTTAAGTCTTTAACTTTAGATTGTCGAAACTCGTATTCCTTTTTATTTATTTCTTATTTTTATTATTTTATTATTTAAATGTAAACCGCTGTGCGTCATTGTCAGGCTGGTTAATAAAGATTTACTTACTTACTTACTTGATCAACAATATTTTTAGCTACTAACATTGTTTCGAAATACGCACAAATTTAAGTTCGAACGGAGGCGTGAGGTCGATATAAGGACGGAGAAAAACAAATAATCAAAGAGTTATAAAAGTTTATGAAATATATGTATTTTAATTAGCGTTTTAAATAATTTTTTTTACAATAAATTAAATTTTATTTGTGTTTTGTGTGTTTTATAAAGTCAAATTGTATTGAATTCGCCACGGTTCTATTGAAATCATAAGTGATTACCATAGATGGTGGTGGTTACAGACGGACGAAGTTATATATATATATATATATATATATATATATATATATATATATATATATATATATATATATATATATATATATATATATATATATACACATAAACAAGATTTTGGACCACAGACCGCAGAGAATCAAATTTGCTTTATTTTAGCTTTATTTTAGTTATCAGTTTTCTTGCATGTTTTACAGAATTGTAAATTTCATTTTTTTAACATATTTGGTAATAAATAATAAATAATTATTTTTTATTCTTTAAAAAGACAATAGTTTTACACAAACACAAAAACAGTCAAACAGTCAAATTATTTTTATCAAAGCATTTCAGATGCTTTCATCTTCAAAGAAACTCTGTTCTTTTAGTTTTCAAAGCCGCCATGTTTTGGTTTTCATATTTTATTCAACACTTCACTCAAAAGATAAGTCTTTCCATTGTACTTCACCACGCTCCCACTCACTTTCAACCTCATTTTGAACTTCCACACTCACTCTAAATCTTCCATTCACGCCATCGACCCTCTCTCCCGCATCCCGGCTCACAAGTCCCATCGGCGTTGCTCTTGCTGAATTTTTTTAATATCTATTTCGAACAATAATTTGCATTTTCTGTAACCGCAAGACCATTTACAGTTATACTCTGACATTCCACCCAAATACACATTCACTTTAAACTTCTACATTTAATACACATCTACATGTACTCTAAACTTTCACATTCGATATATATCAACTCTAAATTTCCATGTTCAATACACATCTACTTCAAACTTTCATAATTAATACACATTTTCTCTAAACTTTCCCATTTAATACACATCTACTACACATTTACTCTTAAAATGTTACAGGTTATATTTGTTTAATTTATTCCTTCTTGTTCAAGTATTTTGCAAAAAAAATTCCATCTGGGTATACTCTTCAACAAATACCTCACAAAACCTTCGGAAGCAACAAAAAAAATAACAAAAGAATTTTTTTTTTTTCAAAGATATTAGTTATACAACGATGGATTATCTCTATGAAAAGTAAATTACGGAAAACAATGATATATATATATATATTTTGAATATATATATATATATATATATATATATATATATATATATATATATATATATATATATATATATATATATATATATATATATATATATATATATATATATATATATATATATATATATATATATATATATATATATATATATATATCATTTTGATTGTGTGCAAATAATTATGCATACGATTTATAAAATCATCAACAGAGTGGATAAAATTAATAGTGAATTTAGTTTTAGTTTTAACAAATGTAGTTTTGTTGTCTTAAAGATTTGTTGTTTTTTTACAAAATGAATCTAAATATTTTTGATAAACTCGAAAAAAATATTTAGATTCCTACTGGGTACTACTTCTGATGGCGATCATTTTTTATGAGAGTTTAATGAAGTTTTATTTCCGTTTAAAATGATTATGATGATGATGACGATGATGATGATGATGATGATGATGATGATGATGATGATGATGATGATGATGATGATGATGATGATGATGATGAGGATGAGGATGATGATGATGATGATGATGATGATGATGATGATGATGATGATGATGATGATGATGATGATGATGATGATGATGATGATGACGATGATGATGATGAGGAAGAGGAGGAGGAAGAGGAAGATGACGACGACGATGATGATGATGATGATGATGGTGATGATGATGGTGATGATGATGATGATGATAGTGATCGTGATAGTGATGATGATGATGACGATGACGACAATAATGATCTTTTTAATGATAACACTGATAATTACGTATAAAAGTTTTTTTTTAATTGGAAAACTAAAAAAAAATGTTGTAATTAACATTGCCATAAGTTTTTTGATTTTGTTGTCTTGCAAAAATTATCTTTTTTCGCCATTTTGACGAATCGTACAAAATAATGATCGTCATTATGGTTATGATCCTCATGATAGTTTCAATGTCAAGGACATGAAGAGGCATGGTCAGCCCTCTCATAATGTACGTTTTTTTTAATTTGGATACTAAAGCGCATTCATTGTAATAGTATAATAAAGAAACTTCTCTTATTAAATGAGATAATCAAAGCTAATGATCAAATGTTTTTAACAAAAAACCCATCTTAATGGTTTTTTATAACATTTTTCAAGGACTTGATGAGTGCTGGGGCACAAGTTACAGTAATATTACATTGGTCTGACTGTTTTAAGAGTTGATGCTACAATTAACGTTAAAATATCTTAAAACATTGTCTCTGGCAGATGTTTTTTTATCAGAAAAACTGGAAAAGCGGCGTTCAGATGAGAAACGTTGGTAAAACTTATTTTCAAATTTGTTCAACATCTACATATTGATTGGCATTTGATCCACTACAGTAAATGCCACAATAACATAAAAAACAAGTTTTTCTACACACATTTTTATTTCAATTACATTTAATTTAGAAAAACGAAAGATATTCATTTACATTTTTCGGTTTTTTTTTCAATTTAATTATGTATTGTCATCCAATTTAAATTTATGCTAAAATTGTCAGTTTCCTAGCTAGTCAAAGAGCTGGTTAAATTTTACTTGCAAGATGAATAAAAGTATGGAAAAACACCAATTCAAGAAAAATACATTTACTCATTTAGGATATTCAACCATTATCACAGGTCTACTATCCACACATTCTGTGCTCCACCCTAGCAAGTCACACAAAAGACAGCCAAAAAAAACACTTACCTATTATACAAGAATCTGCTACCAAACCGTGAACTAAAATGTTGAGTAATACAAATAAACTAACTTAATTATAGAATAGTAATTCATATTTTTTTCTTAGTACAAAAATTTAAAAATTTTAAAGTTAATTTTCACCGAAAGAGTAGTACATAAAAACTTTTATTTTGCGCATCAAAGCAACCTTACAAACCTTGTTTGAAAAAAAAAATAGTTTTTTTTCTCATGAAAACAATGTTTGTCATGAACTCACGTGATCATGTAGAAAAAAAAGTAAAAAATAGGTTAAAAATGCAAAGTAAACAGAATTCATAAAAAACTAGTTGCATCATTTGACATTTAGAAAACCATAAAAATTTTCACATTTAAACGTAAAAGATAAAGGTGACTCAGAGTTATTGTTGGTTTAGTTAAACCATAATTTAAAAGTCAATTTGTAAGTTATCTTGGGAAAAAATGGGTTTCAGATAATAAATCTAAGGTAATACTGGTCATATTGGTCATAATATTCAAAATGGTCATAATGGTCATAATGGTCATACTGTTCATAACGGTCATAAAAGTCACATTGGTCATATTGGTCATAATAGTCATATTGGTCATAATTGTCATATTAGTCATATTGGTCCTAATAGTCATATTGGTCATAATGGCCATAGCAATCTTAACATAGTTATCTTTAAAATGTAAAATTATAAAATGAAAAATTATGTTTAGCTATTCAGCATCGAGTTGGAATACAAAAAAGTTAATTTGTTGGATATGGTGAGTTTTTAGTTTTCAGCCACTTAATAAAGAATGCATTGACACATTAAATTTTTAATAGTTACAATATTATAAAAGAAATCCATCTGACAATAAAACATTAAATATTTTTAAATATTTATTTGTATTTATAGTTACAATTTTCGTTTAATTAAACAATTATTATTATTTCTTAATATTTTTCATTATCGTTATGATTGACACAATTTTGCAAAAAAAAACTAAAAAAGCTTTTTTACGACAGAGATTTGAACGTAGGAAAAACGTAATTGTCGGTGGCGCAAATTTGTTGGACCATCAAACTCAATTATCTCCGAACAAAACTGGATTCGGAATATAAATTCCATTTGTCAATAAATAAAATGCTATATTTTTGTTTGCGCAAGTTTTGAAGTACTATATTTAATATATTCATATCTATCAAAAATACATCATAAGTTGTAACAATATATCGATTATTACAACTAGTTATGTTTAGGTGTTGTATTGACTACATATATTAAGTTGTTATATTTATTTGCGTAACTTTATTTACGTACATATATTTACGTACATGTATTAAACTTGAACAGTTACATTTAATTACTAACTTATTCTCTACTTTCCCAACACACCCTCATACAAACCAAAAATCAAACTCGTTAGTGTAAGTACCTGATGGTATTTGTACATTTAATTTGATGACTTTTTAAAAAGAAATCTTCCAACAAAATTCATGGCATTTCTAACTACAATTTTAAATTATTTTTTATTCCCGCACACCTACGAACAAACAATCCCCCTTCACCAAACCGTATCCTCCCTTCATCCCCCTTCATCAGATTAACTTTCTGCATCCGTGTCAACCAACTGTTCGCTGGAGTCGTCAACGGGAATGCTTATAAATGGCGATGCGACACAGATGAACGTCGTCTCGTGCGTTTTTTTCGCGTTTTATTAATATTATCTACTTAATTTTTTATTATTATTATCTACTTAATAATTTATTAATATTATCTACGTAATTTTTTATTAATATTATCTACGTAAATTTTTATTAATATTATCTACTTTTTCTAAGAAAAAAGCTTGCAAAAAAATTTTAATTAAAGAAATCTCTTTGAAGCGTTTCATTAATTTCACAAAATCACAATAACGTCTTCAAAAAGGTTTAAATTTTAGGTTTTTCTTTGTTTCTAAAAAGTCAACAACTTTTCTTACAGACCGGTGTGACCTCCGTCTATCTATTTATAAAACTGAGATTGTATAAAACAAATAATACAACATTCTATTAGAAAATTTTCAGCGCCTAAATGCAGAAATCAATTAGAATTCACGAAACACAGTTGCTGTACCTTTCCGCGCGGGCAAGAGAGGAAAACACACTCCAGGGCTACCTGTACAAGAAGAGCATAGATACCGGCAAATGGCAGATGAGATGGTTTGCACTTTATCAAAACCTGCTCTTCTACTACGAGAACGAATCCTGCCAAAGACCTTCTGGGATGGCGCTGCTCGAGGGAAGCTTCTGTGAGAAAATCATCAGTCCTGCCAAAGGAAAGGACACCCTCTGTGAAAAACAGGTTGCTTAAAGTTATTGAAATTTGTGGTGAAAAAAAAACAAACTCAATTGATTGATGTTTTAAGGGATTAATAATGGCAATGTTAATAATTGTGGTGAATGTTGTCCTTGTGTTCTGGTTCTTTGGTTTATATTTAAACTTTATGTAAATACATTTTTTTATTTAGCTTTTTTATTGTTAAGAAATTTCTTATGTGTTTATACAAAAACAAGTTAAAGTTAAATTGAAAAATTAACTTTTAAAACCGTTAAATAATTTTATAGCGACATCGTATTGTAAAATATTAAGTAAATAGTAAACTAAAAATGTTTATAGTTACTATGACGATGACAATTTTTGTCGTCATCAATATGCTTTTTTCATTTATTTTTTGTTTATTTTAGATTCTTACATTTTTAATTTTTATAATTATTTTATATTTTATATCATATTTTGCTGAAGTGGACCCATTTTATAATGATTTTCCAAACTTCAAAACGTCCGAGGAAATCCCTTGGACATCCGGACAAGTGAAAATAATTAAAAGCATATAAAAATGGTTCATTTCAAAGAAACTGGTTTTTTTAATTGTAATTATATAAAATAAATTTTAATTGTTTTTAAAATAAAATACATTAGTCGTATTTGAAACGAAATACTTTAATTATAAGTAAAACTGAGCACTTTATTTGTATTTTTTAAATACTTCAATTATATTTAAAATTAATGATTTTTATTTGCTTTTAAATTAAAATTGTTTAAACTGAAAATAATTTCTAAAAAAATTAGAAACCAAAAACTTGAATACGTTAATTACAATTCAACTCGATTATAAGACTGTTTTTGCAAAGGTAGTTCAACGACAACCGGAAGTCTCAAATATTTTCTGTAAGAATAATTTTAATCCGTCAAAAAATATTTTTAGTAATTTATCCGTTATTATATTATTATTATCTATATATAAAAAAATGAATGTTTGTATGTATGTATGTATGTATGTATGTATGTCCTTTATGCATTGCTACACCATTCATCCGATCGTAATGAAATTTTCACAAAACCTTGAGAGTCAAGGGGAATCAAATATAGAGAAAAAAATTGAAATCCGTCACAAAATAAGCGGAGCGGAGCGGGAACTATATATATATATATATATATATATATATATATATATATATATATATATATATATATATATATATATATATATATATATATATATACATATATATATATACATATACATATACATACATAAATGAGCGGGAACGCGAACGGAAAGCCAACTGAGAGCGAAAGATCGAGCGGGAAAGGGAAAGCGACCGAGAACGGGAAAGCGACCGGGAACGGGAAAGCTACCGGGAGCGAGAAAGCGACCCGGAACGGGAAATCGACCGGGAGCGGGAAAAAACCGGAAACGGGAAAGCGTTTGGGAGCGGGAAAACGGCCTGGAGTGAAAAACCGACCGGGAACGGGAAAGCGACCGGGAGCGAGAAACCGACCGAGAACGGTGTAAGATGAAGATGGCTCATCTTACGTATTTTCGTGATATTTGTTTACTTTATTTTATTATTTGTGCATACTTACACGATACAAGTTTTTGAAGACTTTTTTCAATACTACGAAAATTCTTTTGTACACTTTCAACTGAAAACAGTTCACTATTCATCATTTTATTTAATTTGCCGACGCGTTTCGGAGTACCTTTACTCCATTTTCAAGGCTCATTGTAAACAAAATCCGCAAAGAACTTAAAGTCATATAATGAAAAGAAAATATGCACAGAACTAAAAGTCACATAATATATTCTTCCCACTCTATACATACCTGTTTCTAACTATAATACCTTGGTTTTACACATTACGAAATATGACCTACAATCAACTCAAAACAAGTCAGCGAAACAAGACCACAAACATCAAACAACCAATGTTCATTCATACATTCAATCATCTGCAGGTCTATTTCTTTCGTCGTCTTTCAGTGATGTTAATATTGTCCACTAAGTGAGAAAACCGTAGTTGCGGATCGGTCTCTTCATCAGCTCTGTCAACAGCTATCTTTACTTTTTCTATTTCTTCTGAAGCCGTGAGTTCAACTCTGACTATTGGAAGAATGGACTTGTCAACTTTCTCTGCTACAACGTCCTGTGAAAGAGGATTCTCTTCTTGTAACATCCGGAAAACATTGATACGATTGTCATCAACTACTTTATTTGTTGTATTCATTTCTTCGCCACGATTCTTCCTTGTTCCTAATTCGTACAAAGTAAGGACGTGCGGAAATTTATCAAACTGCTTGTTGATTTCTGGCTTCCGTTGTAAGATTAGTATAGCCTCTTTTATTCTCAACTGTCTGACATCTTTCTCTCTAGTGATAACACGTACATTGTCAACGAGAATATCACGTTTCAAAGCGCGGCCGTGAGTCATATTAAAATGTTGCAAGATACTACCGTTTTGCAAATGCATGGTGAGGCGTCTCGACAAAGTAGTCATTGTGGATCCGATGTATTTATCCACCTTACAATGTGGAATTGGACATTGAAATTCATACACCAGATGAGTTGACTGCAATTTGCTTTTAATTGGAGAGCAATTGTTTCGGATTATTAAGTTTTGGGTTTTTTTTATTTCTGTAGTAAATATTTATATTAACTGGGACATTTGTTGTGGAAGTGACTTTGGTGGCCAATATTCCTTTGAGAACTTTCTCATCAACTTTGTAGCGTGTATGCATTTGCCCACAATAATATAATGAAATGGATGTAGGAATTTGAGTTTCATTTTTATTAATAGTTGTAGATTTCAAAATGCTGTTAACAAAAATCTTAATGGAATGGTCAACAAATCTGTTAGTGTAGTTGTTGTTGATCAGGCTTTGTTTAATACGTTGTACTTCGGAATGGAATGAGCTCCAATTTTTGCTAAATTTATAAGCTCTAAAAAAATAATTATTGATGACATTCCTCTTATATCGATCGGGACAATCACTATCTGCATTCAAACATGAACCATTATTCGTTGGTTTAACATATACTTGGCTGTGGCATCTCAGATCATCACAGTTATCAAGGTATCCAAAAAGTGAATTTGGTTTTTATTATTAGATAATTCATACGTAAAGTTGAGAACAGAGTTTTCCTGAAGACGTTCTCGCAGAAGTGTTATATCTTCAACTGAATCAACCATCAGAAAGATATCATCGACGTATCTTATATAAATGGTGGGCTTAGGGTACAACGCAAATACCATTTCCTCAACATAACCCATGTAGAAGTTTGCAAATGTTGGTCCCAATGGAGAACCCATAGCCACACCATCTACCTGCAAATATAATTTTCCATTTGGATGCCATTGTATGGTACACATGACACGTGTGTCCCTGAGTAATTGCTCTGGTATTGCAGGAGGATATATGTTTTGGTTTTTGTAGACATATTTACAAATTATTGAGATTGTTTCATTCACAGGAACACTCGTGAAGAGACTTTCAACATTTAGAGAAGGAAGTCTTCCAGTAACATTCTGTGAACGCACCAGGTCTGTAAATTCATAAAAAAGATTTGCAGGTATATTTACAAGGACAATAAGGAGCGATGATGTTATTTATGTATTTTGCCAAGTCATAAGTAGGTGAAGAAATTTGAGAGATAATCGGTCTAAGCGGATTGTCATCTTTGTGAATTTTTACAGTCCCATAGAAATATCCTGGTTCAAAGTCACCAGTGAGCTTATGAATTTTAATTTCCATGTGTTTATTAATGAGGTCTATACTGCGATTAACATTTTGTTTCAAGCTATCAGTTGGATCCCTGGTAACCTCTTTAAATTTTTTTTCATCAGACGTGATTTCATTCAACTTTGCCGTGTAATCTGTTCTATTCATTAAAACATACACATCGGTTTTATCAGCTCTCAGTACAACAATACTTTTTTCCGTTTTCAATGAGAATGCAGCCTCAACTAGCCGTCTTGAAAAAGATGGGCTAGAGTGAGTGTTGCGATGTCTGTTGCCCTCACGTATCAACTCAACCTGTAGATCGTCGTGAATTAAGACACTCCCTGCAGTTCTTAACACAAACAAATCTTGATACAGAATTTCAAGCTGAGTTTGTCTGAAGAGTTCATCATATCTAGGCCTCAAATAAAAATTGATTCCCAAGTTAAGGAAGTCTTTCTGATCTCTTGTCAAAACGTAATCAGACAAATTGACAAAATTCTTAATATCTTCCTTCAACAAAAATGAACCTTTGTAAATATTGGTCAATTTTTTTAAAATAACAATTTTCTTTGCAAAATCTATTTTATCAAGGAGTATTTCAACCTGTTCTTTGAAGAGCGGTTTAAGTGTACAATCCACTGAGTCGAGTACATTTTTGAGTTAGTTGTTGTGTGTCTCATTCATTTCATCAAACCTTTTTTCTTTTTGTACGAGATATATATATATATATATATATATATATATATATATATATATATATATATATATATATATATATATATATATATATATATATATATATATATATATATGTGTGTGTGTGTGTGTGTGTGTGTGTGTGTGTGTGTATATATATATATGTATTATATATAATTGTTATTTAGCTTTTTCCTATTTCAGATGGAAGTAATTGAAAAAATAAACGTTGTCTTGGTAAAAGAAATTTGATTTATCAAAAGATTTGATAGAACTGTGCTAAATTCTACAAAGTGAGATATTTCAGATTTGAGTCAAGTAAAAGATTATATTCAACAAAGAATATTAAAGTTAAAGATAATTCGAAAAATATTGTGTTATAAATAATTTCAAACTTTAACGTTACGAATCGCTAGAAAGCATACTCGTCTACGTTTACATTGGTGACCTCGACGTATTTACGCATTTTCATCCGTAAATATATTTTCTGAAGTTATTTGATCACAAGTGACCGACTTTTTTTTCTTTTGCGATGGGACAGGCTCTGGGCTATTCCGGAGTGAATTTAAGGAATTACGTCAAAGAGTTAAAAGATGAAGAAAGAGTTAGGAGAATGGAGGAACGGGAAGAAAAAAAGGCTCAGCAGGAGTGGGAAGAGAAAAGGACTCAGCAGGAAGAAAAAAAAGGCTCAGCAAGATAGGGAAGAGCGGGAGAGACAGAGGCAGCACGAGTTACAAATTTAAAAGTTGGAAATTGAATCTCAAAAACCAAAAGAGAGCAAGTTGTCAATGGATGGAACAAAAAATCCTTATCCAAAATTCTCGAAGGTGACGACGTGGACGCGTTTCTGCTCCGTTTTGAGGCATTGGCCAAGGCAAATGATGATCCAAGAAATGGTTGGGGAATACTTTTGGGATCACTATTAAGTTCCAAAACTTTGGATGTTTTTGGACAATTGGATAGCCACCAAATGACAGATTACGAAATGGTCAAAGAGGCACTGTTGCGTTGTTTTGGTAAATCAGCAGAAGATTATCGGTTGAAATTCCGAGGAGAAAAACTAAATTCAGAAAAAACATGGGAACAATACTTGATGAAGCTAAACATGTATCTCAAGCGGTGGGTAGATCTCGCAGGTGAAGAAGATTTCCAATTTTTGATTCTGAGGGAACAATTTTTTAGGAAATGCCCACCTGAGATGGTCTATTACCTATTAAAGAGAGAGGCCCACGATGTTTACGTTTTGAGTCGTTGGGTTAATAAATACAACCAGGCTCATCCGGGGAAATATTATCCTGCCCAAAAAGAAAAAAGAAACGGAATACGGTTCACTCTACGACTAACAGTGACTCAGGAATGGTTGGACCCCGTTGTTACAATTGTCATCAAGTTGGACATTTGGCGAAGGACTGCAGACAAGGCACTCAGGCAAGTTCAGTCATGTGCCAAGCACGTAGAGAGGCCAGCATGACACCACTATGCAAAGATTCTGGAATAGTGAATGCATGTGCGGCCATGATCCTCGAAGGTAAAATGGACGAGGTCAAATTTAAGTGTGGCTGCGTTTCAGCCGTCATAGCGGATGGCTGTTTTCATTTAGGAGGAATACTTAAGTTTACCAGAGGTTTTGTGAATAAGAAACCTGTAAAGGTTTTGAGGGGCACTGGCTGTACAGCGATTATGGTAAAGGAATCTTTAGAGCATCCACGTCAGATGACCGGAAGAACAAGACCATGTGTTTTGATTAACGGCACAGTACGTGTGGCTCCAACAGCAATAGTGAAACTCAAAAAAGACTGGTTCAGAGGAATCAGAGAGGTTGTGTGCATGAAAAACTTACTTTGCGATCTGGTGCTGGGAAATATTGAAGGAATTTCAAATGCAATAGCTGTAGGGAAACGTATTGGTCGGCAACCACAGAACCATACTCCTGACTACGACAACAAACAGATAAATATTTGGGCAAATGA
Organism: Erpobdella octoculata; assembly: GCA_963978895.1. Classification (NCBI taxonomy): domain Eukaryota; kingdom Metazoa; phylum Annelida; class Clitellata; order Hirudinida; family Erpobdellidae; genus Erpobdella; species Erpobdella octoculata. The sequence continues at coordinate 24,576,259 of OZ022239.1, forward strand.
TAGGAAAATGTTTGCTAACTCGGATTTATATCAAAGCAGAAAAAGGAACACGTGTGACTCTTCAAAGTTGTAAACACAAAGTTGAGCCAAACGTCCAAGCTTTGAATCCGCCAAAAGAAAGACCAAGGCTCAATCTTCTGCCTAGAGGCCAACATGGAGGGGTGGGGAAAGATGAAAAGTTGAATTCGGCAATCTTCGGAGACGCCCGCCCTGTTGACACAACACGCAGAGAGATAGAGATTGAGAATAGGATTAAAGTAAATTATATCAAAGGCAAGGAAAACATCGGTGCTGACTTTCTTAGTCGTCAAGGGAGTGACGATGAAATCAGAAACGCTGCGGTGTTCCTTTTTTTAAAGAGGGGGATATGTAATATGAAGATGGGTCATCTTGCGTATTTTCGTGATAATTGTTTTATTTATTTTATTATTTGTGCATTTTATAGTGATTAGTTATGTTTAAACAATAGTCATTTATATATATAAATGTGGGTTGGAAAATTGGGTTATTTGGTTTTTAAAGTAGCTGCTACTCAAAAACTGTGAATGCTACAGATGTCAAAATTATTAGTATTTAGTATTTACTCAAAAAATAATGATATAAGTGTTTCAACATTTTTTAAAAATTTGGTTTCCAGGACCTCAAATGTGGGTTGGAAATATGGGTTATTTGATTTCAAAGTAACTGCTACTCAAAAACTGTAAATGCTACAAATGTAAAAATTAGTATTTTGAAGTTTTGTGCCGGTTAAAAGTAGCTAAGTCCAGTTTATCACCGGACGGGCCAAGCCGTTATTTTAGAGTCTTCACACGGGCCAGGCCAAACCTTAAATCAAAGTGGGACAGGCCGAGGTTTTTCACCAATTATATAGATATTTTAGTGATTTTAGGGTCTTCAGTTGGGACGGGCCAAACCTGAAGTCAAGGTGGGACGGGCCGAAGTTTTCATCAATTATATAGAACTTCTAGGCCTGTAAGAATGGGCCGGGCCTAATTCAGACGGGCTGTGCCGGGCCAGGAGTTTGGGTTTTTAAAACGGGCTGGGCTAAGTTGTCGACGGGCCGAGCCGAGACCTATAAAATTGATCTCTACAATGGATGCACGGTTCAAACTTTCTAATTTCATGCGAGCGAAGCCGCTACGGGCACTGCTAGTATATTATCTATTATATATTATATATTATCTATAATATATTATAAATTATATATTATATATTATATATTATCTATAATATATTATAAATTATATATTATATATTATATATTATATATTATATATTATATATTATATATTATATATTATATATTATATATTATATATTATATATTATATATTATATATTATATATTATATATTATATATTATATATTATATATTATATATTATATATTATATATTATATATTATATATTATATATTATATATTATATATTATATATTATATATTATATATTATATATTATATATTATATATTATATATTATATATTATATATTATATATTATATATTATATATTATATATTATATATTATATATTATATATTATATATTATATATTATATATTATATATTATATATTATATATTATATATTATATATTATATATTATATATTATATATTATATATTATATATTATATATTATATATTATATATTATATATTATATATTATATATTATATATTATATATTATATATTATATATTATATATTATATATTATATATTATATATTATATATTATATATTATATATTATATATTATATATTATATATTATATATTATATATTATATATTATATATTATATATTATATATTATATATTATATATTATATATTATATATTATATATTATATATTATATATTATATATTATATATTATATATTATATATTATATATTATATATTATATATTATATATTATATATTATATATTATATATTATATATTATATATTATACTAGCAGTGCCCGTAGCGGCTTCGCTCGCATGAAATTAGAGAATTTGAACCGTGCATCCATAGGTGTCGGCTCGGCCCGTCGACAACTTGGCCCAGCCCGTTTCAAAACCAAAATTCCTGGCCCGGCACGGCCCGTCTAATTTGGGCCCGGCCCGTTTTTACAGGCCTAGAAATTCTATATACTTGAGGAAAAACTTCGGCCCGTCCCACCTTGACTTCAGGTTTGGCCCGGCCCGTCTGAAGACCCTATATATAACTAAAATGTCTATATGCTTAGTGAAAAACCTCGGCCCGTACCACCTTGATTTAAGGTTTAGCCCATATATATAGAATAGATATATCGGCCCGCCTGTTGTTTAGGAAGGCTTTTAGCGAGGCAGCCTAGTAGACCTGAGATCCGAAACGAAGAACTGAGAGTTACAACCGTAGGATTTACAGTTTGTGAGTAGCAGCTACTTTAAAAACCTAGTAATCCTATTTTCCACCCCACATTTAAGGTCCTGGAAACCAAATTTGTAAAAAATGGTGAAACACGTATATCTGTATTTTTAGAATAGAAACTAAATACTAATTTTTAAATCTGTGGTATTTACAGTTGTTGAGTAGCAGTTACTTTAAAAACCAAATAACCCTATTTTCCACCCCACATTTGAAGTCCTGGAAACCAAATTTTCAAAAAATTGTGAAACCCGTATATCATTAATTTTAGAGTAGAAACTAAATACTAATTTTTACTTTTGTAGATTTTAACAGTTTTTGAGTAGAAGGTACTTTAAAAACCAAGTAATCCTATTTTCCACCCCACATTTAAGGTCCTGGAAACCAAATTTGTAAAAAATGGTGAAACACGTATATCTGTATTTTTAGAATAGAAACTAAATACTAATTTTTACATCTGTGGTATTTACAGTTGTTGAGTAGCAGTTACTTTAAAAACCAAATAACCCTATTTTCCACCCCACATTTGAAGTCCTGGAAACCAAATTTTCAAAAAATGCTAAAACACGTATTTCATTATTTTTGGAGTAGAAACTAAATACTAATTTTTACTCCTGTAGCATTAACAATTTTTGAGTATATGCTACTTTAAAAACCAAATAACCCAATTTTTCAACCCACATTTGAGGTCCGGGAAACCGAATTTTCAAAAAATGGTGAAACACGTATCTTTTTATTTTTCAAAAAGAATCTATATACCAAATTTCAAAATCTCCTCATTTTTGGTTTTCGAGATATACATTGCTTTAGAAAAAAGTTTGTTTTCCAGTTTTTTCCCCTCAGGAGCAAAATTTTCAAAAATCCTTTCTTAGCGGATGTTTACGCTATAAAAGTAATATAAGTTCCAAATTTCACGTTCCTAGGATGAGGCGTTTGAGCTCGGCGTTGATTATCAGTCAGTCATCTGTCAGTCAGTCAGTCAGTCAGTCAGTCAGTCAGGACATGTTCTTTTATATATATAGACTAGCAGTGCCCGTAGCGGCTTCGCTCGCATGAAATTAGGGAATTTGAACGGTGCATCCATAGGTGTCGGCTCGGCCCGTCGACAACTTGGCCCAGCCCGTTTCAAAACCAAAATTCCTGGCCCGGCACGGCCCGTCTAATTTGGGCCCGGCCCGTTTTTACAGGCCTAGAAATTCTATATACTTGAGGAAAAACCTCGGCCCGTCCCACCTTGACTTCAGGTTTGGCCCGGCCCGTCTGAAGACCCTATATATTACTAAAATGTCTATATGCTTAGTGAAAAACCTCGGCCCGTACCACCTTGATTTAAGGTTTAGCCCATATATATAGAATAGATATATCGGCCCGCCTGTTGTTTAGGAAGGCTTTTAGCAAGGCAGCCTAGTAGACCTGAGATCCGAAACGAAGAACTGAGAGTTACAACCGTAGCATTCACAGTTTGTGAGTAGCAGCTACTTTAAAAACCTAGTAATCCTATTTTCCACCCCACATTTAAGGTCCTGAAAACCAAATTTGTAAAAAATGGTGAAACACGTATATATCTATTTTTAGAATAGAAACTAAATACTAATTTTTAAATCTGTGGTATTTACAGTTGTTGAGTAGCAGTTACTTTAAAAACCAAATAACCCTATTTTCCACCCCACATTTGAAGTCCTGGAAACCAAATTTTCAAAAAATTGTGAAACCCGTATATCATTATTTTTAGAGTAGAAACTAAATACTAATTTTTACTTTTGTAGATTTTAACAGTTTTTGAGTA
>OZ022239.1:24585442-24625442 GCA_963978895.1 Erpobdella octoculata
GCCTAGTAGACCTGAGATCCGAAACGAAGAACTGAGAGTTACAACCGTAGCATTCACAGTTTGTGAGTAGCAGCTACTTTAAAAACCTAGTAATCCTATTTTCCACCCCACATTTAAGGTCCTGAAAACCAAATTTGTAAAAAAAGGTGAAACACGTATATCTCTATTTTTAGAATAGAAACTAAATACTAATTTTTAAATCTGTGGTATTTACAGTTGTTGAGTAGCAGTTACTTTAAAAACCAAATAACCCTATTTTCCACCCCACATTTGAAGTCCTGGAAACCAAATTTTCAAAAAATTGTGAAACCCGTATATCATTATTTTTAGAGTAGAAACTAAATACTAATTTTTACTTTTGTAGATTTTAACAGTTTTTGAGTAGAAGGTACTTTAAAAACCAAGTAATCCTATTTTCCACCCCACATTTAAGGTCCTGGAAACCAAATTTGTAAAAAATGGTGAAACACGTATATCTGTATTTTTAGAATAGAAACTAAATACTAATTTTTACATCTGTGGTATTTACAGTTGTTGAGTAGCAGTTACTTTAAAAACCAAATAACCCTATTTTCCACTCCACATTTGAAGTCCTGGAAACCAAATTTTCAAAAAATGCTAAAACACGTATTTCATTATTTTTGGAGTAGAAACTAAATACTAATTTTTACTCCTGTAGCATTAACAGTTTTTGAGTAGAAGCTACTTTAAAAACCAAATAACCCAATTTTCCAACCCACATTTGAGGTCCTGGAAACCAAATTTGTAAAAAATGGTGAAACACGTATATCTGTATTTTTAGAATAGAAACTAAATACTAATTTTTAAATCTGTGGTATTTACAGTTGTTGAGTAGCAGTTACTTTAAAAACCAAATAACCTTATTTTCCACCCCACATTTGAAGTCCTGGAAACCAAATTTTCAAAAAATTGTGAAACCCGTATATCATTATTTTTAGAGTAGAAACTAAATACTAATTTTTACTTTTGTAGATTTTAACTGTTTTTGAGTAGAATGTACTTTAAAAACCAAGTAATCCTATTTTCCACCCCACATTTAAGGTCCTGGAAACCAAATTTGTAAAAAATGGTGAAACACGTATATCTGTATTTTTAGAATAGAAACTAAATACTAATTTTTACATCTGTGGTATTTACAGTTGTTGAGTAGCAGTTACTTTAAAAACCAAATAACCCTATTTTCCACTCCACATTTGAAGTCCTGGAAACCAAATTTTCAAAAAATGCTAAAACACGTATTTCATTATTTTTGGAGTAGAAACTAAATACTAATTTTTACTCCTGTAGCATTAACAGTTTTTGAGTAGAAGCTACTTTAAAAACCAAATAACCCAATTTTCCAACCCACATTTGAGGTCCGGGAAACCGAATTTTCAAAAAATGGTGAAACACGTATTTTTTTATTTTTCAAAAAGAATCTATATACCAAATTTCAAAATCTCGTCATTTTTGGTTTTCGAGATATACATTGCTTTAAAAAAAAGTTTGTTTTCCAGTTTTTTCTCCTCAGGAGCAAAATTTTCAAAAATCCTTTCTTAGCGGATGTTTACGCTATATAAGTAATATAAGTTCCAAATTTCACGTTCCTAGGATGAGGCGTTTGAGCTCGGCGTTGATTATCAGTCAGTCATCTGTCAGTCAGTCAGTCAGTCAGTCAGTCAGTCAGTCAGGACATGTTCTTTTATATATATAGATTGTTTTAGAAAAAAGTTTGTTTTCCAGTTTTTTCCCCTCAGGAGCAAAATTTTCAAAAATCCTTTCTTAGCGGATGTTTACGCTATAAAAGTAATATAAGTTCCAAATTTCACGTTCCTAGGATGAGGCGTTTGAGCTCGGCGTTGATTATCAGTCAGTCATCTGTCAGTCAGTCAGTCAGTCAGTCAGTCAGTCAGTCAGGACATGTTCTTTTATATATATAGATTAGACACTTTAAACGAACAATTATGTACATGTGCATAACTGCATATTCATCCTGGAGTCAAACAATATTTTAGCCGTAAATCTTGTTGAATTGTAAGCCATTTAGGCATCACAGTAGTTAATGTCATGAATAATAACAAAGTAGCTAATGTCGTGAATAATAACACAGTAGCTAATGTCATGAATAATAACACAGTAGCTAATGTCATGAATATTAACACAGTAGCTAATATAATGAACTAGCTGGGTTACCCGGCGTTGCCCGGGGATTTTAAAGGCTTTTTATCGTTTTCTCTCTGGCTCCCGTTTCCTTAACCGCTTGCTTTCCCGTTCCATGTCGCTTTCTCACTCCTGGTCGCATTTCTGCTCACTGTCGCTTTTCCGGCCCCGGTCTCTTTTACTTTTCCTGATCTCGGTTGCTTTTACGCTTTACCGCTCCAGCTTGCTCTTCTGTTCCTCCATTAAATTTTAGAGCCTTCCCAATGTGGCTTTGATGGGCTGTAGCGGAATGCTGTGCACAGTCATCAAAATTGATCTGTTCTCTCGTTAACACTTTGTTGTTTGGTTTGCTCGTTTAGTTACGTCTGAACTTCCTCAATTTTAATTAGTGTTCTTTAATGTATTGGTTCCACTCTGCAAGTGTGATCTTCTGCAAAGGCTTATTATGATTGACTGAAGCTGAAAAAAAAGAATTTATTAGTTAACGGCTGCAATAATGTTAAAATCCGCTCATATATCTCAACAGGTTATATTTATTTTAAATACTTGTAAGATTATAAATGCTTACAATAGATTTATCACACACTGTTCAACAGCTGCTTTTCGTAAAATCGCTAGTCTTAGTTTTTGAGTTGTTCTTAGTTTTTAAGTGTCATGTCTACAGAAAGCATATAACGCTACATGTGGCATGTTAATAAATGTTGACCCGTGGCTTTGAAAAATGTGATATAGAACACAGATTGAAATAAAACATGAAGTAATAATAATATTAAAAACCTTCAAAGCATTAACTTAATGAATTTTCCGAGAGTTTTCTGAGATCATCAATTTGGAACAATCGAAGAGTACCACTTTTATTTAGCAAATGATGCAATTATAAATTGAACAAAACAGCAGCAGATTGATAGGCTGGCTTGAGAACTAATTTCCTCTGAAAAGTAAAAAATAAAATAAGACCGATAAATTAATTCATAATCTTATAGTCATAACTACTCGTGAATAATAATGGTTGTAATGCCATCACATAAAAAAAAACTTACCTGCCCAAAAAAATTTCTCATTTACCGATAGGCTGATAGCAAGCTCGTCGCTCAACAATATTAGATGAGGAACAATTGAAGTCAGAAGCCTTGAACGATAAATATGAACAATGAATTTAAATTTATTTTTCCAATCTGCAACTCCTTTTTGTAAAACACAAAATGTTAGAGCATAATGATAATCTTATAATAATTAATAATAATATAACATAATTAAACACGTGCAATGCAACAAACGAAACAAATTGAAAGATACACAGTAAATGATGATTTTAAAAACTAAAAACAAATTACCAAAGCTTTGCCACTTACTTTTGAATGGGAGATATGAACAATGAATTTCTAATTTGATTTAATTTTAATTTGTTAAGTCTGGAACTCTTTTTGTGAAGCACAAAATATCTCTAAATAGAAGAAATTCCACCTGCAATTTATTGATTAGTCCTGAAATCCAAAGTTATCTAGATTTAAAAAATAAGTTGCTAAAATCAAATATAAAGTTTACCGATAGAAGAGCTGTCGTATCGGAGGTTCGGAAGAGAATGAGCCTCAATGAGCTCTATGAAATCAAAACAAAGGTATCCGGCGGCACCATAGATATCTATGGGCGGCACTAAACAACACACATATTTAATTAATTTAATATTTATATTTAAAACCTTTAAAACTTAAGAAAAAAAATTAAAAATATTTTGTATAATTTAACTATAAATTAATTTTATTTTATTTTGTAGAAAAAAAAATTTACTCCAACTTACTACCGCTGACCAAAACGTTTTTTGCCCATAAAACATCAACGGAGAAACCAATTTATTTAAAATTTTACAGGAACCACCGCTTGAATAAAATACATAAGTGTGCCAAATTTCAATTAAATCTGTTCGGCCGTTTACATTTTATGTCCGAACAAACAAACAAACAAACAAACAAACAAACAAACATTTCATTTTTATATATAAGATAATAACACAGTAGCGAATGTCATGAATAATAACACAGTAGTTAATGTGATAAATAATAACTCAGTAGCAAATGTCATGAATGATAACACAGTGGCTAATGTCATGAATAACAACACAGTAGCTAAGGTCATGAATAATAACACAGCAGTTAATGTCATTAATAAAGAAAGCTTTCAACTATTCTTTGCAGATTGCAAAAAAATAAGTCACGTTTTCATTCAAATTCATTAACTTCTTACGGTTTTCTGAAAATGTTCATTTTCCCAAAATGGAGCACAACTTTTTAAAATTATTGAAATGATCTTAGATTTATTTCCTTCTATTAATTATACACTCAAATTATACATATTTAATAAAGATGAAAAATTGTCAGAATACATGAGAAATCTTTAAAAAAACCATTTACATTGTTAGCAAAATTACTCAGTGAAACATTACAAAAGTCTTCGTTTTATATCGAAAGGATTTCAGCCCATTCATGAGTAGCATTAAAAAACTTAGTGTGCCTTTTATTTTATAAATTAACTAGTGGGGTACCCGGTGTTGCCCGGTCCTTCCCCGCTTGCTCTCCCGCTCCCGGTCGCTTTCCCGTTCCTGCTTGCTCTCTTGTTCCCGGTCACTTTTCGTTCCTGCTTGCTTTCCCGTTCCCGGTCGCTTCCTCGCTCCGCTCATTTTGTGACCGATTTTATTTATTTTTTTTTAAATTTCCCCTACTGACTCTCAAGGTTGTGTGAAAATTTCATTATGATCGGATGAATGGTGTAGCAATGCATGAGTTAGGTGTAGAACACCTCATTTATATATATATATACTAGAGATAGCCCGTCAAAAATGACGGAAGTTTTAAAATACGGCGACCGTTATTATCAAATGGTGGCTCTCCGTCTTCATTCACAAAAATCATGGCCACTTCATTACTTGTCGGTGCATTGTAACTTCGCTGATCTGACTGTCGATCTCTTCTCAGTGCCATATTGATGATTGGAATTTGCTCTCCTGCTGCTATGGCTTGTTCAGCTTCTTGATTTTCTATATCTCGCATCAATTGATAGCTTTGGGCTAGTCTATTGTGTTCACGGAAGAAGCGATCTATTTTATCTACCATATCAGGACGACAATTTTCATTTGCTTCATTTCCTTGACGTACTTCTGTGGCTTGTGTACTATCACATACTTAAATTTGCGCAAATAGTGGCGCTTGGCCGGCAGGTGACAGTAAATGGGAGGTTCGTGGTAAATTGTTCCATGAATTTTAAAAACATAAGGTCCTCTGCCAGGCAAATCAAAAATTTTTGCGCCCATGGAAGCGAAAGAAACTGCGCTGTTGTATGATCGAATATGTTGTAGAAAATTTTGTCTATCTGGATTGGCCGTGTCTGACATGAGGCTTTTAAGAAAATCGGGATATTCAAGTGTATTACCGTGAATGTCAATTGGTTTTGGCAACATTACTTTGCCTTTTTGACAACATGAAGTGAATAGTCCATCTGATGGTTGCTCTGCAGCAAAATTTCTTGATTGACATGAAGTACATAAAACATCAAATTCACCACAATCATGTTGATCGAATTGAGTTTCGTTGAAGTTAATTGCTTCGTTACGAACTGCCTCACCCGCATGATCTCGTGCTAAACGTTGGGAGATCGCATTAGCAGCTCGATTTAGCTGCAATTCATTGGGAGACATTTGTTCAACTCGATGACGTTGTGAGGCAGCATTGGAAGTGTGAAGAGCTTCTAGATGTTGAGGAGTAAGTCGATAGACATAAATTTGTTGTGATGCGGCATGAGATAAATGAGAAGCATGAAAAATTTGCAATTCCTCAACAGACATTTGTGCAGTGCGTTGTTGATGAGCTTCTGCATCTAATTCTCGAATTTTTGCTTTTGATTGTGGAGTTTGTCTTGCGCGATATCTCTGTTGCCTTTCTTTAGCTAGACGCCGTTTTCTCGACACAGGATCTTCGTCGTCATTCATATTAAGAGACATTTTGTTTAAAAACATATACTTTATTTTTCAATTATTAAAATCTAAACTTAATTAATAGGAAAAACAAAACTAATAAATATATATATATATATATAAATTTTATCATTGTTATATACATATATATATATATATTATTTTATTTGTCAATTATTAAAATTCATATATATAATTTGATATATATATATGTATATATATACATATATATATAAGTATATATATATATATATAAGTATATATATATATAAGTATATATATATATATATATATATATATATGTATATATATATATATATATGTGTGTGTATATATATATATACATATATATATATATACATATATATATACATATATATATATACATATATATATATATACATATATATACATATATATATATCAATGATAAAAAATTGTAATCAATAACTACTGAATATTAATAGAAATATCTTCGATAATATAGTAGCTATACGACTAATTACATAAGCGTGACAGAATCAGTAAGTGAGTGAGTGAGTGACGGGGGCTACTATATTATATATATATATACATATACATATACATATATATATATATATACATATATATATTTACATATATATATATATATAAATATATAAATATATATATATATCAATGATAAAAAATTGCATTTATTAACTACTGAATACTAATAGAAATATCTTCGATAATATAGTAGCTATACGACTAATTACGTAAGTGTGACAGATTTTTTTTTTTTATTATAGTTTATAGTCTTTTACACCATGTGTTTTAAGACGCGAAAACAAAATCAAAATGAAAAAAATACTTATTTACACTAAATAATTTTTCTCTATATTTACAGTTCTTTAGGATTATTTTGTATCCATTTATAGATGATGTCGTGGCATATTTCCGAGTTCAGTATGGTTTGGAGTGTAGTTGGTTTTTGGATCCTTTTACAAAAGTTCCCAAGTTCCATTCCTAGTTGTGTCGTTTCTTCGCAGTGCAGCAACCAGTGCTCGATTGTTTCCTCTGTTCCGCAGGTTTCGCACAAACCTGTCTCATGAAGATTCATTCTCTTCAAATTTTGTTTCAGCCGACACTTTCCAAGTCGGGAAATGATGACTTCCTTTTTTCTGTTTGTTGTCTTGAATTTAATTTTATTTGAAACTTTTTTTTTCGAGAGACCAGTAGTGTCGACTTTCTTGAGCAGAATCCCATCTCGTCTGCCATTCGTTCAAAAGCTCTCTGCGTATTGTTCTTTTTATGTCAAACTAGCAGTGCCCGTAGCGGCTTCGCTCGCATGAAATTAGAGAATTTGAACCGTGCATACATAGTAGAGTACTGCACGGATCAATTTTTTAAGTCTCGGCTCGGCCCGTCGACAACTTGGCCCAGCCCGTTTCAAAAACCGAATATCCTGGCCCGGCACGGCCCGTCTAATATGGGCCCGGCCCGTTTTTACAGGCCTAGAAGTTCTATATACTTGATGAAAAACTTCGGCCCGTCCAACCTTGACTTCAGGTTTAGCCCGGCCCGTCTGAACACCCTAAAATCACTAAAATGTTCATATACTTGGTTAAAAATCTCGGCCCGTCCCACTTTGATTTAAGGTTTAGGCAGGGCCTTATGAAGACCCTAAAATAACGGCTTGGCCCGTCCGTCCGGTGATAAACTGAACTCATCTACTTTTGACCGGAACAAAACCTCAAAATACCAATTTTCACATCTGTAGCACTTACAGTTTTTGAGTAGCAGTTATTTTAAAATCAAATAACCCTTTTTCCACTTCACATTTGAGGTCCTGGAAACCAAATTTTCAAAAAATGGTGAAACACGTATATCATTATTTTTAGAGTAGAAACTAAATACTAATTTTACTTTTGTAGCATTTACAGTTTTTGAGTAGCAGTTACTTTAAAAACCAAGTAATCCTATTTTCCACCCCATATTTGAAGTCCTGGAAACCAAATTTAAAAAAATGGTAAAACACGTATATCATTATTTCTGGAGTAGAAACCAAATACTAATTTTTACTCCTGCAGCATCTACAGTTTTCGAGTAGCAGTTACATTAAAAACCAAATAACATTATTTTCCATCCCACATTTGAGGTCCTGGAAGCCAAATTTAAAAAAAATGGTAAAACACGTATATCTTTATTTTTAAAATAGAAACTAAATACTAATTTTTACATCTGTGGTATTTACAGTTTTTGAGTAGCAGTTAGTTTGAAAAACAAATAACCCTATTTTCCACCCCACATTTGAAGTCCTGGAAACCAAATTTTCAAAAAATGCTAAAACACCTATTTCATTATTTTGGGAGTAGAAACAAAATACTAATTTTTACTCCTGTAGCATTCACAGTTTTTGAGTAGCAGCTACTTTAAAAACCAAATAACCCAATTTGCCAAGCAACATTTGAGGTCCGGGAAACCGAATTTTCAAAAAATGGTGAAACACGTATCTTTTTATTTTTTAAGAAAAATCCATATACCAAATTTTAAAATTTCCTCATTTTTGGTTTTCGAGATATACATTGTTTTAGAAAAAAGTTTGTTTTCCAGTTTTTTCCCCTCAGGGGCAAAATTTTCAAAAATCCTTTTTTAGCGGATGTTTACGCTATAAAAGTAATATAAGTTCCAAATTTCACGTTCCTAGGATGAGGCGTGTGAGCTTGGCGTTGATTATCAGTCAGTCAGTCAGTCAGTCAGTCAGTCAGTCAGTCAGTCAGTCAGTCAGGACATGTTCTTTTATATATATATATATATATATATATATATATATATATATATATATATATATATATATATATATATATATATATATATATATATATATATATATATATATATATATATATATATATATATTACCACTTACAGTTTTTGAGTAGCAGTAATTTTTAAAATCAAATAACTCTATTTTGCACCTTACATTTGAGGTCCTGGAAACCAAATTTTTCAAAAAATGCTAAAACACGTATTTCATTATTTTTGGAGTAGAAACTAAATACTAATTTTTACTTCTGTAGCATTAACAGTTTTTGAGTAGCAGCTACTTTAAAAACCAAATAACCCAAAAAATGATGAAACACGTATATCTTTTTTTTTTGAGTAGATACTAAGTATTAATTTTTACATCTGTGGCAATTACAGTTGTTGAGTAGCAGTTACTTTAAAAACCAAATAACCCTATTTTCCACTCCACATTTGAAATCCTGGAAACCAAATTTTCAAACAATTGTGAAACCCGCATATCATTATTTTTAGAGTAGAAAATAAATACTAATTTTTACTTTTGTAGCATTAACAGTTTTTGAGTAGAAGCTACTTTAAAAACCAAATAACCCAATTTTCCAACCCACATTTGAGGTCCGGGAAACCAAATTTGTAAAAAATGGTGAAACACGTATATCTTTATTTTTAGAAAAGAAACTAAATAATAATTTTTACATCTGTGGTATTTACTGTTTTTGAGTAGCAGTTACTATAAAAGACAATTAGCCCTATTTTCCACCCCACATTTGAAGTCCTGGAAACCAAATTTTCAAAAAATACTAAAACACGTATTTCATTATTTTTGGAGTAGAAACTAAATACTAATTTTTACTCCTGTAGCATTAACAGTTTTTGAGTAGAAGCTACTTTAAAAACCAAATAACCCAATTTTCCAACCCACATTTGTGGTCCGGGAAACCGAATTTTCAAAAAATGGTGAAACACGTATCTTTTTATTTTTCAAAAGGAATCTATATACCAAATTTCAAAATCTCCTTAGTTTTGGTTTTCGAGATATACATTGTTTTAGAAAAAAGTTTGTTTTCCAGTTTTTTCCCCTCAGGAGCAAAATTTTCAAAAATCCTTTCTTAGCGGATGTTTACGCTATAAAAGTAATATAAGTTCCAAATTTCACGTTCCTAGGATGAGGCGTTTGAGCTCGGCGTTGATTATCAGTCAGTCATCAGTCAGTCAGTCAGTCAGTCAGTCAGTCAGTCAGTCAGTCAGTCAGTCAGTCAGTCAGTCAGTCAGTCAGTCAGTCAGGACATGTTCTTTTATATATATAGATATCTCTGGCATAATCTCAATCTCTATTTCGGGATGTTTGGTGGCTTTTTTGGCAAGGCAGTCTGCCATTTTATTTCCACGTATGCCCACGTGGCTAGGTACCCAAATCAGGGTAATTGTTTTTCCTTCTTTTGAGAGGTTGGATGCTAGTGTTAGGACTGATTCCACAAGAGCAGATTTTTGAGCATTTGCGGAATTTTTCAATGATATCATAGAGCTATATGAATCCGTAAATAGGGCTATTTTATGTGGACCGTCTGGTTGTGCCATCCACTCCAAGCCGCATTTTATAGCTGTTAGCTCAGCCGTATAAATACTAACGTCATTCATTAGCTATTTTCATATCTTTTTCCGGGATATAAATTCCCACAGCTGCTACATTGTTTATCTTAGATGCATCTGTGTACATATGTGTCGAATCTGTATATGTAGCAATCAGTTCCTTAGCTCTTGGACAATTGACGGATCATCCTTCTTTAACCCCACCAGCCCTTCGTTAAAAAGAGGTGGAATAAGTTTCCATGGTGGAGTTAGAGAAGGAGTTAAGGGGACTGGATTGAATTTGTCAACTATTTTGTTCAATGCCGCTGTTCTTTTGGCTGCTGGATGTTTAGCTTCTTTCACTTTTCTGTGAAAGAACCATCGCCATTTAACCCCTTCTTGTCCTCTGGGGGGTACAAAGACGTCTTTTGTCGGATGGTTTGGAATGATCTTGATTTTAGTGGCAAGGTTTGTAATTAACATCTTTCGTCGTATATCGAGTGGAGGATCTCCGCATTCTATTTGTAGAGCGGCCAAACTGGTTCCAACCATTGCCCCGCAAGCTGTTTTTAAGGCACTATATTGGATTTTCTCGAGTCTTTGTTTTTGAGATTCTGATGCACTGTCAAATGCTTCGCAGCCAAACTCCATCACTGACCGTATGGCGCATCGGTAGAAAAACATCAGTGTTTCTTTGCCGCATCCCCAGCTTTGTCCTGTTAGGCATCGCATGATATTTAATCTTTTTTTGCAACGATCAACGATCTTATCAATGTGTTTTTTCCAGGTTAATTTTGAGTCAAATATTATACCGAGAAATGTAGCTTCGCTCTTCCAGCTGATTTTTTTGTCATCCATACAAATAGGTAGGGAATTTGTTCGGAATTCATTGTATTTTGTAAAACAGACTGCTACCGATTTCTCGGTTGACAGTTTGAATCCCCAATTGAGGAAGAATGTTTGGATTTCGTTTAATCGAGTCTGTAAGCAGTTTCGCATAGTATGTGGGTCTTTTCCTGAAATCCATATTGCTACATCGTCCGCAAATATAGATGTCCGAATTCCATGGATTTCTTGACAAGGGATGTCGCTCATCATAACAATGAACAAAAGGGGGCTCAGGACAGAACCCTGCGGGGTACCATTTTCCAACAATACCGGGTCTGACAACGTGGATCCCACACGAACCATGGCCTCTCGATTATTCAAGAAGCTATGGATCCATTTTAAAATCCTTCCTCTGACACCAAGCTTTTCAAGCTTCAACAAAAGCCCCTCTCGCCACATTCGAAGGCTTTTTCTAAGTCCAGAAAGACCGCCAGTGTCCCACCCTTATTCCACATCGAGCGTTTAATATCGTTTTGTAGTCTAAGGATGTGATCTGTGCATCCTCTTCCTTTTCTAAAGCCTGATTGTTCACGATTTAAGAGATTATTTTGCTCCAGGTAGAACCTTAACCGATTTGCAATAATTCTTTCAGTAATCTTGCACAATGAGGATGTTAGGGAAATGGGTTGATATGAGTTGGTGTCTGCAGAGTTTTTTCCCGGTTTTAGTAGCGGAACAATTATGGATTGCTTCCATAGTTTTGCTACCTCTCCTTTGGACCAAGATAAGTTTATAAGATCCAAGAGCTTATTGAGACCTATCTCGTCAATTTGTTTTAGCATCTCATAGCAGAGATTGTCTGGACCTGGAGATTTGCACTCTGCATCAGAGCTTCCGTAAATTCTTTTAAGGAAATTTCTGTGTTTAAATCATGTGGGTCGTTTTTGCAAGAAAAGCCAGATCTGATAGTAAAGGTTATTTCTCTTTTCAGAGCCTCTTTCCTTTGAATAAATCTTAGGTCAAGATTTTTGTCTGATGAGTTTTTTGCGATGGCAGTTGCTAACGCATTCGCTTTGTCTTTGTCAGAATAAGCGGTTTCATTTTCACTCAGTTTCAACGCTGGAACGTTAAAACCTGCATGTGTGTGGACCATATTTTTCACCGCTTTCCACATGGTAGTCTGACTAGAGTGTAAGTTAAGAGAGCTACAGAATGTTCGCCAATGGTTCTCTTTTGCTGTCCTCACTATCTTCTGTGCGATTTGTTTGAGTTCTCGATACCGTTCAAAGCCAGTCGTAGTATACTCTTTCCGAAGTGAGTATAAGACTTTGTTTCTTGCTTTGATTGCGCTTTCACATTCATCATTCCACCATGGTACTGGCCTAAGTCCTGATCGTCTTCCATTTTTGGTTGGTATTGATGCTATGGCTGCATTGTTCAGACCTTGCGTTAACAGGTTTGTTGCTTCGTCAACATTTGTGAAAGTTTGGAGTTCATTGAACATTCCTGTTGAAAGCCATTGGTATTTGTACCAATCGGCTTTCTCCAGGTTCCATACCTTTCTGTTGTTTACCTCGTAATTAACCTTTTTATTTAGTGTGATCAAAACCGGGTAGTGGTCACTGCCCAGATTTTCATCTAACACCTTACACAAGGCTTTTTGAGATAAAGGAGGAGAGCACATTGCTAAATCTATAGGAGTTGTCCTTCCGCTGGGAGTCAGGTGGGTACCTGATCCGGAAAAAAAGGCAACAAGGCCATACTGATCTAACAATTTCTCAATTAATTTTCCTCTGTTATCTGAAGTTTCAGCACCGAAAACAACAGAGTATGCATTGAAGTCACCTAATACAATTGAGTTGGTATAACTGAATGACTTTTCCAGTGTAGTTAATAGTGTTTGATGATTGGCATTTGGTGGAACGTATGAACATATCAATGCGATAATGGTGATGTTTGATCCCTTTTCAGAAGAAATGGTCACAAGTAGTGACTCATATTCGTTTTGTTCTATGGTTTGCGAGGTGTATGAGATGCCTTCTCGGAGGAGTGTTGCGACCCCTCCTCCTTGATGGCGACCTCTATCCAGCCTGACAATATTATATCCTGAAATAATGAAGTTATTGCCCTCTTTCAGCCATGTTTCCTGCAGGGCAATGATGTCGGGAACCTTCTCCATTTTTCCGATAAAAATATTTAGTTCGTTGACTCTTGCACGAATACTTTGACAGTTCCACTGTAAAATGGTAATGTTGTTGTCCATGTTTGGTTTTTTGAACTAATTTATATCGTTTTCTAGAGGATTCAAATTTTAAGATTCGGAAACCTCCATATCCCCAGGGTACGCCTGAAAGCCATTGTATTTAAAGATGTTATTGAACATTTTTATAATGACTTTCATTACAGCTTCCAAGGGCATTTGTGGTATGTCTTTTGTTATTTCCTGAATCTCCTCGACAAGCCCCTGTATCGTTGGCATGCTCATTGGTTCATCACGTTTTTCTGTCTTTTTTTCATCCTTTGATGCTTTCTTTTCTTCTTCCTTGTTTTCAGCATATGCTTGCTTTTCCTTTTTATGAGTTTGTGTGACAGGCGTTTTCTTTTCAGAACCGCTCTTCTTTGGCGTGTCCTTGGACATCTGTTCTGGCTTTTTCTGTGCTGTATTTTTCTTGGTAAAAGGTTTTTTTGACACAACCTTTTTCAAGGCAGCAGCATAGGAAATACCTTCTTTCGCAACAGCTGAATTGACTTTCATTAAGTGTGACAGAATCATTAAGTGAGTGACGTGGGCTACTATATTATTAATATATATATATATATATATATATATATATATATATATATATATATATATATATATATATATATATTTATATATTTTCATTGTACATTGTTGTTAACATTGGCCTAGACTCGGAGAGCTAAATGCAAAATAAATCCCAAATATCTTTTTAAATAGTATTTTTCAGTTTTTTATTTTAATTATGTCAGTTTTATAATTTAATTAAATAATATTAACAATAATAAAGTTTATTATTGTTAAATTAAAGAATTGAAAGTTTTTAATAATTTTCAATAAAAATTTAGTTTTTCAGTAACTGTAATGATTGCAAACTACCATAAAGAGCCATTATTCTGCCTATTATTTCCATGCCATTTTGTTGTTGCTTTTCATAGCTTTTCATTGCTTTTCATAGTAAGACGAGTTTCGTTTTTCTTCAACTGTCATTTACTTTTGAAATTCCTGTCTGATGCTAATTTTTAAAACTCTTTCATGCTCGAAAATATTTGCTTTTAATAACTATCTATTAAAATTGAATTTATTTATTTTATACTACTTGGTAATATGTACGAGTATATTTCTAATTTTAAATAAGAAATACTTAATGTTTTTAAAAAAATGGCGACTAGTTGATCAAACAAACAAATACAAACAAATAATAACATATGTTAATAAGCTGATAAAGAAAATCTGAATGTACCAATTCAGCATTTATAAACTAAGCACAATAATCTATATATATATATATATATATATATATATATATATATATATATATATATATATATATATATATATATATATATATATATATATATAAAGAACATGTCCTGACTGACTGACTGACTGACTGACTGATAGGTTTTTCACCAAGTATATAGAAATTTTAGTAATTTTAGGGTCTTCAGTTGGGCCAGATAACACCAGTATACTAATGAAAGAAAATCAACCCATTAAGTTAAAATTAAAAGAAGCTTTAGCTATTAATAAATGTAAGCCTTTAATTAATAAACAATGGTATTCTTTTGATTTAACTCTTAAACTTTTTGGTTCTCTAAATAGTATTAAAACTAATAATAATAATAATAATAATAAATGTTTTAACTCATCTACAACTTCTGTTAAAAATATGCATGTTAATAGTGCCAATGTTTCTTCAGGTATTTCTTCGTTGAATGAATGTTTTGTACCAGACGTTTGTGTTTCAAAGGTTATAGATAATGTATGTGATTCTTCTTCCAGTCACGTCCTTGAAGTTGACTGTGTTGAATTTCCCAATAAAAAAAGTTCAAAACAATATTGTAAAAAAAAACATGTTATAAAGTTACTAGCTGACCCAGCAAACGTTGTTTTGCCTTATAAATTTATTTGTTTTTTTTTATTAAAAGTTTAATGTCGCTTTCCCGCTCTCGGTTGTTTCCCCGCTCTCGTCGTTTCCCCGCTCCCGTAGCTTTCCCTCTCACGGTCGCTTTCCCGCTCCCTGTCGTTTTCCCGCTCCCTGGAGCTTTCGACGCTCCCGTTACCTACCGGTCGCTTTCCCGTTCGTGGTTGTTTTCCCGTTCCCGAAATATGAATTGTGTGAATACAGCTTGTATAATAAGAAATAGATATACATATAAATATATATATATATATATATATATTCGAGCGCTCATAATTATATATATATATATATATAATTATGAGCGCTTGAAACACTCGTATATATATATATATATATACATATATATATATATATATATATATGAGTGTACTTTGTGCTGTCTATCTGTTGCATTTTCCTGTAAAAAAGACATAATTGCACCTTATTGTTTCTCCAAAATAACTTTTTTAAATAATTTAAAAAAAATTCAAATAGCCTAGGACCTATCCTCAGACCTACCAAATGTACACAAAAAATTTCATAAAAATCAGTTCAGCCGTTTTGGAGGAGTTCAATTTCAAACACTACGACACGAGATTTATTTATATATATATATATATATATATATATATATATATATATATATATATATATATATATATATATATATATATATATGTATATATATATATATATATGTATATATATATATATATAGATTATTGAACGAAAATATAATATAATTAAATAATACAATGTAGTGAAATTTAAAAAAATTGAATAAAATTAAATAATACAATGTCATCAAATTAAACAAAAATATGATAGAATTAAATGATGCAATGTCACAAAATTAAATACAAATATGATAGAATTAAATTATACAATGTCACTAAATTAAAAAAATATATGATAGAATCAAATGATACAATGTCACTAAATTAAACAAAAATAGGATAGAATTAAATGATACAATGATACAATGTCAAAAGATTAAATCGAAAATAGGATAGAATTAAATGATACAATGATACAATGTCAAAAGATTAAATCGAAAATATGACAGAATTAAATTATACAATGTCTCAAAATTAAACAAAAATATTATATAATTAAATGATACAATGTCACTAAATTAAACAAAAATATTATATAATTAAATAATACCATTTCACAAAATTAAACGAAAGTATGACAGAATTAAATGGTTCAATGTCACGAAATTTCGCATGGCATGCGCACCTCCCTAAAACTGACCAAAAAAAATAATAGAAATATCGCTGTCGTGTGGTCCGTGTTTTTCCAAGGTGAGTTTGTCATAATTTAGAAATAGCTGCTGTCCATATATGGAACGTCAGTTAGTGCGGATTTAAAAGGCGCGTTACGTACGTGTGAGTCACACGTGCAAGGTTGTTAAGAAAAACGTCCTAAATTATTACCTGGCGGTAGTTGAAATAATTTCTTTTTTTGCAGAAAAAAATATATAATTACAAAACAAATTTCATAAAATTGAAATTTCTTTGTGCGACGTTGACAACCTACCTTTAGAGAATTTCCTTCCGGAAGCACACTGCAGGTGATTAACTCACCTTGCCAATTTCAGGTGTGGGGTTTTTTTATCATTATTAAGCCTAATATAAAAAGCATCTTAGAGAGCCAATCAGCGATGGGATATTCTATGAAGCTAATTAGAACAAATAAATATTTTGAGATGTAACAAAGAATTGCTTTGTGAAACCTCTCGTGTAAAAATCCAATATCTTTATATTTTCATTTTACTCAATTTACAACTATTTTATTATTATTATTGTTGTCAACATCACTACACCATCATCATCATCATCGCCATCATCATCATCATTATTATTATTATTATTATTATTATTATTATTATTATTGTTATTATTATTATTATTATTATTATTATTATTATTATTATTATTATTATTATTATTATTATTATTATTATTATTATTATTATTATTATTATTATTATTATTATTATTATTATTATTATTATTATTATTATTATTATTATTATTATTATTATTATTATTATTATTATTATTATTATTATTATTATTATTATTATTATTATTATTATTATTATTATTATTATTATTATTATTATTATTATTATTATTATTATTATTATTATTATTATTATTGTTATTATTATTATTGTTGTTATTACAAAAAGTTTGTCTTCTCAGTTTTCAAAAACTGGTTTAAGATGAATTCAGACTTCAACAAGAAATCAAAGTTATTCATCCCAACACTCTTCGGAGGATGTGAGCCGTTCCCATTAATGCTATTTTTTGTATTTCGGAGATGTTTGGTTTTCCAGGAAGCATCATCAGTTTGTCTTGAGCATTTTTCCTGATTGTTCCTAGCGCCCCAATCACCACTGGTATCACTCTTGTTTTTAAATTCCACATTCGGTTTATTTCTATTTCTAGGTCCTTATACTTGGATATCTTTTCTGATTCTTTCAATATAATATTTGCATCATCTGGAACAGACACCTCAACCAACAAGAATTTTTTTTTTCTTTTGTTGTAAATTACTATATCAGGTCTGTTAGCTGGAATTGCTCGGTCTGTGATGATCGGCAGATCCCATGTGATTGTAACATCATCATCTACATTGATAACTTTTTCTGGTTGATGTTCATAATATTTTTTGGGTGCCTTTGCTCCAAAGTGTTTACACAACTTCCAGTGGATGTAATTTGCTACATTGTTGTTTCTTTTTGTGTACTCAGTTGGAGCTAGAATTGTGCATCCTGAAACAATGTGACTGATGTGTTCCTCTGCCTTGTTGCATAATCTGCACCGACTATCAACTTCTTGCTTCAAAATGTGTTTTTGAAAGTATCTGGTGTTGAGTGCCTGATCTTGGGCAGCTATTATGAGACTCAGTTTCACCTTTGAGACCCGAGCTCTTTAGCCATGACATGGTTTGCTCTTTATCTGTTGTTGGATTGTCAAGGTTTCTAAAAAATTGTCCATAAAGAGGTTTCATTTTTCAATTATTAGTTTTTTCGATGAATAATTTGTTTTTTAGCTGGTTTTTTTTACAAATGTCAGAGGTTGGATTTAAAATAGAGTACTTATTTTTGATTTTAGCAGCTTCTTTTTGGATTGAGTATTTAGGGGCTTGTTGGTCAAGGAACTTTGCAACGTTTGTGATTTTGTCTGGTTCTGTCTGAATGTAATCACAGAGATCAACAATAGCAAGGTTGTAAGCTGAAACCAAATCGACTAGACCTCTTCCACCATCACATCTCTTGATGTAGAGTCTCTCAACATCAGCCTTTGGGTGATGAATTCCTCTTATCGTTAGGAGCTTTCTCGTCTTTCTATTAATTTTTTCAATTTCATCAGTCAACCAGTTTATAATGCCAAAACTGTAAGTCAGAACTGGAACTGCTAAAGAATTATTGGCACTAAATTTATTTTTGGAATTTAGTTCAGTATTAAGGACTTGTCTTACACGTCTGTAGTACTCTTTTTTTATTTTGTCTTTCATTAGAGAGTGTTGTATACCATCTTTTTCTTCCACACCAAGATATTTGTAAGTTTCGTTAGGTTCTAAGTTTGTAATGATTATATCATTGTCCAGTTTGATGTTTTGGTTGGATTGTATTTTACCATGTTTGATGGTGATTTTGGAACATTTTTCTAAACCAAATTCCATTTTTATATCATCACTAAACTTTTTTACTAAAGTTAATGCATCATTTAATTGTGATTCACTATTTGAGAACAGTTTTAAATCATCCATGTAGAAAAGATGGTTAATCATTGTTTGATTTACTTTAAAACCTAAATTGTGGTTATTTAGAATGCTAGTTAATGGAATTAGTGTTAGGCAAAACAGAAGAGGAGATAAGGAATCACCTTGGAAAATTCCACGTTTTACAGCAATTTTTTTTTGTTTTCAAATGTCCTTCTTTGTAAAACAACCACATTTCTGTCTGCCATTATTTCATGGTGTTTGCTACAAAATTAAGAATAACTGGATCAACTCTGTAAATTTTCATTGTTTCTAGAATCCAAGAGTGTAGAACACTATCAAAGGCTTTTCTGTAATCAATCCATGCCATACTCAAGTCTTTCTTTTGTTTTTTGGCTTGCCACACTATTAGTTTATTTATTAATAATTGATCCTTGCAGCCTTTAGATTTTTTCTTGCATCCTTTTTGTTCACATGGGTAAATATTATTTTGGATAAGATGAGAATACATTCTGTTTGTAATGGCAGCAGTCAATATTTTATACATTGTCGGCAGGCAGGTGATTGGTCTATAATTTTTGGCTTCTTTAGTGAATTTGTTTTTGGGAATCAGAAATGTGACTCTAGTTGTGAGCCATTCAGGAACAGTTTCTGGTTTTTTAATTATTTCATTGAATAATTTAGTAAACACTTGATGTGCTGCAGTAAACTGTTTCAGCCAGAAATTTTGGCCCAGGAGACTTCCAGTTGTGGATTTGTTTGATGATTTCTGCTATCTCTTTCTCACTAAATTCTTCCCACTTTTCATTTTGTATTCCTGCAAAGGTTCTTCTTTCTCTCTCAATCCAGCTTGCTTCTTTATTATGCTTCACACTATTACTTACAATATCTTGCCAAAAATTTTCTAATTCATCTTGAGTTGGAGGTTCTAAAATTTCTATTGATTAGCTGTTTATTTGGTTGTAAAACGTATGTTGATCATTATTGAAAAGTTTATTTTGGTGAAAATAGTTGCTTCTTTTTATATACCTTCTTAATCGTTGGGCTTTTGCTTGTATTTTCATTTTAATGTTGAATTGAAGTTCTTCCACCTGTTCTTTATTTAATTTATACTTTTCAAGAATTTTCTTAGTTCAGTTTTGTGTGAAACAGTTTCTTTTTTAAGTTCATTTAGAACAGCAAGGTCTTTCCTAAGCCATTCTATGTTTTTCTTAATTCTCATCTGCCAGGCTGGTTCTTGTTTAGTCTGCTTTAAACTTTTCCTTGATTCCTTTTCACCTGCAATAACAGCTGCAGTTGCATACAGTATTTCATTCAGTTCTGTAATGTTTAAATTCTTAGTTAATTTTGTTAAAACTGTGTTTGCAACTTGAATTTCTTCTTTAATATATTTTGTTTCTTTAACTTTATTTATTTGACTTCTTTCATTTATTTTACACATCTTTATTTGAATTAGTTTACTGATTATTTTATTTTCCATTTTTAAAAATTCATCATTGTTATCTGATTTAATTGGTTCATTCGCGGAAATTTGAAAGTTTTCGGTTTTTGTTGGTTTATTGGTAGAAGGTTGAATATTTTCAGTTTCTAATGGTTCATTGAGGGAAGAATGGAAACTGTCATCTATTATTAAATTCAAGTTTTTTTTTACATCTGTTAAAATGCTGTCAAGTTCCAAATCGGTGAGTTTATGTTCTCGTTCAATGAACTTTCGTTGATTAGACAAAGTGGTGACACCTATGTGAGGAAACAAGACAGGGTTTCTGGTTCTCCAAATGCAGTATGTTGCTTCGGTTACATTTCTAACTTTTCTTTCTCGAGCACAGTAGAAAGCCCACATCAACTCTTTATATTGCTCTTTAGTCCATTTTGTTTTGAAAGTTGGTTTGGACAAATTAGTTGTTACATCATCAGGGAAGCCAGTTTGAGTTCTCATCTCGGTTGGAGTGTTCCCTTCCTGAATCTGAGCAGTTTGTGTGAATGTTTTTGGAGGATTTTTTGTGAAAGCAACTTGGGATACCTCGTTTTGCCCCTTGTCGTGCGTGGTTTTGTCTTTTGAGTTTTCAAAATGACCGCCGTCGCAATTCAATTTATTTTTATTTTTCGATTCCATTTTGTTTATTTCAGGTTCGGACGCTTAGCCAATCAGAATGTCGTAATCAAGTTGTTAGGTCCAATCAGAGCAAGTTTCGTTAAGTTTTAAACTTCACGGAGAAATTTTGTAACTTCAAGTTCTAAAATCTTGATATTTACGCCAAATAAATTTATTGTAGTTAATTCGTAAGAATTGTTTAATTTTCGCAATTAAATACTAACTCGTGTAATTAAACAAAGCAATTTAGTTCCAGTAGAATTCTTATTAATCTTTCAGCTAATAAGATTTGACCATTCGCTATGAAGTCCGACCACTGATCTCTATAATATAAGCATATTCCTCTACGTTTACATTGGTGACCCGGACGTGATCCAATGTAAACGTAGAGGAATATGCTTGCTAGCGATTCGTAACGTTATAGTCGAAGTTATTTATAACACAATATTTCTCGAATTTATTTTAACTTTATTATTCTTCCTTGAATATAATCTTTTGCTTGATTCAAAAACTGAATTATATCACTTTGTAGAATTTCGCACGGTTCTAACAAATCTTTTGTTAATTCCAATTTCTCTTTGCAGCACGTCTTTTCAAACTTTTATTATCTCTTGAACACTCAACTTTAACACACTGTCTAAATTCTCAAAATTCATACACAAAATAATATTTCTAATTGTAATAATTAATATTAAGATGAATCATCTTCATCATACACGGCGCTTAATGCCATTTTTTGGCGTTTAATACCCAATCTAAGTTATTATTATTATTATTATTATTATTATTATTATTATTATTATTATTATTATTATTATTATTATTATTATTATTATTATTATTATTATTATTATTATTATTATTATTATTATTATTATTATTATTATTATTATTATTATTATTATTATTATTATTATTATTATTATTATTATTATTATTATTATTATTATTATTATTATTATTATTATTATTATTATTATTATTATTATTATTATTATTATTATTATTATTATTATTATTATTATTATTATTATTATTATTATTATTATTATTATTATTATTATTATTATTATTATTATTATTATTATTATTATTATTATTATTATTATTATTATTATTATTATTATTATTATTATTATTATTGTTATTATTGTTGTTGTTATCATCATCATCATCATCATCATCATCATCATCATCATCATCATCATCATCATCATCATCATCATCATCATCATCATCGTCGTCGTCGTCGTCGTCGTCATAGTCATTATAGCTTGCTTGTGATCATGGTCATATCACTGTCTCTCTCAACATTTTTCATCTTCCTCGCTGTCATCATGATCTTCATCCTCAACTTTATTTTTGCCACCATCAACATCATCACATCATCATTACCATCATCTTCATTACATCACCAACAGCATCATCATCATCACCATCATCATCATCGTCACCATTATGCCTATTTTTTATTATTCATCTGACTGTTGTTACTTTCCAGTGAATTCTTCGTACATAGAAAACGAAACCTGAAAAAAAAACATTTCTTGCAGCAATTCAAAACTTAAAGCTTTTAAACTAATGAAAACTGTTATTAAAATATGAAAAATTAATGCGAATACAAAATATTCTCTCTTCTTTCATTTTCACCTGACATTTTCTTTGCTTCTTTTTTTTTTCTTTCTTCTTTTTTTCAAATTCACCTCAGGAAAGATCAGGTGTGTCTTTTAATACCGAGCAGGTCATTTATTTTATAAAACGTGGTCACACCATTGGATCACAGTGGCCTTATAAAATCACAAGTTTTAAACAGGTTAATAGATCAAGGTGATCATCAGTAACACTAGTGTGTTAATTTAGGCAATTATTGGCAGTTATTGGTGGTAGCAGATTTTTACATGCGGTAATGGTATTTCGCTTCACACATGATACTTTTTTCAGGGGAATCTGGTAGTTAGTAAAAAGATATCGTAAGAGAAAAAGCCATATTTCAAAGTCAAACTTTTATCTCAATGCTTTTAAAAACGTCTACTCTCTGTTTTTATTTTTTCCAATAATTTATCTTTCCCATGCTTTTTCAAGCGAGACGGTGTTGCCGATCCGACATTTGTGGGTTCGAGTCTGAAGTTGAGACATATATATATATATATATATATATATATATATATATATATATATATATATATATATATATATATATATATATATATATATATATATATATATGTCACCCATCATCAGGGTCAAAAGTAAACGAGAAAAGTAAACAAGCAGAAAGAACCAAAATTGTCAAAGAATTAGCACACCAACAATTTTGGTTTTTTCTGTTTGTTTACTTTTTTCGTTTTACTTTTGACCCTGATGATGGCTGACATAGCTGAAACGGTCCGTCGGTCTGACAATAAAAGTTTAACGAAAAGGTTTTTGACTAATTGTAGTCTCGAACAGCGAGTTTTATACGGAAAAGTTGAGAATTTGGCTCGAAAAGTTGTTTCTGCCAAATGGTGAGTTGTATTTCTTGGAGCATGTCTCAAAGATATATATATATATACATATATATATATATATATATATATATATATATATATATATATATATATATATATATATATATATATATATATATATATATATATATATATATATATATATATATATATATATATATATATATTAAAAAAACGTTCTATGCTGTTTAAAAAATAGCAGATTGTAAGTTTGAGTAAATGGCGCCACACGTTTTAAGTTTTAAAAATGTATGGCTTGTTATACAAATGTCCACAATTAATTCATGCCTCCATATAGACATTTCTCACACAGCCCAGAGAAAAATTAATTTCATCATTTTAGTTGACAAAAACGTGGTATTTCAAAAAGTTTTTTTTTAATTATTATTTTCAATAGATTCAGTATCAGTTAAAGTAACTGAATCTAAAAAGATTAAGTTATCTGAATGTTTCAGTTTTCAGATTCAGTAACTGTAACAACCCTAGCAGTAATATAAATATATTAAGCAGCTATTAGCTTTTATTTAAAAAACTTAAATAATTTAAAATAAAGTGGAAACAAAAAAACTTGTTTACTTTAATTCTTGCTTTGAAAATGTATATTTTATGCTGGATTTCAAAAAATTCTATTTGAAGCCATCAACAAAATGTTTTCATAATTCTTATGAGTTCGGCAAAAATTTTTTGCGCCAGTTGCTGGTGTAGTTGATGAGGTTGATGTTGATGTTGATGTTGATGTTGATGTTGATGTTGATGTTGATGTTGGTGATGTTGTTGATATTGTTGATGTTGATTATGTTGTTGATGACGTTGTTGATGAGATTGATGTTGCTGTTGGTAAGATTGATGTTGTTGATGGTGATTATGTTGTTGATGATGTTGTTGATGAGGTTGATGTTGCTTTTGCTGTTGCTTTTGCTGTTGATGTTGTTGTTGATGTTGTTGATGTCTTTGATGATGTTGATGATGTTGTTGATGAGGTTGATGTTGCTGTTGATGTTAATGATGTTGTCAATGTTGTTGATGCTGATGATGATGTTGATGATGTTGTTAATGAGGTTGATGTTGCTGTTGATGAGGTTAATGTTGTTGATGTTGATTATGTTGCTGATGATGTTGTTCATGAGGTTGATTTTGCTGTTGATGAAGTTGATGTTGTTGATGTTGATGATGTTGTTTATGAGGTTGATGTTGTGATGAGTCGATGTTGTTAATGACGATGTTGTTATTGTCCTATAAATAACTTCAAATTTTAACAATACGTATTGCTAGCGAGCTAATTCGACGTCGTTTAGTTTTAATCCTCAGTTCAATTGCGTTCTTTGATGTATTTATTTCAAAATCCGAATATCAAGCTTGACAAAATGACAATTTTTTAATTAAATTATAATGCAACTTTTAAGTTGTTATGCAATTTTAATATTATAGTGTAATATTTCATTATGTAACATTATTTTCGAGTGGTTCGTTTTCAATTCAGTTTTCTGAACTAGTTATAAGCAGACAAACAACATACATGCAAGCAGCTACTTAACAAGCAAACATACAAGTAAGCATATATGCAATCAAACAAACATGCAAACAAACAGATCTTCCAAAACAATAAACGCTTATTTGACTCAAAATAATTGAAAATAAAAATAAAAATTAACTAAAAAGAAAGTCTATAGAAAAAATAGAAAAGGTCACGTGATGCTTTCGAGGTCGCGCAGAACATTTGCTTTGACCGATGAGAATTGATTACTTTATTCTCAATGACCTTGAACTCTAATGAGATTTTTCAAATGTTGCGGTAGGTGAATGTAATGGCCAGTTTATTTTTTTATGTTCGTTTAGTTTAATGCGATTCGTGAAACGATCCATGTGATGATGTTATCTCTGTCTGTCTCGTCATCCTGTCATTAGTACTACGACACGCGAAGGTCTGAGCTGCTTTCAATGACAAAAATTCGATGAGAAAATTACTGCGCTAACATTTCTTTAAACGACTACATACGAAAAGAACCAATTTGCATCAACCTTTTAACGTCACTGATATATAGAAACTGTCAGTTGATTGAACAATTTTCGAATCATCACGACGGAAGGTGTAAAAAGGCAAATTCTCCAGGGTGTACACCATCCAGGGGCGTACCGTTTAGAGTGCTAATCGTCCAGGGAGTGAAACGTTCAAGGGGTGAACCAACCGTCTAAAACGAGAATTATATAAGCGGTGGGTAAAGCATCCGGCAAAATAAAACTTCCAGTTACAAATTTTTCATATTCTTTAAAACCAGATATTTTGAAACTTAGATAACAGAATGTAAGAAAAACCGAAGACTTTCTTTCGCGGCACCTTTTTTGACACCTTTTCTTTCCTCCTTTATTAAAGCTTGGGACAATCAACAACTTATTTAAAAAACAATTTAAATTAAATGTTTGCTAAATATACTAGCAGTGCCCGTAGCGGCTTCGCTCGCATGAAATTAGAGAATTTGAACCGTGCATTCATAGGTGTCGCCTCGGCCCGTCAACAACTTGGCCCAGCCCGTTTCAAAACCAAAATTCCTGGCCCGGCACGGCCCGTCTAATTTGGGCCCGACCCGTTTTAACAGGCCTAGAAATTCTATATACTTGATGAAAAACTTCGGCCCGTCCCACCTTGACTTCAGGTTTGGCCCGGCCCGTCTGAAGACCGTAAAATCACTAAAATGTATATATGCTTAGTGAAAAACCTCGGCCCGTACCACCTTGATTTAAGGTTTAGCCTGGCCCGTAAAAAGACCCTAAAATAACGGCTTGGCCCGACCGGTGATAAACTGGACTCAGCTACTTTTAACCGGCACAA
This sequence comes from Erpobdella octoculata, assembly GCA_963978895.1. Lineage (NCBI taxonomy): Eukaryota > Metazoa > Annelida > Clitellata > Hirudinida > Erpobdellidae > Erpobdella > Erpobdella octoculata. The sequence goes on from OZ022239.1 coordinate 24,612,042, forward strand.
AACCTCAAAATACTAAGTTTTACATCTGTAATGCTTGCAGTTGTTGAGTAGCAGTTACTTTAAAAACCAAATAACCCTATTTTCCACCCCACATTAGAAGTCATGCAAACCAAAGTTTAAAGAAATGGTGAAACACGTAAATCATTATTTTTAGAGTAGAAACTAAATACTAATTTTTACTTTTGTAACATTCACAGTTTTTGAGTAGCAGCTACTTTAAAAACCAAATAATCCTATTGTCCACCCCACATTTAAGGTCCTGGAAACCAAATTTGTAAAAAATTGCGAAACACGTATATCTTTATTTTTAGAATAGAAATTAAATACTAATTTTTAAATCTGTGATATTTAGAGTTTTTGAGTAGCAGTTACTTTAAAAAACAAATAACCCTATTTTCCACCCCACATTTGAAGTCCTGAAAACCAAATTTTCAAAAAATGCTAAAACACCTATTTCATTATTTTTGGAGTAGAAACTAAATACTAATTTTTACTCCTGTAGCATTCACAGTTTTTGAGTAGCAGCTACTTTAAAAACTAAATAAACTAATTTTCCGACCCACATTTGAGGTCCGGAAAACCGAATTTTCAAACAATGGTGAAAAACGTATCTTTTTATTTTTCAAGAAGAATCCATATACCAAATTTCAAAATCTCTTCATTTTTGGTTTTCGAGATATACAGTATCGAACAGATTAAGTGAAACAAAAAATTTTTTACATTTCTTGCTTTGGCAATATTTTTATTATTTGTAATGGCAACACTGTCAGTTTTTTAATTCTTAACACAGTCTAGCGAGCGTTGCGCAGTGTGTAGCAAGTGTTTTGTGATTGGTTGAAGGATTTAATAATGACAGATAAAATAGTTTATAAATTTCATCTTGTTTCAATTAATCTGTTCGATACTGTACATTGTTTTAGAAAAAAGTTTGTTTTCCAGTTTCTTCCCATCAGGAGCAAAATTTTCAAAAATCCTTCTTAGTGGATGCTTACGCAATAAAAGTAATATAAGTTCCAAATTTCACGTTCCTAGTTTAAGTCCGTTTGAGCTCGGCGTTGATTATCAGTCAGTCAGTCAGTCAGGACATGTTCTTATATATATATATATATATATATATATATATATATATATATATATATATATATATATATATATATATATATATATATATATATATATATATATATATATATATATATATATATTAGGGTGCCAATGAAAAATAAAATTTTAATTTCGATCTTCCCATCTCCAAAATGTGTTAGTAATTCCTATGAACGTTTTCATAAGGTTATAGAAAAAATGACTTTTAAATCTGATATAAGTCTTGTTCCAACAAAACGACCATGCTTTCAAAAGCTTCTGTTTTAACTAACGTACCTACTTGTGCGTTACGGTGGATTAGTTGTACTTTCGAACTCCGTCTTTACTTGTACTTATCCGCAAAATAAAGCTCAAATAAATTTATATTTTTTGAACTAATTAAAACTTGTAAAGCAACAACTTTGCGTGTGAGTGTGAGTGTTTCTGTAACTCACTAGAGTTTGAATAATTATATGCAAAGAGCTGTAAAGTCAGCATACATTTTTAGATGTCGACTGAAAATAAATTCAAAACAATATTGAACGCAAAAAATCTATTTAACCGGATACGAAAAAATTCAAATTATGTACACTAAAACAAGTTCTAGCGCGCACACACAGACACAAAAACATCTCAAGACTTCAGATTACTTCAGAACATCTTTTCAAATTTGATTTTAACCCACACCCAGCAGGTGTTCAACGAGAATACCCAGCAGATGCCATCTGTGTAACGAATTTAAAAGACTCACACCTTGGGACTTTTATCGACGAGAGGGTGATTGAGCATGGCAGGGCACATTCTCCACTAGCATTGCCAGTCGTGTGCGGCTCTCAGCTGCAGTAACTCGCTGCAAATGAATGAATGAACGAATGGATGTACGAAGAGAGATGGCATGGTGGGAGGTGTGTCAAAACACGTTAATTCATGAATTATTGATATTCGTCATCACCAATTTTATCTGACTGATGTTTTTTCAAGTTCAAAACACGTGCGAGTTTGCTGCACACTCCATATCAGTGTTTGCACCAGTGCTGCACACTGGCATACACTTATATTTCAATGTGGACAAAAAACTGTATTGCTTCAATGATAATAAAAAGTTTATGATTCTCAATAAAAAGGAAGTTTTTTCGATAGAAAGAACACAATGTAATAATTATATTAAAATTAAAAAAACAAATTAAATAACAAAATTGTTTTAATTCAATTTTAAAAAACGAGAACGTCACGTTCAAGAATTGCACGTACACACAGAGCTTCAGAAAATGAACACGTCAACAAGCAGCCTCATCATCACTCTAATATCGCCCGTGAAGCAACGACTTCCGATATGTGTCACATGACATGCTATACATGGAAAAGAAAGAGAAATGAATTTCGTTAATGACGAGCCTGCAGTATTAAATTTTTTTTCCTGAAAAATAGTTGTTTACTCGAATTTTGCACCCCTCTGAAGAGATATTGTTATTATTCTAGTAAACAGACGAGTGAAAATAATTAAAAATTAACTGAAACAAACACAGTTGATTTTTTCAATTAATGTTTATTAATTTAAAATACGGTACAAAATTATTTCAAGTTTACTTATAAGTCTAAATCTGATATTTGGAAATAGAAAAATGCAATATTATAAACATTGTTGTTCAACGCCTATACAAAAACAATTTAAAAATCAACAAATGCTGCACATTGCTATAAATGTCATAAAACTAGGTGGTCCCGTAGCTGCAAGTTGCTCCCTCCTTCCCTCCCCAAGCCCGTGTGTCTGAATGCCTTCCAAAAGAATCAGTCAGTCAGCCAGCAATTTTAGAATTATATTATAAATACATTATTGCGAAATAGAAAAAGCCCATCAGAAATGACGGGGTTTTTAAGAATTCACTTGGCGATTGCGATTGAACTTTTTTAATTTTTAGGAATAGCAGTGTACAATTGCGTATTAACTTTATTACACGCCTGAGCGCATTAATTTTGTAAACAGCTGACCCTGCTGACCACCGCGTTATGCAAAATTGCTAACATACTTACATACATACATACATACATACATACATACATACATACATACATACATACATACATACATACATACATACATACATACATACATACATACATACATACATACATACATACATACATACATACATACATACATACATACATACATACATACATACATACATACATACATACATACATACATACATACATACATACATACATACATACATACATACATACATACATACATACATACATACATACATACATACATACATACATACATACATACATACTTACATACATACATACATACATACATACATACATACATACATACATACATACATACATATATATATATATATATATATATATATATATATATATATATATGTGTGTGTGTGTGTTTTTCCGGTTATGTGATGTTACCATTAGAAATATAATTTTGTGCATGAATTTTTTGGATTTTGGATAGTGTGTTGAAGTTGAGTGTTCGTGAGAGAATAAAAGTTTGTAAAAGACGTGCTGCAAAGACAATTTGAATTATCAGGAGATTCTGCGAAGTGAGATAATTTGTGAAACCTGCATCTTTTAGTAAATATCCGATAGAAGCAGTAATAACCAGGAATAGAATTCGGGAAATCTTGTCCTATAAATAACTTCAAATTACAACGTTATGAATCGCTACTGAGCCAACTCGTTCAACGTTTACACATACATACATACATACATACATACATACATACATACATACATACATACATACATACGTCGGAAATTATGTATGTAGATTATACTTAAACAAATATAATTTATATATATATATATATATATATATATATATATATATATATATATATATATATATATATATATATATATATATATATATATATATATATATATATATATATATATATATAACTAGCGGGGGCACCCGGCGTTGCCCGGGGTTTTTAGAGGTTTTTATATTCTTTGTCTCTCTCGCTCCCGTTTCTTTCTCCGCTTTCCCGTTCCCGTCGCGTTCCTGGTCGCTTTTCTGCTCCCGGTCGCTTTCCCGCTCTCGGTCGCTTTCCCACTCACGGTCGTTTTCAAGTTCCCGGTCGCTTTCCCGCTCCCGCTTGCTTTCCCGCTTGCTTTCCCGTTCTCGGTCGCTTTCCCTTTCCCGCTCTCAGTTGGCTTCCCGTTCGAGTTTTCGCTCATTTATGTATGTACTAGCAGTGCCCGTAGCGGCTTCGCTCGCATGAAATTATAGAGTTTGAACCGTGCATCCATAGTAGAGATCAATTTTTTAGGTCTCGGCTCAGCCCGTCCACAACTTAGCCCAGCCCGTTTTAAAAACTTAAACTCCTGGCCCGGAACAGCCCGTTTGAATTAGGCCCGGCCCATTTTTACAGGCCTAAAAGTTCTATATACTTGATGAAAAACTTCGGCCCGTCCCACCTTGACTTCAGGTTTGGCCCGGCCCAACTGAAGACCCTAAAATCACTAAAATTTCTATATACTTGGTGAAAAACCTTGGGCCGTCCCACTTTGATTTAAGGTTTGGCCTGGCCCGTGTGAAGACTCTAAAACAACGGCTTGACCCAACCGGTGATAAACTGGACTTAGCTACTTTTAACCGGCACAAAACTTCAAAATACTATTTTTTACATTTGTAGCACTTACAGTTTTTGAGTAGCAGTTATTTTTAAATCAAATAACCCTTATTTCCACCCCACATTTGAGGTCCTGGAAACCAAATTTTTAAAAAATGTTGAAACACTTATATCATTAGTTTTTGAGTAAATACTAAATACTAATTTTTACTCCTGTAGCATTCACAGTTTTTGAGTTGCAGCTACTTTAAAAACCAAATAACCCAATTTTCCAACCCACATTTGAGGTCCGGGAAACCGAATTTTTAAAAAATGGTGAAACACGTGTCTTTTTATTTTTTAAGAAGAATCCATATACCAAATTTCAAAATCTCCTCATTTTTGGTTTTCGAGATATACATTGTTTTAGAAAAAAGTTTGTTTTCCAGTTTCTTCCCATCAGGAGCAAAATTTTCAAAAGTCCTTTCTTAGCAGATGCTTACGCAATAAAAGTAATATAAGTTCCAAATTTCACATTCCTAGGATGAGGCGTTTGATCTCGGCGTTGATTATCAGTCAGTCATCTGTCAGTCAGTCAGTCAGGACATGTTCTTTTATATATATATAGTCAGTCAGTCAGTCAGTCAGTCAGTCAGTCAGTCAGTCAGTCAGTCAGTCAGTCAGTCAGTCAGTCAGTCAGTCAGTCAGTCAGTCAGTCAGTCTGTCAGTCAGTCAGTCAGCACATGTTCTTTTATATATATATAGAAATGTATGTATATATATATATATATATATATATATATATATATATATATATATATATATATATATATATATATATATATATATATATATATATATATATATATATATATATATATATATATATGTATATAGTTCTCGCTCACTCACCAGCTCCGCTCCGCTCATTTTGTGATGGATTTAAAATTTTGTTTCACTATATTTGATTCCCTTTGACTCTCAAGGTTGTGTGATAATTTCATTATGATCGGATGAATGGCGTAGCAATTCATAAAGGACATACATACATACATACATACATACATACATACATACATACATACATACATACATACATACATACATACATACATACATACATACAAACATTCATTTTTTATATATAGATAAATGTCATAGTTTTTTTCTGAAGTGCGAGAATGTGCTGCATAATATTTTTAACGCTCATGAATGTTGAATGCAGGTGGCAAAACAGTTTGCTTTGGATAATTTTTTAGGCTAATAAATTCTTCACCTGCTCTGTTTTTTTCTGTTTTGTGTGTTTACTAGTGAAAGTTTTTATTTTTTATTTTTGCAGTTTTGCTTTGCCATTTTCTACCGAAAAGAAGGACAGAGACAGTACGAATTGAGAGCAGAGAGCGAAGCTGAGTGTCTAATGTGGATGGAAGCCATCTTGAAAGCCAGGTTTGATTTTTTTTTTAAATAAGAGTAACTTGAAAATTAAAAAATTACCTTTTCGGTTTTATCTGCAAAGCTGAAAAAAGCTTTCAATTTTTTTTCTTATCCCATAGTTGACATTTATCACTGAGACATTTGATCCAAAAAAATAACGTGTTCTTTTTTTCCTATTCTTTGTTGATGTTTCGATAATTTTTTTAATGTGTTTTTGTAATTTATAGCTTGTGTAAATTTCAGTTCTTATTGAAGAAAAAAACTGCAAAAAAATATGAAGCTGATTGAAATAAACATGTTGATGGATTGCGGTCGTTCATGATGTGCGAGTCGTTTCCAAGAAAAATTTCACCCATCAGTTATAAAATGATACTCGTACACACATACATACATACATACATACATACATACATACATACATACATACATACATACATACATACATACATACATACATACATACATACATACATACATACATACATACATACATACATACATACATACATACATACATACATACATACATACATACATACATACATACATACATACATACATACATACATACTCGATTTACTTATAATTTATTACCTAAGCTATCTTGTTTTTTGTGCTGGTCGACTTGCGCGGCAGTTTCATTCTAAAACCGTTACCTTTTTCTCACTTAGTCGATTGTTTTACGATTATCTCCTTGATTTGAGATATCGCTCATCATGGCCAATACGGTTAAAATTCGTAAAGAGTCTAGACAAGAGGCATTGGAGGTGGCTCAAAAACTGGGTCTGAGTCTGTGTGAAAAATGCGCCAGGTGCAACACCGAGACAGTCAGCGTCATGATAGGAAAACTGCACGCAACGAGGAGGGATTCGCTGGTCTTGAAGCCTTCACTCAGAGCATCAAGGAGTTTAGAGAGATAATGCAAAAAGACTCTGAGAAGAGAGAGATGATATTTGCAGAAAGCCCGAAGAATGGATCTTAACAGCAAATTCTCTCTATACAAAAAGAAACTTAGCAAAGTCCTTAAGGAAATCAAGGGCCTTAAGAAAAAGATAACAGATGTCGACCTAGAACCACTATTGGAAAAAGTTGACACAGCTACCAGAAAATGGTCGGATCTGTTCAGAGAAAAAGTTAATGAGTTGACCGACGGTGTTAAAAAAGTCCAAGATTCAGTCTTGTCCGGCAAGGTTGAACAAGTGTCGAACCTACAGTTATGCCTCAAGAAAGCCCTTGACGTGAAGAAACAGGAGGACAAGGATGAGGAGGCGGACAGACTCAGGAGAAAGACGAGCGTCGTTGTTTACGGGCTGTCCGCGTCAAGATCGTCCGTGCCAGATAAGCGCAAACTGGACGACAGGAAAAGAATGGAGGAGTTGATGGAAGCAATTTCATGTGATGATGTCGAAATTGTGAATTTAGTCAGACTCGGGAAGAAAGCCGAAGGAGAAAACGAGCTTTCGAGACCAAGACCACTGAAGCTGGTCTTGAAAAACGAGATTCTTCAATCAAAACTTCTGAAACAGGCAAAAAATTGAAAACGATAAAGGAAGGAGAAGCGGTTTTCATACATCGGGACATGCCCCCGGAAACTTCTTGCCGATTGTTTGAGGCAGAGAACGAGGGCTGGAAAGACCAATCTGATCATTGTGGGGGACAAAATCGTGACCATAAGACCTCCAAGAGTGGGAGGTGTCTGAGTGGTTCTAATGCAGACGTACACAACAGCAACGATGGTATACAGAAATGTTTGGCTGTCAACCATCATTAGTAATTTAGGAAAAAAGATGTTTAACCCGACTAAGCTACCAAAGCAAACGCCACCTCTTCCTACATGATCGTCATTCACATCAGTCAATGCCAACGCAGTTGTCGACCGTAATAATATCTGCCGGCCCTGCCAAAACTGAATTTCTCAGGGCAGATCAATTGAATAGACGCAGCCCGACTCATAACATGTTGAACACTACAGCCATAAGAAAGGATTTGACTATTGGATATTTAAACTGTTAGTCTATTGGAAACAAAAGTGCTTCGTTGACAAATATAATTGTTGAGCATGATATCGATGCCTTTGCAGTTGTCGAAACTTTTCATGAATCATCAAACGACATTGCACTCGCTAGAATCATTCCGGATTGATTTGCGTGTCTGGATCAGGCTCGAGTAAAGAAACGCTCCGAAAAGTCTACCGCAGGGAAGATGCGTTTGACTGAATTTGTTTCAGGTCGCCCACTAGGAGGCGGGGTTGTCTGGATCTGCAGAGAGTCATGCAAAGCCCGAAGAATGGATCTCAACAGCAAACCTTCTACTTTTGAATTCATTTCAGTGATGCTATCTTTAAGGAATGTTAGAATTATTGCTGTGGCCATCTATCGACCTGGAAGTGAACGAGAATCTGATCAGTTTTTGGAAGAATTTGGACTGATTCTTGAGGAATTGATTATTTACAATTGCCATATTTTTATCGTCGGAGACGTGAACATTCACCGTGATAGAGCCGACGACGCTTGAACAATTAAACTCAACACTATCAGGGATTGTTTTGGGCTTGTCCAGAACATTTCTTCACCAACCCATAAAGCTGGACACACATTGGATGTCGTCATCACAAAGGTTCCAATTCAGTCGTTTTCTCTCATCTGTGACGTACATCCGTCAGTATCCGACCACTCTTTGATCGTGTCAAAACTGCTACTTACGAAACCATGTCCAACATCATTCATTGCAACAAGCAGAGCTTGGAAGAACTTTGATTGTGATCTCTTCTTTCATGATCTTAAATTAAGCAAACTCTGCGCTGAAAACCATGACTGGAGCAGCATTAGACCGGATGAAATGGCGTTGATGTACAACGAGATTCTGGCTGAGCTTCTGGACAGGCATGCCCCACGTCGGTCGATCTCTCGACATTTTCGTCCGATTATCCTGTGGTTTAACTCTGCATGCAGCGAACAAAAACGAAAAGCTTGCCGTTTCAAAAGAATCTTAAAAAAACACGACTGGTTTCTGATCATGATTGATGGGTTGCGCAGCTACGTCTATGTCAGGATTTTTATAGGAAAACGCTAGATACGTACTGGAAGGCGACGATTGCAGAGAACGCTGGAAATGCAGACAAGATGTAGAATGAATTGTCTGCATTGATGGGATAAAAACGATCTTCCATTCATCAAGACGGTCTGTTGGAGGATCATTTCATGAATGGCTTTCATGATTCGCTAACGTCCGAGCGTCTACCTTCGGTTCAAACCCACCTGAGTTCAACGAAATTTCAGGAGAACGTTTCTGTGAGTTCTCACCTTTGACTGAGGCTGACGTTAATGATCTACTTAAGAAGTCCCCAAACAAGTCATGCGGTCTGGACCCGGAGCCAACATGGCTCATCAAGCAATATTCAGACACGTTGTCTCCGTTTATTACAAACCTGTTCAACAAATCGTTAAGGGCGGGTCACATTTCGGCTCCTTTCAAAGTGGCTGAAATCTCACCTATCTTGAAGAAGTCTACGCTTGATCCTACTATGCCTGCCAATTATCGTCCGGTTTGGAATCTCCAGTTCAACTCCAAAGTACTGGAAACGGCAGTGAACAAACAGCTCTTGCAACACCTGAATAGCTGCAATCTTTTACCGGAGCATCAGTCTGCCTATCGGGAATGTCGTTCAACGGAGACTGCCCTACTCAGAGTCATATCGGACGCTCTTCTTGGAATCGACCGTGGAATGTTAACGCTGCTATTGATTGTGTCGATCTCGAAATCTTTGTGGCCAGGATCGAACAATCATTTGAAATAAACTCCGTTGCTTTTCTCTGGATCAGTTCATATCTCCGGTTGGTCTTTTGTCGAGTGTGGCGTTCCTCAAGGCTCGATTCTTGGACTCCGGTTTTTCCTTGTATACACTTCGAGTGTCTTCGGCCTGGCCATTCAGCATGGTTTTGAAATTCACGGCTATGCTGATGACTTGCAGATCTACGGCCACTGCGACGTTCAGGACATTGACTTGCTTACGGTTCGACTAGACGGCTATGTTACCGCGATCACGCAATGGATGAAATGCAATAGATCAAAACTCAACGCTTCCAAAACAAATGTCATTCTTCTGGGTTCACCTGGACGTCTGACGCATATCTCCATTTGTCTTGTTGACAATGTTCGCTACCTTGGGATCACCATCGACTCTTTGTTAACGTTCAGCAAGCATGTAGCAAACGTGGTCAAAACCAGCTACTACCATCTGCGACAGATAAGGCCAATTCGAAACTCTCTGGCTGTTGTTCTTTTTCACGCCTTGGCCCGCGCTTTGATCTTGTCTAGGCTGGATTATTGCAACGGTCTACTTAGTGGAATTCCAGATCTAATAATTAAACAACTTGACGGTGTCATGCGTGCTGCTGCTAGACAAATTCTTCGACTGCCCTGGCTCAGTCATGTCACGAGGGCAATGTGCGACCAACTGCACTGGCTGGACATAAAAGCACGCATCGATTTTAAGCTCTTTCTAGCTGCGTTCCGCTGTCTGCATGGCTTGGCCCTAGCGTACCTTACCTCTCCAGTCTATGCACCCCGGTGTCTAAGCTTCCGGGACGATCTCATCTTCGTTCAGCCTCTTCCGGTGAGCTTCTTGTTCCATCACGCAGAACCATGACGTTCGGACCGAGGGCATTTGCAGTCGCTTGTCCAGTTACGTGGAGCAACCTGCCGGAGGAACTTACCGACCCAGTAAATGCATACAGCCTTTCTGTTTTTAAGAAGAAGTTCAAGACCTTTTTGTTCTCTCGAATGGTAAATAGAATTTGACTTTTTAAATTTTGGCATTAGATTCATTTGTTTTTCATTTCGACGCTGTTTGCCCGTGCTCCGAGAAAATTTATTTTTAGTGAGCACGTTAATAGCATAATAATAATACATACATACAAAAAAACGTACGTACGTACATACATACATACATACACAACCTGTATAAAACGCATATTTAGTACAGTAACAAGTAAAAAAAAAGTTTTTCAACACAAACTTTTATTTCAAATACACTCAATTTAGAAATACGAAAAATGTTCAAATTAAGTTTTTTTAATTGAATCATGTCATCCAATATAAAGTTACGTTTTAATGGTTGAAGCAGAAGTGCTAAATTGGTTAGCTCTAATAGTAAAAGTCAACTCAGAAAAAAGTATTTTTATCAAAAAATGCTATTTTTCAATCCAAGTTTCAGTAAAATCTTGGAGCAGAAGCAGCAGGTGGAACAGAAGCACCTCCATCTCCTGCAAGTACTTGACAGTGAGAGACAGGCCAAGTGGTTCTATGTTCAGCAAACAGAAGAATTCGCTTCTGAAGTTGCTAAACTCAAAAAAGAGGTTTCAAGGATTGTTGACATTACTCATTCTAAGTTTAATCAAATATTCTAAATAATTTATCGATCCAAGTTGAATAAAGCGAAAAACGAATTTTATTTTATTTTTCAAATAATTCAAAAGCATACAAACGTCATTCAGTTTTTTAACGTTTAAAAAATTCGTGAATAATTTACAATCAAAACATTTTCGATAAAAATGAGTACGAATGTTTTGCTGGAAAATATATTGTACGAATTTTGATCTTTTTTACCATGTTTTAGAGAAAAAAATCGAAATTAAACAAAACTATTGTAAAAATATTATTGCAGAAAGTCAGTTAAATAATCTTTTTTTTTAAGTTATTTTACAAATCTTAAAGTTTTTATGGTTTGTAATATAATTGAACTGTGTGAATCATAATTTTTTTAAGTCCTTCTTCACATGCACAAGTTAACTTTATATACAATGTGTTCAACTATTCTTATTGAGACGACCAATGCAAATTTTTCTAGCTGAATCACTGGGAAATATTTATTGATTCCCTCGTTTGCTATCCCCATTCTGTAGTCATTGTCTTTCCGCTTTAATATCGGCTAGTACCCCAGGGCAACGTTGTTGGCCATTCTTAGACGTAGACTGAATTTTTCTTTCCTATGAAAACTTTCAATTGCTGCTTATGCTTCGGGCCCATAAAATCACCCACTGCACATAAAGATATACGAGATTTTTAATGCCAGTTCCTTGTTTTGTTAAAGGATAAAATATGTCCATTTAGGAATTTCTGATTAATACTCATTAATATTTGTTTAACGTCTGATTAAATTTTTGTTTAGTTTCTAAACAGCGCGTTATACAATAAAGTGCCAACTTAGAATATTTTGTGTGATGAAGTCAAGTAATAGCTATTGCTTACATTTATTATTAAATTGTAATAGTAATATATTCAATTGTCAGCTAAATAACTGTAATAGTAACAGTTATGTACATCAATTTTTAAAGTTATAGCTCCCAGAATTTCAGATGTAAAATTGCTATATGGATCAAAGTAGAATCGTCCTGTGTATTTACAATAAAAACATAAACATGGATAAAACAATATATATATATATATATATATATATATATATATATATATTCTCTATACGGGAATAAATACACTTGGTTTTTTTTTAAATGGCTATAATGTGTGTTCAGTGTGTATAAAGTTACAAGCATATTACTTATACATGAAGTCATAGCAACGCTGTACAACAGGAACAGACTTTAAAAAATTTTGCAATTTTCTAATGTGTTTCTAATATTAAGCGCTTGTTAACGATCAATTTTTCAATTTCAAAAACATCATATCAGATTCGTGAGTACAAAGAAGAGAGTAGAGGTTGGCGCGCCAATGAACTTGAAAGCGAAGAACTTAAAAAAATTAAAAAGGTTATTTTTGTTTTGTTTTATTTTTCAAGATTTCAACTAACAGTTTTGTAAACTTCGAATTACTTAATTATTAAGAAGCTTATCATCATTTTCTTTAAATAGACCGCATATTTTGCATATCGTCCTATTTTCTTTCTTCTAGCGTCATCGTGTTTATGCGGCGTTTCATTTTTTCGTCGAGGCGTTTCTTTACCATAAAATTAATAATTAAAATGGCCAATTAGTAGTACCACTTCCTGTTCATTCATAGAATTTTTTTTTCAAATTTTGAAACGTTTTTAAATGTGTTCCAAGAATAAATCATCGATGGTGATTGAACGTTTTTAGCAGTTTTCTAGATTTTTCGTTTTTGAAAATAATATACTAATTATATCATTTGTATTTGTTAATTAGACAAAATTTTTTCGATTGAGAAATACATTTTTAAAAAGTTTTAGCAATTTTAAAAATAAAAAGTTTCATAAGAAAAACAACTGCTTAATATTTTAAAATAATTTTCAGTTTCTTTTGTATTTGTATCAACAACATAGTTG
>OZ022239.1:24627942-24630442 GCA_963978895.1 Erpobdella octoculata
GATGTGGCTTATGTGTTCTTCTTGTTGGTGGCATAGCCTGCATTTGCTTTCCACGTTCATTTTTAGTATTTTCCTTTGATGGTACCTAGTGCTTAGCGCTTGATCTTGTGCTGCTATGAGAAGACTTTCAGTTTCGCCTTTAAGTCCAGAACTTCGCAGCCAGCTGAAAGAAAGTTTTGTGTCAACAAATGGCATGCAAGTGTTTTTGAAGAATTGACCGTGAAGCTTTTTATCCATCAACTTAGAAATTTTTTCTTCTTCTAGCATAGTTTTCATTATCTTCCTTTTTGTTAGATTTTCAGCCCTCTCTTGAGTTTGTAAATATCGGTTTTTGATTTCTTTTCCAGTTTTGACTAACGAATACTTTTTCTTTTTTTTCATGATTAAGAATGATTTCAATAAATCTGTCTGCTTGTAAAAGAAGGTATTCATATAAACCAATCACTGTACACTTGAATGAACTCTCCAACTCAATAAGTCCTCTTCCACCTTTCCTACGTGATATATATAGCCGGTCTACGTCTGCTTTAGGGTGTAGGCAGCCATATTTTGTTAAAAGCTTTCTTGTATTTCTATCTATTGTTTGTATTTCTGTTTTTCTCCAATTGACTATCCCAAAGCTGTATGGCATCACAGGAACCGCAAGGCTATTTATGGCATGTATCTTGTTTTTAGCGTTCAGTTCTGTGCTGATTATTATTATTATTATGATTATTATTATTATTATGATTATTATTGTCACAAAATGTTTGTCTTCTCAGTTTTCAAAAACTGGTTTAAGATGAATTCAGATTTCAACAAGAAATCAAAGTTATTCATCCCAACACTCTTCGGAGGATGTGAGCCGTTCCCATTAATGCTATTTTTTGTATTTCCGAGATGTTTGGTTTTCCAGGAAGCATCATCAGTTTGTCTTGAGCATTTTTCCTAATTGTTCCTAGCGCACCAATAACCACTGGTATCACTCTTGTTTTCAAATTCCACATTCGGTTAATTTCTATTTCTAGGTCCTTATACTTGCATATTTTTTCTGATTCTTTCAATATAATATTTGCATCATCTGGAACAGACACCTCAACCAGCAAGCATTCTTTGTCTCTTTTGTTAAAAATTACTATATCAGGTCTGTTAACTGGAATTGCTCGGTCTGTGATGATCGGCAAATCCCATGTGATTGTAACATCATTATCTACATTGATAACTTTTTCTGGTTGATGTTCATAGTACTTTTTGGGTGTCTTAGCTCCAAAGTGTTTACACAACTTCCAGTGGATGTAATTTGCTACATTGTTGTGTCTTTTTGTGTACTCAGTTGGAGCTAGAATTGTGCATCCTGAAACAATGTGACTGATGTGTTCTTCTGCCTTGTTGCATAATCTGCACCGACTATCAACTTCTTGCTTCAAAATGTGTTTTTGAAAGTATCTGGTATTGAGTGCCTGATCTTGGGCAGCTATTATGAGACTTTCTGTTTCAGCTTTGAGACCCGAGCTCTTTAGCCATGACATGGTTTGCTCCTGATCTGTTGTTGGGTTATCAAGGTTTCTAAAAATTTGTCCATGAAGAGGTTTCATTTTTAAATTATTAATTTTTTCGAAAAATAATTTGTTTTTTAGCTGATTTTTTGGACAAATCTCAGAGGTTGTATTTAAAATAAAGTACTTATTCTTGATTTTAGCAGCTTCTTTTTGGATTGAGTATTTAGGGGCTTGTTGGTCAAGGAACTTTGCAACGTTTGTGATTTTGTCTGGTTCAGTCTGAATGTAATCACAGAGATCAACAATAGCATGGTTGTAAGCTGAAACCAAATTGACTAGACCTCTTCCACCATCACATCTCTTGATGTAGAGTCTCTCAACATCAGCCTTTGGGTGATGAATTTCTCCTATCGTTAAGAGCTTCCTCGTCTTTCTATTAATTTTTTCAATTTCATCTCTCAACCAGATGATAACGCCGAAACTGTAGGTAAGAACTGGAACTGCTAAGGAATTAATGGCACTGAATTTATTTCTAGAATTTAGTTCAGTTTTGAGAACTTGTTTGACACGTCTGTAATACTCTTTTTTTATTTTTTCTTTCATTAAAGAATGTTGGATGCCATCTATTTCTTCCACACCAAGATATTTGTAAGTTTCATTAGCTTCCAAGTTTTTGATGATTATATCATTATCCAGTTTGATGTTTTGGTTGGAGTGTATTTTACCATGCTTGATGGTGACTTTGGAGCACTTTTCTAAACCAAATTCCATTTTTATGTCATCACTAAACGTTTTTACTAAAGTTAATTCATTATTTAATTGTGAGTCACTATTTGAAAAAAGTTTTAAGTCATCCATATAGAAAAGATGGTTTATAATTGTTTGATTCACTTTGAAGCCTAAGTTGTGGTTATTTAGTATGTTAGTTAATGAAATTAATGTTAAGCCAAACAGAAGAGGATATAAGGAATCACCTTGGAAAATTCCACGTTTGACTGCAATTTGTTTAGTTTTCAAATGTC
>OZ022239.1:24635442-24765442 GCA_963978895.1 Erpobdella octoculata
TTTTATTTATTTGGCAAAAAAATTTCGGCGCGTCCCACATTAACTTTAGTTTTGGCCAGAACCTTCTGAAGATCCTAAAATAACAACCTGGCCCGGCCCGTGTAGTGCTTTGATCCATACAGCTCTACACGGCTTCTTTTATTGGCAGAAAATTTATTGGCATGTAATTTAAGCTAGAACACAAAAGTCACAAAAGCATATGCACAAAAGTCGAGGCCTGGCCCGGTTCGTGATGAACTCGAATTGGCCTGTTTCAACGGGCACAAAACCTCAAAGCTTGGAAATAAAACCTAGTAATCCTATTTTCCACCCCACATTTAAGGTCCTGAAAACCAAATTTGTAAAAAATGGTGAAACACGTATATCTCTATTTTTAGAATAGAAACTAAATACTAATTTTTAAATCTGTGGTATTTACAGTTGTTGAGTAGCAGTTACTTTAAAAACCAAATAACCCTATTTTCCACCCCACATTTGAAGTCCTGGAAACCAAATTTTCAAAAAATTGTGAAACCCGTATATCATTATTTTTAGAGTAGAAACTAAATACTAATTTTTACTTTTGTAGATTTTAACAGTTTTTGAGTAGCAGTTACATTAAAAACCAAATAACCCTATTTTCCACACCACATTTGAGGTCCTAAAAATCAAATTTTCAAAAAATGATGAAACACGTATTTTTTATTTTTTTAAGAAAAATCTATATATCAAACTTCAAAACCTCCTCGTTTTTGGTTTTCGAGATATGCGGTGTTTTAGAAAAAAATTGGTTTCCTGTTTCATCCGCCAGAAGAAAAATTTTCAAAAATCCTTTTTTAGTGGGTGATAACGCTATAAAAGTATTATAAGTTCAAAATTTGGCGTTCCTAGGATAAGGCGTTTGAGCTCGGCGTTGATTATCAGTCAGTCAGTCAGGACATGTTCTTTTATATAAAAAGATTTTAATAAATATTTCGTATTGTGTAATTTGATAATGTGTTTTTATTAATTAATAATATAACGCATAATGTTTTATTACAAGATACAAGAGTAAAAAAAATTTTTTAACACGGTTTTATTTAAATGCACTACAGAAGATGAATTGATGTTCTCACCAACAAAAAGCTATTAAGAGAACAAACGGGAAAATGTTTAATACTAAACATAAAAAATACATTTAAAGAAAACAACGTTTTTCTTGTGCGCTTAAAGGTATAAAATAATATTTCTATAATTCATATGCAACGAAAAACGTTGCGGGCGCATTTTTTTATAACTATTTGTTTACTAAAGTTTTGATGCTGTAGCCTATCTGTGCCCGCAACGTTTTTTGTTGTATATGTATGTTATTTTAAATTCAACGGGCACCTACCGAAAAAAGTAGAAATAATTTTTATAACCTAAAAAATACATTTTTTTGAAAAAACAACGTTTTCTTGCGCCCAAAAAATATAAAATAATATTCCTATAATTCATATACAACGAAAAACGTTGCGGCGCATCATTTATTACAGGCCTGCCTAACCTTTTTATACTAAAGATCTACTTTTTTTAATCCAACTAACTCGAGATCTACCCATGTCCAAATAATTTAGATTTTCAATTAGTATAACTTCAGTTTATTTCATTTTTTTAATTTAAAAAATATATAAAAACAACATAACAAAAAATTCAAAAAAAACTAATTAATTCAAAAAAACAGATATTAATGTGATCTTTGACACTGGTTTGACTTTGCAACATGTTCCTACTTAAAACATGTTTTTTTAATTTGCTCATTTTTTTCCAGGATTTAACATTTTTGTTTGTAGTAGACTAGTATACGATCGACCAAAATTCGTGTCACGATCGTCTGGTAGATCGCGATCGCCTGGTTGGGTGGCCCTGATTTATTATAATCATTTGTTTTATTAAAGTGTTGATGTTGTAGCTTATAATGTGCCCGCAACGTGTTCCGTTGTATATGAATTATAGGAATATTTTTTTATACTTTTTAGGGCGCAAGAAAAACGTTGTTTTTTTTAAATGTAATTTTTATGATGTAAAAATCGTTTTTGATGGCTGAAATTTTGTATGCATTTGAGTTTTTCAAGTTTTTTTTGCTAGGCGCCCGTTGAATTTAAAATCTTATAACTTTTTTACTTTTTTTTGCTAGGTGGTAAAATCGGGTACATGTTTAAAAAGCGCAATCATATAGGATTCGACACCTAGTAATATATATAAGCTGTTAGGAAATAGTATGTATGCAACATTTTAATTTAATTCTGTATTTGCGGACAGACACCGTCTCAAAGAACTTAGTGACCTAATACAAACGTTGTAAAATAGAATCGTAGGGTACTAGCAATAGCTAAACAGTTTGTCTGTCTGTCTTACGATTCCAAAAGTAGTCGTATTTCTGGAATTCTAAAATTTACTTGAACTTATAGGTTGATGACTTCTGTTCTTAAAAGTTCTAAAAAGCTTCAAACCGTTAAACAATTGAACCATCTAGAGTAAATTTATACGCCCAAAGCTTTTATTTTTCAGTACATATTACCGTTTTTTTCCTTATTAGCTTTATGTTGGTGAAAAAATTATTTTATCCTTTTTGGTACATTTAAATAAAAGCGTGTTTAAAAAAATTAATAGTATTATTTTCAAATTTTTAGTCTTTGATTTTTACAATCGATTTTTGAAGACCAAACTTTTTTTTCAAATTATCATTAAGATAATTGGTTATAAAAATAATGTGGAATATCAATTAAGAAAATTTTAACAGTTATACAATTTTTAAAGTACATTTTATTTAATTTTTTTCATATGATTTTCGACGTTAATAACTTTGGATTATTTTACCCATATTAAAGACTTCATTCTTAATTATAAATTAGTAAATTATAGCATTGTTACCTTTAATACATTTCTATTTTAAGTTTAAGCTCAACTGTATAAAATTCGATTTGAAAATATGAACCATTAAACATACGATAAACAGATAAAATTAAACAAAATCGCATAAAAAAGAACATGCACCACATTAATTCAAGTTGGCTCGTGTGAAACCAATATCGTGAAATGGTGTTTAATGATTCATGGAGTGCTGTTCCATTCTATCGGGAACAGGAAGAGTTCCGATCCTCGCTCCAAATATAATTTTTTTGAGTGCTTCGTAGCATCCTCTCAGGACAAGAAGTTGTCATTTGACGTTAATGGCTTTATTTCGTTGAGGAAAAACACTTTTGTCGAAATATTTCAGTTGTTTCTCGCAATATTTTAGCTGGTTCACATAATAATTTTATTTTTCCACACACTAAGTCAGTTGTTTCACAACAAGCTTTTAATTGTTTTGCATAGTATTTCAGCTGTTCCACACAATATTTTAATTTTTTCATGCAGCATTTTAGTTGTTTCATTTAGCATTTTAATTGTTTCACACAGTATTTCAGCGTTTTCACACACTATTTCAGTTGTTTCCCACATTTTTATTGTTTTACACAATATTTCAGCTGTTTCACACAATATGTAAGTTGATTCACACAATATGTAAGTTGATTCACACAATATTTCAGTTGTTTCCCATATTTTCTCAGTTGTTTCACACAATGTTTCAGTTTTTTCCCACAAAGTTTCTGCTGTTTCACGCAATATTTCAGTTGTTTCACACAATATTTTAGTTGTTTCATTCATTATTTTAGTTGCTTCACACAATATTTCAGCTGTTTCACACATTATGTCAGTTGTTTTACACAATGTTTCACTCAATATTCCAATTGTTTCATACAATCTTTCAGATGTTTCACAAAATATTAAAGCTATTTCACAAATGTTCTATTCTATTCAACGTTTTTGCTTGTTGGAAAAGAACTTTGTTTTTAAATATCAAATTTTTTCAACAATGTAAACTTTGATGAAGATCATCGAAAAATAAACGCATTTACTGAATTGGCCTCTCAAAGTCTCTTGCAGATGTAATTGTCATTTTGAAAACAAAATTGCTTCTTACTTGAGGCATATTCTCGTAAACCTTGTTCTATGTTAGAATGTTTTTGCATTGTAAAATTTTGTTTTGCAGAAAAACGTTACTCCGTGTAATGTTGTTGTTCTACATAATGTTGTTGTTCTATATAATGTTGTTGTTCTATATAATGTTGTTGTTCTATATAACGTTGTTGTTCTAAACAACGTTGTTGTTCTATATAATTTTGTTGTTTTATATAATTTAGTTGTTCTATATAATGTTGTTGTTCTATATAATGTTGTTGTTCTATATAATGTTTCTGTTGGGCAGCAGAATCTTGTTCTTCAAAAAACGTGTGCCTTAGTGGACAAAATATTTTTGTACGCTTGGAATAGGACCATGATGCGTCCTTATTAACATTGACATGAACATATAATCAAACTACGATGTACGTATAAAATTGTTCTGACTTGGGTTTTATCGTAAATCTTCTATACTGGCTCTATAAAATGGCCATCGTTCTGGTCTGATAAATCACAGAGGAATCTTGCATGCACTGCAGAGCAGGTCTGTAGAAATGCGATTAGCTAGGATAGCCGAGTTGGTAGAGCATCTCAGACTTGAATGTAAGAGGTTTATGGCCTAACCCCCCCCCCCCGGCTGTCTGGATGGCTCAACCCCCCCTACCCGGCTGTCTGGTAGCCGATGTTTTCTTAAAATTGCTTCTACGTGGGGCATGTAACAAAACAGCTCTACCAAGCTATATAATAAGAATTCACACTTTATTGATTGACTAAAATGATACCACGCTGCGATAGCAGTAGAAGGCCATAAAAAAATAAACTGGTATATTTTTAATTTAGTTTGCCTATAAGTTCAAGTAATTGTTACTGGATTTTAATAAGCGTCTTAGATTAAGTAACAACGTGGTCAACTCTGGAAGTACGAAGACGACAGCAAAACCATTTAGAAATCTGGTCGTTGACTTGTAGACCCATGCAGAAATAGAAATTTAATAAATGAAACTCGAATATTAAAACCACACAAGTATTTATTAATTTAAAAAATCAAAAAATAAATATTCGTCCAGAAGTTGTGATGTTTTGAAAACTGACATAATGTCAACAAAATCCAGCAACTTTTTACGAAAAAATATAATTTTGTTATTATTACTATCGTTGTTATTATTATTATTATCCTAATCATTATTATTATTGCCATTATTTATATTATTTACATAAACATACATTCTCATACAAAGAAGATTCTTACAAAAACCTTCATCGCCCGACAAAACACGCCGAGTCATGTAAACCCCGAAGAAAGTACAAAGAAAAATCGACCGTATAAATTCTTTTTCCTCATCAAAAATTTAGCAACCTTTGGTATATTAGAGATTTTTGTATATTTTCTGCGTGTCCCTTTTTCATTATTTTTCTAGAGGAAGTAATCAGTCAAGGTTCAAGATTGTTTTTGCGAATCAGCTTTTTCGATCGCACAACTTGCACAACATTGGTAAAACATTGTCTCAGCATTGGTGCAACAATGCCGCAGCATTGGTGCAACATCAGTGCAACATTGGTAAAACATTAGTGAAACATTGATACCATATTCATAAAAACATTGGTGCAACATTGATACAAAATTAGTGCAACCTATGTAAGTGCAACATTTTCGTAACATTGATACAACATTGTTGCAAAATTTGTGCAACCTTAGTGCAACATTGGTGCAATATTATTAAAATAAAAGAGCAGCATTAGTGTTATTTTGATTCAACATTTGCACAACATTTTTTCAACAACATTGGCGTGAATAAGAAACAATATAGGAAAATAAAAAAAATCAACAAATCAACATTAAATCAAAATAAATTTCCAGAAAAACAAAAAAATAAACCGCTAGGAGGTCACGTGATGGTGTGTCTCATATTTCATTTGTCCACCAAAAATGTTATTGTATTACCATATATTCCATTGGTGCTCCACACCCTTCATTGGTCCACAACACATTTTATTCATCGACCACACATTACATTGGTCCACCACACATTTCATTGGCATACCAGACATTTATTTCTCTAGTAAGTCATCACCCGCTGATAATCTTATCATAATTGCAACGGCTGTACATGCCCATCATTCAGAGAATGAGCACATGAATATTTGTACACATCACTAGCCATTTACGGACACAAACAGCGACATATACGCCCACACATACATACACACATCCATAAACACACACGCATACATACATACATACAAACATACACACATACATGAACACACACATACATACATACATACATACATACATACATACATACATACATACATACATACATACATACATACATACATACATACATACATACATACATACATACATACATACATACATACATACATACATACATACATACATACATACATACATACATACATACATACATACATACATACATACATACATACATACATACATACATACATACATACATACATACATACATATATACATACATACATACATACATACATACATACATACATACATACATACATACATACATACATACATACATACATACATACATACATACGTACATACATACATACTGTAAGATGAAGATGATTCATCTTACGTATTTTCGTGATATTTGTTTATTTTTATTTTATTATGTGTGCATTTTATAATGATTGGATATGTTGAAACAATAAGTCATTTATGTATGTATGTATGTGTATATGTATGTGTATATATATATATATATATATATATATATATATATATATACATACATATATATATATATATGTATGTATATATGTATATATATATATATATATATATATATATATATATATATATATATATATATATATATATATATATATATATATATATATATATATATATATATATATATATATATATATATATATATATATATATATATATATATATATATATATATATATATATATAATTGTTTTTTTTATTTTTTTCCTTTGACAGAATGTCAGATGGTAATATTTGAGAAAATAAAAGGGGATTTTGGTAAGAGAAATTTTAATTATCAAAAAATTTGTTAGAACCATGCGAAATTCTACAAAGTGAGATAATTCAGTTTTGAGTCAAGTAAAAGAATATATTTAACGAAGAATATTAAAAGTTAAAATAAATTCGAGAAATATTGTGTTATAAATAACTTCGACTTTAACGTTACGAATCGCTAGCAAGCATATTCCTCTACGTTTACATTGGTGACTTCGACGTATTTACGCATTTTCATCCGTAAATATATTTTCTGAAGTTATTTGATCACAAGTGACCGAATTTTTTTTCCTTTGTGAAAAATGTCTGACACAGAAAAATTCATTGCAATGGATCAGGCTCTGGGCTATTCCGGAGAGGAATTGAAGAATTTTGTCAAAGAATTAAAAGATGAAGAAAGAGTTAGGAGAATGGAGAATGGAGGAGCGGGAAGAAAAAAGGCTCAGCAGGAGCGGGAAGATAAAAAAGCACAACAAGAACGGGAAGAGCGAGAACGTGAACGTGAAGATAAAATAGCTCAACAAGAACGTGAACGTGAAGATAAAATAGCTCAACGTCAACATGAATTAGAATTGAAAAAGCTGGAATTTGAAGCCCTAACAAAAAAAGAGCCAAAGCCGACGGTAGAGGTAACAAAGATTCCATATCCAAAGTTCTCGGAAGGTGACGACGTGGACGCTTTTCTGCTCCGTTTTGAGGCATTGGCCACGGCAAATGATCTCTAAAAAAAGGGTTGGAGAATGCTTCTGGGTTCTCTGCTGAGTGCGAAAACATTGGAAGTGTTTGGCCAACTCAGCGATAGTCAGATGCAGGATTACGGGTCGGTAAAAGAGGCACTCCTTCGTCGTTTTGGGAAGTCGGCAGAAGACTACCGCATAAAGTTTCGAGAGTCAAAGCTTGAACCAGAAGAGACTTGGGAACAGTATCTAGTGCGACTAGATAGTTACCTCAGGCGCTGGGTGGATCTCGCGGGTACAAAAAACTTATTGTTTTTGTTTTTAAAAGAGCAGTTCTTTGGAAAGTGTCCGTCGGGAATGGCTGAATATTTGTTGGAGAAAGAAAGCGGTGACGTCAATGAGTTAAGTCGCTGGGTCAACAAGTACAATCAAGCTCACCCAGTCAAAAGCTTGGCAAAAGTCGAAAACATAAGCAGGATTAGCGGAAATCGTAGTCAATCAGACATTGACTCGGTAATGGTTGGACCACGCTGTTACAATTGCAATAAGCTGGGCCATATGGCAAAGGATTGTCATCAAGCTGGACATTTGGCGAGGGACTACAGTCAAGGAACTCAAGCAACTTCAGTTATGTGCCAAGCGCGTAGAGAGGCCACCATGACACCACCATGCAAAGATTTTGGAGTAGTTAATGCATGCGCGGCCATGGTGATGGAAGGTAAAATGAATAAGGTCCAATTAAAATGTGGCTGCTTTTCACCGGTAATAGCGGATGGTTGTTTTCACTCAGGAAAAAAGTTTAAATTAACCATAGGGTTTGTGAACAAAAAACCGGTAAAAGTTTTGAGGGACACTGGCTGTACTGCCATAATGGTAAAGGAATCATTAGTGCACCCGCGTCAGATGACCGGAAGAACAAGACCCTGTGTTTTGATCGACGGCACAGTTCGGGTAGCTCCAACAGCATAGTAAAAATCAAAAGTGGCTGGTTCAGAGGAACCAAAGAGGTGGTGTGCATGAAAAACGTACTTTGCGATCTCGTGCTGGGAACTGTTGAAGGAGTAAGAGGTTTGGATGCAATGGTTGCAGGAAAACGCTTTGGTCGGAAACCACAGAAATCCGCCCCCAACTACGACAACACACAGAGGAATGATCGGGTAAATTATAGAAAAACTTCGGCTAACTCGGAGCTGTATCAAAGCAAGGAAAGAAACACGTCTGCCATTTCAAAGATGAGAAATACAGTTGAGGCAAAAGTTCAAGCTTTGAATCCGCCAAAAGAAAGACCAAGGCTCAATCTTCTGCCTAGAGGCCAACATGGAGGGGTAGGGAAAGATGGAAAGTTGAATTCGGCAATCTTCGGAGATGCCCGCCCTGTTGACACAACACGCAGAGAGATAGAGATTGAGAATAAGTTTAAAGTAAACTACACCAAAGGCAAGGAAAACATCGGTGCTGATTTTCTTAGTCGTCAAGGGAGTGACGATGAAATCAGAAACGCTGACGCGTTCCTTTTTTCGAAGAGGGGGGATATGTAAGATGAAGATAATTCATCTTACGTATTTTCGTGATATTTGTTTATTTTTATTTTATTATGTGTGCATTTTATATTGATTGGATATGTTGAAACAATAAGTCATTTATGTATGTATGTATGTGTATATGTATGTATATATATATATATATATATATATATATATATATATATATATATATATATATATATATATATATATATATATATATATACGCCAGGAGTTCCCCGTGTTCTACAAAAATCAAATGAATCTCAATTACAGAATTGATGAAAGTATTATAAAGAAGATAATAAAAAAGGAAGTTTCTGTTATAGACCCCGTCAGGAATAAACTGGGTTTATATATTTATTACAAAAACTTGAAACTTTTCAATTTGGTCATCATTCATAGTACAAGTATCACTGACCCGTTGCAACAAAGTCACGTCGTGTACCATTTCAAATGTTCTATTCCACATTGTAAGGTGGATACATACATTGGTCACACTACCACTACGTTGTCAAGGAGACTCACGATGCATCTCCAGTTTGGGAGTATTCTTAATCATTATGAATGTATTCATTTGAAAAAGCTAACACGAAAAGAACTTGAAGAAGGTGTTTCGATTTTAACAAGTGAATCCGACTCTTTCCGGCTGAAAATTAAAGAGGCTCTCTATATCTTATTAATGAGACCCGCAATTAATAAACAATTTGATAAATTTCCACAGATTCTCCACTTATTCGGTGTCAAAGAAAGCAATATGCATCGGTTACCCTGTATTCCTTCTAACGACGAGGATAACATAAATGATGATACTTCTGACTCGTCCTCTGACACAAATACTTTGGCTGTTGAGGCTGCTCCTGACGAATCTCATTGTAATGTATCTGAGGAAATTCTTGTCTCTTCTAATATAACACAGCGAAAACGCAAAAATTGATTTCCAATAGTATAAATTTTATATACTTTTGATTTGATAGGTAGAGTGTTTTTTCGTTTTTTCTTTTGTTAGTGACAATTTCGGTTCTTTCTGTTTGTTTACTTTTCTCGTTTTACTTTTGACCCTGAGGATGGCTGACATAGCTGAAACGGTCCGTCGGTCTGACAATAAAAGTTTAATGGAAAAGTTTTTGGCTAATTGTAGTCTCGAACAGAGAGTTTTGTGCCGAAAGGTCGAGAATTTGGCTCGAAAAGTTGTTTCTGCCAAATGGCGAGTTGTGTTTCTTAGAGCGTGTCTCAAAGAAAAATTGATTCCACAGTTTATTCGCAATATATATATATATATATATATATATATATATATATATATATATATATATATATATATATATATATATATATATATATATATATATATTACTTGTGGTGACAGTTAACTCATCCTATTTGTAGGCTCTTGAAACATTTCAACGCAATGTTTCACTTCATAAATTATCTATCTGGCAGCAGACTAAGCTGTCGAGCCGAAGTAAGGAGTTCTGAACCTATTATAGTCGTAGTCTAATGTTAAGTAGCTCCGAAAGACTGAGACTTCTAGCCATCCTTTTCTGGGGATGGTCGGTGGCTCAGTTGGTAAGAGCGCTTGCATTTAGGCGAGGCGGTGTTGCCGTAGACACGTGGGTTCGATTCCTAGTAGAGTCTTATATATATATATATGTATATATATATATATGTATATATATATATATATATATATATATATATATATATATGTATATATATATATGTATATATATATATATATATATATATATATATATATATATATATATATATATATATATATATATATATATATATATATATATATATATATATATATATATATATATATATATGTATTATATGTATATTTGTGCTCTTGTGACATTGTGTGTGTATAATTTTTTTATCATTAATATATATATATATGTACTAGCGGGGTTACCCGGCGTTGCCCGGGGTTTTTAGAGGTTTTTCTAATGTTTGTCTCTCTCGCTCCCGTTTCCTTCTCCACTTTCCCGTTTTCGTCGCGTTCCCGGTCGCTTTTCCGCTCTCGGTCGTTTTCCAGCTCCCGGTCGCTTTCCCGCTCAGAAGTTTTGTTATCGATTTTCTCTCTTGCTCGCGTTTCCTTCCGAGCTTGCTCTCCCGATTCCAGTCGCTTTCCGAGTTCCCGGTCGCTTTCCGCGTTCCCGGTCGCTTTCCCGTTCCCGGTCGCTTTCCCGTTCCCGGTCGCTTTCTCGATCCCGGTCGCTTTCCCGTTCCCGGTTGCTTTCCCGTTCCCGCTCACGCTTGCTCTCCCGTTCCCGGTCATGCTTGCTCTCCCATTCCCGGTCACGGTTGCTCTCCCGTTCCCGTTCACGCTCATTTTCTCTTTTCCATTCTTTCAAAACCTCTGTTAGCCTATAAAACGTAAAATAGATTTGCTAAGACTATATATATAAATGAATGTTTGTGGGTTAGTTTGTCTATTATAGAAACGGGAAAGCGACCCGGAACGGACAGCGAGCGGGAACGAAGAAGCAAGCGTGAGCGGGAATGGGAGAGCAAACGTGAGCGGGAACGGGACAGCGACCGGGAACGGGAAAACGACCGGGAGCGGGAAAGCGACCGGGAGCGGGAAAGCGACCGGGAGCGGGAAAGCGACCGGGAGCGGGAAAGCGACCGGGAGCGGGAAAGCGACCGGGAGCGGGAAAGCGACCGGGAGCGGGAAAGCGACCGGGAGCGGGAAAGCGACCGGGAGCGGGAAAGCGACCGGGAGCGGGAAAGCGACCGGCAGCGGGAAAACGACCGGCAGCGGGAAAACGACCGAAAACGGGAAAGCGAACAGGAGTGGGGAAGCAGGTGGGAAAGGAAACGGGAGAGAAAGAGACAAACATTAGAAAAACCTCTAAAAACCCGGGCAACGCCGGGTATCTCCGCTAGTACATACATAAACACACACACAGACACACATACATGCACATACACATACATACATACACACATACATACGCACATACATATATATATAGTTCCCGCTCGCTCACCCGCTCCGCTCCGCTCATTTTGTGACGGATTTAAAAAATTTTCTCTATATTTGATTCCCCTTGACTCTCAAGGTTGTGTGAAAATTTCATTACGATCGGATGAATGGTGTAGCAATGCATAAAGGACATGAATATATATATATACATATATACAAACATTCATTTATATATATATATATATATATATATATATATATATATATATATATATATATATATATATATATATATATATATAAGGATATATATAATTGTTTTTTTTTAGCTTTTTCCTTTGACAGAATGTCAGATGGTAATATTTGAGAAAATAAAGGGGATTTTGGTAAGAGAAATTTAAATTATCAAAAGATTTATTAGAACCGTGCGAAATTCTACAAAGTGAGATAATTCAGTTTTGAGTCAAGTAAAAGATTATATTTAACGAAAAATATTAAAAGTTAAAATAAATTCGAGAAATATTGTGTTATAACTTCGACTTTAACGTTACGAATCGCTAGCAAGCATATTCCTCTACGTTTACACATACATACATACATACATACATACATACATACATACATACATAGTATACATACATACATACATACATACATACATACATACATACATACATACATACATACATACATACATACATACATACATACATACATACATACATACATACATACATACATACATACATACATACATACATACATACATACATACATACATACATACATACATACATACATACATACATACATACATACATACATACATACATACATACATACATACATACATACATACATACATACATACATACATACATACATACATACATACATACATACATACATACATACATACATACATACATACATACATACATACATACATACATACATACATACATACATACATACATACATACATACATACATACATACATACATACATACATACATACATACATACATACATACATACATACATACATACATACATACATACATACATACATACATACATACATACATACATACATACATACATACAAACATACATACATACATACATACATACATACATACATACATACTTTGACAACAGTGGAGGAGAGCTCCAGACAACGAGAAACAAAGGCTCCCAGCATTACGATATGATTTGAGGCAACGATTAAGTGCTCTCTTGCGAGCAGAACGTTTGCTAGTAAAGAAAAAAGAACAAAGGAAGGCAAGATTCCAGTTTGTCAGAGATCCATTCCGTTATGGTAATAGCTTGTTCGATTCTTCAAAGTCAGTAAAGAGCAGCTTGATCATCACGTTCGAGCAGCGCTCTTTGATTCCTTGGGTGACAAAGAACTAGCTGAAAGATCAGATCTTTCTGAGATTCCTGTTCCAAAATTTGTCTTCAACGAGGGAAGGATTTCAGTTTTTGACATTACCCAATTCCTCCGAAAAACAAGAAATAGATCTGCTCCAGGACCAAATAGTGTACCATACCTAGTGTATAAAAAATGTCCAGGTGTGTTGAAAGTTTCACACTCAGTGCTCAAATCTGCTTGGACGTCCGGGTCTGTTGATAAAGAGTGGCAAAAAGCTGAAAGCATTTTCATACCAAAAGAGAAAGATTCAAGCGACATCAAGCAGTTCAGACCAATTTTTCTTCTTAATGTTGAA
This sequence comes from Erpobdella octoculata, assembly GCA_963978895.1. NCBI lineage: Eukaryota > Metazoa > Annelida > Clitellata > Hirudinida > Erpobdellidae > Erpobdella > Erpobdella octoculata. The sequence continues at coordinate 24,649,294 of OZ022239.1, forward strand.
TGAAAAATATTTTTGCTGTGCCTGCCAAGAGGCTAGCGAGCTATCTAACTCAAAACGATTACATAGACAAGTCGATTCAGAAAGGAGGAATTCCTGGTGTTCCAGGTTGCATTGAGCATTCTACCATGATCTGGGAGTCTATAAAAATGAGCAAAAACAAAATCGACTCAGTTTGCATGTCGTTTGGCTTGATCTTGCGAACGCATATGGAGCAGTTCGTCACCAGCTGATTTGGAGAGCTTTGACGATGCAACGATCGTTATAGATATTCTACGACAGTATTTTTAAAATTTTCACCTGAGATTATTGACAAAAACGTGTTCAACCGAATGGTTTCGTCTTTAGGTTGGTATCGCCATGGGGTGCTTTTATTCTCCCATATTGTTCGTGCTAGCAATGCAGCTACTTCTAAATTCAGTTGGTGCAAGGGTAGAAGATGTTTATATTGGCCGAGGTATTTTCATGCCACCTCTGAAAGCTTTCATATACGACACAACAATTATTTTGAATAAATGTATTTCAATGAGACGAACTCTCGATGTTTTCAGAGATTTACTCAAATGGTGCGGAATGAGTTTTAACGCATCTAAATCGAGAAGTCTCTCCCTACGTCGCGGTAAAATGGACGAATACACTGTTTTCTCTTTTGATGGTAACAGGATTCCAACAGTTAACGACGAACCGGTGAAAAGTCTCGGGAGATAAGACTATATATCCCTGAATGATGTTGATCAGGGTGTTTCTATTCTCCGGATGGCAACTGTCTCCATGAAAAGTATTAATGCTGCTCCGCTTCAGAGCAGGTTCAATATGTGGATTTTGCAATTTGTTTGAGTGCCAACACTGCTTTGGCCACTGACGGTCTATGAAATTAGGTTACAAATTGTGGAGAAACTAGAAGAAAAGATAGCACTTTTTACATGCCAATGGTTGGGTCTGCCTGCGGGATTGACGTCTGTGGCTCTCCACAGCAGAACCGACAAGCTGAGACTTCCATTGCGGTCATTTATTGAGGATTTCAAGATCAGCAAATTGAGAACTCAGATGATGCTTGATAATTCAACAGATCAGAGAAACCAATTCTAGTCTCAGGAACCAAATGGAATGCTAGAGTTGAAATAGAAAATGCCACAGTTTCTCTTTAATGGACTGAAAGAACTGGAGCAGTTCAGTTAGGCGGCATGGTGTTGGATGGAATCACCATGTCTGGTGGTCCAAGGCAAACATCCAAAAGAAATCAAACTTTATTGTTCAGGACAGACGGCAAGCAATAGAAAGCGAGAAAGTTGTGAAGAGCGCACAACTGTCACAGCAAGGCGACTGGACCAGGTGAGAGGAGACAGTTCAGCGGTCTCTCTCATGGGAAGATATATGGCGCTATGCTCCAGAGCGGCTATCGTTCCTCATTAGATCAATGTATGATCAGCTGGCAACATCCAGCAATTTAAAGAAATGGAAATTGATTGAGAACGACGGGTCAGCTCTGCGGTCAGTTGCAGTCATGGATCCATATTCTTTCCTCCTGTTCCTATTCCTTTTCTCATGGAAAATACAACCTCGTTCTCCAAAAACTGCTGGTTTTTGTAAAAAAGGCCTGCCGAAAAGCCAACTCAATGGAGGTGAAACCTAGGAGGAGGATTTACTTTTTGAGAGATGGTTTGTTGCAGCTGATTCGCCCAAGAAGAACCATCACTCAGGGAGAGAACATCTTCCATGCAGTTAACAACTCGAGGGTTTCTGCTGATCTGAGAGCTGAAAAGTGTTTTCCAGTTTCAATAAAAGAAGTGGGAAAAACCAGATATAGTCGTTTTTTCAAGTCTGGCCGAAACGTTTCTTCTTATCGAGTTGACGGTGCCGTGGGAAAGCAGCATGAAGGCCAGTAACATCATGAAGCTAGAAAGATACAGAGAATTGCTGTTAGATTTGGAAGCGAATGGCTCAAGAACGGAGCTTTTTGCTGTTGAAGTCGGAGCGCGCGGTTTGATTGGCAAGTCTTTGCTGAAATTGCTACGGGACTTGGGAATGTCTAACAGAGAGCGAACTCGCGCTATTAAACAAATTTCTGAAGCAGCGGAATCGGCTTCATTCTGGATTTGGTCTCAAAGAGAGATAAAAGAAGAATTTCCAAATTTAGAAGCCGCTCTCACCGCTCTGCAAGAATAAAATTGCTTCGTCTTTGTTTACGTGGCGATATTAAGTTCCGCTACGAGAGCGAGGCCGTTCCGTCGTCGAAAGTTTCTCAGTTGAATAGTCCTAATTTCTTCAATGTTGCGAGTTCATTTCGATTGAACATGTATGTGGAATATCTGCCATGCTGCAAGGAAGGAGAGAAATTCGTTGTTGTTAAAGAATGACATTTTCTGCCGGAGGATGTTCGTTTGTCGAACGTGGCTCACCCCCCCCCCCCGCCCCAGAACGTCAAGAAATTAAAGAGCCGAAACGTTTGCTTGAAGGGGGGTTTTCTTCTGATGACCTGCGCAAAAAAGCTCTTCAAGAGTCTGTACATACATACATACATACATACATACATACATACATACATACATACATACATACATACATACATACATACATGTATGTATGTATGTATGTATCTAGCAATATTTTCAAAGAGGAGAGATATAGGGATTTAGCATGTGATTTGAATGCCAAAGGGTTCAGGACTGAAATTTTTGCAGTCGAGGTTGGCGTTCGAGGGTTGGTTAGCAGCTCAATGTTAAAACTGCTGAAAGCTCTTGGTTTTTCAAACCGAGAATAAACTCGAGCCATCAAGGAGATCTCCCAGACAGCTGAAGCTGCATCTTTTTGGATTTTCACTAATAGAAAAAAGAAAGCGCTACAAGATGCACACGAAATGGTTTAGCCTTGTTTACATTGGGAGATAATCGTTCCGGCGATTTCAAGTTTTGTTTGGAACAGTTTTCTGCTGAACTTTGAATTTTCGTGTTTCAAGTTAGGAATTTGGAAATTTTTCTCGCCGAAGGGCGTCTGCCTGATCAACGGACGTGGGCCCACCTCTCTCTTAAAAGCGTCAAGAAGTTTAAGGGCCGAAACGCTAAAAATGAGAGGTTCTTCTTCTGAAGACCTTCGGCGACGAAAGCTCGCAAAGAGTTAAAACACATTTATGAGGCATTAAGCCATTTGGCAACCGGGAAAGACCGGTGACAACTGGGAAAGACCGTTGGCAACTGGGAAAGACCGTTGACACTTGGAAAGACAAGTGACCTCTCGGAAAGACGAGAACTTCACGGGTATCAGGCCTGGCTTAGCCGAAGTACAATCCGTTCAAATGCCGCTTCATCTTATACTACGAAATGCCCCCAGAGTTCCAACCGAAAGGAGGGGAAGAATGATGAACTCACATTCGGACCTTTGGACAACGACCCTGCTTCTTCAACGGACCCTAATGGGGGTATGCTTCACGAGTGTGTTTGCGGTAGGAGTTTCAAGACGATCCGTGGACTGAAAGTCCACAGAACGAAAATGGGCTGCTTAACCGAATTCCGTCAACGTCCTGCATCAGATAATGCAGGTAAAACGTCGAACATTGCCGGGCCGGAGGCCAACCACAGCCCCGACGCAGTTCAAGATGTGAATCCGGAAGTAGAAAACAGTCAACCTAGGCCAAGAATTGATTTTCCTGCAGCAGGAGATACAATTGCATGGAAAAAGTTGGACGAAACACTCTTAAAACTTCTCAAAACACGTTCAAGAAATTCATCAAATTTCAGTATGAATGACTTCACTGATGTTATTTACGAAAAAAGCATTGAATTGTTTGGTGTGAAACAAAAACGTCAGGTTCGAAACAATGAAGGCATGATTTCTAGACGACAAAGAGAAATCAATCAGCTGAAGAGAAAAAAAAAAGTTACGAAAGCGGTGGAAAAGAGCCCAGGAAAATGAAAAAGCTGGTCTCGCAGAGCTGCGGCAGAGTTTGGGGCGTCGTTTGTCTGCCCTAATGAAGGCCGAGCGTTTTCGGATAAAGAAAAGAGATCAGAGAAATGCCAGGTTTCAGTTCATCAAAGACCCATTCAAATATGGAAGAAATTTACTGGACCCACCCAAGTCAGGAACGCTTCAAGCAGACAAAGCAACGCTCGATGAATATTTTCGGTCCGCATTCCGTGACCCGCGTGGAGATCAGCAGTTAGAAGAAAGAACCGATCTTCCAGAAATCCCACTTCCAAACTTTTCTTTCAGAGAAGGCATGATTTCGTTACTCGAAGTTACTCAATTTCTCTACAGAACAAGAAACAGATCTGCTCCTGGACCAAATGGGGTGCCATATCTCGTCTACAAAAAATGCCCAGAAGTATTGAGATTATTGCATTCTCTACTCGTGGGCTCTTGAGAAAGAAGAAGAATTGAAAGCGAATGGCAAAGAGCAGAAGGTATCTTTATTCCGAAAGAAAAAGACTCGAAGGAAATACATCAGTTCCGCCCAATTTCATTGTTAAACGTCGAGGGAAAGATATTTTTGCTGTGCTTGCTCGGAGACTGACAAGCTATGTAATTCAAAACAATTACATCGACAGGTCTGTTCAGAAGGGAGGAGTGCCAGGAGTACCAGGATGCATCGAACATTCGTCAGTGATCTGGGAAGCATTGAAAAGAGCTAAAGAAAATCGTCTCAGCTTGCACATTGTCTGGTTAGACTTTGCCAATGCTTATGGAGCCGTTCGTCACCAAATGTTGTGGAGAACTCTCAGATCGCATCATGTTCCAAATTTTGTGATAGAAATGTTGCAACAGTATTTCGGACATTTCAAATTGAGGTTGTCTACATCCTCCTGTTCAACTGAATGGTTCGAGTTAGAGGTTGGCATAGCAATGGGCTGCTCAATTTCACCCATTCTCTTTGTATTAGCGATGCAGCTGCTTCTGAATGCAGTGGGTTCTCGCGTGGAGGAAGCTTACGTTGGAAAAGGTATCTTGATGCCATCGGTGAAGGCCTTCATGGATGATACAACTTTGGTTCTAAACAAATGTATCTCAATGCGACGAGCTCTTGATGCATTCAGCGGGCTGCTATCATGGTGCGGCATGAGTTTCAAGGCAACCAAGTCAAGAAGCTTATCTCTGCGACGAGGCAAGATCGACGACAACGTGACGTTTTCAGTTGCTGGCAAAAGGATCCCAACATTGAGAGAAGAACCGGTTAAGAGCCTGGGAAGGTGGTATGACGATTCGCTTAACGACACCGGACGGTGTTCTGAGGTTCTTCGATCGGCATTTGAAGATATGAAGAAAATTGATGCGGCCCCACTCCAGAGCAGGTTCAAATTGTGGTTGCTTCAGTTTGTTCTATTACCGAGATTGCTTTGGCCTCTATCAATGTATGAGATGAGCTTACCATTGGTAGAAAAGCTAGAAAGGAGGATGAATAAATTTACCAGGAAATGGTTGGGTCTGCCTCCGGGATTTTCTTCGGTAGCTTTGTACAGCAGGACTGCCAAACTGAGGTTGCCACTGAAGTCTTTGGTTGAGGAGTTTAAGATAAACAAGATCCGTACGCAACTAATGCTGGATAACTCTTCGGATCAAAGAATTGTGGAGATGGGACCTCTTGTAAAGTCCGGAAAGAAATGGGTAGCCAGAAAGGAGATCGCAGAAGCTGAAGCCTCTTTACGTTGGACAGAAAGAGTTGGGGCAGTTCAACAGGACAAACGGGGTCTCGGGTCAACCCATCGAATTTGGTGGTCAAAAGCCAGCACCAGTGAACGAAGAAGTCTGGTCATTCAGGAAAGAAAAAAAGCTATCGAGTCCCAGAGAATGATTAAGTTTGTTCAGTTATCTCAACAAGGAGACTGGACGACATGGGAAAATGCTGTTCAGCGTTCGCTTTCTTGGAAAGACATTTGGCAATACACACCACTACGTTTGTCTTTTTTGATTAGATCTGTTTATGATCAACTGCCGTCATCCAGCAATCTTCGAAGATGGAAGTTGAAAGACGATGATTCGTGCATGTTATGCGGGCAATCGGAGACTCTCATTCACGTTCTTTCCTGTTGTTTGTTTTCACTTTCACACGGGAGGTACACTTGGCGTCATAACCAAGTACTCCGAAAATTGCTTGATTTCGTCAAAGAAGCGTGTAAGAAAGCAAATACAAGAGGAATACAGCAGAAAAGGAAAATCTACTTTTTGAGAGAAGGCAATCTGAAGTTCCACAGGTTCAGATCTACAAGAAACTTTGAATCTGTGATGGGTGCTGCCGACGATTGGTCGGTTTCGGCTGATTTGGATGGCGAAAGAAAATTTCCAGAAGCCGTGAGATCTAGCGTCTTAAAGCCGGATATAATTGTATATTCTGACTTGGCCAAGACAATGTTCCTGATTGAACTCTCTGTGCCATGGGAAAGTCACCCCATAGCAATCTAGCAATCTAGCAATCTTGACGACATTGAAGGATTTTTAATATATGGTTCTTATCCAGCACTCATGAGAGGACGACCAGGTCAGTAAGCAAACATGCAAAAAATGTGCTACAAATACATATTAAACAACGATAAATCAATCAAAGAATCATTTGATTAGGCGCTCCCTTATCGACAAAGTCCATTACGGGAGCGCCATGTGAGTCACGTGCAAAAATAAAAATAGAAATAGAAATAAAATAATAATGGATAGTTGTACAGTATTGTATAATCTAGCAATATTTTCAAAGAGGAGAGATATAGGGATTTAGCATGTGATTTGAATGCCAAAGGGTTCAGGACTGAAATTTTTGCAGTCGAGGTTGGCGTTCGAGGGTTGGTTAGCAGCTCAATGTTAAAACTGCTGAAAGCTCTTGGTTTTTCAAACCGAGAAAAAACTCGAGCCATCAAGGAGATCTCCCAGACAGCTGAAGCTGCATCTTTTTGGATTTTCGCTAATAGAAAAAAGAAAGCGCTACAAGATGCACACGAAATTGTTTAGCCTTGTTTACATTGGGAGATAATCGTTCCGGCGATTTCAAGTTTTGTTTCGAACAGTTTTCTGCTGAACTTTGAATTTTCGTGTTTCAAGTTAGGAATTTGGAAATTTTTCTCGCCGAAGGGCGTCCGCCTGATCAACGGACGTGGGCCCACCTCTCTCTTAAAAGCGTCAAGAAGTTTAAGGGCCGAAACGCTAAAAATGAGAGGTTTTTCTTCTGAAGACCTTCGGCGACGAAAGCTCGCAAAGAGTTAAAACACACACACATACATACATACATACATACATACATACATACATACATACATACATACAGGCACCCACGCACAGACGCGCATACACACATGTGAAACTCCATGCAATCACTTCGACGGAAATGCAGTTGCAGTTCCATCAACGTAGAGATAATGACCAAAGATGGCGTTGACGGACACAAATATTATTAAGACTTCCTAACTAGTTCTATTTCTTTTTCAATCCATCAAGTTCTTTGTCGACACGATTTGACCGATCATCTACCCTTAACTTTCGCTTAAGACAGCGGAAAAGAACTTTTTTTTCATCGGCGTTCGAAGATTATTTTTTTCAGTCTTCAGGATTAATTATGAATAATTTAATAACTGTTTGAAAATTAAATATCAGTTTTGCAGCAACTTCATTGGCTCCCAATAGAATATAGAATTATTTTCAAGATATCACTACTAACCTACAAAACTCTCAGCACTAATAACCCACCTTACTTAAATAAACTCATCCCTATTAGGACCAACAATAGACAACGTCGTTCTTCTAACTCTCTCTCACTTTACCAACCGGTTAGCCACTCAAAACTCACCAATAGATCATTCAGCTACAGCTCCCCAGCCATCTGGAATTCACTGCCGCCATCAATCACATCCTCACCATGTCTGACGTCGTTCAAAAAACATTTAAAGACTTATCTTTTTTCAAAGGCATTCGGACAAGATCCCACGCGCCTCTGAAGCTCCGCTTTACAAATTTATTATTATTATTATTATTATTATTATTATTATTATTATTATTATTATTATTATTATTATTATTATTATTATTATTATTATTATTATTATTATTATTATTATTATTATTATTATTATTATTATTATTATTATTATTATTATTATTATTATTATTATTATTATTATTATTATTATTATTATTATTATTATTATTATTATTATTAATGTATGAATGAATACATGAATGAATGAATAAATAAATAAATAAATAAATGAATGAATGAATGAATGAATGAATGAATGAACGAACGAATGAATGAATGAATGAATGAATGAATGAATGAATGAATGAATGAATGAATGAATGAATGAATGAATGAATGAATGAATGAATGAATGAATGAATGAATGAATGAATGAATGAATGAATGAATGAATGAATGAATGAATGAATGAATGAATGAATGAATGAATGAATGAATGAATGAATGAATGAATGAATGAATGAATGAATGAATGAATGAATGAATGAATGAATGAATGAATGAATGAATGAATGAATGAATGAATGAATGAATGAATGAATGAATGAATGAATGAATGAATGAATGAATGAATGAATGAATGAATGAATGAATGAATGAATGAATGAATGAATGAATGAATGAATGAATGAATGAATGAATGAATGAATGAATGAATGAATGAATGAATGAATGAATGAATGAATGAATGAATGAATGAATGAATGAATGAATGAATGAATGAATGAATGAATGAATGAATGAATGAATGAATGAATGAATGAATGAATGAATGAATGAATGAATGAATGAATGAATGAATGAATGAATGAATGAATGAATGAATGAATGAATGAATGAATGAATGAATGAATGAATGAATGAATGAATGAATGAATGAATGAATGAATGAATGAATGAATGAATGAATGAATGAATGAATGAATGAATGAATGAATGAATGAATGAATGAATGAATGAATGAATGAATGAATGAATGAATGAATGAATGAATGAATGAATGAATGAATGAATGAATGAATGAATGAATGAATGAATGAATGAATGAATGAATGAATGAATGAATGAATGAATGAATGAATGAATGAATGAATGAATGAATGAATGAATGAATGAATGAATGAATGAATGAATGAATGAATGAATGAATGAATGAATGAATGAATGAATGAATGAATGAATGAATGAATGAATGAATGAATGAATGAATGAATGAATGAATGAATGAATGAATGAATGAATGAATGAATGAATGAATGAATGAATGAATGAATGAATGAATGAATGAATGAATGAATGAATGAATGAATGAATGAATGAATGAATGAATGAATGAATGAATGAATGAATGAATGAATGAATGAATGAATGAATGAATGAATGAATGAATGAATGAATGAATGAATGAATGAATGAATGAATGAATGAATGAATGAATGAATGAATGAATGAATGAATGAATGAATGAATGAATGAATGAATGAATGAATGAATGAATGAATGAATGAATGAATGAATGAATGAATGAATGAATGAATGAATGAATGAATGAATGAATGAATGAATGAATGAATGAATGAATGAATGAATGAATGAATGAATGAATGAATGAATGAATGAATTGGCGGTGGTGGCTAAGCGGTAAAGCGTTCGCCTGTCGCCTTGTAGGTCGGCGGTTCGAATCTCACTGGCGTCACCATCGTAGCTCCCTTAAGCAAGGAGTTTACACGCATTGCTCAGGTTGAGTGTCTCGCGGGGTTAACAACTCTTTCACTAACCTTAAAAAAAATGAATGAATGAAGGAACGAACGAACGAACGAACGAACGAATGAATGAATGAATGAATGAATGAATGAATGAATGAATGAATGAACATGCTTAAATAAGTACTCAAATAAGTGCTTAAATTTGTTTCTCAGTGCGGTGCGAATGTATGTATGTACAGCATGAAGAGAACTTCACGCAAAAAGTAATGTATTATAAATCTATGAAAACATAATGCTTATTTGATTAAAATTGGGACGATGACGACGACGACGACAACGACGACGACGATGATGATGATGATGACGATGATGATGATGATGATGATGATGATGATGACGACGATGACGACGACGACGACGATGGCGATGACAATGACGAAGACGTCAAAAAGGTTTCACCGTCAACTGACCTAATTCCATTTCGTTGAATTTTTTGCTTTTAAATTTCTCTCAAATTAACAGATCGTTTTTAGGAGAGATTGCAAATTACATCATTTGTTACTCAAATGACATTCTAATTAGCGGCCAATGCTGGTGATAAACTGCATATTAGGTTGATTTATTTACGCGCCTCGCACTCCACAATTCATGCAGCTACGTACTAGAAAGTGACACGGTAATACCGACCGCGGTAAATACCGCGGTAACGAGAACAAATTTCAATAATTTCACCATTACCGCGCGGTAACGGGGAAAAATGGGGGGAAAATTTGCGGTAATGGGGAAAATTTTGACGGTAATTCCGCGGGAACGGTAATGAAGTTTTAAACTAATTTTTAAAAATTCAAAAAATATTTTTAATTTTTTTTTTTTACTTTGTTTTATCGTCTTTGTATTTTGTTTTATCGTTTTTGTACTTTGTTTAGCTAATTCTACCGGAGTATCTTTCTTTTTGTATTTCATTTCGGTTGAATGTCTTGGTTTTGAATCGGTTTAATTTCAATAGTACATTTTCGCTTGTAGTTTTAAATAACATTGAAATGGGAAAATGCGACATCGAAAAATTATTTTCAATTAAAAGTGAACGCTTGCGATTTGACAAATGTCAAGGCACTCATGGATTGAAGAACTAATATTTTTTACTTTCTTATTTCATTTAAAACATAACTATCTTTTTGCAAATTTTTTTAATAATTAACTTCAAAATAAACTGGCATAAAAATTTAAAATGCGGGGACAATGAGGGTTTGAGAATGATAGCTGCGGGGATGGGTAGGGGATGGGGACAGATATTGAGGAGATGGGGACATGGGGCGAGGGGACAGTGAGGGGACGGGAAGAAAGTTTTCTTTGCGGGGTGGGGATGGGGAAGAACTGCTGTCCCCGTGTCACTCTCTACTACGTACATTTGGATATTAACCTCATACAGCTATGCGCATTGTTGACATTAATCTTATGCAAATGTGCATATTAATTAGACAAACATTTCGCGCAGATAGGCTGCCGTATAAACAGACTTTTGATTAAAAGGTTGTTATTTACAAATCAGTTTTGTTAACCGCTGTGCGTCATTGTCAGGCTGGTTAATAAAGATTTACTTACTTACTTACTTTCTTAGTTAAGACTTCTAACTTGCTGCTCCTCTTGTTTATTCCGTTTGCTCGCTTAATTATTAATTATTAATAGAGTTAAATTATATATTATATATTACCATTTTGTGACGGATTTCAAATTTTTTTTCTCTATATTTGATTCCCCTTGACTCTCAAGGTTGTGTGAAAATTTCAATGTAGCAATGCATAAAGGACATATATACAAACATTCATTTATATATATATATATATATATATATTTTCTTTAAGACAAGCTCGATTAAAAATAAGTCTCCATTTAGCCGCTATGAGTTTTATAGATACTTTCTCAATATTTCGGAACAACGTTTAATATCCTTCTATTAAGATAATTCCTTGAGGATATTAGTTTATTTGTATACTTAGTTATTACATGTTTTCTTTTCTTTTGCCTCCTTTTACGCGATTGTATTTACAGACTCTGAAGATGGCGAAAGCCGAAACGGCCCGTAAGTCTGAAATAAAGAAGGTTTTAAATGTTAATACTTTTCTTAATACGTGTTGCAGTAAACAAAAAACGTTGTTCCGAAATATTGAGAAAGTATCTATAAAACTCATAGCGGCTAAATGGAGACTTATTTTTAATCGAGCTTGTCTTAAAGAAAATCTTATGCCATCTTACATTATCAATATATATATATATATATATATATATATATATATATATATATATATATATATATATATATATATATATATATATATAGAAAGAGAGAGAGAGAGAGAGAGAAAATAAGTATATAGGCACTACACCTATTGCAGGCGTACAGATATAGGGAAAAATATAAAAAAGTAAAGGAAAAAACGAGTTTTTCAACACAAAAATTTATTTCAAATACACTCGATTTAGAAATACGGCAAATGTTCAATTTTTTTAATTGAATCATGTATTGTCATCCAATATAAAACCATGCTAAAACTTTCAGCTTCCTATCTAGTCAAAAAGCTGGTTACATTTTACTTGCAAAATTTGCGAACAGAGAAAGCCACACACACAAACAGAGATTGTAACCTAAATAAGAGTTTGTAAAAAAAGATCAAATATGATCTACGACAGTAAGTACTTAGGTGCTTACTACATACAGCCACCTGGTGTAAAAGACTATAAACTACTATTTAAAAAAGGGAAAAATATAGAGTCTTTTTTGGACCTTCTGAATTAAGGGAAAACCATAGACTTATACCTACAATATATACATATAATATAAGTTATATATATTTATTTATCATCATCATCATCATCATCATCATTTATTTTTGAAACGTCCCTATTCCACGCTATGCTAGGGTTGGACGTTTTTCCATATCAAGCCCCTCCACAAGTCACGATCCAGGGCAGATTGCCGCTTCAGGCCGAGCTCATCCATGTCTTTCTTCACACATTCCTACCAAGTCTTCCTACTTCCACCTTTACTTTTCACTCCTACAACATCCACATCTCTAATTGCCGAAACCCAATCATCTGCACTTTTGCGCTCCAAATGTCCAAACCACCTTAGTCTTCCACGTCTCACCACATCAGCCACACAAGGAACATTCAGAAGGCTATACAAATCCACACTACGTGCACGATCATTCAACGAAACACCACACATCCATCTTACCATCATACGCTCTGCCCTTTCTAAACTTCTTAGATTCTCCACCTTCATAGACCATGTTTCAGTGCCATAAACAAGGACACTTTGAACACATGCTCTATACACCTTTCCTTTCACATGAAAGGATGCACCACGGGTGGTCAAGATAAGAGATAACTCTTTGAATTTAGCCCAGGCAGAACGCACTCTAGCTCTCACCACCTCTTCTACACCTCCTCCTGTACCTAATGTGTCACCTAGGTAACAGAACCTGGTCACACACTCCACCTTTACACCTGGCTCAACCTCAACCTCACCCAACAACTCTTCCTGAACAGAATTACCAGCCACACAACTCTTACAACGGAAGCCAACAAGATCTTTCAAACAACCCAAAATGCTACTGCACCTTTTATGGACCCAACTCTTACAATCCACACAACAAATAGAATTGGAGCCAACACCTTTTCTGCATACACTGCATGGCCATTTACCCGACTTCTTCACCTGTCCCATTCCGGTCCGACACTTCATGATTTTTGTCTTACTCGCATTCACTCTGAGGCCTTTCGCTTCCATGCCAATTTTCCAGATCCTTAACTTTTCCAGGAGAGAATCTTCTGTCTCAGCTAATAAAACAAGATCATCAGCATAGAGCAGTTTCATTGGCAAGCCTACCCTGAGCTCCCGTGATAAGGCCTCTAAAACAATGATAAACAACAATGGGCTGAGAACTGAACCCTGATGCACTCCAACCTTAACGCTGAAAGCATCACTCTCCTTCCCATTAACTCTCACCACTGTCGCTGCATCATCATTGTCACGACTTCGCCTTTGCGATAGTCGATATGGCTGGAGAAAGTTTAAGTCGAAATAAAGTTAAAGACACTCTTTAATAGTACTAGTTGTTTTATTTACGAAAACCAATCAAGATTATCGAAAAACTATCACCACCAAAACGAATAGATATAAAACAGTTTCAACGTCGATCAACAATGGCGAACAGGAACAAGAAGGGAAGAAGTAGATTGCGACAGCTTTATATATACCCGCCCTCCAGGCTACAGGCTACAGGCTAAAACGTTCAAATATTCGCGCAACAACCCAAACACGCAACGTTGTGCAATACCCCTTGCACCACCTGCGCCGGAAATCCCAAAGTTATAGGTCCAGGCACGCACACGCGTAAACGCGGGCGTGACATACCTCCCCCCCCTAAAGTCGGTAACGATCCTTCTCGTTATCGGCAATGTCTTCATTCTTTGATCTGGGTCGATCCGGTTGGCTGAGTGTGGATCCGGTTGACTGAATGGCTTCCTTCGTCGTCGGGTTTCCTGGTGCTCGTCTTGGGAACCTGCAAATCCAGAACAGTCGCGACGATGAGCCACACGCGAAAGAAAGACGTGGTCGAAGAACCTTCCGAGCAAGGACAAATGAGACGTCCTGCAGCTCTTTGTTCAGTGACGCGCTCTTCTTCCTGGAAACCTGCAAAGAAAAACTTGCGACCGATCCACTTTATCGTTAACCAAGATCGCCCAAAGAAAGAAATTAACCAAAGAAGGTTACAAAAATACCCATATAAACTAACACCAATTTCTGATAACAATGAAGTACTTAACCAAATATTATACACCCTAGGATAAATAAACCAAATTGTAGCCACAGCTACTCCAAACCTAACTTAATCGAGACAGGAAATTAGTTACTAAATATAATAATGATAATACAACACAAAATACTAAATGGTTCTGAGAAGGAAGTCGCGCTCAGCAAAGCATTGCTGACCGACTCCAGACCATAGACAACAATTCTGCATAACTCGAGAAAATCTTTCTCGTAAGAAAGTACAGTAACTTTATGGAAATTTGCCAACAGCTTAGGAATTGTGCTCTGCCTACCATCTGTAGCAGATTCGGGATATCGGGAACTGGAAAGCCATCTCCCCTAGGTCCCTTCGAGATACAATCCATTAAGCTTACCATGGGAATCTGCGATGGTACAATGACGCCCTGGCGAAGCATATCTTGTATCTGATTAGCAACTTCTACCTTCAACAATTCAGGGGTTCTATAGGCTCTCAGGTGTTTGGGGGTAAAGTCAGGAGAAATTGCGATTTTGTGAGATACTACAGACAAGGATCAAACTTACTTGGGAAATCAATCAAACCAAATTCGTGGTCCTTCTCGTATACTACAGAACAATTGTTATTAATGGCGGTTTCAATTCGGTCATGGTATTTCCGAATCTTATTTGCATGTAGATGGTGTTTACAGCCCTCAATTTCCACTAAATAAGAGTATGGTGCTTTCACCTTCACTATTACCCCGGGACCCTGCCATCTCTTCATAAATTTAGACCCCCCTTTTACAGGTGCTAAAATTATTACTCTGTCACCTACACAAAAAGACCTATCACTGCTCCTAACGTTATATTTTCGTGCATAATTGCTCTGCTCTTGGTCTCCTGCAATTTCAGCAAATTCCTTAGCTAATTGTAGGTTTTGTCTGAGATCGGCTAAGTATTTGTACGGATTTTTACCTAAATGAAAAGGCAACTCCTTTTCGTTACTCCAAGAGTCTCTGAGGATAGCAAGTGGTCCTCGTGGCAAAGTACCATACACTAATGTATAAGGAGCAATATGAGTTGTAGATGACGGTTTCTCACGTAAACTCCATAATACAAAAGGAAGAACCTTAAACCACTCCTTAGGATGTGCCTCAACCAATTTAAAAATCATGTTCTTAAGACTCTGGTTACACCTCTCCACTAACCCGGATGCTTCAGGATGCCCTGGGGTGTTAAACCTAGGACTGCACCCCAAACATTTCAGAAAAGTCGTCGTTAACTGATTTTTAAAATTCGTACCACAATCGGAACTAATTATTCGTGGTATGGAAAACGTCATAAAGATCTGAATAAGGATCTCACATACAGATTTAGCATCTAATGACCTTAATGGATAAGCCATCGGCCATCTAGAGAACAAATCGACAACAACCAGGGCATAATTGTACTTGGGTCGGACAGTCACACTATCACCCGCTGGAATTATGGGCCCTATACAATCCATAACTAAATGATTAAATGGTAGTTCGTCTCCCCTTGGTATGGGAGTTATGGGGACTCGATCTCTTTTTCTAACAGGTGCCCTTAACTGGCATACGGGGCACGACTCACAATAGGTTTGAACTTGTTTCTCCATATCGGGAAACCAAAAACTGAGTCGAATACGCTGCCGTGTACTCTTGGCAGCCATGTGCCCCGAATAGGGAGCATCATGCCCCATCTGTAACACTGCAAGTATACGACTCCTGGGCAAACACAACTGTTTTGTGGAATGACCCCACTGATTCTCCTTGTGAAACAAAAGTCCCCTGTCGATATAAAAGTTTTTACGCTTATCTATACCTAGCAACCAGAAGGACTTAAGTGAAGGACAATCATGTTGCTCTTTAGCAAACGCCTCGTGATCATTACTATCGTCTACCCCCTGACAATCATCGTTAATGGTTGTAAATCGAGCGTCGGTTCGTGAATCACTTCCGCCTGCATCAGCACCTGGACAAATATCATCACCCGCAACTACAGAAACACCTATGTCCTGACAAGTATCGGTCTGTGAATCAACTTTCCTAGCATCAGCACCTGGACAAATATCATCACCCGAAACTACAGAAGCACCTATGCCCTGACAAGTATCGGTCTGTGAATCAACTTTCCTAGCATCAGCACCTGGACAAATATCATCACCCGAAACCACAGAAGCACCTATGTCCTGACAAGTATCGGCCTGAGAATCAACTTTCCTAGCGTCAGCAGCACGAGAAACACCTTCACCTAGAATCAATGCAACATCTGGACTATGCTCATCATTACGAGGTTCATCTAAAACAAAATATTGTGAATTAGTTATTTCAAGACTGGGAACATTCACATCAGAGTCATGTGCATTTTGTTTGTTCTTAATAGGGTATGCAACGGTATCATACAATGATATCGTTTTCAATAAATTACTTACGGAGGGAGTGATAATAATTTGCTCATTAAGATTTGGGACGACAGCAAACCATGCACGAACCTTGGGTGCTAGGTTCACAATGTCATCACCCACAAGATCTGGTCGAACAACTAATCTAACACAACCTACAATTTCTGGTTGACCCTTAAGGCCAGATAATTTTATAAATTTATGTGGTACCCTATGAAGAGATTTAATTAAATCTTCTCTAATGCAACATACTTCTGCACCACCATCAATCAAAGCTGGAATAGATGGTAATTGATCGATAAATACATTCTCATAAGACCTAATGTGATAATCATCAACATCTATAATGGGACATGCCTCGGGACCGGGAAAAGATTTTTGACCATCAAACAATATTTTCCTATCAACGAGACCTCTAAAGGAATTTTCTGAATGAGAAGACAAATTTTTACCATCAACCAATGTTTTCCTATCATCGAGACAATTAAAGGAATTTTTTGACTGAGAGGACAAATTTTTATCATCAACAAATGTTTTCCTATCACCGAGATAATTAAAGGAATTTTCTGTTTGACAACAATTAATTCTGGGATTAGGTAAGTTTGAGGAAGGGAATTTGTGTAGAGGACATTCCTTGAACGAATGACCCTTCTTATGGCATTTAAAGCATAATCCATACTTTTTATCCTTATCCATATTAGGATCAATGGATATTTTAGTCATTCGATTAGGAATGGGAGACCCTGACCCTTTATCTGTTGGTTTTTGGTTGTTGAATCTGGGCGGTCTAGTCTCATGCTCGTGTGTGGCCATATAGCTATCTGCAACGCGTGAGAGCTCAAGGTGATTTAACCACTCATCCTTTTCCTGGGTTAAAATAAAATCTGCACAACTGGGAGACATTAGTTGTTTCAACCTATCGGCACACATCAAACTAACTAATTGATGGAAATTCTCATCGATATTCCTACTTTTAATATAATAGGATAACGCTATGTGTAATTCAGAAGCTACCTGTGAATAAGTCTCACCAGGTCTTCTTTTTACAGCATAAAACCTCTCCCTCAAAAGACTGGGAGTGACCCGAAATTCCTGCAATAGAATTTGCTTTAATTCCTCATAGTCACCTAACTGAGCAATGGTCAATCGACTCAAGACTGAGCGAGCTCTATTATTCAAATGGGCCTGCAATATTTTGGGTTTCACATCATCATCAACTTGGTATGATGCAAACTGATTCTCGAGATATTGAAAATACCCCGGTATTGCAGCAGGATCTGAAGGAAACTCTGCCATTATACCCTTCATGGCATTTAGAACGCGACTAGTGCGAACGGATAAGGAAACCTCAAGACTATTGTGGTCCTGAATCCTTTCACGTTCCAGCTCTAGTTTAGCTTCAGCAAGTCTGCGGGTTGCCCTATCCTCATCTAACCTAGCTTCAGCGAGTCTGCGATTTGCCCTATCTTCATCTAACCTAGCTTCAGCGAGTCTACGCTCCTGTTCTAACTTAGCTTCAGCAAGTCTACGCTCCTGTTCTAACTTAGCTTCTTTTGCCGCCAATTCTGCTTCGCGCAATGCTAATTTACGCTCAGCTATTTCTGACTTAGAACTTTTGCTAACGTTAGCATCTTCACTAACTCTACGTGGACGCCGACTATCATCAACAAATTGATAGTGCTCCTCGCTAAGGATCCCTGTTGGACTATCCAGCGCAACTGACTCTTCAACCGTAGGGGTTCTAATCATATTTACGAAACCTTACTACACAGAAGAAAAAGAAAAACCTAACTGGGCAATCCAGCAATGATAAAATCTCTAACCTGAGATGTGGATCGGCCCCCCTTGCGCAATTGATGTCGCCACGTGGTCGAACTGAACGGTCTGAAACTGTCTGGACTCTTTCTCCAGCACTGAATCGTCAATCGTCGATCTTGCGATGATGATCCTCCTTGATCTGGTCGATTTGCGTCGATTCCCTGGTCGGTTTTGCAGATCCCGGTCGAATTCCGCTGATCCCGCCAAAACCACTGGATACCGCCAAAGTCGTTAGATCACCAAACTCGGTAGAACTTCACCAACTCGATGAACTCTATCGCCCAGGACGAATCTCACCCAAAACTGATCGGTGTATCGACTGACCGTACCACCGTTGCCACCAAAAATATACTGTCACGACTTCGCCTTTGCGATAGTCGATATGGCTGGAGAAAGTTTAAGTCGAAATAAAGTTATAGACACTCTTTAATAGTACTAGTTGTTTTATTTACGAAAACCAATCAAGATTATCGAAAAACTATCACCACCAAAACGAATAGATATAAAACAGTTTCAACGTCGATCAACAATGGCGAACAGGAACAAGAAGGGAAAAAGTAGATCGCGACAGCCTTATATATACCCGCCCTCCAGGCTACAGGCTACAGGCTAAAACGTTCAAATATTCGCGCAACAATCCAAACACGCAACGTTGTGCAATACCCCTTGCACCACGTGCGCCGGAAATCCCAAAGTTATAGGTCCAGGCACGCACACGCGTAAACGCGGGCGTGACAATCATACATAGTTCTTATCACGGAAACTAACCATTCATCCACACCTAGACATCTCAGAGCCCACCACACTATCTCACGAAGTACTCTATCATATGCCTTTTCAAGATCAACAAAGGCCATCCACATAATATATACAGTATAGATATAAAATTTATATGTAGTATAGTCTATGGGGAAAATTGCTCCCGAAATAGCTCTTAGCCTAATAAATTTTGCTTAGTGCAAATTGATGGGGAATTCCGATAAACTATTATACATATAAATACTAGCTGACCCAGCAAACGTTGTTTTATATATATATATATATATATATACTAGCGGGGGCACCCGGCGTTGCCCGGGGTTTTTAGAGGTTTATCTAATGCCTTTCTTTTTCGCTCCCGTTTCCTTCCCGCTTGCGCTTCCGCTCCAGGTCGTTATCCGTTCCCTGTCGCTTTCCCGCTCATTTTTACGCTCTCAGTCCCCCCCCCCCTTAGATCCGATTCTACATACATACATACATACATACATACATACATACATACATACATACATACATACATACATACATACATACATACATACATACATACATACATACATACATACATACATACATACATACATACATACATACATACATACATACATACATACATACATACATACATACATACATACATACATACATACATACATACATACATACATACATACATACATACATACATACATACATACATACACACACACACACAAACACACACACACACACACACACACACACATACATACATACATACATACATACATACATACATACATACATACATACATACATACATACATACATACATACATACATACATACATACATACATACATACATACATACATACATACATACATACATACATACATACATACATACATACATACATACATACATACATACATACATACATACATACATACATACATACATACATACATACATACATACATACATACATACATACATACATGCATACATACATACATAAACACAGACACACATACATGCACATACATATACATACATACACACATACATACGCACATACATATATATATAGTTCCCGCTCCGCTCATTTTGTGACGGATTTCAAACTTTTTTCTCTATATTTGATTCCCCTTGACTCTCAAGGTTGTGTGAAAATTTCATCACGATCCGATGAATGGTGTAGCAATGCATAAAGAACATATATATATATATATATATATATATATATATATATATATATATATATATATATATATATATATATATATATATATATATATATATATATATATATATATATATATATATATATATATTACCTAAGAAAATAAAAATACCTACATGTTTCTTAATTATTTATTAATTTCAAAATTACCATTTTAATTTTAATAGCTATCGATTGTTTTAAACCATACTGGTATTTTATCACGACAAGCCGTTTCATTTGCTTTTAAACCAAAAATACTTTCTGAAACCACATTAAGAATTATTTTCATCATTTCAATTTATTTTTCTTAATTTTTTTACAATAAATTTTTAATTCATTTTTTTGTTTGAATTGCTTTTGATTAATCGTCTGTCGTTTGAATTAATCTGGACGATCAAATAAAACAAAAACTAAATAATAAAATAAAAGTTATTTTGCGTTTGATTGATGGGTAGTAATTTGCAACACACTTAGGCATAATAAAACAAACACAGACAAACATACATACAAACAGACGACCACGCCAATACATTTTAAAAACGAATAAAACTTTCGAAATGAAAAGGTTCAGAGCTTCTTTCGCGGCTGGCTGTGCCGAAGACGTTGGAAACAGATCGTCGAGCTGTACATAAGGTCTGAACACGCCGAGAGCATGCGCAAGAGGAACAGTATAGTCTTCAAAATGGTGGAGTGCGAAGAAGAGTACGTGAAGCAGCTTTCAACTCTTGTTTCCGTGTTTCTACGACCTTTCAGGATGTCGGCGAGTTCAAAGGTTCCTCCAGTTTCGCACGACGATGTGAATTCAATCTTCCTGAACAGGTTTTTTACTTTTTCTCTTCCATCAGGGGCGGCGCCAGGAATTTTGTTCTGGGGGGTCTAAAATATCCAAGGACAAGTTTAAGTGTATAAATATATATATATATATATATATATATATATATATATATATATATATATATATATATATATATATATATATATATATATATATATATATATATATATATATATATATATATATATATATATATATATATATATATATATATATATATATATATATAGTTCATAGTCCTTTGCCTATTTTTTTAAAAACTGAAATGGAACTATGCAAGAAATAAATACTGAAATATTTACACTAGCAGATCACAATTTAGTCCTGTTTTTTTCTAGTTTATCTAGGTTTGTTATGGCAAAGCAAAGTTCAAATATAAATGGAAAAATTTAACTTGAGGTTGTTGTTATTACTAGTTTTTTTTTTTCAAAAATTAAAATGTATTTAACTAACACGAAATAAGAGTTCAGAAAACGAACGAAGCTAACAAAATTATTGTTCAATAATACCATAAAGTACTGTAAAAAACAGCGAACTATCATCAAAAAACATTTAATCCTCATCAAAAAATACGGAATGTTTAAGAATAACTACTGTAATATAGTTAAACTCCATGCAGCAAAAACATAGTTTGAGAAAAGAAGAAAGCCCGCCGCAGACGAAACATTTTTTGGACTATTTTTAGTCTGCAGTATTTTTTTGGTATCTTTAATAATTTAGTAATGAAAGAAAAGAAATACAGCAAACTGAAGATAGTCAAACTCAGTCTCAAACCAGTTAAACATGCAGTGATTAACCCAATGAGATTCAAGTACCCCTCCCCAGTAAAAAAATCTTTGGATTTGCAAAAATTTCACGGGTGGCACCTGTCGGAACTGGGGGGGTCCGGACTCCTGGACCCCCCTCCCCGCTTAGAGCCGCGCTGGTCTTCTATGCGTTGCTAAAGAGTTTCAAACACGAATGTTGAATTTTTCAAACCACGATCTTCAATTTAATGATATAATCTATTCGGTAATTACTGTCTAAGAAATAAGCAAAAACTCGAAATAGAGATTAACATGTAGACTAAGTCGTTGAAAACGATACAACCATCGATCATAGGCTCCTGCAACGGCAATTACTCTTGTACACACAGAAGCTACACAGCATTAATTGAAAAGAAGCGTGAAAAATTAGAAAATAATTTGCGTTATAAATCAACATTTGCGAATTTCAACGCACTGCAAACAGAAACACGTCCAGAAATGGCAGCGACGCATTACACAAATAATGATCATTTTCCATTAGAGAGAGAAAGAAAAAGATGTGCCCTTTAGCGGCTCACGGATGCGTTCTGCTCCGTTTGGTTCTCCGCAGAGACTCCTGCAATTATTCATGGTCACTTGGCAAACCGGCAGAAATTTATCAAGGTTTGCAGCATCTAAAAAAGCATACAGGCTTGCTATTTGCTTGGTAATCCGTCGACAATGGAACGTTTTCCCGAGCTTATGAAACACCATTGTGAGAAGGCAGCTAAGAACTATAAATTGTTATTACACGAAGACAAACATTTTACTTTACAGTAGTTTATTTTTTTTTTTTAGAAAAACCTTGTCAAATTTTTTCAGTATTCTGGTTTCCAAATTTCAGTTGAAAAGTTTTAGAAACAATTAGCAATTACATTTTGAGGAGAAAAAAATAAATTGAGATCTTTAGTCGATGGGCTTTAATGAATTATGTTTGAATGTAGCATTCGTCTTTGAATTTCAGACTACAATTTTTGCCCGATTTTTTATATCTGAAATTATTGGAATGTCTGGCCTTGAAAAAAATCTTTAAAACTTTAAAGACACGCGCTTTGGAAATACATTGGCTCACTCTTCTTTTAACAATTGGATTGCAACTCCTCTTTTAACAGCTAGATTTTACTCCTCTTTCCAGAACTAAATTGAACTTTCTTTCAACAGCTGAATTGCATAGCAATTTAACAGCCATGATGTATTCAGCTTCAAGGATAAAAGTGTCAGTCTATTTCCTGTTCCGGTGCTCATATCTTAAACAAGACTAGCAAGTGTGAAACAGTTTTTACTTGCCATTTTCTTGAAAATATGATTTACAGTAGCACGTTCTTTTCAACGTAAATAAATAAAATATTAGTTTACTTAGAACGCAAGATTTGTCAGTGGAAAATAAAACAAATAGCCAAATTGAAGTTATTTGATGTTTTTCCTGCAAAAATTACTAAAAGTTATAAAAATTACAATTTTTGTAATATATTGTTTAATATTGTAATGAAATATTGTTTAGTTTTGCTATGATATAATATTTATTAATGCTTTAAAACATTTGTATAATAATGATAAAAATGTTAATCAATATCGCTATAATACATTGTATAATATTGCTACAAAATATTATTTAATATTACTATCAAAACCAAAATAAAACTCTTAAAGCGTACAATGTGTTCTTATACTGTCAATAGTAATCAGTAATTGGAAAAAAAACAATAATGTTTATTTTTACAATATTTACAGCGAAACATTACTTTTCCTCCATCAAATATTCTTGAAAGGCTTAATGGCTCGTATGGAGAACTGGCCTACTATCGTTCTAGGTTGGTTCATTTGGGATTTTAGCATTTTTTCAATTATATCAACCCAATATATATCTATATATATATTAATGAAACTTACATCTTAAAAATACATTTAAGAAAAACAACGCTTTCTTGCGTCTGGCAGAATTTCTGAATAACTTGGTCACGTTATGGTAACATACTTTATAAAAGTTTTTAATTCATATACAACAGAAAACGTAGGGCTCATTATTTTTTATAAATGTTTGTTTTAAAGAGGTTTTGATGTTGTGTATAAGCAAAAAAGCGAACGGGAAGAGGAAAGCGACCGGGAACGGGTGAGCAAGCGGGAACGGGAAAACGACCGGAAGCGGAGAGAAAAACGATAGAAAACCTCTAAAAACCCCGGACAACGCCGTAACATATATAATAAATAAAATTGCTTTACAAATAACAATATATCTTATATTTGTTTATATGATATTCATTTCTATTAAAATTGTTTCATTTATATGAAAGTTGTTTTTTTTAATTAGGAAATAATTTAAAGTGCACTTTAGACGTAGAAAGATTATTCTATGAAAACATGTGCATAATTTATCATTTCAAAAAGAAAACAGTTTGTCTTTTGCGTGCGCTTCTTTAGCTGGTTTCAGCAAAAAAATATCACCAGAAAAAACTATCATATATATGATAATATGCAAACAGGTGTTTTGTCAGTCATCAAGTGTTTTATTTTTGTTAAAAGTTAAAAACCTATTTGTTTTCAAACAATTTTTTGAATGTTTTGAGTTTAAAAAAATTATTATTGTTTGGCTGTAGTAAAACATTTTAAATAAAAAAATGGCTTTTGAATTGTAATCACTTGATATTTAAACAATTTCCCAGACATAACAAATTTAAATAATCTTAAATTTTAGATTTTAAAAAATTTAAAATATTCTTCTGTAAAAAAAAACATTTTGGCCGATAAGTAGCTAATAAAAAGTTTTAAACGGGTTCTCAAGCTCGAAAAACTTTATTTGTAGCGTCAATAAGCAATTGGTTGTTTCACTTTTTTTATATAATTTAACAAGCTTTATAAAAACAAAACTTTGTAAGTTTAACTTAAAGTTGATTAAATTATTTCAAACATTGCACATGCAACCATTTATCAAAATAAATTAAAAAAGTTCTAATCGATTTTTTTGCTGGCAAATAGCAGAAAAAATAACCTTCAAAAAAATATCAATTTGTCCAAAACTTAAGTAGAGTTTTTTTTTTAATTATAAAAACCATATTTTGAAAATAATTTTTTACAAAAGCAAATTGTTGATGTTTTTAGAGTTGAAAATTAAATTAAAACCTACAGGCTACCAAAGGCTGATTGGTTCAAAGCCATCATTCAGTCCATGGGTTGGGTCGACTTGAAAATTTGTAAAAAAATCGAAATAAAATTTTATTAAAAAAAAGTAATTTTAGTTTTGGAAATACGTGATAATAAAATTTTGATCGTTGCTTTTAACCATCAATTATTAAATTATTAACTTCAACGTTGTCTCCGCTCGAATGTTAATATTCATACTTGACATGACAAGATGGCACCACATTTGAAATTTTATGAAAACGAATGAGATTGAATCTTGTCTGAGAGGTAAGGTTTTTGTTGAATTAATCGGTACCAGATGGTATCTAGAAAATTTGCCGATTAAGTACTAATCATCGATGAGGGGTATGGCATATAGGTATAACGGTTAGTGCTATTGACAAGGCGCGCGCGGAGCGCATTATTTATATTAATAGCATTTTAATCCTAACCCTAACCCGAAGGGTTGACCACTCAAAGACTTCCTCGTACACCCTTAGAATTTACGCAACAATTCCAAAAAAACGCAAAAATTGCAAAATATGCAAATATTCCAAAAAAATCCTAAAGACTTTTTGGAATTTTTGCTTCGTACACCTAAAATTCCCAAAAAATTCCAAAAAAAGTCCAAAAATTCCAGAAAATTCAAAAAATTCAAAAAAATTCTAAGTCAAGCAGAAATTCCAAAATATTTCTTAAGGAATTTTTTGGAATTTTTGCTTTGTACACCCATTTAGAGAGTGGTCAACCTCTCGCCCTAGTATCTGGAGTCAAATCTGGTGGTAGTGCTCTCAGGCAAAGATGACTTAACAACGTACATAGTAATGCGAGTGCCAAGCTAATATGATCGATCACTTCAATTTTGAAAACAGCTTAGCAACAAATTGCCAGTTGTTTATTTTGCATCTCTTCGGTTGGACACAATATTTAGGTCAAGCCTATCTGCGGAAAAATTGAAATCAATTGAGCTTATTAGATTGGCTATGCTTGAAGGCATTCTGAGTCACTTTTGATGTATTTAAAAAAATTTACACGCTAATATACATGTTTTCAGAATTTTTGTTGTTGGGTTGGGTCTTTCCATCTTGTGGTGGGTTAGGTTGGGTTGGATATGTCAGTTGGTGGGTTGGGTTGGGTTGCTTAAAATGAACCCACGGACACCTCTGAGTCATCACAGGCCTCAAAGTTGACTCACCCTTAATCCCCGAGTACGGACCTCTTTTAAAAATTACAACATTGCTGGATTTCCCACTGTTTACACATACATTCAGACCAGTGGAATGAGTGCTATTTTCACAACTAGTATAATGGCACATTAAAAATGTATGAAAAAATATTGATTGAAGATGGAATTGCACCTGACAATACTGTAAGATGAGTCTTGGTTCAAAATGCTGGCCATACTGCAACTTTTACTTTTGGTTGATGCATTATAGTTGTTTCTAGTTGTGCTGCAATGAAGAAGCTCATTTCAATTAATTAAGTTTACTATATTCTAACAAAAGCTTGTTTATGTTTCCCATGCCCATGTCATCTTTGCCAAAGTTATTTGTACTGTTAATTCTTGAAAGCATCTTTTTGCGGTTATTGTATCAACCGACATTTTACTAAATAAAAAAAACTATTTTTAAATTCAAAACAATAGTTAATTTGTAAAGAAAATGCATTACGCTATCTTTTAACGAGTTCACTAATCACAATGGATACTTTTTTTTAATGGTAGCAAAAGGCACCAGGGAGCTGTCGTAACGGAAATCAATTTGAAGTACTATTACTAAGTACTATTAAGCACTACTAAGTACTACTAACGCGAGTACAGTGACAGAAAAAATTACGCAATAACGTGGAAGTGGGTTCTGTTTACCCAGGATGGACACATGCATCATTGCCTTTCCAGGAGCAAGCTGATGGGAATTTTGGAAAAACTACCAAGTGACCGTTTTGAAGGTAACAATGACTTGACCGTGGAAACATTAACAGATCCTTCAATTCAACCACAGACTCTGAAGAAAGTTGCAATTGTGGATGGCATGGCGGAGCTACATTGTATGGGTAAACCAGTGCATTTAAAGACATTCAAGATTTATCAGGATATTTCTGTCACTGGATGGACAAAAAATTCAAAACGTATGACGAAGTTCATTTGGTGTTTGACTCATATATTACGGGTTCGTTGAAAACTGCAACAAGAGAATATCGCCAGAAAAAATCAGATCCGGTTCAAATTAAGATCATTTTATTAACCATGATAGGTAAAGTGACCATGGCCAAAATTTAGACTTTAATGTCAGTTTAGCAGCCATATCGACTCTGATATTGTCTTTTTTAAAATTGTATTTCCACGGTAAATATAAATATAATTTTATATATTTCAATCGCGTAAATTATGACGTTTAAACATGAATGAAAACAGTGACTATCTTGGCCGTCATCTTTGATATTAAAGTCACGTGATTGTTGAACAATGTTAAGATAATTTTTCTAGATTCTATGATCCCAAAAGCCATTTCGTATATACCAAAAACACATTTCTATGACGTATGGTTCCCGAGAAAATAAAAAAAATACGACTTAGTGGCTATCTTGGCCGCCATCTTAAATATCGATGTTACGTGATTGTTAGACAGTGTTTTAAATATTTTTTTTAGATTCTTTCACCCCGAAAACCATGTCTTAGAAACCAAAAACGCATCGCTGTGACATATAGTATCTGAGGAAATTGAACAAATATGGTTTGGCGGCCATCTTAAATATTAAGGTCACGTGATTGTTACAAAATATGTTTTTTGGATTCTCTGACTCCGAAAACCATATCTTAGACAGCAAAAACGCTTAGCGTCCGTGACATATAGTTCCTGGGGAAATTGAAAAAATATGATTTGGCGGCCATCTTGAATATCTAAAAACTGCCAGGGATTTCAGAATTACACCATAATTTTTCTTAATATAGAATATCTAACAAAGAGATTGATACCTTACTCATATTTGTATCATTTCGCATCCCACGGGAATACAGTTGCTGCCAGACTTTAGTCTAAACATTAGCACACTGATGATGATGATGATGATGATGATGATGATGATGATGATGATGACGATGACGCTGACGATGACGATGACGATGACGATGACGATGACGATGACTATGACGATGACGATGACGATGACGATGACGATGACGATGACGATGACGATGACGATGACGATGACGATGACGATGACGATGACGATGACGATGACGATGACGATGACGATGACGATGACGATGACGATGACGATGACGATGACGATGACGATGACGATGACGATGACGATGACGATTACGATGACGATGAAGATGAAGATGAAGATGACGATGAGGATGATGATGAAGATGGTAAAGATGGTGATGGTGACGGTGACGGTGACGCTGACGGAGATGGTGATGGTGATGATGATGGTGATGATGTTGATTATGATATTTTTAAACTAAAAAAAAGGTTTTTTATCAATTATACAAACTATTTTGGCATTCAATATGGCTCCCATTCCAATTTTCAATACTGCATAAAATTTTCTTGACGATTTTGAAACCGTTACATGTTATTGTGTTATTTGATAATAATGTTGTTTACTGTAATTGAAATATGCTCCAATACTTGTAAAAATACATTGTAATTTCAAACTGTGTAATATAAATTTTTAAAAAATCCTCAAGAAAAAGGTGAATAATGTTATAAAGATTACTGGTTGTCAGTAAATTCATTAGCCTCAAGTACACATTGCCCAGATCGTTTTTGAAGCAACTTCGTAATATTAGCTAGCTTGTCACAACAGTCTGAACTGATGTAGTTAGAGTTCGTTTACTCTGGTCGCTGCAACTTTAAATTTTCTATGTAGGGCTTGATAGTTTTTAAACAGTTTCTGACTATTTGTAGTCATAAAACGTGTGAAACAACAATTATCACTAAAAAATTAAAAATATTAAAATAAATAGTAATAAAAAAATTTGTTGAATGATATTATTAAAAGAAATTAGTAATTTTGTTAAACTAAAGATATATAAACTAATAGAAAACAAGTAAATTAAAAACGAATTTTTAAAACCCAATGCTTTTATATGTAATTAAAACACAAATTTTGCAATCAATTTTTTCTTATATTACTCTTTTATTTTATATTAAAGTCGAAATATCTTAATTATATCGAAATTAATTAAAATTAACTAAATTAATTGACTTATTGTAAAACTAATAATTGAATATTGCATTGTCTTCTATTTTGAGCATGTATGCAAAATTTGAAAAAAAATCTATCATCAGGAAGTGACTCAAAAATTGATTGCAAGATTTGAAACAGACAGAGAAACAAACAGAGACGACGAGTTAATAAAAGCATTGGTAAAAATTCCTAGAAAAAGAAGCAACTTTTATGACTAAAAATGATTTCTTCTTAATTGAATTTAATACGTGAAAGTTCAAATGAGTTTTGAAATAAAAAATCTAACTTTTGGTTAGAGAATCCCTTGAATTTTTTCTATTTTCATATTTTTAAAGCTTATATTAACTTGCAATGTTGTTTGTCCGATCAACAAAGTTAAGCAAGTCGATAGGTGACATTAAATACATTAATCCATTTTTAGTTTAAGAAAAAAATATAACTAAAATTAATCACTAAAAAATTAAAAATAATAAAAAATACTTTAATTTTTAAAAAATTAAAAGAATTAAAAACTAAAAAATATAAAATAATATAAAATATAAAAATATTTTTTTGAAACAACGCTCGTATACTAATGTACTAAAAGGTTAAAAATAATGATAAAGTGAACATATTAACATTTTTTAGAACTAAACTTTTCGTTTTAAAGATAAGAGCGTTGGGCGATAGACGGACTAGACGGTTGATAAGGCCGAACTCTTATCTTTCAAACAAAAGGTTTAGTTCAAAATATGTTTATATGGACACTTTATTATTATTTTTAATCTTTTTATTACATTAGTATATAAGCGTTGTTTAAAAAAACATTTTTTATTTTTTATATTATTTTTTTTAATAAAATCTTTAACGGGACCTTCCAAAAACGGGTCCTAGACGATCGTCTTATAATATTTGTGCTGTGCCCAGTCAAGTGCCTGACTGGCACCGTTGCGGATTGGTTTTTATCGTCGACTGAATGCCCAGGGGTGCCCCAAAATAGCAGACGCTGCACTGAAACGCCAAAGGATAATTGCCGAACCGAATACAATTAACACCACGGAGATGGCGTGTAATTGAAAAAAAGGTAGAAGCAAACTGCCGACTTTCAAATAATAGCAAGTCTTTCAAACGAGACGACAAGCAATTAGAAAAAAAAATCGGCTGAGTGAGGCGATCGTGTCAGAACTTTGATGTCGTGTGTGCACTGAATAGTGTAAACGTTTAGAAGAAATTCTTGATGAATTATTTATTTGCCATGAACAAAAAGTAGTCAGAGAAAATTGCAAAGTTTTGTAGCATTTATGGCTAAAAAAAATTTACAAGCGTTTCAAAGCCATCAAAGACAATTATTCAGTAAATAAATTTAAAACAGTTTTGACCATTGATTGGGTTGCGTTGCATTGGGATGGGACAGGTTAAGTTGGGTTAAGTTGAGAAAGGTTAAATTGAGTTGGGTTGAGCTGGGTTAAAAAAATTTAGTTTGTTATGGGTTAGATTAAATTGCACTGAGATTTTATACAAAAAATAAATTTGTTGTTGTATCACATTTTAACGTCAAATCTAGAGTAACAAAACTTATTTAAACAACCGATGAATGCAAAGTTTCGGGCAGTTCCAAATTAAATTGTAGTTACTGCTTCATCAAGAGAAGTGAGCCATCCAAACAAAATTTCAAAACCTTAAAGTATCAGGCCGAATAATAGTGTGTTGATGGATACAAGCAATATTATTATTATTATTATTATTATTATTATTATTATTATTATTATTATTATTAGTATTATTATTATTATTATTATTATTATTATTATTATTATTATTATTATTATTATTATTATTATTATTATTATTATTATTATTATTATTATTATTATTATTATTATTATTATTATTATTATTATTATTATTATTATTATTATTATTATT
Organism: Erpobdella octoculata; assembly: GCA_963978895.1. Classification (NCBI taxonomy): domain Eukaryota; kingdom Metazoa; phylum Annelida; class Clitellata; order Hirudinida; family Erpobdellidae; genus Erpobdella; species Erpobdella octoculata. The sequence goes on from OZ022239.1 coordinate 24,680,770, forward strand.
ATTATTATTATTATTATTATTATTATTATTATTATTATTATTATTATTATTATTATTATTATTATTATTGTTATTGTTATTGTTATTGTTATTGTTATTGTTATTGTTATTGTTATTGTTATTGTTATTATTATTATTACTATTATTATTATTATTATTATTATTATTATTATTATTAATATTATTATTATTATTATTATTATTATTATTATTAATATTATTATTATTATTATTATTATTATTATTATTATTATTATTATTATTATTATTATTATTATTATTATTATTGTCACAAAATGTTTGTCTTCTCAGTTTTCAAAAACTGGCTTAAGATGAATTCAGATTTCAACAAGAAATCAAACTTATTCATCCCAACACTCTTCGGAGGATGTGAGTCGTTCCCATTAATGCTATTTTTTGTATTTCCGAGATGTTTGGTTTTCCAGGAATCATCATCAGTTTGTCTTAAGCATTTTTCCTGATTGTTCCTAGCGCACCAAACACCACTGGTATCACTCTTGTTTTTAAATTCCACATTCGGTTTATTTCTATTTCTAGGTCCTTATACTTGCATATCTTTTCGGATTCTTTCAATATAATATTTGCATCATCTGGAACAGACACCTTGTTATATATATATATATATATATATATATATATATATATATATATATATATATATATATATATGTATATATATATATATATATATATATAAATTAATATCGATGACCTATTTCCTTAACGGTAACGTCCCGGTTACAAGAGTTATAATTATTATTCTAAAACCAGTTACATTCTGTAAATCGATACCTGATTTCTGAGCAAATAAACATCACAACAAGTGGCGACGAAGGATAGGAATAAAATCACGCAATGGCAGATATTCAAAAGATATTTGAACTTTTTCAGATGCAGATGGAAAAGAGCGAAGAAAGCTTCCTAAAGCTAATGAAAGAAAATTCAGAGAAAGAAAAGGAGCTGAGGAAAGAAAATGCAGAGACACAGAGAAAACTGTTAGAATTTATAGAGTCCCAAAAAGATAAAAAGACAGAGTCAAAAGAAACACTTTTTGATCGACTACGTCAGAGAGTGGAGAAGTTTTCTTACACACAGAGAAAAGAGTGCTTCGAGACAAGACCGATTCATTAACCGAGTAGACAACGGAAATGAAATCAAACAGTACATTGAAGTCATCATCAACGATAGACCGATTCAACTTCGGTTAGATACAGGAGCCGAAGTGACTCTCATCTCTCGTCCAACATGGATAGCCATCGGTCGCCCCAATCTTACCACAGCGACGGCAAATCTAAGCGCAGCAAATGGTCAACCCGTGAAGATCGAAGGAATGTTTGAGACAAAATTTACGTTGCAAATAAGTCAGGTCAAAAGTACCATGGTCGGGGTACTGTTTACGTCACAGATTCAAACGACCTCATGGGAATGCCATGGATAAAACAACTTCCTGACTTTAAAGAACTGTTAGAAAACTATTCTGTCATGGCAATACGGAGCTTCAACACAGACGTGGAACGCACAGCCATTACAAACAAATTAAAACACAAATACGCTGATGTGTTCCGACAGGAACTAGGACTGTGCACAAAAGTTTCAGCTTCCTTACAGCTTAAACCTGGCGCACAACCCATATTTAAAAAGAAACGCCCTGTTCCTCATGCCGCTTTAGAGCAATTGGATAGCGAAATTAACCGGTTACTAAAAGAAGGAATAATCTCTCCCGTGGATCACTCTCAGTGGGCAGCACCCATAGTTGCTGTCCGTAAAGCAAACGGCTCCATCCGACTTTGTGCAGATTTTTCAACGGGCTTAAATGACTCACTGATGTTCCATAGACACCCGTTACCTACCATGGATGACGTTTTCACAAAACTAAATGGAGGGACAGTTTTCTCCCAAATAGATTTTGCAGAAGCATACCATCAAGTAGAAGTGACGGAAGAATGTAAAGAGCTCTTAACAATCAACACTCGTAAAGGTTTGTTTCGTTATAACCGTCTACCATTTGGTGTGAAATCAGCACCAGGTATTTTTCAACAAATCATAGACACTATGATTACTGGTCTAGATGGCGTTGCCGCCTATTTAGATGATCTCATCGTCACGGGACGGACATTAGAAGAACACAACACAAACTTAGAGGCTTTATTTGACCGAATTTTAAATTATGGCTTCCGGATTAGAATTGAAAAATGCCACTTGTTAATGACGGAAATCACGTACTTGGGAAATGTAATTTCAGCTGAAGGCCGTCATCCCGACCCCAAAAAAATCGATGCAATAATTCATATGCCTCCACCCAAAGATGTTGGACAGGTCCGTACTTTTCTTGGACTGATCAGCTATTACAGCTCATTTGTACCACGCATGAGAAATCTAAGAGCGCCACTAGACGCCCTTTAAAAAAAAAGACACTGTGTTCCAGTGGTCTGAAAGCTGTCAATGGGCATTTGACGAAACTAAAAAAATTTTATTAACCGACCTTCTGTTAACCCATTACAACCCCAACCAACCAATGGTAGTTGCAGCCGACGCATCAGAATACGGCATTAGAGCAGTGATATCGCACAGATATAGTGATGGAACAGAAAAGGCAATTGCACACGCTAGTAGAGCTCTCACTCCAGCAGAAACGAAATATGGACAAATAGAAAAAGAAGGTCTAGCACTAGTTTTCGCGGTCAGAAAGTTTCACCGTTATATCTATGGACGCCACTTTACGCTATTAACAGACCATCAACCTCTGCTTGCCATTTTTGGCAATAAAAAAGGCATACCATCATATACAGCAAACAGACTCCAACGCTGGGCTCTAACACTGCTTGCTTATGATTTCAAAATTGAATACTGTAGAACCACGTCCTTTGGACAAGCTGACACACTTTCGCGCCTTATAGGTCCACATAAAACATCAGAAGAAGACACATTGATAGCAACTATCAATCAAGATATAAACTCCTTGTATATCAATGCCGTCAAACAACTTCCAGTCTCAAATAAAGAAATCTGTGACGCAACAAAAACAGACAATGAGTTAAATCCCCTTCTCCAATATGTCAAAACAGGAAGGTGGAACGAAAACAAAGCACTGAGAACCAGCAAACTCAAACTCTTAAAAAAAGAAATAACGATACATGAAGACTGTTTATTCTTTGGTTCTCGAATAATCATCCCTCAGGTTTTGCAAAAACGAGTACTTCAAATGCTTCACAAAGGCCACTCGGGTATTACTCGAATGAAGATAATTTCCCGAGAACACGTTTATTGGAGCGGCATTGATAAAGACATAGAAAACTTGATACGCAGCTGTTCTTCATGCCAACAAGCAGTTAAATCACCCATAAAACACACTTTATGTTCATGGCCAAAAGAAACCAAACCCTGGAGTCGAATTCACATCGATTATGCTGGACCGCTCCATGGAAAAATGTATCTCGTAGTAGTAGATGCATTCTCAAAATGGCCAGAAATAATAGAGATGGCAAACAGCACCACATCCAACACGATAAATGCACTACAGCGGATCTTTGCACAATTTGGATTGCCTGAAAAAATTGTCAGTGACAATGGCACACAATTCACCTCAACTGTTTTTCAGGAATACTGTGCAGAAAACGCGATCAAACACGTGAGATCACCACCATTTCACCCACAATCCAATGGCCAGGCCGAACGATTTGTAGACACTTTCAAAAGAGCTTTGATTAAATTAAGAAATGACGGAACTTACAAAGAATCTCTTCAAACATTTTTATTCAGCTACAGAACCACTCCCTGCGCTTCATCGCCGAACGGTCTCTCTCCAGCGGAAAATTTCCTAGGCAGACAATTACGTTCGGTCTTAAGCGAATTACATCCGAAAAACATCAAACATTCAACACCTCGATCAAATGACATGGAGAAACAGTTCAACCGCCATCATGGGACACGACCTCGACAGTTCCAAAACGGTGAATTGGTGTTCGTTCGCGACTATCGACCGGGACCTGTGGCGTGGATACCAGGACAGATTGTCCGTAGAAGGGAAAGAGTTCTGTACAATACTATCGTAAAAGGAATGGTCTGGAAGCGCCACATCAACCAGTTACGCCCACGTCAAGAATCGAAGTTTACAACAACACTACTCGAAACATTTGACTTACCTTATCAGAATACAAGACAAGGAGAAAATGCCACAACTGCCGAACCTGGTCAAACGGTGGTAAAGAACATTAACACAAAGAGAGGCATTCTGAAAGGTCAGGATTCAGACCGTTCTAAAAAATCTGTTCATTTTCAACTAGGCACCGAACACCAGCCAGAACAGCCTACACAAGACTTTGCAGCAACGCCATTCCCTTCTACTGAAAACTCAGAATTAGTAATACCACGTTCACCGTCATCATTACAACTGAGGCGATCTGATAGACAACGACACGCTCCATCTCGACTTGTAATAAATCACCAAAGCAAGTCATACACCAGCGGTGTCTAGCTTAGGAGGGAGGTGTTATATATATATATATATATATATATATATATATATATATATATATATATATATATATATATATATATATATATATATATATATATATATATATATATATATATATATATATATATATATATATATATATATATATATATATATATATGTATATATATGTATATATATGTATATATATATATATATATATAAATTAATATCGATGACCTATTTCCTTAACGGTAACGTCCCGGTTACAAGAGTTATAATTATTATTCTAAAACCAGTTACATTTTGTAAATCGATACCTGATTTCTGAGCAAATAAACATCACAACACACCTCAACCAACAAGCATTCTTTTTCTCTTTTGTTGTAAATTACTATATCAGGTCTGTTAGCTGGAATTGCTCGGTCTGTGATGACCGGCAGATCCCATGTGATTGTAACATCATCATCTACATTGATAACTTTTTCTGGTTCATGTTCATAGTACTTTTTGGTTGCCTTAGCTCCAAAGTGCTTACACAACTTCCAGTGGATGTAATTTGATACATTTTTGTGTCTTTTTGTGTATTCAGTTGGAGCTAGAATTGTGCATCCTGAAACAATGTGACTGATGTGTTCCTCTGCCTTGTTGCATAATCTGCACCGACTATCAACTTCTTGCTTCAAAATGTGTTTTTGGTTTGCTCCTTATCTGTTGTTGGGTTGTCGGGTTGTCAAGGTTTCTAAAAAATTGTCCATGAAGAGGTTTCCTTTTTAAATTATTAGTTTTTTCGATGAATAATTTGTTTTTTAGCTGATTTTTTTTTCAAATGTCAGAGGTTAGATTTAAAATAGAGTACTTATTCTTGATTTTAGCAGCTTTTTTTTTAATTGAGTATTTAGTGGCTTGTTGGTCAAGGAACTTTGCAATGTTTGTGATTTTGTCTGGTTCTGTCTGAATGTAATCACAGAGATCAACTATAGCATGGTTGTAAGCTGAAACCAAATCGACTAGACCTTTTCCACCATCACATCTCTTGATGTAAAGTCTCTCAACATCAGCCTTTGGGTGATGAATTCCTCCTATCGTTAAGAGTTTCCTCGTCTTTCTATTAATTTTTTCAATTCCATCTCTCAACCAGTTGATAACGCCAAAACTGTAAGTAAGAACTGGAACTGCTAAAGAATTAATGGAACTAAATTTAATTTTAGAATTTAGTTCAGTTTTAAGAACTTGTCTTACACGTCTGTAGTACTCTTTTTTTATTTTGTCTCTTATTAAAGAGTGTTGGATACCATCTTTTTCTTCCACACCAAGATATTTGTAAGTTTCGTTAGGTTCTAAGTTTTTGATGATTATATCATTGTCCAGTATGATGTTTTGGTTGGAGTGTATTTTACCATGCTTTATGGTGACTTTGGATCATTTTTCTAAATCAAATTCTATTTTTATGTCATCACTAAAAATTTTTACTAAAGTTAATGCATCATTTAATTGTGATTCACTATTTGAGAACAGTTTTAAATCATCCTTGTAGAAAAGATGGTTTATCATTGTTTGATTTACTTTTAAACCTAAGTTGTGGTTATTTAGAATGCTAGTTAATGGAATTACTGTTAGGCAAAACAGAAGAGGAGATAAGGAATCACATTGGAAAACTCCACGTTTTACTGCAATTTTTGTTATGTTTTCAAATGTCCTTCTTTAAGAAACAACCACATTTCTGTCTGCCATTTTTTCATGGTGTTTGCTACAAAATTAACAATAACTGGATCAACTCTGTAAATTTTCATTGTCTCTAGAATCCAAAAATGATGCACACTATCAAAGGCTTTTCTGTAATCAATCCATGCCATACTCAAGTCTTTCTTTTGTTTTTTGGCTTGCCACACTATTAGTTTATTTATTAATCCTTGCAGCCTTTAGATTTTTTCTTGCATCCTTTTGTTCACATGGGTAAATATTATTTCGGATGAGATGAGAATACATTCTGTTTGTAATGGCAGCAGTCTATATTTTATACATTGTCGGCAGGCAGGTGATTGGTCTATAATTTTTGGCTTCTTTAGTGAATTGGTTTTTGGAATCAGAAATGTGACTCCAGTTGTGAGCCATTCAGGAACTATTTCTGGTTTATTAATTATTTCATTGAATGATTTAGTGAAAGCTTGATGTGCTGCAGTAAAATGTTTCAGCCAGAAATTTTGCAGTTGATCTGGCCCAGGAGACTTCTAGTTGTGGATTTGTTTGATGATTTCTGCTATCTCTTTCTCACTAAATTCTTCCCATTTTTCATTGTGTATTCCTGCAAAGGTTTTTCGATTCCATTTTGCTTATTTCAGGTTCGGACGCTTAGCCAATCAGAATGTCGTAATCAAGATGTTAGGTCCAATCAGAGCGAGTGGCGAGTTTCGTTAAGTTTTAAACTTCTCGGAGAAATTTTGTAACTTCGAGTTCTAAAATCTTGATATTTACGCCAAATAAATTTATTGTAGTTAATTCGTAAGAATTGTTTAATTTTCTTAATTAAATACTAACTTGATAAATTAAACAAAGCAATTTAGTTCCAGTAGAATTCTTATTAATCTTTCAGCTAACGAGATTTGACCATTCGCTATGAAGTCCGACCGATTCTTATTATTATTATTATTATTATTATTATTATTATTATTATTATTATTATTATTATTATTATTATTATTATTATTATTATTATTATTATTATTATTATTATTATTATTATTATTATTATTATTATTACTATTATTATTATTATTATTATTATTATTATTATTATTATTATTATTATTATTATTATTATTATTATTATTATTATTATTATTATTATTATTATTATTATTATTATTATTATTATTATTATTATTATTATTATTATTATTATTATTATTATTATTATTATTATTATTATTATTATTATTATTATTATTATTATTATTATTATTATTATTATTATTCTTGCGTTTTTTATAATACGTGGTCCGCAAAAGCGCTATAAGGCCGCTAACATAAACCCTCAGTACTAAGAAGCAACCCCCCCGACATAAACGTCCAAAACATAAACGTTGGTATCAATTTTAAATTTGATTTTGATAAGTAGGACACAAATGATTAGCTAAAATTTTATTGATGGATTTTCATCATTTGCTATGATAGTTGTCTAAAAACAAAAAATGAATTGAAATAGCCCGGTTGAGAAATTTCGATGTCTTATGCGCCGGTTTCTGCCGCATATCCATTCGTCTACGTTTTGCTCCAAAACATCTAAAAATCATTTAGAATAAAATCTTAGGTTCAGGTTCTCAATAATAATTGTATTATTTAGATTAAAAATAATATCTACACGTTTTTTTTTATTCCTGTCATCGCCAATTAGCAACTTCTTTGTTCGCCGGCGCACTTTGTTTCCGTTTTTCAAATTTGCCTTTATTCAGTTTTACTACATTGCTAAATATTAAATTTTTAACACTTTAGTATTTTAGTTCAAAAGTTATTAATTAAAAAAAAATTTATATTATTCTGAATACATTCTCGTATTGAACATACGCTTTTAAGACATCATCGGATCCAGTAGGGCAATCTCCTTTGAAAAATGTCTGAAAATACCCATTCAACAACATCCGCCCACATAATATCCTATTCATAGAGCAAATTTTGCCATTTATGTAGTTTTTATACGTTTCTATTCAACTTCACATGCCCGTTGTCTGTCACAAATTTTGTTTAAAATATTAGTTTTTAGTTTTATTAAAAATATTTCTTAGAAACAACTCAGTTGACGAAATTATGCTGATTCGTCTTTAAAAAGCAAGCGTTCGGTTGAAATATGTTTCGTTTCAGCGTTTTTAATTCTCCAAGAAAAGATTTTCAAATTATCTCCGAATAGGTTAAATATGTTTTTAATTGAATTTATAATAAAAGAACGTTTATTACACAAATCGTCCAAGATGATGATACTTCACAAATCTATTTAATACATAAATCTTCCAAAAATAGCAGATAATTCACAAATCACTAATAATAATAAATTGTTTGATTTATCTTTAAGGAAGCATGGTAATCTGAAAAATGTTATATAGGAATTTTTAATAGAAAATGTTTCTCGGTTTTAGCAATTTCAGGACTAGTGTCACTAATTCCGAAAGTCTTAGTTCAAAAAAGTTATTTTTCTGAAAAAAATTAATTATTATCTTTTAATAAATACAAAACTTAAAAATTCAATTTTTTCATTTTACGACTAATATATTTAAGGTAAAAAAAAAACTTCAAAGTAGTTTTGTAGTTTATAATTCCTTTATTGTTTGCGGCATTTTGTCTTCATCTTCTTGTCTTACGTCACTCCAATTAATTGGAATAAACTAATGCGCTATCCATACTCAACAGTATTTTATGTTTTTATGTCTTTCAGAATTTGATCAATTTTTTTGCTGAGATTTTATTTTACTTTAATAAAATTTCAACTAATGAAGTCATTCATGAAACACGAATCTCATTCGTTGTCGTCGTGCTTATCTGATTTAATTGCGCGTTTGAAGCACAACTACCTCCCCAAGCCTCAATCTCAAATTTATTTTTTGATTTCTATTTGTTTGAATAAAATAACTTCCAATTAGCTTGTTTACCTTGTCTTTCGCAGACGGATAAATCATCTCCATATCTCAATTCTGACTCAAATCCCATGTTAATTCAAGATCGCTAAAAACCCTCTTGTTTTAAATAATGACCAATACATTGAATGAGTTTAATGCATTTATAATTTCACTTGAAACAACAAAACTAGCCATGTTTTGTTATGATAGACATCAAGAGCTGCTAATGTGATACAAAAGAATACTTGTGAACATTTAATTATTCAAGTTGAGTTCCTCTAATTTGAATAACTTTTTATTACTATGACTAAAGATAGTACGTCAAAAATTAAAAAAAAATTAAAATATAATTACATATTATTTTGCAATTGCCGCAAAACCTTTTTACATGTTTTTATTAACTTCCACTTGTCCGGATGTCAGCGGACGTTTACAAGCTCGGAGATCATTATAAAATTAGACAACTTCCAAATATTTAAAGTATAATTTTAAAAAAATAACCAACAAAAAAACTTATGAAACAAAAATTATTAAAAAATATGTAAAAGAAGCATATGATAATGTCGACAAAAACTTTTATTGTCATAGTGACTACAAACATCTTTTGTTTACTATTCACCGGGATCGAGGAAAATGGAAGATTGTCGTGGAAGACGTTCGTGGTCCCGTGGCACCGACAGCAGCGTATTGGCTTCGAGGACATCCTCCTCCCCAAGCGCCGGCTACGGAATAAATAAAATAATAAAATAACTATTCACCGGGGTAATATTGTTAGGATATGATCAATACGTTGTCGCTATGAAATTTTTCAGTTATCTTAAAAGCATGTTTTTAATTTTTTAAATTAACTTTCACTTTTTTATCTTAAGGACTAACAGTGTAAAATTGCGTAATAACTTTTATTACACGCCTGAACGCACCATATATATAGAATAGGACATTCTATTCTATATATATGGAACGCACTAATTGTATCAACTGCTGACTACTGACTACCGCAGCGCCGCGTTGTGCGAAATTGCTAACATACATAAACACAGACATCGGAAATTATATATCTCTATTATTATTATTAGTATTATTATTATTATTATTATTATTATTATTATTATTATTATTATTATTATTATTATTATTATTATTATTATTATTATTATTATTATTATTATTATTATTATTAATAATATTATTATTATTATTATTATTATTATTATTATTATTATTATTATTATTATTATTATTATTATTATTATTATTATTATTATTATTATTATTATTATTATTATTATTATTATTATTATTATTATTATTATTATTATTATTATTATTATTATTATTATTATTAATAATATTATTATTATTATTATTATTATTATTATTATTATTATTATTATTATTATTATTATTATTATTATTATTATTATTATTATTATTATTATTATTATTATTATTATTATTATTATTATTATTATTATTGTTATAACAAAAAGTTTGTCTTCTCAGTTTTCAAAAACTGGTTTAAGATGAATTCAGATTTCAACAAGAAATCAAAGTTATTCATCCCAACACTCTTCGGAGGATGTGAGCCGTTCCCATTAATGCTATTTTTTGTATTTCGGAGATGTTTGGTTTTCCAGGAAGCATCATCAGTTTGTCTTGAGCATTTTTCCTGATTGTTCCTCGCGCCCCAATCACCACTGGTATCACTCTTGTTTTTAAATTCCACATTCGGTTTATTTCTATTTCTAGGTCCTTATACTTGCATATCTTTTCTGATTCTTTCAATATAATATTTGCATCATCTGGAACAGACACCTCAACCAACAAGCATTCTTTTTTTCTTTTGTTGTAAATTACTATATCAGGTCTGTTAGCTGGAATTGCTCGGTCTGTGATGACCGGCAGATCCCATGTGATTGTAACATCATCATCTACATTGATAACTTTTTCTGGTTGATGTTCATAGTATTTTTTGGGTGCCTTAGCTCCAAAGTGTTTACACAACTTCCAGTGGATGTAATTTGCTACATTGTTGTGTCTTTTGGTGTACTCAGTTGGAGCTAGAATTGTGCATCCTGAAACAATGTGACTGATGTGCTCCTCTGCCTTGTTGCATAATCTGCACCGACTATCAACTTCTTGCTTCAAAATGTGTTTTTGAAAGTATCTGGTGTTGAGTGCCTGATCTTGGGCAGCTATTATGAGACTCTCTGTTTCACCTTTGAGACCCGAGCTCTTTAGCCATGACATGGTTTGCTCTTTATCTGTTGTTGGATTGTCAAGATTTCTAAAAAATTGTCCATGAAGAGGTTTCATTTTTAAATTATTAGTTTTTACGATGAATAATTTGTTTTTTACCTGGTTGTTTTTACAAATGTCAGAGGTTGGATTTAAAATAGAGTACTTATTCTTGATTTTAGCAGCTTCTTTTTGAATTGAGTATTTAGTGGCTTGTTGGTCAAGGAACTTTGCAACGTTTGTGATTTTGTCTGGTTCTGTCTGAATGTAATCACAGAGATCAACAATAGCAAGGTTGTAAGCTGAAACCAAATCGACTAGACCTCTTCCACCATCACAGCTCTTGATGTAGAGTCTCTCAACATCAGCCTTTGGGTGATGAATTCCTCCTATCGTTAGGAGCTTTCTTGTCTTTCTATTAATTTTTTTAATTTCATTTCTTAACCAGTTTATAATGCTAAAACTGTAAGTCAGAACTGGAACTGCTAAAGAATTAATGGCACTAAATTTATTTTTGGAATTTAGTTCAGTATTAAGGACTTGTCTTACACCTCTGTAGTACTCTTTTTTTATTTTGTCTTTCATTAGAGAGTGTTGTATACCATCTTTTTCTTCCACACCAAGATATTTGTAAGTTTCGTTAGGTTCTAAGTTTGTAATAATTATATCATTGTCCAGTTTGATGTTTTGGTTGGATTGTATTTTACCATGCTTGATGGTGACTTTGGAGCATTTTTCTAAACCAAATTCCATTTTTATTTTTTATATCATCACTAAACTTTTTTTATTAAATATTTAAATATTTGTTTAAAGTTTGTTATAAAATCAATTTTTAAATTAATATAAACCTCAAACATTCAAAACAAAAAATATAACAAAAATATTTGAGAATAATTAAAAAAACAATAAAATAAAAAACCAACGCTCTAAATAAATTTATCTTTGCTTAGCGAATTAATCGAGCAGAAAAAATTGGTTGCAGACTTGTTCGATATGCTCCTCCCGATGCTGGGAATCTATCAAGAGTATGTGAGAAACCATCACTACAGTCTTCAAGTTCTGGCCGAGTGTAAGCAGAAGACGGCATTCAACCAGCTGTTGCAGAGATGCGAAGAAAAGCCGGCCTGTGAAGGAAGGTCTCTGGCTACCTTCCTAACCTACCCCATGCACCAGGTATGCTGACAAAAGGCTTCGTCTTTTTTCTTTTATAAATGCACTTTAATTGCGGGATTAAATTGTTTATTAGTTATAAACATTGTTTTATTTTATTTATTTTATTTCTCGTTCACAACGCTTTTCCAAGACAAGTCTTGCTCGAAGGCGAGAAAGGGTACTTGCAGAGGCAGCCATTTATAGGCGCCTACCCCTTTAGCAATGCGAGTGAACTCCTTGCTTAAGGGAGTTACGCTGGTGACGCCGGCGAGGTTCGAACTGCCGACCTAACGATCGACAGGCGAACGCTCTACCGCTCTGCCACCAGCGCCTCTTTAACTTTGTCTCTTTAAAATTTCAATAAACAGGTGCTATCCAGTTACCGGGTTCCACCCGGTAGCACGCGTTTGTGAGCGGATATAATCTTTAATGTTTACGTGCTGGTTACTTACATGTTGGTTGTTTACAAGCTGATAGTTTACATGTTGATTGTTTACGTATTTACATGTTGATTGTTTACGTATTTACATGTTGATTGTTTACGTATTTACATGTTGATTGTTTACGTATTTACATGTTGATTGTTGATTGTTTACATATTTACATGTTGATCGTTTACATGCTTGTTGATACATGTTGATTGTTTACATATTTACATGTTCATTGTTTACGTATTTACATGTTGATTGTTTACGTATTTACATGTTGATTGTTTACATATTTACATGTTGATTATTTACATATTTTCATGTTGATTGTTTACATATTTTCATGTTGATTGTTTACATGTTGAATGTTTAAATGTTGATTGTTTACATGCTTGTTGATACATTTTGATCGTTTACATGCTGATTGTTCATGTTGTAATCTGTAATAGAGTACTCCATGGACCGGGCCTTGATTTTTAGGGGTTTCAAACGGGCCGGGCCAAGATATTTTGCCAAGTGGTGGCATTTTAGGCCTAAAAAACGGCCCGGAACTGAAATTTTGGCTTACGAAACGGACCACGCCAGGCTTGGCCGTGTCGCCGACGGTCCGGGCGGCAAAAAATCGGCCTGTGCAGCACTCTAATCTGTAAGCCTAATGAAGATCGATGTAATACTTCCAAAAGAAAAACTCCTACAGATACTGTTTAATAACATATCTCGGCAGTAATTCTTCATAACGAAGACAATCCAATTCTCTTTATTGAGTCAGCTTTTTCTCATAACAAAAGTATATTATTTAGATAAATTTGCAAATATAAATAAATATAATAAATCAAATAAACTTGTACTTTAATTCGTTTTATTTCAATTCATTCGTGTTTCTTGTACCAAAAAATGAAACGCACAAACACAATGGCGATCGCCAAAATTAAATTAAACTAATTGATTCAATGAAAGCCTTTTGCGCATGTAAGGAAATCTTACTTGCCACCGTATTATTCAATGATTTTTTTTTTATTTATGAATTATTTCTTCCACATCATCATCATTTGTTTTCGCAAACATTCATTCTGGCGATAATTCATGGAATGACATCATCACACTGTTTACGTTAATTTTTGCACTTACAAAAGCTTTCTTTCTGTACTTGATAGTTTTTTTTTCTTTTTAAAAATTCTGCCATCATTTTATTTCATTTACAAGGTTGTTTAACTCTTTTTTTCAAATATACTCTTATTTTTAGTTTGTTAAGCTTTCAAACATTTGGGAATGTATTATTGTTTAATTACACGACTTACAGCAAATGTAATTTTCGACCAACAATGTATCATTGTTAAATTACACGACATACAGCAAATGTAATTTTCGACCAACAATGTATCATGGTTTAATTACACGACTTACAACCAATGTAATTTTTGACCAACAATGTATCATTGTTTAATTACACGACTTACAACAAATGTAATAGATGACCGGCAAATGTATCATTGTTTCATTACATGACTTATGGCAAATGTAAGGCTTGACCAACATTTTAACATTGTTTAATCACAAGACTTACAGCAAATTTAAGCTCTTGACACATAATGTAATATTTGTTAATTACACGATTTACAACAAATGTAACGCTTGACCTGCAAGAACGAAGCCACCGACATGCGCACTCGGAACAAAACACAACATCGAACTACACTCAACTGACTCAAACACATCTTGTCTGCACGATGGCCACATTTGCGTCTGTTACAGATGATGATTTAACTGAACAAATTCACTCCTATAGAAAAATAGAACAACTAAAAACTGACACCTTTGTAATAATGTCACGTGGAACGAACCCCCCCCCCCCACCCCATGTGACCTCAGGTGTGCAAGTCAGTGCAAGTAGTTGAAATGAGGCCAAGGGTCATACAGTTTGTCAACTTCAAAGTTTATGTCGATGGTTTTTCTCCGACCATATTTTATAATTTTACTTTTTTTGTTATGTCCATATTTAAGTGAAATTGGGAAATAAAAATGTTATTTTCTTAGCTGCGACCGTGTTTTAGTCAGCGAAACTCAATCATGCGCTCTTTTGAAAGAAAAAAAAAGTGTTTTTTCAAATGTGAATAAATGTGTTAGAAAATTAACTTAAAGCCTTTCTAGAAAGGTAAACTAGAAATTTCATTCGCTTTAAATAGTTATGCCACACAGATACATACGCAGATGTATGTCACGTGCATATGTATGTCACGTGCATATGTATGTCACGTGCAGATATATGTCACGTGTAGATGTATGTCACGTGCAGATGTATGTCACGTGCAGATGTATGTCACGTGCAGATGTATGTCACGTGTACTTGTTTGTCACGTGCAGATGTATGTGATACTAGGAGAGAAACCACATTTGAGATGCAAGCAATATGTTGCTGCACATCGTAGGCAGATGTCGCGTTAATGCAAGTAACTTGTAGACGCACGTCACATTAGTATGCATGTCACGTTTTGACACATGTCCCAAATCACGTGTAAGTTCCTGTCACATAAGGTCACGTGAAGTCACGCACGTCATCAAAAACCACCTGACGATCGATTGTGCTGCTTAAAATATTATCAAATACCTGTAAAACAACGCTTGCAAAAAAATTAATTCAATTGTTTAAGAATTGCCCACTAATGAGATTACTAAATATTTATTTAAAAATTTATTTTTATTACTTTTTATTTTTTCTTCTATTTTGCATTTTGTGTTCGAACGTTTGCTTAACTTTTTTGTTTTGTTTTATGTTGTCTAAATATGCAACGATCAAGTCTCAGGAATGAAAAGTCGTTAGGCTGAGCTGAAAAAAGTAAAAATAAAATTGAAACAAACTTTGTTGAAAAACAAAATAAAACCTGTTTCATTGCAGGATTTCATTTCATGAAATTTTTCCGAATGCTTTCTCTAGCTTGCTTGTTAATGGAGCAACATTTCTTACAAAGCAATTTCGATTTGCAAAGTTCTTCAAACGAATCGTGAATTAAGTGTTTACCAACTTTCTCTTTCGAAAAGACAAACCAAATAACAGTTTTTCAACATTTATTTAGTTTATTTTTTCTTTAAACCCTAACACAAATTTTAATTTCCCGATATAAATTTTTAAACACAAATTATCTTCAAAACAGGTTCCCCGTTATATAATCACAATTCACGAACTGCTGGCACACACGCCACATGATCACGTGGAGAGGAAAAGCTTGGAATTCGCACTTGGCAGACTGGAAGAGCTATCACAGGTTTGCCAAAACTCCAATTGACAGTTGCTTTAACTTTGTCTCTTTAAAATTTCAATAAACAGGTGCTATCCAGTTACCGGGTTCCACCGGGTAGCACGCGTTTGTGAGCGGAAATAATGTCCAGTTTAAAGGAAATGGAAACATTTAGACGTTTAACATTAAATTGGTTTTAAATTTAGAAATTTGAAAAATAAAATTTCGGCTTATAACAAGAACCCAACGAATAGAAAAATGAAATGTAAAGGTTTTCGAATTCAAAGTTTGTAAACATTGTTGTGCACTTCGTGACCATTTTAAGTTCTTCTGTCAAAGTTTCAAAACACGAAAAGAAAATAAAACTCAATTTATTTAAGCACAAACTAAATTTAAGTTAAATTGATTAATATGAAAAAAGTCATGTGATTCAAACGTTCACATGTGAGTTGAGTGGACACATTTCTGATTACTCTTCATCTAATGCGCGTTTTTAAACACATGTGAAAACTTAGATGAAAATTAATTAATCATTATTATAATTTATTATTATAATTTATTATTATTACAGCTTAAATTATTATTGCAATTATTTTGCTGCATAACATTAGCAACAATAATAAACAAAAAAAGATCAGAAATCTAATAAAAATCATGTTTCACTTTTTTTTCAAAAAATTTCCGGAAGACAATATTTTTGTTTTCTAATCTGATTGGCTTGTTTTAAAGTGAAATTAAAATAGATTTCGAGAACAATTTTTTTAGTTTGCAGTTAGGTTTAAAAAAACAAAATTGTATCGAATTGTAAATATAGTTTCAGTTATTTTCGTGTCAAACTTGAGAAATGAAATTTGTTTTCTAATGTGTCTATTACGATTATCGATATTGAAAACACATTCCATGATTTATGTATTTATTGCGGCCCTCTAATCTTCACGAAACAGAAACTTTACGCAATTCGAGTTCATAGCCAATAGAGGGAATCAGGTGCTAGCCAATAGAGGGAATCAGGTGCTAGCCAATAGAGGGAATCAGGTGCTAGCCAATAGAGGGAATCAGGTGCTAGGCATAATTAAAAAAACTATGGTGAGCAGAGACAAGGACTTAATTCTAAAACTATATAAGACACTAGTAAGACCGCATTTGGAATATTGTGTGCAGGTCTGGAGTCCTTCACTTAAACAAGACATTAATATTCTAGAAAGGGTACAGAGGAGAGCTACGAAAATAATTAATGGAATGCATGGTTTAAGCTATGAAGAGAGATTGTTGAGGTGTAGGCTGACGACCCTTGAGAGAAGGAGAATAAGAGGAGACTTAATACTAGTATATAATATATTGAATAATGGTCTTAATCTTGATCCAGACAAGTTCTTTACTAGAGTTTCCAACAGAAATACAAGAGGTCATCCGATGAAGCTTTACAAAGACAGGACAGGACCTTTGAAGCGGACGTTTTTCAGCGCAAGAATCATCAACGAGTGGAACAAACTAAAAGAAGATGTTGCAAATGCTCAGACTTTAAATGAATTCAAATCGAAACTTTCGTTATGTAACTTTTAGTTTTTAAAAAAGTAGTGAATATTATACAGTCATTTTTGATTCCTTATTCACTATAATAAAGTTATGTTATGTTATGTTGTTATAAATTATTATAATTCAAGATTAATTGAAAACTGGAATATAACATATCTCTATAAAAAGTGTAAAGTTTAAAAATTTTGTTTTTAAATACAGATAATAAATAAATAAATGATATTGTTATTTGTTTATTATGCTCACAAAAGATGATCTTCTTCAAATTAGCCGTCTTATGTTTTCATTCTATTTTTATTTTTCATCTCAGATGTACAAGACATTGTCCTTAATTGTCTGCACTGTTGATGATGATGATGATGATGATGATGTTGATGATGATGATGATGATGATGATGATGATGATGATGATGATGATGATGATGATGATGATGATGATGATGATGATGATGATGATGATGATGATGATGATGATGATGATGATGTTGATGATGATGATGATGTTGATGACGGTGACGGTGGTGGTGGTGGTGATGGTTATGCTGATGATGATAATGATGATAGTTTTGGTGGTGGTGATGATGATGATGAATATAGGGAAGATAACAAAAACAATTCTTTAAAAACTTTAACATGGCTTGTTTCTAATAAAAACAAAAAACGTTTTAATAATTAACCAAATGTATTCTAATTAAAATAAAAGGTATCGGGACACTTGGGCGGACGTCAGCAATAAAAAGCTTAAAAATGGACATTCTAGTAATATTTACTAATTAAGGATGCTTCAAAAGATTTGTAATTTGAAGGATATAATAAAACTTTGCTGAATAATTATGAGCAGATTTTGTGAGAGGTGGCATTATAGCCTTCAGTCAATAATCCTGTGTCGCCATCCAACTCTTTGGTCATTCATGAATGGTATCAAACAGGACATGCAACAGCAGAAAATAAAGTTCTTGCAAGGCGCGAACGGAATTGATAACTTATCCTCGAAGAAATATCGCACACTAGACGACCGTGTTTGGCGTGCCGTAGCTGCATATGGACGTGCAGAAATCCTCACATATCTGCAAGCTATTGCTCATCTATCACATGCTTAGTTTTTTTTTTTATAATAGTTTATAGTCCTTTACACCAAGTGTTTTAAGACTGAAATAACTGTATGTAAAAAGCATCCAAGTACTTCCTGTCGTGGATCATAATTTGATCCTTTTAACTTTTCCCTTTTCCTTTCTCCAGGCTTGGGACTAACTCGCAAAAGCAAGGCGAAGTTACATGCTAAGTTGTTGATTATATGTATTTACTAAATGTAACAGTTTAAATGAAAATCATTACAAACTTCTGCTTTCTTTTCTGTTGTTGTTTATTCAAGTTTATTTCAAGACAGAAAAAAAATTGTCCTTTGAAAGCTTTAATGTTTACAGACAAAAGATCAACGATAGTTACAGAAAAGTTGACCCATAAAACCAATAGACTACAATTTTAAGCTAAATTAAATTTTAAGTGGATCAAAAGTCAGTATATTGAAAGCCAAATTGTCGTTGCCTAAGAGTCGCGCCCCTAAATGTCGCGCCCCTAAATATCACGCCCCTAAAATGTCGTGCCCCTAAATGTCGCGCCCCCAAATGTCGCGCCCCCAAATGTCACGCCCCTAAATGTTATTCCGCCCATATGTCTATCCGCCCATATGTCGCTGCCTTTATGTCGTGCGCCTAACTGTCGTCCGCCTAAATGTCACCAAACCAAATAAAATAACATTATTCACAAAACTTCTAATTTTTGAATCTTAAAGCACTTTTGAAGTTTTTAACATAAATTTTAGCAACCCATTAAAGATGACTTCAGAGTTCAGATTTGGAGATATATAAACTAAACTTACATATTTCCTGATTCCAAAAAGAAGACTTAGAGACGTCATTTTGCTTTGATAGATTGTGGATAAATTTCTTTTGTAGTAGAAGTTGACAAAGATAAGCAGGATGCGGTTTAAAGAGAGTTTGCTGTTGAGTGCTGTTTTAAAATTGATGTAATAAAATATTTTAAAAAATCTTGAATTATTCAAAAAAGCAATAAAAAATATTTTTAGCGTATTTTTTATTTGAGATATTGACAAACGTTTATTAATCTCGCAAAAAATTTTTTTAGTTTTGAAAATTTCAATTCGATGGAAATTAAAAATTAAAATGAATTTGATTTAAATTATAAATATTTGATTTAAATTATAAATATTTGATTTAAATTATAAATATTTGATTTAAATTATAAATATTTGATTTAAATTATAAATATTTGATTTAAATTATAAATATTTGATTTAAATTATAAATATTTGATTTAAATTATAAATATTTGATTTAAATTATAAATATTTGATTTAAATTATAAATATTTGATTTAAATTATAAATATTTGATTTAAATTATAAATATTTGATTTAAATTATAAATATTTGATTTAAATTATAAATATTTGATTTAAATTATAAATATTTGATTTAAATTATAAATATTTGATTTAAATTATAAATATTTGATTTAAATTATAAATATTTGATTTAAATTATAAATATTTGATTTAAATTATAAATATTTTAAAACAGACAAGCACAAATACATATTAAATCACTGTCACCATGACCATTTCCACCATCATCATCGTTATCGTTATCGACATCATCATCATCATCATCATCATCATCATCATCATCATCATCATCACTATCATCATTATCGCATCATTACCATCATTATCTTTATCGTCATCATCATCATCTCCACCATCATCTCCACCATCATCATCAGCATTATTATATAATCATCGTTGAAATTCCTTAGAAGACACGGTATTTGAATCTTACTCTGATTCAACTTCGCCATCAACACTAAAAAACATTACTTTGAATTAAATAAAAAAAAATAAAAATGAGAAATTCAAAAATGGAATAAAAAGACCGACAGGAAGAATAAGCAAACAACAAACAAGCAAACAACAAACAAGGAAACATCAAGCAGGAAAATGCGGAAATTTAGTATCTTTGTTCTCTTCGTTGGCTTATTAAACTTTAATCTCGTGGTTTAAAATAGATTGCTTATTGAAAAATTAATCATTGGACTTTGAAACGTAAAAAATTGCAAATAAAATACTTCTAATTAATTTCAAAAGATTGAACATTCATGAAGCTGTTGATATGCTTCCTGGCATGCTTGGAGGATTCTGCTGGTTGAAAAATAATTATAAATTTATTTATCAACAAAGAAATCAGATTAAAAAAAAAACGTGTGAGAAAGTCATCTGAGATTTGATATCAGGATTTACAGGTAGAGCTAGAAGATATAAGCCCGGTCAGGCGGGACTGCGTGCCTGAGCCGAGGGATCTGGGTGGCATCGAAATATATAAACTACATTGGAGTGTTACGGCGAATGTCTCGTTTTTTGTGGCATGCTGATGATCTTCTAGGTGGACGAGGGGAAAATCAGAATCATCGTTTGTCGGCCTTCTTGGTGAATAGCGAATTGAACATTTGTGCTCAAATAGCTGTCAATCTTTGCGATTGATCGACGATGAACAACATAGGAATTCCCAAACCAATTTTCTATTTAGAACGAAACTTGTTTTTAAAAAAAAGTATTCTACATAAATGAACGTTTGTGAACTGGCTGGAGATGATTCGTATTTGCCGGTAAAAATTCATAGACAGTCATGTTTGTGGAGATCTGAGTCATATACTCGAGGGATATTATCCCGACACCAGCATCCCATTTCAACCAAGATTTCATTTTAGCTAATGTTCCTCATCTTTCTTCTTGTTATTGAGACACGTTTGCTTCTTCAAATGGAACTCCGCCAATTTCCAGAAAACGTAGCCTCGTTTTTCTCCAAAACGTTCAACAAGTCATAGAAACAATTTCTTAATCATACGAGTGTGCTGCATTTTTTCTTAACAATGATTGAAAAGGTCTTGAAAAACCCTCTCGAGTACCCGAAACTACGCTTAAAAACGTGAAGTTCCTAATAACAAACTGATTTATTCGAATGTAAAATCGAGCTGTCACTATCTTACGCTTGTTATAGTTATGTGGGCCAAACCTGTACATTTGTTAAATAATTTCTTGGGCCAATATTTTCAACAGTTTAAATTTGATCTATGCAGCTGTTGACTTTATTTGTCACCATCTGGTGTGACTGTCATAGCGACGGACAGTGTTTTCGAGTTCTAGTTCGAACGGTAACGAAGGCTTGGAAAAACTGAAGTCAAACATTCGGCCAATAATAATTTTACCAATTCAAAAATATTTAAATTTTTATAATTTTGGGAAAACGGTTAGTCACGGATCCAAAATATGTCACACTTTCCCAAAAAAGCTGATGACCGGCAGGGGGTAGTCGTAAGTATATTCAAAAAAATTGTCTAAAACTCACACTTTCTTTTCCCCAAAAAAGCTAATGGCCTCGGGGTCGTCATAGGTATTTTTCAACAATTTTAATTTCAACTACAGTAATTTTCCGAAAACCGGGTATTCTGCCCAAAGCATTTTTAATTTAACTCTGGTGGGGGGAGATGCATCAACCCGCCCGCTGGATCCGTCCCAGGGGGTTGTACATTACGCAAAAAAGTTTCGGATCAGTGTTTTAAAATTTACTCATTATAATATTCAACTAATATTTTTAAAAAATTTGTTTTTTTAAACAAAGATTTAATTATTTTCATAAAAATCATTCATTCAGATTATGCAAGATGAAGTGAGTGAAACGGAAAATATAAGAAAGAATTTGGCCATTGAGCGAATGATTGTCGAAGGATGTGACATTCTTCTTGATGTCAATCAAACGTTTGTAAGACAAGGTGACCACCGCGTTTTTATTTATATTTATTTCAATTTTTCACATATTTTATAATTTAGAGATGGGCGTAATAAACGTTTATTTATTTAAATCTGTTCAATTTGAGTTAGTAAATACATTTTGAAATAACATATTCAATAAATAATGAAAAAATTTAGAACTAAAAAAATTAACCGAATTAACTACTTTTTAACCCAACGTTTAAATAAATAAAAGACAAAACTTAAAAAAAAACTAATTTGCAATTACTTTTTTTGACTTGCAGGAAGTCTGGTTCAAATAATGGCAGACAAGAGCAGAACAACTCTTGGCCGATTGGGATCATTTGGAACTCCTTTCAAGGAAACAAAGAAGGAAACTGTCCGACAAGTTTTCCTCTTTACTTACCATCTCATGCTAACGACAAGAGCATCTAACGGTAGACTGCATCTGGTTAAGGTGAGTTGTGATTACCGTTTGTTTTAAAAATATTCATAATTGTTTCGGTACTCACAAGCTTGCATGTGTTTGAAGAAGGATAAGCTGGTTCGTAAACCGTATGAACACGTACTGACATTTACTGAGAAGATAATTCTAGGTCAGAAACGAAATTTTCAAGAAAGTTGTGCATTTCACAGTTATTTTTCATACAAGGCCTGCTGAAATAATAAAAAACAGCAACTTGGTGATATAATTTATTTAGCATGATTTGCTGACTTTGTATAAATATTACATTTTATCAGATACTCATTCCAGTTTGATACTGGATGCCAAAAAGTTTATTGCTTTGTTTGGTAGCGTATATTTTATTAACGTATACATTCGCGTACATTTACGTCAGAGGTAGACATGAGTCCATTTTTGGTGGCCCACCATTTTCTCAACCCAACCCCAGCCGACCCACCTGAAAAATTAAGTTTTCTAACCCAGCCCAGTTAAAAAAAATTATAACTAAGATTTTTCAACCCAATCCTACCCAATCCACGCATGTGTCAAAAAAATTGAACCCAACCAACCCAACCATGTCTACTTCCGATTTACGTACAACTGCATCGTGTTTCAGAACCTCGGAAAAATTCCGCTTATCGACTGCACACTTATTGAAGAACCATGGGCTGATAACACTGATGACGACTGTTAGTGTCCTATTTTTGGGCGGTTTTTAATGTTAATGCAAATGTTGTTATTGTTGATGGAGTGATTGATGATAGGGATGGTTTTGTTGAAGTTGAGGCTGATGGTGTTGGTGTTGTATTTGTTGGTGTATTTAGTGGTATTTTACTGGCCTTTTATTTTTAGGTGTTTGTATTTGTTAGTGCTGTTCATGTCGATGTTGTATTTGTTTTTGTTTTGTTGATGTTGTCTTTTTTGGTGTTGTATTTGTTGATGTTGTACTTACTTGTGTTGTATTTGTTGATTTTGTCTTTGTTAATCTTGCATTTGTCGTTGGTGGTTCCGTTGTTTGGTGTTTCGTTGTTCAGCTACTATGCAAACAAAACATGCGAATAAGTCAATAAGTAATTAGTTCAAACTAATCTTTCTCTGCACGACTGCACGAAAACGAATGCGTTTATACGTGCATGTATGTGTGTATGTGTCCGTATGTGTGTGTATGTGTCCGTATGTGTGTTTGTTTTCTTCGTTTATTCATTCTATGTAAACATGGAAAAGGCGTATAATGAAAAAAATTTTAATAGCATGAAGTAATAAAATATCGACAATCACCTCCAGCCTCACTTCATAGGTGTCAGTCACACTTAGACGCGGCCACACCTTTTCATTGCCACTCGACTTTTTCACGATCGAAAGTGGCCAAGACTTACTTACTACGACACGGGCGAAACCCAATACTTTTTTTCTCATTTCCATTTGACAAAAAATTTAATGTTCGATTGTTTCATAAAACATCATCAGAAACGAATTTATGGTTTATTATTGTGGCAAGCCACAGGATTTCGAAATTAAAAGATTCATCGACCAACTCCAACGTATAAAATTCACACAGCTTCCTCCTACGACAGCAGTCTGAGCTTATCCAGTCAGGCTTCAGGACAGCCAGTCTCTTCGGAATACAACAATTTGGACTTTAGAATACTCGTAGAGCCGAGAAATGGTCCTCCGATGACGGTAAATCTTGTCGCTTCGACAATGCAAGAAAAATCGGCATGGTGTAGCGATATATCGCAGGTTTGTTATTTAATTTATTTTTTGTAGTAATAAATAATGCAAAATACTAAAAATGCTCTAAATATTCTGTTTCGTTCTCCCAGCTGATCTAGTTTTATTTCTGAATTTTCCGTTCTCTGTTCTTCATAAATTCGTAGGAACATGTCCAAAAATCTCACAAATAAAATAAACTTCCATTTTTTAGACAAAAAATAAATAAATATTTGAAAATGCAATTTATTTTTTATTTATTTTTATCGTTGAGCGAAAATGACTTGATTAGGTGCAAAGTGCACTACTAAGAAACTCACTCGTAGGAGAAACAAATTTTAAATAAAAAAGTTAAGAAACACTTCTCGGTGACAGCTGAGAGTTTGTGAATAATTAATACGAGAGCGCAAATTTCACAAGCTTTAGTGTTGTCACAATCAAGTAGTTTCTCCATTAGACGAATGCCAGCTTGTGATTTATAATTGTCACATTGTCACTGTTGCACTGTCACCCTGTTGCACTGTCACACTTTCACACTGTCACACTGTTGCACTGTTACACTTTCGCACTGTCACACAATATTCAATTTATTTAATTTTGGAATAGCTAAAGTTTTGCTTTGTTATTGAGATAGAAAGTGAGAAAAAATATGACAGTGCTAGATTGGCCGAAATGGTAGAGAGTCAGACTTGAATGCGACAGGTGTACGGTTCAACTCCCACTCAATCCCTGATAGCCCTTATTATTGAAAATTAGCGGTTAAAATTAGTGGGGTCATGAAAGATCCAAATCCACCGAATTCTGTGGGAGGCGCTCTATAAATAAATTGAATTAAAAAATTAAACATATGCTGCTGCGGTCTGCCGTATCCAATGCAAGTGCTCGCTTTTTAGCTGAAAAAATGTTATGACATGGATTTCCCATTTGTCTTTCTGAAATTATTTATACAAAATTTACACAGTGCATTGAAAGTATTAATAAAAAGTTTAGATATTGCATTAAAAGTATTGATAACAAAAATATAAGGTGCATTAAAATTATTGATAAAAAATACAAGTTGTATAGATACAGAATTTGCACAATGTATTAAAAGTATTGATACAAGATATTACACAGTGCATTAAAAGCATTATTACAAAATATTGCACAGTGCATTAAAAGTATTGATAGAAAATATTACATAGTGCATAAAGTATTAATACAAAATATTACACAGTGCATTAAAAGTATTGATACAAAATAATACACAGTGAATTAAATATATTGATACAAAAAACTACACAGTGCATTAAAGGTATTAACACAAAATATTACACAGTGCATTGAAAATCTGCATTACAACGAGCTACTCTGCTGTACACTTAGTGACTCATCTTCTGTAACTCTTCCACAGTCAATCAGGTATTTCTTGGAAATGATTGAAACTTAAATAAATAAATAGTACATAATTTATAATTATTTAAAAAAAAACATTTTCTAAAGAAATTAGTTTTACAAAAACATTTCTTCTAATGAGATGCCAATTTTTTAACCAGATGTGACCCGAAACTGTTCAAGGATGATATTGACATCAAATTCTCACGCTCTCTGAATTCCTGTAAAGTTCCACAGGTCTCTAATCATGATACTTTTTTAATAATATTTTTAAAAAAATAAAAAAACTTTTTTTTTATCAAATATAATTGAGTTTTAAATTTTTTTGAGTTCAGCAGTTAATTATTTATTTAATCATTTATTTAATATTTATTTATTTATTTATTTATTTATTTATTTATTTATTTATTTATTTATTTATTTATTTATTTATTTATTTATTTATTTATTTATTTATTTATTTATTTATTTATTTATTTATTTATTTATTTATTTATTTATTTATTTATTTATTTATTTATTTATTTATTTATTTATTTATTTATTTATTTATTTATTTATTTATTTATTTATTTATTTATTTATTTATTTATTTATTTATTTATTTATTTATTTATTTATTTATTTATTTATTTATTTATTTATTTATTTATTTATTTATTTATTTATTTATTTATTTATTTATTTATTTATTTATTTATTTATTTATTTATTTATTTATTTATTTATTTATTTATTTATTTATTTATTTATTTATTTATTTATTTATTTATTTATTTATTTATTTATTTATTTATTTATTTATTTATTTATTTATTTATTTATTTATTTATTTATTTATTTATTTATTTATTTATTTATTTATTTATTTATTTATTTATTTATTTATTTATTTATTTATTTATTTATTTATTTATTTATTTATTTATTTATTTATTTATTTATTTATTTATTTATTTATTTATTTATTTATTTATTTATTTATTTATTTATTTATTTATTTATTTATTTATTTATTTATTTATTTATTTATTTATTTATTTATTTATTTATTTATTTATTTATTTATTTATTTATTTATTTATTTATTTATTTATTTATTTATTTATTTATTTATTTATTTATTTATTTATTTATTTATTTATTTATTTATTTATTTATTTATTTATTTATTTATTTATTTATTTATTTATTTATTTATTTATTTATTTATTTATTTATTTATTTATTTATTTATTTATTTATTTATTTATTTATTTATTTATTTATTTATTTATTTATTTATTTATTTATTTATTTATTTATTTATTTATTTATTTATTTTAAAAAAATTTAACCTTTATTTGTATTATAAAATCAACTAACATTTTTCTTAGATTCGTCACGCGTCTGTCGACCGTCTCCTGGATCGCTTGACTGACTTGAGATTTCTTAGTATTGACTTCCTCAACACCTTTTTACTTACCTACCGTGTTTTTACAACTGGATCAATGGTTGTTGATGCCCTCAGAAATGTCTACAGGAATCCTGAATGCGGAAATCTTGATGCAATCCATCCATCCAGTCAGAGTATCAACAGGTTCTAAAAACGTTCTAAGTCTTATTACAAGCATATTTAAGAGTTTTCAGAGTAAAAGTGTAGGTGAAGTTTATAAATACATAAATTACAGTCAACTCCTGTCAGTTCTCAAACCTGGAAAAATGTGCCCCAGTTTACCTTTCCATAGAAAGTTCACACCAAGTTTCTTGTCGGGGCGGAGAGCAAACTTTCTCGGGGAAAGAAACGGGTTGGCCAAACTAACTCCATACCAAAAGCTAATAGCAAACTTTTCGAGAGTTGGACTGATGTATTTGTAAACTTAAATAATGATAACAACCAGCAAGAAAAAAATCACATGGCAATTTGTTCAATAATGAATTTTAAAACTTATTATTTAACCGAAATTATTGTAACATAAATTAAGTTCATATAAATTTTATCAATAAACATGGAAACAAAGCCGTTTGCATTTAAGAAAACCAAACCGAAACATTACATGCGTTTTCTAAATTGTCTTTTTCAACGACAGACAATCGTCGGACAATGATGACTCAAATGAATCAAGTCCTCTCTCAACGGGAGACATGAACGATGCCTATAAAGGCCAGTACTACGACATCTGCCCACAGCAGAGAGTCTCGGTAGCTTCGAAGCAATCGAGGAAAACCAGTATACGAAGTGAGAGTACGAAGAAGGGTGTGACCTTTGAAGATGACCCTAAGATGAGGATTGAAAGTCATCTAGAGCTTACTTGTATGTCGACTTCTTAAAAAAAATATTTTGAGTTAATTTAAATTTTTAATTTAATGTTATTTAAGCAAAATTTCACTTCGTTTAAAAACATATGTTGAAATTTGATACATTTTGATGTAAATAAAACGATTTTTTTTAAAATACCTTCAAATTAAAGTAATGAAATGCTATGCAACACATTGATTAAGCCGATCATTTACTGAGCGAGGAACCTTCCAGACCAATGGGCCTTCTCCTTCCCAAACCACCAAAACTGGCTCCAATTGCCTCCTTTGAGACACTGTCAGAAAGTATTGACTTACAGTACGATGAAGCTGTTGTAGAACTTTTCGGAATGCCACACAGTATTTCTCAAGTTAGTATGCAGTAAATTGAATAACAACGAGTAAATCAAATAGTATTCTGAAAACAATCTTTTTCCAACAAATGTTTGTTATATATTAAATAATAATATTTCGACGTTCATTTTGGTTTCATGCTGAAAGTTCCAGATTTCTTCAGAGGTCCAGATGCTGGTCGAAAATTGATTATAATATGCGCCGGTAAACAGACAACGGACATTAGACCAATTAAAACCACGCAAAAAATCTACAGTAAATTTGTTTCCAGCAAATTTCTAATTAGATGAAAACAAATAACATGTGTGTTTGTGTATTTGTCTGTGTCCAGGTGATAGAAAACAACGAAAAAACTCTGAACGAAGATCTGAAAAACGACGGCGAACTGTTAACTGTGAGCAATCTACAGCACGCCATTTCAGTGCCGACTATCGTCAACGTTGACACCGACCTGACTCCATCCGAAAAATCCTATCCGGCTTTCGGGTTTTTCCACGCGGCCACGTCCCTCCTTGATATTCCTGGTAAGCCAAGTCCCATGAGAAAAGGCTCTTCGTCTACCTTGGTTCCATCTCCAACAACTTTTCTTTCATTAGAAACTTCACATTTTGCTCAGCAAATGATGGATGGAAGAGCGGACAGTAAGTCATCACTTGTAGATTTTGAAGTGAGTACGATTTTTGACAAAGGCCCAATGGAGGAGCGCGACAACTCGACCAGAAACAGGCTTATTGGGGCTAAACCTCCACCATTGTCACCGCTCTATGCGTCTAAATCTCATCATCTTCGAAATAACGTTCTCACCCCATCTTGCGATAGAAACCTTTTTGTAACTTCACCTCACCGCAACATTCGTTCGCCGTTTTTTGATTTTTCCCCAACTGCTGCCATAAATCTCCAGCACCAACTGGATGCACTGGCACTGTCCCCGGCATCGAGTCCCACGTTTGGCAGAAGCGCTCACCTCATTGGACCCAAGCGTCCTCGTTCACTTTCGCCGTGCTTTTTTGACTGGGCTGCGACCGATACTGCTGACATACTGGAATTTTCAGATGCAGAAAAACCCAAAAAAAGTTTGTTCATAGATAAATTATCTAAAATTTGTGATCGCCCATTTGTCAAAGAAACTCCTAAGGCAGCTGAAGATTACGTTGCAGTTGGTAAAGATGACACCAATTTTGTACACGTCGGAACAGACAGTAGTACTAGTGATGACAGTGAAAGTTGTGCTGTTAAAAGAGTATACGATATCGTATACGTCACAACAACATTAACGGCTACAACTACTTCAAAATCTTTTTCATCGTCATCAACAAAACCCCTTCAGCAGATTGCCGCTCAAATTTTATCCAGTACCTCTCCGCCGAAAAACGGTCAGGTTCGCATCATCACCTCTTCACATACTAACGGAACCTGCCTGTTGACGCAAGAATCGCACATCGTTCCGAGAAAAAATTCAAAAACTGATTCTAACGCCGTCGCTTCGCTGACAGTTTCTCAAACAACGGCGGTAGATCCTTCTTCGGCATTTGCGTATCCCCGTTCAGCCTCTGCGTCTGGTGCTTCAGGTAAACCTCAGAAACAAACACCGAAAGCTACCTCGGGAAACCATTCCAAACGGGAATCCATGCCCAATATGCCGTACGGTAGCTACCATCCACATCATCACTACACCTGTAGTCACCAATACCCTAGCCACCAGCGCCAATCATTGGCCACTTCTACGGTTTCCTGCAAAGAGATGCAGCAACATACCATTAGCTTGGCCAAGCCTAAAACAAGTATACCCTGCTTTGTGTTATGCTGAATTAAAAGTCTAGCAGTCGGTCTAATAAATACTGTAAATTATATTTATTAACAAATTCTATCATAAAGTTAATATAAGCGTTGTAAAATCAGTCATAGAGTTTCACTCTATTTGTCATTTAAATCGGTTTGAAGTGGCCATTTATTTATATTACAAGATAAGTTAGGTATCTCGGCGGAACAGGAACAGCCACCACTCAGCAGTTTGTCTCCAAGAAGCAGTTGTACGACCGTAGCTGAAAGTCTTGCCCCGAATACAAAAGCTGGAATTGTTGTAACGTCTTCGAGAGCTTCCAAGCGAAGGTTTCTAAATTTTCATTTAGCTCTAAAAAAAGAATAAAATAAATTAACTAAAATTTTATCCTCAGAAAAATTATATATTTGAGTTTTGAGGGGTCATTTTGATTTTTAAAAAAAACTTCATTTTGATGTAAGTTGGTTTAATTGTTTTAAACTTGCAGAAAAAACAAATAGAGTTTTTAGTATAATTATATTAATAAATTTATAAACTTATTTATAAAATATTCTTTAAAAAAATCGCCTATAGACTTTAAGGTCGGTAGGTCAAATCCTTCCGTCATCACAAGCACCGTCCGTAGTGATGTGGATAGGCACCTGTAAAACGTCTGCCATTATTTGAAAATGATGAGCCTATAAGTGATTGAGAACAGCGGTTTGACTGCTTGAAGAGAGAATAAGACCTAATTAATAAACTAAATGTTGTTGCATGTTTTAAAATCTAGAAATATTTGTATTAGAGAGTAATAGAAAATAGTTATTTTTCGTTTTGTAAGGTTCTAAAAAAGTAAAATGTCCAATTTTGTCTTTTAGAAAAAAAGTTGCTTCATCCATAACATACATAATTCCTATGTTTTTCTGTTTGTATATATGTTATAAATTTGCGTAACGCTGTTAGGTGGCGCTGCAATTGAAAAATGATTTATAATTATACTTTAAAATAATAAATATTTTAAAAAAACAACGCTTGTATACTAATGAACTAAAAGGTTAAAAATAATATTAAAGTGTACGTATTAACATTTTTTAAACTAAACTCTTTGTTTGGAAGATTAAAGCGTTGGGCGATAGTAGCTTATAGATATTAAATAGATAACGCCCAACGCTCTTATATTCAAAGCAAAAAGTTTAGTTCAAAAAATGTTAATATGTACACTTTATGATTATTTTTAACCTTTTAGTACATTAGTATACGAGCGTTGTTTTTAAAAATATATTATTTATACTTTATATTATTTTTTTATTTTTTAGTGTTTATTTTTTATAAATATAAATATTATTTATATTTTTTATTATTTTTTATTTTTAATGTTTACATTTTTTTAATTTAAAAACGGATTAATGTAATTAATGACACCCATCGAAGTACTAACCAAGCTCGACGTTGCGCTGAAACAAATAAACAAAATACATACAACGTTGCAAGTTAATATAAGCGTTGTAAAATCAGTCATTTTTGACGGGCTATTTTTTTAATACAAAAACTTGTACATATAATGAAAGAAAACTTGTGTTTGGATATTTGTTTACACACTTTTACTTAACTTGACTTCTCTGTCTGTTTGTCGTCAAAATTTGCAATCGATTTTAAACTAACTTCCCGATGAGCTAGAGACTTAAAAATTTAAACATACCTCCGAGATAATTAACAATGCATTCTATCAAATTTTTGGATCGATTAGACAAAATTTAATCAAATAATTATTTGGGATATTTTCTATGCTAATATGCTCGATGTTTATGTAACATAATGTGGCTTACACAATCGATTATATAAAAGTGTGTTTTTTAAAAACTTTGTTTTTTGATTCACTTGTTATAAAATGCTTTTCTCAAAAATCCTCTTTTCAAGAAAAACAAATCTTTGTTTATATTCCCTCAAGCAATGTTGATTAATATTCAATTCCCCTTTGATTTATTTGGAAAATGCAAAAACTACTCACAACGTTATTATTATTAATATTTATGATCATTATTATTTATTATTTTTTATTAAAATTATTATAATTGTTGTTTTTTATTATAGTTTTTATGCCCATCTCTTGTTTTTACTTTCTATATGGTACCTACTCACTGGGGGCTGTACAAGTGTAGGGGCACTTACAACCCCGTCAACAACAAAATGTTTACCATTCTGTTTTTTTGAATGTCCAAACTATTTTTAGAACATTTGCTATGATACTAATTCATTGCTAAAAGTGAAATTTGAACTGAAATGCTCCTAGTTTTTCTTTCGTTATTAGCCTGCTGAACGTTCGTGTATCGCTTAGAGGCATCTATGTAAAAAAAAAAAGATGACAGGTAGCTTACCTGTCGGATGCAAATTTTTTCATTGTTAAATGTCATCTGGCTATCCATATGACAGACATGTCTAAGTATTTTAGTTTTCACAGTTTCTTTTTATGTTGCAGTGACTTATGACATTGCTTCTGACATCGGTAGTACAGTATTAATATTTTATAATAGGAATTCAATAAATTCATTCATGTCGAAAGTGTGTTATTTAAAAACAATGAACATTAATTCTTCACGTTTTATTAGCTTATTATGTAGTTTAATGTTTAGTTGGGTCAGTCAGATCCCACCGGCGTCTCCAGCATTTGCAGGCGTGTGCAGAAGAACCTGATAATGCCAGTAGCATTGCTTATATTTGCACATCCGTTGTCAGCCCTGATGATTCGTAGGAATCGCTCTTTAAATTTGAAGTTGCACTTTGAAAATACGTTATAAGAAAAAAGTATATACTTCGAGACATTCTGTCATTTAAATGTTCTCAACTTTTAAATTTTCCGTGTTTGCATTTCACTTTCATCCAGGTCAAGCTCAACCGCCGCAGCTGTGGCCTTTGCAGTGGCAACAGCAGGTTCTGCCAGCGTTAAAGAGTATAGCCTCAGGTCATCCGGTATTTGTCCCGGGCAAAGTTAGAAAAACTTGAAGAGTTTGAAATTAAAAATAAAATTTTAAAACAGGGTTTAATTTGAATATAAACCAAGAGCAATAATATCTATAACTATCTATAAAGACAAAAGTCTAAGGGTTCAAGCACCTGTCTAGCAACCAACATCAGTCCCCTACCTTCTCGCAATCAAACCAGATTACTGACTGGTTCAACTAAATATCAACACTGGCAAAGAATTGTTTAATAAGGTTTGCCACGTTCGTTTCAAAAATCTGTGTTTTGTCAAATCACCATTCTTGCTCGCAGAAACATGGGGTTAGGGGTTTTCCCGTTAATAGAAAAAGGCTTTCGCTGCTATAAGTACCATCCTGAAACAAAATTTTGGTTTTCCTCAGCAGTTCCTTGTGTCGTGTTTTCTTAATTAGTTACTATTTATTGTTTAATTATGTTTGATGGTTTCAATACTCTTGTAAAAATTTCGTAGATGCAGCTGAGTTCAAGCAGTTCATTGCAAGTAAGAAAAGGGAATCAGTGATCAGCACGTTTGCCACCATGCGTGTTCTCAACGTTCTTCGTCACTGGGTGACTAAACACTATCAGGTAAGTAAATTCTTGTTTTTGTTTATTTTTAAAATTACAAATAAATTTAAATGATTGACTGTGTTTAAAAAAATACAGTTTAGTAGTAAATACTTGAAATCTGTGCTTTCAAAATCACCGCATGCTGATTAATTTAACTAATAGCTCAGTAAAAAGCAAAGTCTCGGTTTCAAACGTTTCAATCTCGAGACGTGCTTTATAACATCTCGGTCTCGTCTCGTCTCGTCTTTTGACTTTGACTTTGACGTTTCGGTCTCGTCGTGCAATGTCTCGTTTGAATCACTACTAGAAAGCAAATGAAATATTTTTAAAACTTTGATAAGCTACTGTATAATACATAATAACGTGTTTTTTATTTTTATTTTTTAATTAAACTATTTTTTCAGGATTTTGAAATGGATCAGAACTTGAAGGACGACGTGAACGAACTTCTGGAAGAAATGATGAACAATTTCAACCTTCTCCCAGTCGAGTTCAAGATAGCAACAGCTGTCTCAGCTGCACTCAACAAGGAGGACTCTCAAACCAGCTCCAGGGAGACGCTGAATGCTATTTTAATGCCTCCCGAGGTTCTTTTAACTATCCTGGAAAGTTTGTTTTTAAGCAGAGACGTTTTTTATTAAATAGATGCGTTTACATAAGCAGATCATGTCGGATGACACCCTTGAAACTCTGGCAGCTCTGGACATAGCAGAACAGATGACTTATCTCGATCACAAGATATTCGTTGCTATCACCGTCGAGTAAACTGTTTTTATGATGAAAATAAAGAGTAAAAGAATGTTAAGATGAACAAAATGTTGATTTCAGAGAGCTCTTAGGTCAAGCGTGGATGAAACCAGAAAAATCGAGTAAAGCTCAGCACGTTCTCCTTGTAAGCAAAAGATTTAATGAGGTAATTTATTTAATTTGCCTTATTTATCCTTAAGTTCGTGTAAAACCTCCAATAAAAATTCAAATTTAATTATAATAAAAATAATACTTTTGTAAGAACACTTGTACATAATTAGAAATCATATAGAATTTCAGGTAGTTAAAATATTAACTCAAAAAATATTAGTTAACTCAAATCAGTTGACAAGGATTCTCACCTTTTCTCCGAGATATCGCTGGTTTCTTCAAAGACTAACTATATTATTTACATATTATTGTATCAATTAACCGATAAAGGTACCTTTATCGGTTAATTGAAGTATGGAATAACTAAAATATCGGTTAACCAAAGTATCAGTTAAGTGAGTATTCAATTTAAATTTAGAATAACATTCCATAAATGTATTCTCTGATTCAATTTTGTAGTTTTGACAATTTTGACGTGAAAATATGCCAAACGTTCACTTATTAATCACATGAAATCAGGCTTCAAGACTTGTGGTTTCTGAGATAATCGGCAGACAGACAATAACTGAAAGAGTGGCATGCATTGAAAAGTGGACAGCCATTGCCGACATATGTCGTTGTATCAACAACTTCAACGGAGTACTCCAGATCTGCGCGGCTTTCGTCAACAGCTCAATTTACAGGCTCAAGAAGACATGGGAGAAATTACCAAAACAAGTACTGAGACTTTTTAGGCTTTGTACAGCTCTTTGACAACAAAAAGATTGTTATTTGTGTGTTTTGTTTATATTTGAGTTCATACATGTATTTTAATATTTTTATGTTTATTTAGTTAATCATTATTTTTGATTTGTTGATAAATCCTGATTTAGTTTTTCTTATTTTAAAGTTTATTGGATTTAATTTTTCTTGTTGCAATATAAATCCAT
Source organism: Erpobdella octoculata (assembly GCA_963978895.1). Classification (NCBI taxonomy): domain Eukaryota; kingdom Metazoa; phylum Annelida; class Clitellata; order Hirudinida; family Erpobdellidae; genus Erpobdella; species Erpobdella octoculata. The sequence goes on from OZ022239.1 coordinate 24,716,517, forward strand.
ACGCACATATATACAATATATGAGGCGGGGTGGAAGAGCGGTAAAGCGTTCGCCTGTCGACCTTATAGGTCGGCGGTTCAAATTTCATCGGCGTCACCATCGTAGCTCCCTTGGAGTTTACACGCAGAACTCAGGTTGATTGTCTCGCGTGGTTAACTCCTTTCATTAACATAAAAAACGATATACAAACATACATACATACATACATACATACATACATACATACATACATACATACATACATACATACATACATACATACATACATACATACATACATACATACATACATACATACATACATACATACATACATACATACATACATACATACATACATACATACATACATACATACATACATACATACATACATACATACATACATACATACATACATACATACATACATACATACATACATACATACATACATACATACATACATACATACATACATACATACATACATACATACATACATACATACATACATACATACATACATACATACATACATACATACATACATACATACATACATACATACATACATACATACATACATACATACATACATACATACATACATACATACATACATACATACATACATACATACATACATACATACATACATACATACATACATACATACATACATACATACATACATACATACATACATACATACATAGTGTGTTTGCGGTAGGAGTTTCAAGACGATCCGTGGAATGAAAGTCCACAGAACGAAAATGGATTGCTTAACCGAATTCCGTCAACGTCCTGCATCAGATATTAATGCAGGTAAAACGTCGAACATTGCCGGGCCGGAGGCCAACCACAGCCCCGACGCAGTTCAAGATGTGAATCCGGAAGTAGAAATCAGTCAACCTAGGCCAAGAATTGATTTTCCTGCAGCAGGAGATAAGTTGCATGGAAAAAGTTGGACGAAACACTCTCAAAACTTCTCAAAACACGTTCAAGAAATTCATCAAATTTCAGTATGAAAGATTTCACTGATGTTATTTACGAAAAAAGCATTGAATTGTTTGGTGTGAAACAAAAATGTCAGGTTCGAAACAATGAAGGCATGATTTCTAGACGACAAAGAGAACAAGATGCACACGAAATGGTTTAGCCTTGTTTATATTGAGCGATAATCGTTCCGGCGATTTCAAGTTTTGTTTCGAACAGTTTTCTGCTGAACTTTGAATTTTCGTGTTTCAAGTTAGGAATTTGGAAATTTTTCTCGCCGAAGGGCGTCCGCCTGATCAACGGACGTGGGCCCACCTCTCTTAAAAGCGTCAAGAAGTTTAAGGGCCGAAACGCTAAAAATGAGAGGTTCTTCTTCTGAAGACCTTCGGCGACGAAAGCTCGCAAAGAGTTACAACACACACACATACATACATACATACATACATACATACATACATACATACATACATACATACATACATACATACATACATACATACATACATACATACATACATACATACATACATACATACATACATACATACATACATACATACATACATACATACATACATACATACATACATACATACATACATACATACATACATACATACATACATACATACATACATACATACATACATACATACATGCATACATACATGGATGGGTAAGATACACGCTTGCAAACCTCCAGATAGTATTTCCACAATAAACACAAATTTTAAATTTGAAGAAAATGTTGTTTTTCTTACAACGTTCTCAACTCTCGCAGACGAAACAAATGATCGACAAATTACAGTCCCTTGTGTCGGCCGATGGAAGGTTCAAAAACATGAGGGATGCTTTGCACAGGTGTCTTCTTTAATGTCTGTTCTTATGTATTCAATTTTAAATTTAAGGACATGTGCCGTCAAGTTCATGAACATAACTATAAGTATTTTATAATTATTTCTACATAATAATATTTAAATATCTCCTCTAAATATCGAAAACAGCATATATTGATGCAAATGTTTCCTAATAATTAATCTTTTTTTAAATAACAGGTGCGACCCTCCGTGCATTCCGTACCTAGGAATATATTTGACGGATTTGTCGTTCATTGAGGAGGGGACGCCAAATGTCACTGATGATGGATTGGTGAATTTCTCAAAAATGAGAATGGTCAGTAAACTTTAAAAAATATCAGCGATCATTTTTTTTTGCTCAAACGTTTAAAAAAACTGCATATTATTTCACTGGTTACATCATTTTTCAAACTCTCCCAGTTATCGGATATATATGTATATAATTCGTCTCAGGAGATATGACTTTTATTTCATCAACATCCTTTCTACTTTACGTAAAAAATATACACTTTGAACAAATCTTCTAAACAACCCACGCCAATTTATCATTTGTTTCCTGTTCACCTGCATTCCTTTAATGTGTTTCATCTTGGGTACAACTTCGAGGCAGCAGGATTATTATTTTCTACATTATTCACACGCATAAGTTCTTTTTCTCGACAATTTTATTTTTTAACTTTTTTCTTTTTGCAAATGACACTAATGCACTAGCAGTAGATAGGAATTTTAAGGACCTAATAACTAATTAGTAAAACCAATACTGAACTGAAATTAGTTTCGGACTGGTTCACTTAATGCAGCAAAACCTAACTTCATAGCATTCCACAAACATCGCTCTACGCTTATGCTAGCAGCCTCTAAAGAAATTTTTATTGAAAACTCTCGATAATTAATGTATCTTCCACTAAGTTTCTAGGAGTATATATCAATGAATTTCTTACATGGGATGATCATATAAGTAGTGTATGTAAAAAAGTTTCTCGCAATATTGGTGTTCTCTATAAATCTTCTCATCTATTAAGCAAATCTACTTTACTTACTATTTACTACTCTTTTATCTATCCTTACTTCAACTATTGTAACATTATATGGTGTCCAACATACAAGAAAGCAAGAAGACAATTGTTAACCCTGCAGAAACGATGCATAAGAGTCATCTTCAAGGCTCCCCGTTTTGCTTCTGCTTCCACATTTTTTGACCAAGAACAATTGTTGAAATTGGACCAAATTTATATTTATCAAGCTTTAATTTTTATGTTTAAATATTTTAATAATGAATTACCCGCAATATTTACAAATTATTTTATTTTATCAAAAAATGTCCATTCTAACAACCTTCGTATAGTAGATAACGTTAGAATAAAACTAATCTTCGAAAATATTTCATTAAATACCTAGGCCCGAAGATTTTGAATAATGCGTTTGCAAATCTAAGTATGTCTTCTTTACAAACCTTGAAAAAGTCAGCAAAGGTTTTCAGTGTAAATAAAGACTTAGATTGCTCTACGAACATCTTATAATAATTTTACCTCAATTTTTTCAAATTTTTTTAGGACATTTTCAGTTTTCTGTTGACTTTATTATGACTTTGTATTGACTTTATTTGTTTTGAGTGATTACAACATTTTAAGGTTGATTGTCTCGCGGAGATAACTCCTTTCATCAACCTTGTTGAATTAATAAACGTTAAAAAAAAACATTTCAGATGTATGTTTTTAAACAGTTTAAATTTTTTACTTCCTTTTATTTTAGCAAAGGGGTCATTTTGTGTTTTATCATCAAAAGAATTTTTGGGTATTTTTGTTGCTCGCATAAAAAGACGCAGAAGAAATAAATGTTATTAAAAAATACTACAAAAGCCAAGATTTTTGTAAAGGCAAAACATTGAATTTTTTAGACAGCTTTATTAGTCTATTGGGCACACACGCACAGTGACGCACACAAATACATACATACAGATTTTTACTTTTGTTATTCATTTTCAGATTGCTCACGTAATACAAGAAATCAAATCATTTCAACAAACTCCATACAAAATTGAACTTCGTCGAAAGGTCACAATTGATCATATATTATTATGTGATAATTAGAGATTGTTGTATGTATGTATATATGTACGGATGTATGTATGTATTTATCAAGGATATCTTACATACATACATACATACATACATACATACATACATACATACATACATACATACATACATACATACATACATACATACATACATACATACATACATACATACATACATACATACATACATACATACATACATACATACATACATACATACATACATACATACATACATACATACATACATACATACATACATACATACATACATACATACATACATACATACACACACACACACACACACACACACACACACACATACATACATACATACATACATACATACATACATACATACATACCAGTGTTGTTTCAGTTAGGGTTTTTCAGTTAGAGTATCAGTTAAAGTTAGTCAATTTAATATTTTTTAGTTAGTATTACAGTTAAAGTTAATTTTATTCATTTTTTCCAGTTAATATTAGAGTTAATATTTTTTTCAGTTTCTATTACAGTTAGTATAACAGTTATTAATATAGCATACTAGCAGTGCCCGTAGCGGATTCGCTCGCATGAAATTAGAGAATTTGAACCGTGCATCCATAGGACGGAGCAGGCCAACTAGTCTCTGCCAACTAGTCGCCGCCCAACTAGTCACCGCCCAACTTGTCGCTAGCCCAACTAGTCGCCGCCCAACTAGTCGCCGGGCCAACTAGTCTCCGCCCAACTAGTCGCTGGGCCAGCTAGTCGCCGCCCAACTAGTCGCCGCCCAACTAGTCGTCGAGCCAACTAGTCGCTGTCCAACTAGTCGCTGTCCAACTAGTCGCCGCTAACATTCATTCAACACACAACATTCAAAGTCATTAAAAGGAAGGTTTTTGTGAAAAAAATTGAGATCAGGTACAAAATGAGGAGAATTTTCACACAATCGGAAGCGGGAGAGAAAACGGGGAATTAAACGGGAGCTAGAGAAAAACGATAAAAACCGCGAGAAACGCCGGGTAACCCCACTATATATATATATATATATATATATATATATATATATATATATATATATATATATATATATATATATATATATATATATATATATATATATATATATATATATATATATATATATATATATATATATATATATATATATATATATATATATATATATATAAAAACATGTCCTGACTGACTGATAATCAACGCCGAGCTCAAACGCCTCATCCTAGGAACGTGAAATTTGGAACTTATATTACTTTTATAGCGTAAACATCCGCTAAGAAAGGATTTTTGTAAATTTTGCTCCTGAGGGGAAAAAACTGGAAAACAAACTTTTTTCTAAAATTTTTTTCTAAAATTTTGTTCTGAAATTTGGTATATAGATTCTTTTTGAAAAATAAAAAGATACGTGTTTCACCATTTTTTGAAAATTCGGTTTCCCGGACCTCAAATGTGGGTTGGAAAATTGGGTTATTTGGTTTTTAAAGTAGCTTCTACTCAAAAACTGTTAATGCTACAGGAGTAAAAATTAGTATTTAGTTTCTATTCTAAAAATAATGAAATACGTGTTTTAGCATTTTTTGAAAATTTGGTTTCCAGGACTTCAAATGTGGGGTGGAAAATAGGGCTAATTGTCTTTTATAGTAACTGCTACTCAAAAACAGTAAATACCACAGATGTAAAAATTATTATTTAGTTTCTTTTTTAAAAATAAAGATATACGTGTTTCACCATTTTTTACAAATTTGGTTTCCCGGACCTCAAATGTGGGTTGGAAAATTGGGTTATTTGGTTTTTTAAGTAGCTTCTACTCAAAAACTGTTAATGCTACAAAAGTAAAAATTAGTATTTAGTTTCTACTCTAAAAATAAGGATATATGTGTTTCACCATTTTTTGAAATTTTGGTTTTCAGGACCTCAAATGTGGGGTGGAAAAAGGTTTTCTTTGGTTTTTAAAGTAACTGCTACTCAAAAACTGTGAATGCTACAGATGTCAAAATTAGTATTTAGTATTTACTCAAAAAATTGTGATATAAGTGTTTCAACATTTTTTTAAAAATTTGGTTTCCAGGACATCAAATGTGGGGTGGAAAAAAGGGTTATTTGATTTCAAAATAACTGCTACTCAAAAACTGTAAGTGCTACAAATGTAAAAATTAGTATTTTGAAGTTTTGTGCCGGTTAAAAGTAGCTAAGTTCAGTTTATCACCGGTCGGGCCAAGCCGTTATTTTAGAGTCTTCACACGGCCAGGCCAAACCTTAAATCAAAGTGGAACGGGCCGAGGTTTTTCACCAAGTATATAGATATTTTAGTGATTTTAGGGTCTTCAGTTGGGCCGGGCCAAACCTGAAGTCAAGGTGGGACGGGCCGAAGTTTTTCATCAAGTATATAGAACTTCTAAGCCTGTAAGAATGGGCCGGGCCTAATTCAGACGGGCTGTGCCGGGCCAGGAGTTTGGGTTTTTAAAACGGGCTGGGCTAAGTTGTCGACGGGCCGAGCCGAGACCTAAAAAATTGATCTCTACTATGGATGCACGGTTCAAACTCTCTAATTTCATGCGAGCGAAGCCGCTACGGGCACTGCTAGTATATATATATTCCTTAAGGCACACTCCATTGAAAATAATGGCCCATTTTGCGTTTATCAGTTTTCGCGAAAAAGCCTCGATGTGTCTAAACTTAGAAGACGAAAAAGGCACACTCCATTGAAAAACAATTTTTTATGTCCGTCATTTTATTTCTATCTTGACATGTACTAACTGCAGTTTCGGAAAACTTTTTTCCATCCTCAGACCCCGAAAACAAAATAACTGTTTAACGAAATAAAGTGAACCTACCACGTGCTATAAATGCAAAAGTCAGAACAGAAATTAGAAAATCAAAGGGCACAACTGAAATGTAAAATGTAAACATATATATATATATATATTTAAATATTTGGCGGCGACTAGTTGGACAGCGACTAGTTGGACAGCGACTAGTTGGACAGCGACTAGTTGGCTCGACGACTAGTTGGGCAGCGACTAGTTGGGCGGCGACTAGTTGGCCCGGCGACTAGTTTGGCGGCGACTAGTAGGCCCGGCGACTAGTTGGCCCGACGACTAGTTGGCCAGCGACTAGTTGGCAGCGACTAGTTGGGCGGCGACTAGTTGGGCGGCGACTAGTTGACCTGTACCCTCCATAGGAGGTGTCGGCTCGGCCCGTCGACAACTTGGCCCAGTCCGTTTCAAAACCAAAAATCCTGGCCCGGCACGGCCCGTCTAATTTGGGACCGGTCTGTTTTTACAGATCTAGAAATTCTATATACTTGATGAAAAACCTCGGCCCGTCCCACTTTGACTTCAGGTTTGGCCCGGCCCGTCTGAAGACCCTAAAATGACTAAAATGTCTATATGCTTAGTGAAAAACCACCTTGATTTAAGTTTTAGCCTGGCCCGTAAAAAGACCCTAAAATAACGGCTTGGCCCGACCGGTGAGAAACTGGACTCAGCTACTTTTAACCGGCACAAAACCTCAAAATACTAAGTTTTACATCTGTAATGCTTGCAGTTATTTTAAAATCAGATAACCCTTATTTTTACCCCACATTTGAAGTCATGGAAACCAAAGTTTAAAAAAATGGTGAAACACGTATATCTTTTTTTTTGAGTAGATACTAAGTATTAATTTTTACATGTGTAGCAATTACAGTTGTTGAGTAGCAGTTACTTTAAAAACCAAGTAATTCTATTGTCCACCCCACATTTAAGGTCCTGGAAACCAAATTTGTAAAAAAATGGTGAAACACGTATATCTTCATTTTTAGAATATAAACTAAATACTAATTTTTACATCTGTGGTATTTACAGTTTTTGATTAGCAGTTACTTTAAAAAACAAATAACCCTATTTTCCACCCCACATTTGATGTCCTGGGAACCAAATTTTCAAAAAATGCTAAAATACGTATTTCATTATTTTTGGAGTAGAAACTAAATTTTTACTCCTGTAGCATTCACAGTTTTTGAGTAGCAGCTACTTTAAAACCAAATAACCCAATTTTCCAACCCACATTTGAGGTCCGGGAAACCGAATTTTTAAAAAATGGTGAAACACGTATCTTTTTATTTTTCAAGAAAAATCCATATACCAAATTTCAAAATCTCCTCATTTATGGTTTTCGAGATATACATTGTTTTAGAAAAAAGTTTGTTTTCCAGTTTCTTCCCCTCAGGAGCAAAATGTTCAAAAATCCTTTCTTAGTGGATGCTTACGCAATAAAAGTAATATAAGTTCCAAATTTCACGTTCCTAGGATGAGGCGTTTGAGCTCGGCGTTGATTATCAGTCAGTCAGTTAGGACATATTCTTTTATATATATAGATAACCCAGTACTGATCAGTGATATTTTTGTTAACGAAAACTGAATAAAAACGAAATTTTCTATTGTATTCGTTAATAATAACGAAAAAAGAACTATAATTATTTGAAAAACGTAAATAGAATAAAAACTATATTTAAATGGCACAAACTGAATAATAATAATAATAACGAAAATTATTTTCTGAAAGATAATAAAATAATAATAAAATTTAAATAATGCAAACTGAATAAAAATTAATTTTTGAAAGAAAATTATTGAAAGTTGTGTACACAGATATTGGCATAGATAACCAATATTCTATGGTTGTGTAACTTTTGAAATGCACACCCATATCTTTCTTGTTATCATAAACGCTGTAATCATTCATCATCATCATCATTTATTTTTGAAACGTCCCTATTCCACGCTATGCTAGGGTTGGACGTTTTTCCATATCAGGCCCCATATCATTGAAAATAATTATGAGTTCTCTTGCAAAAATGCTTGCTGAACGAAATGCTTGCTGAACGAACCATTTCATAAATAAAATAAGTAACATTCATCAAAATATAAAACAACGTTTGTCATCTCCTGCTCACTCACTTCCGTCATATGCAACCAGGGTCATTCCCTGTCACAACATGCATTCTCTCCAACCAATAACCGCATCTGACGTAAAGACAATCATTAAAAGCTCATGCAACAAAACTTCTCCTCTCGACCCTTTCCCACATCAAGTTTTAATTAATTGTTCGGATACACTCTCCATCATCATATCTAACTTAATCAACCTTTCTTTTGAAGAAGGTCACTTTCCAAGTCATTCAAAACAGCACAAGTCTTGCCACTCTTAAAAAAACCCCATCTCGATACCTCTGACCCCGGTAACTTTCGCCCCATTTCCAACCTTTCTACCATCTCTAAAATCATTGAACTTGCTGCTCTAAAGCAACTCCAACCGCATATTACTTCCAACCCTAATTACTCTCCTTTCCAATCAGCGTACCGATGCACCTTTTCCACTGAAACTGCCTTACTACACATCTTTGATCATGTCTTCTACTCTTGCGGCTCAAAAGAAGCCACTATGATTGCTGGACTTGACCTGTCTGCTGCCTTCGACACCATTGATCATTCCATCCTACTTCAACGACTAAAAGATGACTTCGGCATCAACGGCTTAGCCCTCTCCTGGTTAGCATCTTATCTCACTGGTCGCTCACAATTTGTTAAACTCGGAGATCACTCATCTCCTACTGTTCAGCTCACCCATGGTGTTCCTCAGGGCTCCGTCCTAGGGCCACTCCTTTTTACCTCCTATATATCTCCTATAGCCGATTTATTATTCTCCCACAATGTTGCTTACCACCAGTACGCCGATGACACACAGCTCTTCATACCCATCAGCCCCAAAGATCCCACTGACCTTTCTTCCAGAATCAATAGACTTACTTCATGCATACAGGCTGTAGAAACATGGTTCCTACATAACAATCTCCAGTTCAACACATCAAAAACCGAAGTATCCATCTTAGCCTCACATCATCTTATCAATTCGATCTCTCATATCAAATCAACCAATCTTGACCATGATCTCGTTCTTTTTACACCATCCCTGACTATAGATAATAAACTAACATCTTCTAATTACATCACTAGCGTCATCAAGTCTTGCAACCACCACCTGAGGGCCATACGCCACATCAGGCCATTTCTCACTATGGAGCTAGCTTTTACGCTTGTACGTTGCCTTCACCTGTCAAGAATTAATTACTGCAATTCTCTCATTCACAATATCACACAGCAACAGTGCACCCGACTTCAGCGGACCATGAATAGGGCAGCCAGAATCGTCCTGAACGTCGATAATTCAAAAGGCATACGTCACCAATCCTCTGTCAATAACCTCATCCGTCTTCACTGGTTACCTATCACTCACCGCATTTCGTTCAAGATCGCTCTCCTCACTCACAAAACACTCACTACTTCATCACTTCATCTTCGCAGCCTACTAGAAATCAGGAAAACTGGCAGATGTCTCCGCTCTTCTGCAGCTCCTCTCCTCCAGTAACATCACACCTCTAACAATGTTTCAATGCGTGCCTTCTGTCATGCAGCGCCGTGTGTGTGGAATTCACTACCTCCCGACATAAGAGCCACTGAGTCGACGGAACTTTTCAAGAAGAAATTAAAAACTTATTATTTTAAAATATTTTCGGGGACTTTTGAAAGCGCCTCAGCTAATCTTGGCGCTATATAAATCATATATATATGTGTGTGTGTGTGTGTGTGTGTGTGTGTGTTTATGTATGTATGTATGTATGTATGTATGTGTTTTTTACAATATTTCGGCACTAATTGCTCATTCAAAGTATGTATGTGTGTGTATGTATGTATGTATGTATGTATGTATGTATGTATGTATGTATGTAGAATCGGATCTAGGGGGGTCAACTGAGAGCGAAAGAATGAGCGGGAAAGCGACAGGGAACGGATAACGACCGGGAGCGGGAGTGTGTATGTATGTATGTATGTATGTATGTATGTATGTATGTATGTATGTATGTATGTATGTATGTATGTATGTATGTGTGTGTGTTCACTCCTGAAGAGCTTTTCTGTGGAGGTCATCAGAAGAAAACCCCCCCTCGAGCAAACGTTTCGGCTCTTTAATTTCTTGACGTTCTAAGGGGGGCGAGCCACGTTCGACGGACGAACGTCCTCCGGCAGAAAATGTTTTTGTTCTTTTCCGACATCGAATTTCTATCATTCCTTGCATCGTGGCAGATATTTGTCATGCAAATAAACTCGCGACTTTAGAGAAATTCAGACTATTCAAGTGAGAAAACCTTCGACGACATAACGGCTTCGCTTTCGTAGCGGTACTTAATATCGCCACGTAAACAAAGACGAAGCAATTCTATTCTTGCGGAGCGGAGAGAGCGGCTTCTAAATTTGGAAAATCTTCTTTTTTCTCTCTTTGAGACCAAATCCAGAATGAAGCCGATTCTGCTGCTTCAGAAATCTGTTTAATTGCACGGGTCCGCTCTCTGTTAGACATTCCCAGGGCCCGCAGCAACTTTAGCAAAGATTTACCAACCAAACCGCGTGCTCCGACTTCAACAGCAAAAAGCTCAGCTCTTGAGCCATTTGCTTCCAAATCCAACATCAATTCTCTGTATCTTTCTAATTTCATGATGTTACTGGCCTCCATGTTGCTTTCCCAAGGCACTGTCAACTCGATGAGAAGAAATGTCTTGGCCAGACTCGAAAAAACAACTATGTCTGGCCTTTTTCCACTTTCCTTTATTGAAACTGGGAAGCACTTTTCCGTTTTCAGATCGGCAGAGACCCTCCAGTCGTTCGCCGCATGGAAAACATTCTCTCCTTCCGTGAGGGTTCTTTTTGGGCGATTTAGCTGCGGCAATCCCTCTCTCAAAAAATAAATCCTCCTCCTAGGTTTCACCTCCATTGAGTTGGCTTTTCGGCAGGCCTCTTTTACAAATCCCAGCAGCTTTTGGAGAACAAGGTTGTGGCGCCACATGTATCTACCATGAGAAAGGGAATAGGAGCAGGAGGAAAGAATATGAATCAATGACTGCGACTGACCGCAGAGCTGACACTCATCGTTCTCAATTAATTTCCATTTCTTTAAATTGCTGGCTGTTGGCAGCTGATCATACATCGATCTAATGAGGAACGATAGCCGCACTGGAGCATAGCGCCATATATCTTCCCATGACAGAGACCGCTGAACTGTCTCCTCCCATCTGGTCCAGTCGCCTTGCTGTGACAATTGTGCGCTCTTCACAACTCTCTCGCTTTCTATCGCTTGCTTTCTGTCCTGAACAATCAAGTCTGATCTTTCCTGAGCGTTTGCCTTGGACCACCAGAGATGGTGGTTCCATCCAACACCATGCCGCCCCAACTGAACTGCTCCGGTCCTTTCAGTCCACTGGAGAGAAACCGTGGCATTCTCTATTTCCACCCTAGCATTCCATTTGGTTCCTGAGATTAGAGTTGGTTTTACCTCAGCGACTCTCTGATCCGTTGAATTATCGAGCATCATCTGAGTTCTCAGTTTGCTGATCTTGAAATCTTCAACAAAAGACCGCAATGGAAGTCTCAGCTTGGCTGTTTTGCCGTAGAGAGCCACAGACGTCAATCCCGGAGGCAGACCCAACCATTGACGTGTAAAACGAGCTATCTTTCTTTCTAGTTTCTCCACAACTTGCAGACCAATTTCATAGACTGTCAAAGGCCAAAGCAGTCTTGGCACTAAAACAAATTGCAAAATCCACACTTTGAACCTGCTCTGAAGCGGAGCAGCATTAATGCTTTCCATGGAGACAGTTGCCATACGGAGAATAGAAGCACCCTGATCAACGTCATTCAGGGATTTACAATACCATCTCCCGAGACTTTTCACTGGTTCGTCGCTCACTGTTGGAATCTTGTTACCATCAACAGAGAAAACGGTGTATTCATCAATTTTACCGCGACGCAGGGAGAGACTTCTCGATTTAGATGCTTTAAAACTCATTCCGCACCATTTGAGTAGATCGCTGAAGACATCAAGTGTCCGTCTCATTGAAATACACTTATTCAAACTAATTGTCGTGTCGTCCATGAAAGCTCTCAGAGGTGGCATGAAAATACCTCGGCCGACATAAACATCTTCTACCCTTGCACCAACTGAATTCAGAAGTAGTTGCATTGCTAGCACGAATAATATGGGAGAAATAGAGCACCCCATGGCTATACCGACCTGAAGACGAAACCAATCGGTTGAACACGTCTTTGTCGATAATCTCAGGTGAAAATCTTGAAAATACTGTCGTAGAATATCCCCAACGAACTTTGGAACATGGTGCATCGTCAAAGCTCTCCAAATCAGCTGGTGACGAACTGCTCCATAAGCATTTGCAAGATCAAGCCAAACGACGTGCAAACTGAGTCGATTCTGTTTTGCTCTTTTTATAGACTCCCAGATCATGGTAGAATGTTCGATGCAACCAGGAACACCAGGGATTCCTCCTTTCTGAATTGACTTGTCTATGTAGTCGTTTTGTGTTAGATAGCTCGTCAACCTCTTGGCAAGCACAGCAAAAAATATTTTTCCTTCAACATTGAGAAGAGAAATTGGTCTGAACTGATTGATGTCGACTGAAACTTTCTCCTTTGGTATAAAAATGCCTTCAGCTTTTTGCCACTCTTTATCAACAGACCCGGAAGTCCAAGCAGACTTGAGCAATGAGTGTAAAACTTTCAACACACCCGGACATTTTTTATACACCAGGTATGGTACACCATTTGGGCCTGGAGCAGATCTATTTCTTGTTTTTCGGAGGAATTGGGATATGTCAAAAATTGAAATTACTCCCTCGTTGAAAGCAACCTTTGGAAGAGGAATCTCGGGAAGATCTGATCTTTCAGCTAGTTCTTTGTCGCCCAAGGGGTCAATGAAAGCAGCTCGGAAGTGATGATCAAGCTGCTCTTTACTGACTTGCAGAGTACCTGACTTTGGTGGATCGAGCAAGCTTTTACCATAACGGAATGGATCTCTGACAAACTGGAATCTTGCCTTCCTTTGTTCTCTTTTCTTTACCCGCAAACGTTCTGCTCGCAAGAGTGCACTCAATCGCTGCCTCAAGTCATGTCGTAATGCTGAGAGCCCTGGTTTCTCGTTGTCTGGAGCTCTCCTCCATTGTTGACGAAGTCGTTTTTTTTCCTTTTTGAGTCTAGCAATCTCTCGTTGTCGCCTTGAAATATGAGTTTTTTCGCCTCTGTCCATGAGAACTTTTTCCTTGGAACCGAACATCTCTAAACACTTGTTGTAAATGGTGTCAGTTAGATTGTTCACTTGAAACATTGGAAGTTCTTTCATCTGCACTTTGAGAAGCTTGGAAAGTATCTCGTCGAGCTTCGACCAATCCGCTTTGTGAGCAGCAGCGGGGAAGTTAATTCTAGCCCGAGGTTGCCTATTCTCGTCGCTATCAGGATCGTGGAACCTGTCGGGGCTGTGGTTGGCCGCCGGCCCGACTTGGCCCGGCGTTTTACCTGAAGCAATGCTTGCTTCAGTACGATGATCCTGTACAGCTTTAAGCAGGCAACCCATTTTCGTACGGTGAACCTTCATACCGCGGCTTGTTGCGAAACCTCTACCGCACACACACTCATGAAGTGTTCCCCCATTAGGGTCCGTTGGAAGAGCAAGTTCGATGGCCGTAAATAACTGTATGTATGTATGTATGTATGTATGTATGTATGTATGTATGTATGTATGTATGAATGTATGTATGTATGTATGTATGTATGTAGAATCGGATCTAGGGGGGGAACTGAGAGAAAAAAAATGGGCGGGAAAGCGACAGGGAACGGATAACGACCGGGAGCGGTAGCGCAAGCGGGAAGGAAACGGGAGCGAAAAAGAAACGCATTAGGTAAACCTCTAAAAACCGCGGGCAACGCCGGGTGCCCCCGCTAGTTAAATATAAGCAAAGAAATAAAATTTTGGCGCATTACAGCATTGGATTTTCCGAAAACATTTTTTTTTCAGTTTGTATTACAGTTACTACTTTATTTTACTATTAGTATTAAAATTAAAGTTAACATTATTTTTCAGTTAAAGTTTCAGTTAGTACTTAACTTAAATCTCTTTTTTCAGTTATTAATTAATTAGACCAAATTCAGTTACGCCTAACTGAAACAACACTGATACATACATACATACATTCAATACTCAACATGAAAAAATATGAAACCATTTTAAAGGCAGCAGACTACCTGTTAGATACAAGACGTTTGATGGATGACGAGCAGACGTTTAGATGTTCTCTACAAATCGAACCTCGGTCTCTAAGGATGTCCATACCTGGATCTGGACTGTTGAATTAATTATGTCCATCATCATCAATGGTCTTTTTCCATTCAGTGGGGCCAGCAGTTTTAACATTTTCTATTTTTTATTGGTGAAGTTTTTCGTGACTTTTATTTCTTTTCATAACTTTTTTATTTCTATTTTTTAATCTTCAGCAAGTGATTGTTCTATTTAAAATCCTATATTGTGCATATTTAAATTCATTGCGTCCATGCTAGGTACAATAATTTGTGAAAATAACTTCATCTGAATCACTAATGCTAACAATTTTTAAATAGAAAAATCTTTACTTAGTTTATTTCAAATTTAACGAAAAACGAGAAATGTCGAGAAAATATTTGGGAAGTAATAATATGTGATAAAACAAACAAGCATATCAGAAAAGTCTCCAACGTGGACATACTGTTGAACAATGATACTGCAGAATTCTATTTACAACATTGTGATTGTGTTTCGTGAATGTGATCAAGTCGTTTTTTTTTTTCAATAAATACCGTTTATCTTCGAGTTTGTCAATCTAGGTTTTTAAATGTAATTAGAAACTTTAGGTAAAATGCGAGTGAGTGTGATAGAGAGAGAGAGCGTGAGGTCTCAAAATTACATAAGTTTATGTGCTTTTGTTACTGAGAAATCATTCCTTAAGCCATCTGGACAACAGGATCTGCATGTGATTATAACAACTTCGTAATTTTCTAAATACTGTTAACTTTTAACTATTTTTATATATAAATATTCACCACTGTACTCATGCATGCTGTCAAAGTAATAAGTAACCCATATATATATATATATATATATATATATATATATATATATATATATATATATATATATATATATATATATATATATATATATATACATATATATATATATATATATATATATATATATATATATATATATATATATATACATATATATATATATATATATATATATATATACATATATAAATATATATATACATATATATATATAAATGAATGTATATATGTTATGTATGCATTGCTACACCATTCATCTGATCGTAATGAAATTTTCACACAACCTTGAGAGTCAAGGGGAATCAAATATAGAGAAAAAAAATTGAAATCCGTCACAAAATGAGCGGAGCGGGTGAGCGAGCGGGAACTATATATATATATATATATATATATATATATATATATATATATATATATATATATATATATATATATATATATATATATATATATATATATATATATATATATATATATACATACATACATACATACATACATACATACATACATACATACATACATACATACATACATACATACATACATACATACATACATACATACATACATACATACATACATACATACATACATACATACATACATACATACATACATACATACATACATACATACATACATACATACATACATACATACATACATACATACATACATACATACATACATACATACATACATACATACATACATACATACATACATACATACATACATACATACATACATACATACATACATACATACATACATACATACATACATACATACATACATACATACATACATACATACATACATACATACATACATACATACATACATACATACATACATACATACATACATACATACATACATACATACATACATACATACATACATACATACATACATATATATATATATATATATATATATATATATATATATATATATATATATATATATATATATATATACATACATATATATACATACTAGCGGGGCTGCCCGGGGTTTTTAAAGATTTTTCTAATGTTTGTCTCTCTCGCTCCCATTTCCTTCTCCGCTTTCCCGTTCCCGATCGCTTTCCCGCTCCCGGTAGCTTTCCCGTTCTCGGTCGCTTTCCCTTTCGATCGAGAACGGGAATGAGAGCAAGCATGAGCGAGAACGGGAGAGCAAGCTTGAGCGGGAACGGGAAAGCGACCGGGAACGGAAAGGCAACCGGGAACGGGAGAGCAAACAGGAGCGGAAAAACGACCGGAAGCTGGAAAGCGGCTGGGAACGGGAAAGCGACCGAGAACGGGAAAGCGAACGAGGAAGGAAACCTGAGCAAGAGAGACAAACATTAGAAAAACCTCTAAAAACCACGGGTAACGCCGGGCACCCCCGCTAGTATATACATATATATGAATAAATACTGAAATAACTAAAAATTGCTTCACCTCTTTTTGTGAATTTTATAAAATTTTCTTTTTTTATTTTCAATAAAAAAAAATCTCCAAGAAAGCCTTTAAGGAGACAACAACATTGTAACTACACCACTTCGTTCCAAGCAGGTAAGAAATTTTCAGCTGGCATTTGTCTGAGAAGTTTCAAACTGGCCGATGTGGTTGATCAGAGCATCTGACATTTGCTTTCTTGTTGTCAGAATTCCTCGTATTTTTGACACGTATTTCACAAATGGCTGTTTTATTAATATAAAACAAAATGTTTATAAAAGTTGAAAATCCACACGGCTTCATACGAATATATATTTTTAATTAAAAAAACAATAATTCTACAATTTTGTTTTTAAATATTCCATTTCATTCCTTCAACATTATTCTTTTTTAAATCCTCACAAACCCCTTCTGATACAATCTTTATACAAGACCCCACTAAATAAATATACACAACAGCCTTATCAGCATCATAAAAATAAAAGAGAGAACATTCTAATAAATTACTAACAAGCTGTCCGGTTCGTAGTTTCATCAAAAGATCAATTTCTTCTCGGCAGAGTTGAGTAACGGAGTCGAGATGTTTTTCGTGGGCACTCACGAGTTGAGTTCTTCATAAAAAATAAAATAAAATAGCTGTATTTACTAAATAAATATTGAGAAGAAAGAAATACTTTATAGACTTTTTTCTTTTTCATCAGAAATAAATGATATTTTCATAAATTAAATGTGATTTTAGTATAAAAAGAAAAGATTTGTATCCAAAAGTTAATGGTTAACCCATCCCTCCACCCCCAAAGTCCTACCAGTAATGTATCATCACCATGGTCAGCTGATTATTATCTTATTCTCTTAATCAACAAAATAATAATTAAATTCATGTTAAAAAAGAAACATTTCATTAATTTATTCTGTATTCTTTTTCCAATTTTTAAAGTGCATAAAAAAATCTTAAAAAGATTATATGTAGCACTAGGCTTTAGTTCAAAAAGACAGACACAAAAGAGAATATGAAAGCAAGTAGTACATAAATAAAAATAAAAAGTCACCACATAAAAGACAAGTCAATTCTATTCAAGTCTGAGTAAAAGCTAGTTTAAAAAGATATGCCAGCAGGCTAGAATGGAACTCCAAAGCAGCCCTACACTTGCGCACGTCCGGTGGAAGGGCGTTCCAGAAAGCAGATCCCACAGAGTGGAAAGACAGCCCTCCAAAAGTCGTGAGGCGTGGTCTTGGGGTGATGAGGGTGAGTTGGTCAGCTGATCGAAGGAAAGATCGTCTAGTCACTGTTGTTGTGATAGTCAAGAGGGCACTGATGTACCTTGGTGAACCGGACATCATTGCATTGAAGACTAAGGTAGCTATCTTTAGAGTAATTCTTTGAGGTGTTTTTAGCCAGTGCAGACTGACTAGCAGGGGGTTATATGATCGGTTCGTCATGAAGAAAATATAAGTCTTGCTGAGGCATTCATATTACTTTTTGTAAGGTTTCAAGTGTTTTTTGGCTGACGTTACTAAGTAGAGAATTGCAATAGTCCATTCTGGTGAGGACCAACTGAACTACTAGAGTTGTGAGTACTTCTTTAGGGACAAAAGGTTTGACCTCCGATTAATTTATTAATATTATTTAAAAACTATTTTTTTATAATAGTTTATAGTCCTTTACACTACACCAGGTGTTTTAAGACTGAAATGGCTGTATGCTGGAAACACCTAAGTACTTCCTGCCATGGATCATAATTTGATCCTTTTAACTTTTCCCTCCTCTTTTCTCCAGGCTTGGGATTGGCTCGCAAATAGCGAGGCAGAGTTATTTAAAAATTATGAAATAATCTGATTGAAGATCGAACAAAAATTATTTAAAGATATTTTGTACTTAATATTTTTTTAAATAAAATTAAGCAAGATATTATGTAAACATACTCATTGTTCTGA
This sequence comes from Erpobdella octoculata, assembly GCA_963978895.1. Taxonomy (NCBI): domain Eukaryota; kingdom Metazoa; phylum Annelida; class Clitellata; order Hirudinida; family Erpobdellidae; genus Erpobdella; species Erpobdella octoculata. The sequence continues at coordinate 24,735,802 of OZ022239.1, forward strand.
AGATGTTTCGTAGGAGAAAAAACAGGAGTTTGTACTGCCAATTTAACCTCAGTTGAATCGTTACAGAAAGATTTATAGCTTGCTGGATCGCTCAACTGTACAGAGATGGGTCTTTTAAATTCATCAAATTTATTTCCAACATTTACGTTTTCCGTCTTCGAATTTAAACTTCCGTGCGTCGGAGTGGCGATTCCATTTTTTTCTTGCTTCATCACAACTTCCTCTGCGTCTGTTTTGTCTGTCTGTTCTTTAGTCAAAGGCCTAAGTTTGATGGAGTTTTCGAATGCGGAATTCTCCGAAGAAACGAGACTGTCGTGATATTTCAGACATTTCGATTTCAAAAGACAGTTATCAGAGGAATAGTTCGACTCAACGTCATCGCTCTTTCTCATAACTGTCATCGGTTCGTTGATCTTATTTGACCGTGCAACCGGCGAGGATGTCCTGTTTGATAAACTTGCGGTCTGAAAACTTCTCACGAGCAGAACATTTGCAGAACCGCCCGAATCGGGATGTTTCTCTTCGGACGTTGTTTTTAAGTAGGAGTGAGAACTCACTCTTTCGTTTTTTGACGAGCAACTCAAAATCTTTTCGTTTCCCGTGTTTGCAAGGGACGAAATCATTCTTATCCTTTCGTTAACTCCAAACTTTCGATGGTGCATCGGTTGTGAAAAACAGTTTCTCTCTATGGACTTTTTTTTGTTGAAAAGTTCTTTAAATTTATTTAAGGATACGACCGATGATATGTTGACATCGTGAGTTTTATCAGATTTTTTATTTTTTAACAACGAATTCTGCAATGAATAACCATTCTGTTGATTCACACACGAGGATAGCTGCGTTTTTTCAACACTGGCGTGAGGTTTAGAGTACGTGAATTTCTCACCAATCAACAAGGCATCGAATCTTTTCTGTTGATTTTCATCTGTTTCTCTATCTTCTGAATGATTTATTTTTAAAGCATCTTCGACGAACGAAACAGGAGATGGTAACGAGGATTTCTCCATATTTTTGCGATCGGAAAATGAAAGACATTCGACCGGAGAATTTCCTCTCAGAGGAGTCGACGTGTATTTTATGTGAGACGGCGAAAACTCTGACGGCGACATGACAGCCGAGTCGTCGAGAGTGTCATCAAAAGAGTGCAAATGAGAATGACGGATGATGGCACTTTCGTCTTCGTTGTTCCGCGGCGACTGCTTGGGACTCGGTTTCGGAGACGACCTGGTCATGGAAGCTTTTCGATGCTTGGACGGAAAACTGCCGCAATCCCTTAACTTCAATCGGTTCTTTTGGTGACTCTGTGGTGGATCTCTTTTCAGTTCTTGTACTCTACGTCAGGTATTAACAAATAATTATTACCGTGTTGAGGTATTTTCGATTTCCCAAACTTTAAATCAGATCAGTAAAACGTTTTGCCATTACACAATACGAAAATGAATCACATGAAAGTACATCTCTACCTATCAGCATATCTCAGTGTGTTCATCGTGTTTTCACAAGCCGAGAGTGTCGGTGAAATGTTAGCGATCATGACGGTCTGACAGTTTCCGGCAAAAGACTCCCTGAGAATGTGAGTGAGTTTACTCTGTCGATAAGGTGTGTAACTCAACTCTTGGTCTAAACTTCGAATGCATTCCTTCAGCTGATGCCACAAATCAATTAATATTTATTAATAAAATCTCTTTAAAGTAATGTTTAATACTGTTTGTTAATAAAAATAACTTCAAATAAAATAGTGTTTAATATTGTTTATTATTGAAAAAAATTAAAAAACTAAAATCCAGTAAAAGATTTTTTATCTATAATATTCCCTTTACAGCTTTTTTGCCATTAAATCAGGTTCGATCCAAAGCATTCAACATTTTGTTGATATTGCTGAGCAAGTAGAGCAACCACATTGTCTAACAAGTAAAGGAAAAAGCGAGTTTATCAACACAAACTTTTATTTCAAATACACTCGATTTAGAAATACAAAAGATGTTCAAATAAGTTTTTTTTTAATTGAATCATGTATTATCATCCAATATGACAATACATGCTGAAAGTTTCAGCTTCCTAGCTAGTTAAAAAGCTGGTTAAAATTTACTTGCAAGATTTGTGTACAGAGAAAGCCACACACAGAGATTGTAAGTTCAATAAAAGTTAGTAATTACTACATTTAATCATTTATAACAACTGAGATCCTGAATTGATTGAACTTCCTATAATAATGGTAGAGAAGGAAAACATTCTTTATTTAACCCGTTTTAGACCATCATACTTATTACGAACACACTTATTCTTGGCGTTGCATAAAATAATGCTGTAATTTTTTTCCTGTTAAAAGTTTTTTTATGTTAAGAAAGCTTCAATACACTGTATAAAATTTTTTAAATAATTTTTTTATTAGTATTAAGTAGTTTAATCTGGGTTAGAATATGAGCATTTTCAAGGTTTTCGACCGATATTACTTTAAAAATTTATTATGCTAATTTCATGAGTTATCATAACAAAAGTTTGAAATATCGAAAGAGGATGTACTCAAAAGTAAACAACAATGTTAATTAAATTTAATTGTGTTTACACTAACCCACAATCTAAACATGTATGGTTCATGCTCGTTTTACGATCGTTGGTCATATAGAGTACTTTATGCGAACGAGTCAAAGTTAGTTTATTCAGCTTATAGTTGTGCAGTAGTTGAATTGGTGATAGTGTTTTTAGCAATTTTCATTCTTCGAATGAAATGTTTGTAAAGTTTAAAAATGAAAGGCATCAAACAGAACATTTTTTCATGTTGAAAGAAGCTATGAAAATAATTCTTGATGATGATGATAGCATTGAGGCTGACAACCTTGTCATTCTTCCGCCCGGTGCATCATAACACGGGACTGATGAATAAGCAAATGAAGAAGGAAATGTTATTCTTTGTAATGTATCCGGGAAGGTAGAAGTTGATTATACTAATGATGAGATGGGATTAGACTGTGTCGGTTCTTTGGGTGAAAAAATGGAGGTCGCAAATACGGTCAGTTCAATGCCGCGGCAACCAAAACGCCAAAAACGATTGAGATGCACTTGGACCATAAAAGTCATTTGAATAGCCACTTTTTTTGCCCAGACTTTTTAGGGGTTTTTCTATCGATTTTCTCTCACGCTCCCGTTTCCTTTCCCGCTTGCTCTCACGCTCCCGGTCGCTTTCCCACTTTTCGACCACCTAGAGCTCTAAAACTTTCAGGAAAGCTTTATTCTGGATGACATTATATGAATTGAATGTTTCCGACATGAATTAGGCCTTAAATCAATTAAAATTAATCAAATCAAATTAATCAGACAGTTCAAGATACTCTTTTATAGGAAACAGATATATATATATATATATATATATATATATATATATATATATATATATATATATATATATATATATATATATATATAACAATCAACTCACCGCAAGAAGGCTTTGATTGATTTCTGCACCTTCATGTCTCGTCTGCTTGCTGCACATCTTCGCATCAGAAGCTCGCTCACTTCCAGCCAAATCAATGAACGTCAATCTGAAAATATAAAATTCACAAATTTTTATAAAATATCTTTTATGCAGAAATCAACCAAAACACTTGTACAGCACAAACGCAAACTGATAGTCCAAAATCATTAATAAAAAATATAAACAGATGCAAACAGATACAAACAGATACACCCAGATACACACAGATACAAACAGATGCAAATAAATACAACAGATACATATAGATGCATATAGATGCTAATAGATACAAACAGATGCACATAGATACAAACAGATATACACAGAAACAAAGAGATATAAAAAGATACAAACAGATGCAAATGACAAACTTTCCAATCCTTTTGTTAGTTATTCTGTATCTAACATCCAGCTGTAGGACTGCATGCGATCGTGAGGAAACTGGATTTACACCTGACGACCCTTGTCTTCTGTGAATCCTTCCAAAGTTGATCACCTTTAATTTCATTGGATCATTTTTTATTATAAAAAAAATATGTTTTTCTATGAATTTTCTATTTTAATAATTTAATTTATTTTCTATAGGCATTTCTTGAAATTAATTGTGAAAATATTCTAAAAGAGTCTGATCAGACCAGCCAGGGAGTACAGTGGTTCTCAGCTGTAACATGGTAGAACGAGTTGTAAGCAAACGATTAACAACACTCCTTAATGAACACAGTCTGTTGCCGAGGCACCAATCTGGATTCCGAGCTTGTCATTGGACTGAAACGGCCCTTTTGAAAGTTCTATTGGACATCCTGTCTGCTGCAGATAATAAAAACGTAACCCTCCTCGGGTTACTCGATATGTCTGCTGCCTTCGATACAGTGGACCATGACATACTCCTCCATCGTCTAAAGGATTCATTTGGGTTGTCTGGGTCGGTCCTTGCTTGGCTGTCTTCCTTTCTTCAGGAACGTACGCAGCAGGTCATTTTTGGTGGGGTCGCGTCGTTGACCGCTGATGTCACTTCTGGCGTTCCTCAAGGTAGTGTACTTGGTCCTCTGCTTTTTCTCCTCTATACGGCGGACGTTCTTATTGCTGCATCTGAGCACGGCTTGGGAATTCACTGTTATGCCGACGATGCTTAATTGTATGCTGTCGGTGGAGCGACCGATGCAGACCGCCATGTAACGAATGTGACTGATGTATTGGTGTGATTGATACCTGGATGTCGTCGAATCGTCTCATGTTGAACCCTGACAAGACTCAGTTTATCTGGCTTGGAGGATGAAAGCAGTTACAAAAGATCAGAATAAAATCTGTGACCCTCCTTGGGGGCGCTGTGACCCTTCAACCTGCGTTGAATGATCTTGGTGTCACGATTGATAGTCCATTGACCATGCACGATCATGTCCAGAAAATCTGCTGCTCATCATCTTACCAGCTACGCCAACTCCGAGTCATCCGCGGCTCTCTCTCTCAACCGAGGCTTGCACAATGCTCGTTCATGCGTTCGTTTCAAGTAAACTCGATTACTGCAATAGTCTGCTTGCAGGATTGACTGATGAACTGATCAACAGACTCCAGTCTAGGGCTGTTACAGTTTTGAAAAAAGATTCAGTTTCAGTTAAAGTAACTGAAACTTTACAAAGATTCAGTTTCAGTAAACTGAATCTTTAAAGATTCAGTTTCAGTTTCAGTTACAGTTAGATTCAGTTTTTTTTTCAATTTTTTAGGTAAACTACCAAGAAGAAATTTACTATAAAAAACACTTTGCAACACAGACATGTTTAAAAAATGTATTTAGCTTAAAAATTCTTTCTTGAATTTATAAAAGACTTCAGCTTCCAGCTTGTCGTCACCCAAATTATGCTGACATCTGCTAAGAGCAAAGCCTGTAATGAGTTGCGTAATTGTTCTACAAGTCAGAAGAGCTCTTCTTATTTTATTGATGTTTCGATCAAAATAATAGCAAGTTATTCCCATCCTTACCGATGAATAACATGGCCGAGACCATCTGTTGTGATTGACACATACTTCGCTGAATTCAATGATAATTCAACAGATCGTTTTAATTCTTTTACTAATTTGGACACTTTTGTGGATATATCGTGTCGGTTCGGCAAGGTTAGTAAACGACCTTCCGACACAACTGCAAACATATTTTTAATAGAAGGTTCTTCGATCAAAAGAAATGGCAAACTGTTTGCAGCAAATGCTGAGGCGATAGCATGGGCAGCCTTATTATAGGCATTGGAGCCTTTTTTAATGTCATTTTTGAGTTCTTTAACAAAACAGTTTTCAATTGTTGCCTGGTTTTTCAAATGTGAAAAGGGTCGTTTAATAGACTTACTTTGTGTTTTTGATATCATAGCTATTTTTTTCCTCTAAATACTCTGCGTATTCTATTTCATGCTTCCTCAAGTGAGACTCTAAATTTTTGACATTTTTACCCTTCAAAATTACAGAACAAATATTGCACTTAATATCAGCTCCAACTCCTGTAAACCTTTTATGTACCGGGTTAGTATAGGTTTTGTTTTGTTGAATCTAGCTTTTTTCGTTGGAGGTCCTAAAGCAGATTCCGACTCATTTTGTTGAATAAACGATACTTCTTCCTCGGTAGATTCGTCCATAACAATGTTATTACTAACACAAGTATCTTCCATTCTGATAATTCTAAAAATTGAAAATCTTCTAAAAACAACGCAAGCAACAGAACAACACTAACACGAAACAAAAAGAAAGAACTATTCCTAACTTCGACCGAGTTATCGTCCGTGCCATAGAATCAAAACATTTAACCGCAAACATAAAAATAATATAATAAAATGATAAAAAATATTAATTCTAAAAGATTCAGTTATATTCAGTTTTCTCAATAGATTCAGTTTCAGGAACAGTTTTTAAAAAAAAGATTCAGTTTCAGTTGAAGTTGAAGTTACTGAATCTAAAAAGATTCAGTTAACTGAATGTTTCAGTTTTAGATTCAGTAACTGTAACAACCCTACTCCAGTCTGTGCTGCGCTCGGCGGCTCGCCTGATTCTAAAGAAGCGGAAATTTGACCCAGTTTCGGATGACATGCGTAAACGTATGCACTGGCTCCCTATCAGACAAAGAATCCAGTTTAAACTAGGTCTATTGGTTTTTAAGTTTGCACGGTCTGGCTCCACCATACTTGTGCGACATGATTTCACAAGTCAGCTCCAGTGATTACAGTTCCCGCCTTCGGTCAGCCGCTCGTGGCGACCTGAATGTTCCCCGGACACACTCTGTGCGGATGGGTCCCCGAGGTTTCGATGTGGCTGGTCCGAAGCTCTGGAACTCCTTGTCACAGGAGCTAAAAAATCCTGACATTTCTTTAACTACATTTAAATCTCTCCTTAAATTCGAACTTTTTAGGAGAGCTTATGAAGCTAACTAATTAATATACAATACTGTACAACTATCCATTATTATTTTATTTCTATTTTTATTTTTGCACGTGACTCACATGGCGCTCCCGCAATGGAATTTGTCGATAAGGGAGCGCCTAATCAAATGATTCTTTGATTTGATTTGATTTGATGGGAATGAGATCAGTGTCACTATGATTTTTTGCAAGAGCTTTATACATTTCTAATTTCTACATTAAAACATTTCATATAAGTAATTTTTAGAAATAAAAAAAAATTCTTCAATTAAATTGATGTGTATATCTAAAAAAAAAATTTAGTACCAACATAAATCAAAGAGTTCAAATCTTTAACACAGGTTTCCATCAATCCAGTGATGCAAACTTGCTTGTTATTCTTCTCCATCACCACAAGTCTGGAATTAAAAATTTTAAATATAATAAAATGGAATATAACAATATTACTCCAATGGAATTAAAATTTATAATTTATTAAAATGGAATATAACAATATCACTTCAATCGGCCATTTCACTTCAACAGGCCATTTTCAATGCTATAAATAATAAAATTGGTACTAGAAAAATAAAAAAAAATGAATAATACTTTTTCCTGTTGTTGAGCAGATCAAAGAGTTGTCCGCAATAAATTTCATAAAAGCTGACCCACAGTGAAGCATCTACAGATGATTGCAGGAAACTGAAAAGATCTCTTCCTGCCAGCTGATACAAACCTTCATAATAAAATAATAATTATTTATTTATTTGAAAGTTTAAACATTTTTAATTTCAAATCCTTATTTTAATTATAGTATAAAAAATAGCTTTCAACAAATTTTCTAACCTTCGTAATAAAATATACAATAATAATTATTTATTGACTAAAGGTTTGCCCGTTCCAAGGACTTGAGTTTTAACATTACAATGAACATATATAGAATTAATTAGAGTTGTTTAAATATTTTCTTATTTATATAATTTACCGGAATTGCCCGGGGATTTTAGAAGTTTTTCTCTCTCGCTCCCGTTTCCTCCCCGCTTGCTCTCATGCTCCCGGTTGCTCTCCTGTTCCCGGTCGCATTCCCGCTTTCGATTGCTTTCCCGCTCCTAGTAGCTTTCCCGCTCGTAGTAGCTTTCCCGCTCTCGGTCACTTTCTCTTTCCCACTCGCTCTTTTGCTCTCGGTCAATTTTCCGTGCCCGCTTGCTTTCCCGTTCCCACTCATTCTCCAGTTCCCGTTTCTGCTCACTCTCCTGCTCCCGCTCCATTCATTTTGTGACCGATTTCATTTTTTTGTCCTTATAATTGTCTCCCATTGACTCTCAAGGTTGTGTAAAAATTTCATTATGATCGGATGGATGGTGTAGCAATGCATAAAGGACATGCATACATATATATATATATATTTATATATATAGATTTATATAATTATTTATTAAAATGATTTGTCATAGATACTAAAGTGGGTCGCACAAAATGCTTATAAAATTTATAAACAATATTTTATATATATTGTTACGATATCACCAAATCGTATACCGGGCTCAATAGAATGGTTTTGATGTTTTATTGGAAAATAATAAATGAAGCTTTGTTACGGCTAGTTATACCTTCTGGTTTAATAATAATGTCCATAATAGTTATTCGAAGTCCTTTAACGTCTATCAATGGGAAAACCTATTGTAAAAACAGCGATTTTACATTATTACCCCCTTCTTAATTCTGTTCGTCCCGAACAGCATATCGCTTTTAAGAAATGCGACTCGGCCACGAATACCAAAATACCTTGATCTTTACTCGTGGCTTTGACCGCAATTCGCAAACAACATGGTCAAGTCTCTTGACCGTTTGACACAGTTTCTTCCAGTCCTTCTTTGGCTCATCAACAGAGTCTTTCTTTGGCTCATCGTCGCCATTTTTGCACGGTTCATCACAGCCTTTTTTGCATGCCTCGTCCTGAACATCTTTGCACGGTTTATCGGAACTGTCTGCTTTTTCTTCTTCCTTCACATCTTTTAGATCTTTCTCAAGAAACTCTTCAAAAGGTTTTTCGAAAACACGTCGTTCCATAAATCCAATAAATCCCTTCATCAAACTGTTATTTGATTTTACAATGACTCTTAGTCTATCTGATCTAGAATCTTCTGTGGATTCATCTGATTTAAAACCCTCGGTACCGTTCTCTGTTCTTGTCTCATTTTTTCCAGAGTTTTTGCTTGCTGCATTGCTATTGTTGTTTTGGAGAAGTTCATCGCCGTATTGTTTGTTTTCTTCCAAGCTACAATCGAACGTTTTCTTTTCACATTCCAACTCGGCTCTTTCGTCGGTGTCAACTTTCGTATCGTCCAGCGGATCTTTCTTCAAATTATCGCCATCGTCTCTCAAATCAGTGTCTTCTTTTCTTGTCAAGTTAACTTTGACGTATTTTTCCATTGGAGTTTCGTCCGTTTCTAAATCCTCGGTTGCTTCATCCGAGTCAGATTCTTCACTAAAATCTGACCCTGAATATTCGGTGCCGTCGTCTGTTATGGAGGCTTCCGTTTCAGAACCGTCGCTGTATGGGTGAAAGCCATAGTTGTTATTGCCATTATTATAATCTTCATCGTCACTTTCATCCTCATCGTTTTGCATTTCGTTTTCAACATTCTTCTCATCTTCTTTAGTTTGGTTTTTGACGTCCAAACCGACTGTATCACTGTCACCATCTTTGCATGGTTCATCTTGAGCATCTTTGCAAGGTTCCTTATCATGACCGTCTTTGACAGGCTCATCATCATGACCCACCTGACTTGTGCAGTCTGTACGGCCGTCATCCGTCACATGCTCTGAGACACAGCTGGTGGACTCCAGTTCAAATTGGGTATCGCCGCAGCAACCCACATCACCAGCAGCCCGCTGGTCCAGAACCGTGTCCACCACTGCCTCAGCCAACCCTGCGACCAAACTCTCAACAGTTGTACCGGCTGCTGCCACTTTGTTTCCGTGGCCAAGAATCATTCCTTCTCCTGTCTTCTTCTGTGCTACCATGTTTTCTTTCGCTCGTTGTCTTTCTTCCTCCAGCAATTTGTTTTTTAATTTCCTTCGCTTGACCACAGCTTCCTCATCAATGTCGAATAGATATTCGTCGTCGTCAGGCCCATAGCCCTCATTCACTAACGCGGCTAAGAGGCGTTCCATAAGTTCGTCCTTTTTACCTGTATCGCTCAGGCCACGTTTCTCCAGCTCGTCTTTCATTTCACTCGCCCATAGCTCATCCAATGATTTCAAAACCATTCTTGTATCCCAATTCTGACACCAATGTTACGATATCACCAAATCGTATACCGGGCTCAATAGAATGGTTTTGATGTTTTATTGGAAAATAATAAATGAAGCTTTGTTACGGCTAGTTATACCTTCTGGTTTAATAATAATGTCCATAATAGTTATTCGAAGTCCTTTAACGTCTATCAATGGGAAAACCTATTGTAAAAACAGCGATTTTACATTAATATATACTGGCTGACCCAGCAAAGGTTGTTTTGCCTTATAAATTATTTTGGTTTTTTTTATTAAAAGTTTAATGTCGCTTTCCCGCTCCCTGTAGCTTTCCCGCTACCTACCGGTCGCTTTCCCATTCCTGGTCGTTTTCCCGTTCCCGAAATATGAATTGTGTGAATACAGCTTGTATAATGAGAAATAGATATACATATAAAGAAATATATATATATATATATATATATATATATATATATATATATATATATATATATATATATATATATATATATATATATATAATATAGTTATATATATATATATATATGAATCTGTCTGTTTGTCCTTTGTTTTTCCAATATATATATATATATATATATATATATATATATATATATATATATATATATATATATATATATATATATATATATATATATATATATATATATATATATATATATATATATATATATATATATATATATATATATATATATATATATATATATTAATAATGTAAGATGGCATAAGATTTTCTTTAAGACAAGCTCGATTAAAAATAAGTCTCCATTTAGCCGCTATGAGTTTTATAGATACTTTCTCAATATTTCGGAACAACGTTTTTTGTTTACTGCAACACGTATTAAGAAAAGTATTAACATTTAAAACTTTCTTTATTTCAGACTTACAGGCCGTTTCGGCTTTCGCCATCTTCAGAGTCTGTAAATACGATCGCGTAAAAGGAGGCATAAGAAAACATGCAACAACTAAATATACAAATAAACTAATATCCTCAAGGAATTATCTCAATAGAAGGATATTAATAAAAATAATCAAATTTAGACAATGTAATTAAATAACGTACATAAAATAAACTGGAGTTATGAGGATAAAATAAGTATAATTAAAAACGTTTAATTAAAGGATAAAATAATAGTAGCAGTAATAAGTAATAATAATAATAATAATAAAAGCAAGTATTATGATAATAAATGATTTAATTAAGTCGAAATTACATAAGATATTTAAATAAATAAAATCAAGAATATATCCGCTTTCGTCGAACAGTGATGTTCTCGTTTGAAAGTAAATGGAGGACGGAACTGGATGAGTACGAACAATTGTCATCAATCGGACATTCTTCTTCGACACAGGTGCGCGCGGTATCATCAGGACTAACAGGTTGATCCAAGTCATCAACAACGGTCGTGAAAGAACAAGGACTTTCTAAAGTATCTTTAGATGACGGATCTTGCGTGGTATCGAAATATTGCGAAAAAGAGCATGCGTCCAAAACGTCAGGACTGTTTGTTTTATACATATCACACTTATGATTAAGCTGAAACTCATCAGGTGAATCAGTCTCAAGAAAATTATCAAGTGATTGAACCAGATCAACAGAGCAGCAGTTACCGATGTCGTGGAATTCATTAACATTGGAAACATCAAGTGTCGCATTAGAAAAGGTATCGAGAAGATGACCATTTGAAAGATCAATAGGACCCATGCTATTTCCGTTAATCGAAGTGTCAACATTGTCAGAGGCAGTCAAAACATTGTTACTCTTTTCAAAATTCGGTCGTGAAGCAATGTCCTCAGTGAATCCAAATAATCTAAGAGTTGTAGAAAACATTTCAAATTGTTTATTAATTGAAGGGCAGAGTTTCTGAATATAAAGAGCTTCTTTTATTTTAAGTCGAAGAGGATCGTATTCTTTAACAACAATATTCGAATTAGCAACAAGAACTTCACGTGTGAGTTTTCGATGATGTATTGTTTCAAAATTGGCGGTGGTGGCTAAGCGGTAAAGCGTTCGCCTGTCGCCTTGTAGGTCGGCGGTTCGAATCTCACTGGCGTCACCATCGTAGCTCCCTTAAGCAAGGAGTTTACACGCATTGCTCAGGTTGAGTGTCTCGCGGGGTTAACTAACTCCTTTCACTAACCTTAAAAAAAAAAAAAAAAAAAAAAAAAAAAAAATGCTGTCGAATACTGCCGGATTGCAGATGCATTGTTAACCTACGAGACAGTTTAGTTCTGGTATGACCAATATATTGTTCCACCTTACTGTGTGGCAACGGACATTTAAATTGGTATACCAAGTTGGTTTGCTGTAGGATATGATCTTTTTTCCGGGTTCTATTGTTGGCAATTACAAGGTTAAAAAGTTTGAGGTTTTTATAGTAAATATATAACTTCAACACGTTATATATATATATATATATATATATATATATATATATATATATATATATATATATATATATATATGTATATATATATATATTAGAGCTGCGAATTAATCGCGATTAATTCCGTTAATTAACGCTAGAAAATTAGCGCGCATTAAAAAAATTAACGCCGTTAAATATTTTAACGACTAATCTAAATTTTGCACTAAAATATAATATTAAATTAATATTATGTACCATAGAACTATAATTCTAAGTCTATAGCGTGTACGATATCGGTGGTTCCGTACATTTTCTGCGCCATTTTGCTAGAGAGTTGTGTTGATTGTTTGTGTCTAAACGCGGAGAAGTATCGTTATTAAAATGAATTCAGAAAAATCAATTTTGCAAGGAAAGTTTGTTTTTAAATCGGAAGATGTTGTTGTCTGTTCAATTTGCGGTAAGAAATTTAAATTTCATCGAAGTTATTCAACGCTCAAGTATCATCTTCGGAATCCGGAATAAGCATCCATTTGTTGACATGGCAAATAAAACTATTCGACAAGCAAGCACACATTCTTCCCATGTTGAGCTTATCCAAGCTTCAAATGTCCAGCAAGTCCCAGTGTCGCGCCAGCTGAGGATCGATGAAATTGAAAAAAAAATGGATAAAGACAAATCGGAAAAAATTACAAAAGCTCTTGCAAGCTGGATGGCTAGAAATGGTAGGCCGATATATATTAAATCAGACGAAGGGCTCCAAGATGTCATACGTGTTGCATCTGATGATAACTCCTATGTGCTACCGACACACCGAACAATTAATTCAAGAATAGATGAATTATTCCAACAGGAAAAGAACAAAATTTTAGTTCTACTAGAAAGTATGGAAAGATCTAAAAAGACTTCATGCACGTGTGAATAATCAGTTGACACCAAACGATTCAACTTCTGGTTACTATTTTATTTTTTTTTTATCAAAGTGTTATCATTTATTTTAGACTAGAATCTAAATATAAAGAGCAAAATTTAATTTAATTTGTTAATTTTTAGAAGTCATTATTTAATCTCGTAAATACTTTTTTTATCTAGAACCTCCAACAAAGAAACGGAAAATGTTGGAAATGGATGATTCAGATTCTGACGATGAGCTTCTTCGGCCGCGATCGTCGTTTGCTCCTTTTGAACAATATAAAAATGAGCCGCAGATTGATCTGTCTGAATGTCCTTTGGAATGGTGGAGAAAGCATGAAGGTGCATATGCTAATTTAGCGAAATTGGCACGAAAATTCTTGGCTTCTCCAGCTACAACTGTCCCGTGCGAACGATTATTTTCATTATCAGGGAACATTGTGACTAAAAAAACGTGCTTCACTCTCTGCTGACAATATTAACAAACTTGTCTCACTGAGTAGCTGGCTAAGAAATGATGACAATATGAATGATTTTGAATAAATGCACTTGTTATTTCAAATTGTTATTGAATAAATGCACTTGTTATTTCAAATTGTTATTGAATAAATGCACTTATTATTTCAAATTGTTATTGAATAAATGCACTTATTATTTCAAATCAATTTTTAAATTTACAATATGATTTGAAATTTTTTTTGCGATTAATCGTAATTAATTTTTGCGAACAATGGATTAATCGCATGCGATTAAGCGATTAAAAATTTTAATCGATTCACAGCTCTAATATATATATATATATATATATTTGGATGCAAGTGAACTCCTTGCTTAAGGGAGTTACGCTGGTGACGCCGGTGAGGCTTGAACTGCCGACCTAATGATCGACAAGAGAACGCTCTGCCACCAGCGCCTATATATATATATTATATGCTTATATAAATATATATATATAGGCGCTGGTGGCAGAGCGGTAGAGCGTTCGCCTGTCGATCATTAGGTCGGCAGTTCAAGCCTCACCGGCGTCACCAGCGTAACTCCCTTAAGCAAGGAGTTCACTCGCATTGCTAAAGGGGCAGGCGCCTATAAATGGCTGCCTCTGCAAAAAACCCTTCAGTGGCCTTGAAGTCCTTTAGGATTTACGCCACTCTAAATATTGTCTAACATTATTATTATTATTATTATGTGTGTCTGTGTGTGTGTTTATGTATGTATGTATGTATGTATGTATGTATGAATGTATGTGTTTTTTACAATATTTCGGCACTAAATGCTCATTCAAAGTATGTATGTGTATGTATGTATCTATGTATGTATGTATGTATGTATGTAGAATCGGATCTAGGGGGGGGCAACTGAGAGCGAAAGAATGAGCGGGAAAGCGACAGGGAACGGATAACGACCGGGCTTCGGGAGTGTGTATGTATCTATGTATGTATCTATGTATGTATGTGTGTATGTATGTATGTGTGTATGTATCTATGTGTGTATGTATCTATGTATGTATGTATGTATGTATGTATGTATGTATGTAGAATCGGATCTAGGGGGGGGGGGGGCAACTGAGAGCGAAAGAATGAGCGGGAAAGCGACAGGGAACGGATAACGACCGGGAGCGGGAGTGTGTATGTATCTATGTATGTGTCTATGTATGTATGTATGTATGTATGTATGTGTGTATGTATGTGTGTATGTATCTATGTGTGTATGTATCTATGTATGTATGTATGTATGTATGTATGTATGTAGAATCGGATCTAGGGAGGAACTGAGAGCAAAAAAATGAGCGGGATAGCGACAGGGAACGGATAACAACCGGGAGCGGGAGCGCAAGCGGGAAGGAAGCGGGAGCGCAAGCGGGAAGGAAGCGGGAAAAAACGGGAGCGAAAAAGAAACGTATTAGGTAAACCTCTAAAACCCCGGGCAACGGCGGGTGCCCCCGCTAGTATATATATATATATATATATATATATATATATATATATATATATATATATATATATATATATATATATATATATATATATATATATATATATATATATGCTTTCATAAAATGCTTTAAAAAGTACAATGCATATTTTAATTTAAGATTTTTATTATAATTATAATATATAAAAATGGCTTTCTAAGAATTTCCTAACCAGGATTTCCTTTATCTCCGATCAACGTATGGGTCTTTCCTGCACCAGTCTGTCCAAATGAAAAACACACAGCAGTTCCTCTGAAGCAAAAGAAAATGTTAAAACCTGCTTTTAAATATTCTTGTTGTACAAATAATTTTAATCCATATAGAAAAGAAATTAATCTCTAATTACTACATTGTAATAATTGCATACCAAAAGCCATATTACATTGTATCATCTGCATAGCAAATAGCTTTTATTAACAATGCAGCAGTTATGACAATACAATCAAAAAGCAATGTTATTTTTTCTGCAAAACAGTGGTGATGGAAAATATGAAATTTAAAATGATGTTATTTGACTAAATAAGAAAAAAAAGTATTCAGCTCTTTTTAAAAGACAAGTTACAAATCACAAATACCAAATATGTTCTTATTGATGGAGTTGAAACAGTTTGTTTAAAAAATACTCACTTCTGCAAAACGAATGACACGAGAGGCTGAACTGTTCTTTCGTAAACAGCTGAATTTGTGCTTGCCTCATCAAATACTTCGTCAAAATACATCACGTGCTGGTGGAAAAAATACAAAACAAAAACACAGTTAAAATTTCAAACAAATCACTTCAATTGTTTATTTAATGACCTATGGTTTGAGAATGAAATTAATAAATAAAAAAAATATATATATTGTAGGCTTAGAGTCACAGGTTCTATTCTCATGGCAAAAAAAACCAACATTTCGTGGCTCTTGTGGCTCAGATCATCTCTTTCATACATCTCTGGTAATCAAATGAATACCAATAGTTCGGCTTGGGCTAAAGTTATCATGGCACTTATTACCGGTGCCCACCATATTGTATTAGTCTTTCGTTTGATTGAAAGATGATAACAAAACTTAATTCTTTGAAAGAAATCGATAACTAAAATGTGTATAAATGTTTTTTTTTAAATCTTACTGCAATATTAATTTCCATAGAAATCATTAAACTTAATATAATTATTCATAAATCCTAAAAATTATTGATAAACTTGTAATTAAAACATATAAAAAAAAGCATTTTTTAGAGAGAGGAAACCTGGTGAATATATTTGCTGAGGTTAAGCGATGTCTTCTGCTCCTGAATGGCAACTGTGGTTCTGTTTTTGACGATAACAACGTCGAGGTCGTTCGCTTTTATTTCTTTCTCATTTCTCGGTCGTTTCCTCACACAAACTTTGACTTTTTCCCCGTTCGATTTTGTTCCGTTGCTGCCATTTTTAAAACAATTTCCTGTGCGAAAAAAAAATATAAAATAAAATGTAAGATATTAAAATTAATTAAAGTGATTAAAACAAAAAATATTTATTTAATTTATCTTCTATTCAAGGCCACGAAAATAAAAACAACTCATTCTACATTATTTAAGAATTTGCAATTAATTATAATATGAAATACCTGGACTTGAATATTTTGAAGACTGCTTATTATGAGGTAAGCCATAGTTGTATCCTTTTGTGTGAACTGTTTCTTTAACAACAACTGGCTTTTCTTCTTCACTAAAACCGTTTTGGCCATTTTTTACGTTACTGAAAGGCTTGTATGAAGATTTTGAAGAGTTTAAGTTTGAGTTGCAAATGCATAAGTCGCCGCAAAAACTTTGTAGACTAGAATTATAAGATTTTCCATCATCAGAAATTGTTCTCATCACATTGCCTAGAATGTCTCTCACATTTTTAGTCTTTGCCACTTTAGCTGAGTCACCATGTTTAAAATTATTTTCAAAGCTGGATGTATTATGTAGTTTAAGGCAATCTCTAGCTTGACTATTTGATGTTAATCGATTACTTCTAGAAGAAGATGATCTTTTCTTTTTTTTCTCTATTTTAAAATCTTCCGATTCATCGATGGCCCGAGAATCGTTTGGGCAGAAAACAGAGCTGCCGATTGAATCGATCAGGGAATCAGCGTTTCTATGGCATCTTTCAATATGTTCATCAGATAATATTGTTTTTATCTGCTGGCTTTTTATGTCCGGACCAGTATTTAAGTTATTACTGAATTGATCTTTGTGAAAAATAGATTTTATAACTTGAATTAACTGAAACAATTTAATGCGATCGTTCATTGAAACAATTCCATAACTTAGAAATTCAACCATAGAAAGGGTTGCCAATTTTTCGCACGAGGTTATGCCTTTGTTGATGAAATTTTCATAAAATTTTTCCAGCTTAACTTCAAAAAGGCAGTTGTAAAGACAGTTATCTGTTAAAACGTGTCCTTCATTTGCAGGAATGTTTTGACTCATTTTGACATACATTCAATCCAAAAATGATTTCTACATAGAACAAGTTTAATTATGAAAAAAGTAATAGATCATTTCTTTTTCAATAACTGACAAGTAAACAAATTTAAGTAAAATAATCACTTTGAAACTATTTAAGTTGTTTGAATTAAAAAAAAATTAAGACATGAAATTGTTAAAAGTTAAAAAGGCTCACCATACAAGAAACTCACAATCACAAAAAAATAAATAAGTTGTTTATGTTAAAAGCAATTTTACAATTTTAAATTTACTTATAATTTCTAAAGTATAAGCAATAGTGATGTTACTTTTTGTTTGTTTACAACTTCGCTTGGTGGCAGGAAGCCATGTTGAAATAAGCCTAAAAAGCTTTTACTGTTGCTAACGAAGACAACAAACTTTAGTTAAAGTTGTGTTAACTAATATCTAAATTTTTAAATAAACTCTTTATAAAAGTTGATTTTAAAATTTGTAAATAACACTATTATTGCTTACAATTAAAATTTCAGTGCAATCCCTATAATTCTCAATGCACGTTTTTCATGAAAGGTGAATGAAGTTAGCAACGAAGCGGGAAAGGATGTCTATTTTCACTCCAAATCGCCACAAATTAATTGAATAAAAAATAAACTAAAATTGTCCGCCCCTTCAAACAACTGTTTTCTTGTAGAGAAATATAAGCTTGATTAAACAGTGCAAAAATTATTTTGAAATATTTATTGAAACTTTATGAAAAATGCCTTCCACGACTTGACCTTACAAATATGTTACCGACACAGCCAATCAGAAACAAATTAATAAAAAAATAAAATAAAATTATCCGCCCCTTCAAACAAATGTATTCTTACAGCAAATTTAACGTATAATTCAAATGTCTAATTACATTTTACACTTTCATAGTGACAAAAAATAATAAACGTCATTTACAGAAATGCTTCCGCTTTCAATCGATCCGAATCGCCACAAATTAATTAAACAAAAAATAAACTAAAATTGTCCGCCCCTTCAAACAACTGTTTTCTTGTAGAGAAATATAAGCTTGATTAAACAGTGCAAAAATTATTTTGAAATATTTATTGACACTTTATGAAAAATGCCTTCCACGACTTGACCTTACAAATATGGTACCGACACAGCCAATCAGAAACAGTAATGCTTTTGCTTTCAATCGTTGCCCGAAGCGTTGCTAACTTCCTGGAGCTTGGCTTTTCATGAACACTCCCCTAAACTAAAAACTGGCTACGTCCATGCTATAATCTATAATTACCTATATCATTACATCCAAAATTTGCTCCAACACTTTTGAAAATGGAATGGCTGCTGTTGTCGTCTTTCTACCTGGGAATTTGAAGTGAGCCCTTTTCAGCTACGTTAAAATCGATCTGGCCTAATCCTATTTATTAATTTTATTATTACAGTTTGATGTTTTTGAGTATTTTTTATTTTGACAATAGGCGAGTGAGGCAGGTCAATTAGCCTATGGTTTATAAGAAAAACCATTGGTCCCCTCATCTCTGATTCTGAAATGGGCTACCCGGAATTTGAGGTGTCTTTCCTGTCATTAAAGTGGTCTCCTTGGTTTTGAGGTAGGCTCCTCCTGACGTTGAAGTTGGCCTTACCTGATTAAAAATGGGTTCTCCTTAGGGCCAGATGTATTGAAAGGAAGGAATTTTGAACTTTTGAGAATTTAGTACATACGACTACCCCCATACCTCAGTCATCAAAAAAAGGTAAAATTTTTAAATGTGTAGACCCTTCTAACGTCTTGCCCCTCTTCCCCGTGGTATTGTTTAAATGACAATTTTAACCCTCCTCCTACTTACTCGATCTAATTGACGTAAACTATATGTTTGTGATCGCCAATTTCATTTTATCGTTTTTAGTTTTCTCAAAAAGTATATGGTCAAGCACTCTTGCGTGCCTGGTAAAAACCGCTGTATAGATTGTAATCGATTAATTGACTCACACAGCCTAACAAAGATCATAAAATTAAATGATAAAAGAAAACTAATCCAAAAAAAACAAGCAAAATTGTTTGAAAAAAAACATAATTATCAACAAACCAACCCAAAGTTACACATTGTAGTAACAACATTCAACATCATAACAATAACAAATAGAGCTGCCTGTAAAGTTGTTTTAAATGTATAAAAAAATTTAATGGAAATAAACAAAAATCTCCTTTTTTGGCAATTATTTTTGTTTCAGTGAGTAAACACAGAGAACCTCCCTTTCATGCAATCCCAGTGACTAACAACAATCATCCTCTTCAAACGGTTATAAACAATTCTAGTCGGTTTCTCTATCACGTGAGAGCTGTCCTTTTTTATTAAAGTTTGCCCGCCGCTCAATTTCGGTCCTAGAATGAGAATTCTGTTATTTTCTTTGTCTGCCAAAACGATCCGGCAGTTTTCCGCCAAGGCTAAATATTCCGGTCTGTTTATCTTGATATTGTCCACAACTGAAGGCTCGAACGAGGATAACTTCGTCGCTCCGTCGGCAGAAAGTTTGCTCACCAGCCAGACGCTTCTTGTTTTCCCGTCAGCGGTTTTCTCGATGGATTTGTGGGATACGATCAGGTTCATTTTCAAAAAGAAGTCATTTGTGGCTTCGTCCATCGGAGACTCAAACAGGTTGCTGGAGTTTAAACTTTTTGTATTCTTCAAGAGCGGCGGTTGTGCTATAACGTGTAGTATTTCGCCCAGGTCAGGACCAAGAAGAATCCTTTTCATCAATTTTTTCTCAGAGACTTGATAGATGTAGACAAAATATTCCATTCCGCTCTTATCAAAACTCGTTGCGAGTATCAAAAGCATCGTACCCAACTGTTTATCTTCACTGGTGTAAGCAAACAACTTTTCAGGTTTGCGATTGATTGGCCACGAGGATGTTTTAAAGCTGACTTGAGCAGGATTGTTGAAAGATTCATCGACGCTTACTTGCCTTAGGCACATTTTTTCTGTTCCAGATAGATCGAAACTGACGCTGCTTTTCATCTTCCCGCGTTCTTCTGGAACGTTTTGCAGGCACCATATTTTATGTTCTTCACCATCGCAGATGTCGGCAATGAGAAGGAACTTGTTTTTTTCGCAACAAACCATATCGCGAGGATTCTTCATGCTTTTAACTTCAAATTCTTCACTGAAAATCTGATCGTACGGAGACTCGTCTTTGAATACGAATATTCGGCTCATCTTCAAGCACACCATGTAAATCCTTCTGTTGAGTAACGCTATGCCCATGACCTCGCTGCCTCTGTGTACTTGAATGTTTCTGGCTTTCTGAACGATTTCTAAAAATGCATTAAAAACATAAACTAACTTTTGCTATCTTCATACTGTCGTGTAGAATATGCAACTAAAATGACGTTTTTTTAAATCTTATATTTGTTAGTTAATGATTAAATTTAGACTTGAAACTACCTTCCGGTATCTGGGGATATTTGTCTTGAAGTTGCGCCAGTTTTGATTCAACGATGCGTTTCTCCTCGCAGGATTTTTGAAGCTGTGCAATTTTATCCGTTTGAAAGGATATTTCTCTTTGAAGTTTTGTCACAAATTTTTCTTTCTCATCCAATGTCATCATCAGCACTTGACATTCTTTTTTCAAATCAATCTTTTCTTGTTTGAGCTCAGTAAGAAGTTTTTCATATTCTTCATTTTTCAGATTTGCTTCACTTAAAGAATTGTCTAAATTCTGATTGCTCTCTTCGGATAGAAAATAGCTTTTTTCCAGATCTTTAAATTTCTGATTAAGTTCCGAGTTACTAGAACGTAGTAGTAAAATCTCTTTTTCCAACAAAAGTTTGTCCTTTACATCTTTTGTTTCGTTAGCGATTTGAAGTAAATTCAATTTGTCTAATTCACTCATTCTTTTACCAAAACACTCCTCACTAGATTGATCAACAAGTGTTGATGAGTCCCATTCTGAAATTACATTAAATAAATTATATAATAATCAAACAAATAATAATCTGAAGCATCTGATGCATAAAAAAATCTCTTACAATCCATAAACAAAAGCCTAAGATGTTTCTTACTACTCTTACTAGTCTTTACAAAAGTTTATATATATTTTTTACATTTTTTCCTCATGTATAGAAATATATCATTTTTTTAAAAGGGATTTGAATATTGGTCTCCTTGACTGTATACATAATTTGCGTCTGGCAAATATTTGAAAAAATAAGCAGATAGCTTTAAAAATTTATTTTTATGCTTTAAAGTCAAGTTTTTAAAAACATTAAATGCTCATTCAAGTTAATAAAAAAAATTATTCTGAATAACAACAAACACCACAATTTTGCAGGCAGCAAAATTATAAGTAACAATTAAAGGAAAAAACAAGTTTTTCAACACAAACTTTGATTTCAAATACACTCGATGTGTGTCTGTGTGTATGCATACGAAATATGTTCAAATTACTTCTTTTTTTTTAATTGAATCATGTATTGTCATCCAATATAAAGATATGCTAAAGGTTTCAGCTTCCTAGCTAGGCAAAAAGCTAATTAAATTTTACTTTCAAGATTTGTGTACAGAGAAAGCCCCACAAACACACACAAACAGAGATTGTAACCTAAATAAAAGTTTGTAAAAAATGTTAAATTGCACTTGATATAAACTCCGCCTTGCTTTTGCAAGCCAGTCCCAAGCCTGGAGAAAGGAGGGAAAAATTAAAAGGATCAAATTATGATTCACAACAGGAAGTACTTATGTGCTTCCTACATACAGCCATTTCAGTCTTAAATACCTGGTGTAAAGGACTATAAACTATTATTAAAAAAATGCACTTGATATGAACATTAAAAACACAATTTAAACTTAATAAATGAGGGACTATGGCTACATCGATGCTTAATGTTAGAAAAAAATTGTTCGTTTACAATTTTAATGAACATTTTCATAATTATTTACTAAATCTGAACGTTTAACTTAAATTAGTTTTCCTACAAATTTTAAATTTCATTAACATTAGAGGCACTGGTGGCAGAGTGTTTGCCTGTCGATAGTAGGTCGGCAGATCAAGCCTCACCGGCGTCACCAGCATTGCTAAAGGGGTAGGCGCCTATAAATGGCTGCCTTTGCAAGGAACCTTTCTTGCCTTTGAGCAAGACTTGTCTAGAAAAGACGTGTGATAAATCTCAGTAAAAAAACACTTGGAGACAAAAGAGAACTTGAAGATTATCCTTATCTACTTGAAAATTGTAAATAAATTCTGAGCTTTCGGTTGCACATTGACTCAAATGCCTGATAT
This sequence comes from Erpobdella octoculata, assembly GCA_963978895.1. Lineage (NCBI taxonomy): Eukaryota > Metazoa > Annelida > Clitellata > Hirudinida > Erpobdellidae > Erpobdella > Erpobdella octoculata. Next base: position 24,758,879 of record OZ022239.1, read on the forward strand.
ATTTTTAAACACATTTGTAAATAATATGATCCACAAAACTTTGATTCCCCCGTCAAAATTATATAACGTGAAATTTATAACACATGCTAACATTTCACTAACCCGAAAGAGGATTAATCAACACTTTTGCTAATCCAGGCTGTGTTTCGGTCAAAATGTTCACAAATCCTTCAAATTTATCATCGTCTCGAAGTTTTAAAATATCAATTAGCTCTTCATTTTTTTCTGTGTTAGTAGGTTTACTCTAGAGAAATGAACATATAAAACAAATCAATGTAATAAATTATTACAATTTTGGAACAAAATGAAATATAACAAAGCAGACTTTTATCTTCTCCAGATGCACTGATTCAATGACACCATTTGACAAAAGTCTATTCAACAAACTGCTACTACTTTCGAGTTCAACAGCCAGTTTCGCTCGAAATCTATCTAAATATGTTCTCAATTCTTCTTTCATTTTAATCAAATTAGGTCCCCTTTTTAACGTTTGAAAAAATTCACTTATCGAAGTCACTTCTCAAAACGTTATTTTTGGCAAGAAACCAAATTGACTACTTGATGTTATTTTTATTAGAAAAAATATTTTTCAGAACTGAAAAACAACGCATTCGTAACGCCTGATAAAGTTCATCTCATCCACCCAGACTCACGACTACGGCAGCTATTATAGTATAATCAGAGATCAAAGCAAATTATTTAGCTTTGCGGCGCATGCGCCGCTTTCTGGGAAAATCAGTTTCGTTTTCCGAAAATACAGGCCTTGGACCGGCGAATATTTTAAGATTTAAGAATACATTAATAATTAAGTAGATGTAGCAGTTCCTGATTCGTCGAGGAAAGACGCGTGTGATATCGCGAATTATATTTAACACTGAGGTGCACTGGTGCACTGATTAGTTGATTAGATAAGGTAAGGTAAGATAAGACGATAAGATAAATGCATTGATCTCACTGGCGGATCTAGCCAACTTTTGAGGGGGTGGCAAGTTAGAGGCTAAATAAACAATTTTAGTACAGCTTTCAGAGCTGTATAATATCTAATTTTGAGGGGGTAGGGGTTTCATTTGGCGGAGCTGGCAGCCCCTCAAAAAAAATTTTTAATATTTTTAGTAAAAATATCTACGAAGTTTTTTAAAAAAATTGGAAAAGTAGGAGATGGGGGCTTTTTGGTCTCTTTTGAGGTTTTTTGGCGATAACAGTCAAGCCGTTCAAAAAATTTACTTTTTTTTTGTTAATTACAGAGAGGAACATCTCTTCTATGTATTCAATTAAGTTTGACATTTTATAATCTAAGAGAACTATTTTTAAATTGAACTTTGGTGCAAGCCCTAAAAAAGATCAAAGTGCCCCGCATATGGGGCACTATGATCCCCCCCATGGGGCACATTGATCCTAGGTAAAATTCAGTACGATCCCACATCCAGTTCTCTCAAAAAACACATGAAAACAGGTATAACAGCTTTTATTAATAATAATAATCATTAAAGTTATATAAATTCAACACATGTTAGGAAAAATGGATAAATCTCCTGCAAAGACCAAGTGACGACTGGCTCGAGCAGTCCCGCCATGATGAATTGGGTCTGGAAGTTTACAAAACAATATCATCCTTTTCAAATTGGAATAAGTTATCATTTGCACAAATGAAAATATCAAATTATAGGACTACACTAAACCTCCAATGCCCGGAGAATGCGTACATTTAGTATCCTAGTACAAGGGGCACTTTGATCAACAGATCAACGTACCCCATATTGGTACAGATCAAAGAGCCCCTATGACATGGACCACGCTATAAATGGCGATATCTCATCAATAAATGTTGTTAGAGAATTAAAGTATGCCATAAAATAAGCCTTAGACATGCGTTAATTTTAATTTTAATTTAATTTTCCCGAAAAAATGTTTATTTAATTTGTAATTACAGAAACTCAACTGTTGTGAAGATGTACTTTTCTCCGGTCAAATCAAACTTTCGTATTTATCAACTTTCAGCGGCGGATTGTTGAAAAGGAAGTAGGACTACAAATAGTACGGAAACAAATACAAACCATAAACAATTTCTTTAATTTTTTTAATTTAGAAATTATTACGTTATTGCCAAAAGATCAATGTGCCCCAGAGATCAAAAAGCCCCCATCTCCCCTACTCACTATTACTCTAGTCGGTCATCAGCTATTTGAGAGGAAAAAGTGTATAAGTTTTTGGAAAACAGAACAGGAACTATCCCCCCTCCCCCGCTCATCAGCTATTTTTGGAAGAAGGTTTAGCATTAAGAATATTGAATTTTGAATGATGTGAGTTTTTTAAACAGTTTGCCCCCGGCCATGATTTCTTTAAAATTACTCTCATGGGCTGGTGTGTAAAAATCTATTAACCAAATCTACTTTTGATGAAATCGTTGAAGACAAAGTGGTGAATAATGTTAATATCTTCTGTAAATAAAGGATAAAAACAACTAAAAACGATGCGGCCATTATCTCTCTATCCCTTGAGTAAAATATTCTGAATTTCGGCAATTCAATAGTCTCAACAATGAATGCAAAAGCTTTTCTATCTGCAACACTTGCTATGTTATTTTTGTCTGAGTTAACATAGACATCTACGCTTGTTGTTGCATGAATTCAAGTGCTAAAGCTGCATTTGTGACATGGACATTAAACTGTTCGAGGAGATTCAGAGCACCATTCTAGCCAGTGTGGTCTGAGAAACTCGTTAGAGAACGGGTTAAAAGTTTACCCATTCTTTGACCATAGCCCGCATGGGACATACCATGAGTAAGTAAACAGAATGCTTACCGGGCTCCAGTTTTATTAGAATATTTTGAAACAGTAAGCATCTTGTGTTGCAGATATTTTGTATGAGAGAAACACATATATGGGGAGAAAGGCCCTTCCGAAAATTGTCAATTTTCCTTTGAAAAATGTGTGTAAATTGGGATCATCGCAACTGATCCCAGGACTACTGATCCCAGGACAACTGATCCCAGGACAACTGATCCCGGGACAGCTGATCCCGGGACAACTGATCCAATGGACAACTGATCCCATGGGCCATAAACAACTGATCCCATGGGCCATAAACAACTGATCCCATATCTGCATCATTTTATATTTCACTGTTTCTGCAATCAATAAACTGATATTAACATACATAATTTCCTATTTCTGTCTGTATGTATGTATGTATGTATGTATGTATGTATGTATGTATGTATGTATGTATGTATGCATGCAGTGGCGGATCTAGTGGGCGAGGGGGCGCGTGCCCCTATTGTAGAATAGTTAAAAATAAATTACATTAAACAATTTTAAATTATGTACAAAATGATTAGTAATAAACTTATAAATCAAATCAATTTTAAATAAAAGTAAATTTAGTAAAGAGTTGGCGCTCAGTCAATGTATACGCTCGTTTCAAGCATAAACAGTGTTTGGATTTCCATTTATAGCACACACATTTTTACCATTATTAGGTAGTTACATTAAACATTTTTGTATAAGGGGCTAAACTATTATAAACGAATACATTTGTAAACAAAACATTAATAGCAATGGTATAAATGTCATCAATTTTTCAGGAGGGGCACTTCTCTTGCCCCTATGGGTGGGCATTCATGGATTAGCCCCCCCTTAATAAAATTTTGGATCCGCCCCTGTATGTATGTATGTATGTATGTATGTATGTATGTATGTATGTGTGGTGTGTGTATGTATGCATGTATGTATGTATGTATGTATGTATGTATGTATGTATGTATGTATGTATGTATGTATGTATGAGTATGTTTGGATGCTGTAGTGATGGTCCTAGTCATGGACTCCTAAATAAGCCGATAAGAATTAATGTTGGAGTGTCTTCATTAATTCATATCTTCAAAAAAACAACTTCTGAAATGGGCTAAACTCTATTATTTTTGGTTTGGCAACGCAGAAAGGAGTGCAACGATGAAAAGTAATACGAACTTGTCAATTTCATTTCAACTGGGTATCGTGCCCTCGTGCGCTTATACTAAATATTATTTCTCCGTTTACTAATTGGAGTAACCAGTATCATTATCACCACCAACGTTGTCGATTGCAGCCAGCCATCGTAAGCTGGCTACGTAAGCATCATCACCACTACCATTGTCGTCAAAAAATGAGTTAAAAAAATGAGTTGCTTATGTCTATGGGATCAGTTGTCTATGGGATCAGTTGTCTATGGGATCAGTTGGCCGTGGGATCAGTTGTACTGGGATCAGTTGTCCTGGGATCAGTTGTCCTGGGATCAGTTGTCCTGGGATCAGTAGGCACTAACCCGAAACCTCTGGACGAAAAAGTAGAGCTGAATCTGCAACATTTCAATGCTTTTCCCGTAGATCTCAGATTAACTTCAAGGTTTTGTGGATGAAGGAGATTGCAGAGATATGGCGGAGATAACAAATTTAAGACATTATAGGTAAGAGTTGAAATTTTGAGGTTGATTCTGGAGAGAATAGGTGCAGGAACAGATCCGGAATCTGGGCCGGGAGAGCATCCCATGGTTAAGCGTGTAGTAGTATTGATGAGGCGCTGTAACTTCTTTAAAGAATATGAAAGAACGCCGTAAAGAAGGGAGTTACAGTAGTCTATTTTTGAAAAAATCAGGCAACGCACCAATAAGTGAAAAACTGGGTTTGGAATAACGTTCAAGAAGTGTTTAATAGATTTGATATGATAGACAGATGATTTGATTACGTTGTTGATATGAAGATGAAAAGTGAGGTGTCGATCGAGTGTTACGCCTAGAATTTTTACAGATGTGGAAAGTACCAGTGTGAAGCCAGCTAGCTCAATGGACGGAAAGGTGAACAGTTTTACCATGGGCGATGTGCCACAAGTAGCGACTTCCGAATTATCAGGGTTAAGCTGCATTTTATTCAACTTCAACCAAGAATTAAGTTCGGACACACAATCAGATAAAATCTTAATTGAGTTGTGGAAATCCTCTTTAGAGATTCCGATGCACAATTGAATGTCATCGGCATAAAGCTGGAAACTAATAAGAGAGGATACAGGAGACGTGTAAATAGTAAAAAAAGAGGGCACAGAACTGAGTCTTGAGGAACTCCTGAGTCCAGGGAGAAAATCGGCAAGCGGTGTCTGCCAACTTTGACATACTGTGTCTTATTTGATAGGTAGGACTTGAACATTTTGGAGACCGAATTCGTCATGTAATCGGTTAATGAGGATTGTGTGATAGACCGTGTCGAATGCTGCTGAGGGGTCAAGTCCCACAAGAAGAGAGGCCTTCTTTCCGTCAGCGTTAGAGTAGATGCAGTCGAGTAGATGAAGCAGAGATGTTTCGGTAGAGAAATTGTTTTGATAAGCAGACTGGAATTGACTGTAATTAGGATTATTTATAAGATGTAGCCGAACACGATTTAGTACCAATCTCTCCAGCAACTTTGAAATGATAGGAAGGTATGTAATTCGCTGGTACGGATTTATCAAGGAAAGGCTTCTTCAACAAAGGAAGGATTTGTGCGGTCTTGAAAGCTGAAGGAAACACACCATGGGAAAACGATAAGTTGGCCAACTTGGCAATTATTGCAGACACATCGTTGGAGCAGCTTTTGAGAAGTAAAGGGGGTAGGATGTCAAGAGGAGACGATTTGTTGGGGAGGCATTTGATGAGGTTGGATACCTCAGATATAGAAACTGGAATAAGTTGGAGAAGAGACTGGGTGCCGAGAAGTTTTGAGTATATGGGTTGCTGGGAACAATTCTGAGATGACAGTGAGTCATGAATCTTTCTGATTTTATCTTGAAAAAAGCAGCGAACTGAGGAGCGAGAGTGGAACATTCATCATCGGGCTGAATGCTTTTCTTGTTTTTATGTAGTATCGAATTAGCTAGTTTCCACAAGAGTTTAGGATTGTTAGAAGCGGAAAGCAGCTGATCAGAGATTTAAGCGGATCTGGCGTTGAGGATGGCTTTCCTGACAGCTTCTCTTGCAGTAAGGCAATTTTTCTTGTTGATGGGATTTTTGTTTTCCGCCCTTCTCCTGTTCCGTTTGATTTTGATGACTTCGAGAGGTAATGCAAAGAAATGGTGGGTGCTAACTCTTTTGGTGCATTTGGTAACAGGCGCATGACAATCCAACAGCCTCAGGAAAGTATCATTCATTGCTATGACATAGTGATCGAGGGATATGATTTCACTGATTTCATTGTCAATTAGTCCGGAATTTAACAAGTCGGTGTTGAATTTTATAGATGCGACGAAAGCTGAACGTAATTTTATTTTGAATTTCGACTCGAAGTTTGATATCGCATGAATTGGCGAGATGGTCGGAGATGGGAAAATTTGAGACAGAGAGATTAGACACTAAGGAAGAGCTATTGGGGGTAATGATGAGGTCCAGAGTTTGTCGGAGATATGAGTTGAAGAAGTAAAATGCTGTAACCAATTGTAGTTGTCAAGAATTTCGAAAAGACGGTGGTCTATGGAAAGGCTGGGCTTGGTAGGAGAGTTAGGACCTCGAGGAGAGTTGAAATCACCGCATAATAAGAACTTGAGTTTGTTAATGATGATTTTG
>OZ022239.1:24770442-25057942 GCA_963978895.1 Erpobdella octoculata
TATAAACTATTATTAAAAAAAATGAAGACCTCAAAATCACGGCCTACCCGGTCCTTGCTGTTTTTTAATCCATAGAGCCCTAAAAGGATTTTTTAGACCCGGTCCGGCGTAATTTATAGGCAGACAATTTCAGGCCTGGCTTGTTATTTAGGCCCGAACTGGCCTGACTCATAAGCACAACAATCAAAGCTTGGCCCGGCTGGTGATCATCTGGATTTAGCCAGTTTTAACAGGCACATAACCTCAAAGATTGAAAACTAATTTTTCAAAAAAAAAAAAAAAATATGTTTTTTATTATTATATTACAAATTTTAAAACCTTCACTTTTTTAGTTTTTCTTTTTTCCACCACAGGTTTGAGGTCCTGGAAACCATATCTTCAAAAAGTGGTAAAACACGTATATCTTTATTTTTTAAATGAATACTAAATACTAATTTTTACATCTGTAGCACTTAGAGTAGCAGTTATTTTAAAAGACAAATAATCCTATTTTCCACCCCACATTTGAGGTCCTGGAAACTAAATTTTCAAAAAATGGTGAAACACGTATATCATTATTTTTTGAGTAGATACTAAATATTAATTTTTACATCTGTAGCATTTACAGTTTTTGAGTAGCTGTTACTTTAAAAAAACAAATAACCCTATTAGTATTTTCCACACCACATTTGTAGTCCTGGAAACCAAATTTTCAAAAAATGCTAAAACACGTATTTCATTATTTTTGGAGTAGAAACTAAATACTAATTTTTACTCCTGTAACATTCACAGTTTTTGAGTAGCAGCTACTTTAAAAACCAAATAACCCAATTTTCCAACCCACATTTGAGGTCCGGGAAACCGAATTTTCAAAAAAAATGGTGAAACACGTATCTTTTTAATTTTCAAGAAAAATCCATATACCAAATTTCAAAATCTCCTCATTTTTGGTTTTCGAGATATACATTGTTTTAGAAAAAAGTTTGTTTTCCAGTTTCTTCCCCTCAGTGGATGCTTACGCAATAAAAGTAATATAAGTTCCAAATTTCACGTTCCTAGGATGAGGCGTTTGAGCTCGGCGTTGATTATCAGTCAGTCAGTCAGGACATGTTCTTTTATATATATAGATGTCAGTTACCATCTTTTTTCTCAGTATTTTCCTTTTAAATACTAGCTGTTTTATGGCACCACATTGAAGGATATGCGTGGGACCCTGGCTGTGATCGTCAATTAAAACTTGAATACATCCTATTAGCTTGTGCTTTGTTTAGAAGTTGGCTGCTGTTGCTTCTAATGGTGTACCGAGAAACACTGGGCTCAATATGTTGCGACACAAAATCTAAACTGATCAAACAAACTTTATTCATACAAACAAAAAGATGTTTCTATATACATTATAGCGAACTTAATGATTCTTAACCCATTTCAATTCAACTATTTTTTAGCTACTCCAACAAAAAACCCTTGCCTACTCGATCTTATACAACGAAGGCATTGTCATCAGCTATCAATGCAAATCATAAAGGTATATTTATTCGATTTTGAACTTTTTACACACTTTTATTTAATTTGACTTCTCTGTCTCTCTATTTGGGGTGAAATTTTTTTCTCTGTAGTCAAAATTTTGGAATTTGTTTTTCACAAATTTCAAGAGAAGTTAGAACTTTGAAACTTTCAGCATAGACTTTAGCCACCCGTTAAAACAATTTTCAATAGTTTTTGAAGAGATTTGATCATTATTCAAAATAATTTCAATATTTATTTTCTAACGCATTATAAATTATTCACTAGACGGCGCTAGACGATCCGATAAGTGGTGTAGCAACTAGAGATGGGAATTGAACCCTTTTTTAAAGTTCGGCTCCGGTTCGGTTCGGTTAAATCTAGAGTTCGAGTTCGGTTCGGTTCACCCATAACCACAGTTTGGCTTTGGTTCGGTTCGACCATAAGCACAGTTCGGGTTTGGTTCGGTTCGATTTAAAGTTCGGGTTCGGTTCGACTTTATAAAAATAGGCGATATCAAAACTAAGTATCAAGTATCAATGCAATTTTTTATTTATTAGTTACAACACTTCAGTGGAGTAGCTAGGGTGGAACGGCGGGGGCGGCCCGCCCCGGGTGTCACCCGTTTAGGGGTGACAGTCAGCTGCGATTACAAAAAAAACCTGACACAAACTCCACCGTTGCTGTTGCTGACTAGGAAATTCTCAAAAAGATCTTTCCTCATTTATGTTCTGCCTGGTAATTCTGCCTACTTATAAATAACTATAGTTTTATCAATCATTGTACATATCTGTACTTGGACTTTTCAACTTCTGTATATTTTTCTTTGCTGAAAAATGATGGCCATTCAATACGACCGTTTAGTGGTCATTCAATACGACCTGATTTACGAGAGCATTTTAAATCAAATGTCATTATTTTTATAATGTTAAACACTCAAAATTAAGATTAAAGTACTAACCAAACATATATTTATTTACTAAAAATTGAAAAAACTTAAAACCTAAAATATTTCATAATAATTGAATATTTCTGACTTGACGCACATTTACTTTTTTTTTGCTGAAAACATAAAAAGCCGCACGATTTTTAAAAGACACGCGCAAAGCACACAATTTTAACACAAAACAAAAAATAATTAAAAAAAAAACTTTTAAAAACTAGTCTTATTATGCACTAAAAAGTAGAAAATAAAATCGTACGTCAAATTGATCATCTTGTTGTTCGTCACGATAAGACTATATAGGGTGCTCAGTTTGAATTTAATGATCAGATCTGTATAACTTAGGGAGCACCCTAGTCTTCTCATGGCGAACAAGATGATCAATTTGACGTACGATTTTATTTTCTACTTTTTAGTGCATAATAGTCTAATAAGACTAGTTTTTAAAAAGTTTTTTTGTTTATTTTTATTTTCTACTTTTTAGTCTTCACACTTTTTTAATTATCTTCACAATTATCCGACACTCACGATAAATCGAAAATATTTAATTAAAGTATTATATATATATATATATATATATATATATATATATATATATATATATATATATATATATATATATATATATATATATATATATATATATATATATATATATATATATATATATATATATATATATATATATATATATATATATATATATATATATATATATATATATATATATATATATATATATATATATATATATATATATATATATATATATATATATATTGAAGTGTACACAAAGGTTAACTTCTTTTGCGAAAGATAAAAGTTATAATTTATTTGGAATGAATGAAATTGCCAAGTTGACAGTGTGAACTCGATAAAAGCGGAAACAGTGATTTATATTAATTCTTTTTTGTCTATAGTAAGCAGTTACTACAGTAGTTCCCCCCTAAGGAGACGGAGTTAGTAGTAGATGAAATCCTGGTGTTGTTTAAATTGTACTCGTCTTCCTGATCTTGTGCGTGGTAGATTGTTGGAAGAATTGGCTGGAGGTGTACTGGCTGTGAAAGAAAACATGTGGCATCAAAGTGTCCGAGCCGGTCATGGCAGTGAATGACGAATACCCATGTTCGGTAGGTAAAGCTCTTAACGCCAAGCACACCACTGGCAGTGCAATGAGCCATTCTTCATTGCGAGCCATAAGTGCTGTTTTGAGTGTTCTGTGGAATCGCTCGATCATGCCATTTGACTTAGGGTGGTAAGCAGTGGTGCGACATCTGTGAAAACCTATTGAGTGAGACAAAGCACTAAAAAGATTACTCTCAAACTGTCGACCTTGATCCGTAGTGAGGCATAATGGTACTCCAAATCTATTGACCCAATGAGCTAAAAATGCCTCAGCAACTGTCGTTGCTGTAATTGAAGAAACAGGGACGCATTCAAACCAACGATAAGTGTCACCACATATTGCATCTCCGAGGTGTATGAAGAACCAAGTGTTTTTGAAGGTTTCAAAGGCCCCACTATATCCATGTGAACTGTTTGAAACCGATCATTAAATGGGTAAATAGGCTGTTCTGGGATGCTTTTGTTGTGACGATTAATTTTTGATTTTTGACAATCTAGGCAGTTGTTGACCCATTGTTTGATGTCCCCTTTCATTTTAGGCCAAAAATACCTTGCTACAATTAAATTGGTAGATCCAAGTATACCTGGATGTGCCATATTGTGAAGGTGTCTAAGCACTGACTCTCGTTGGGCTTGGGGAACAAATGGCCGGGTATAAATAGAACTTGTTTCGCAAAGGATTGACAAATCTGCAGAAAGTTGATGAGATGTGAGAATGTCCTTGCATTTCTGTACTTCTGGATCTTCAGTCTGTGCCTTGGCAATACTTGCTAAATCTGGGTGTTCAAGTTGCAGTGCACTGACCGGCCTGGAGAGTGTATCCGCAGCCACGTCTTCAGCTCCTTTGATGTAGTGCATTTCAGTGACGTATTCAGATATGATAGAAAGGCGTCTTTGTTGCATGTGGGTCTTCTGGTCTCTGCTGGATTGGAAAGCTTGGCATAAGGGTTTGTGGTCTGTAAACAAATGAAGTTCTCTGCCTTCAATAATGTGTTTGAAATGAATGACAGCTAAATACTCGGCCAAAAGTTCCCTGTCAAATGTAGAATATACCAATTCTGTTTTAGACAATTTTTTAGAATAGAAAGCAATAGGTTGTGGCTTGCCATTAACAACTTGAGAGAGGGCTGCACCTATAGCTGAAGAAGATGCATCTGCAACGAGGTGGTATAGGTTACTAGACTTGCTAATGTAATAAAGGTCGGCCGAACCTGCAAGAGCTGATTTAATATCTTCAATCACTATTAATATCCAATCATGCCAATAAAACGTCTCAAACCGGCATAGTCTTTTGGTTTTGGAAAGTTGATGATGGCTTGTGTGTTATCTTCGGGTGGATATACTCCGGTCGAAGAAAGTTTATGTCCTAAAAATACCACAGATTTCTGAGTAAATACACACTTATTGATGTTGATTCGCAGATTGTTTTCTTCCAGTCGCTGAAAAATTGTTTTAAGATGGTCTAAATACTCATGGTCACTGGTTGAGGCTACTAAAATGTCATCAAACATATGACAAATCCTGAAAAATTGTATCCATAAATCTTTGAAATGTTTGCGTTGCATTTCTGAGACCAAATGGCATGCGAGTGAATTCAAACAAACCAAAAGGAGTTGACACTGCTGTTTTTGGAACATCGTCAGGATGGATTGGGATGTTGTAATATGCTTTAACCAAATCTAATTTGCTGAATACTGATTTACCACTGAGACGGCTTGTCACGTCGGAAATTCCTGGTAGAGGGTATTTATCAGGTTTAGTAATACTGTTGAGTTTCCGATAATCTCCACAGGAACGCCATTGACTGCCTTTCTTGGGGACCATGTGCAGTGGGCTGGAATAGGAGCTATTGATTGACGAACAATTCCAGCTTTCAACAATATTGCAAATTCTTGCTTAGCGGCCTCAAACTTGTCAGGTGGGAGCTGTCGAAAACGAGAAGAGATTATTTTGTTTGACATTAGTTCAATTGTGTGTTGAGTCATTGATGAAGGCAAATTGTGAATGATCTGCCAAGGACCAACCAAGGCAGTGTGACGGTCTACTAACGCCTTAACAGGTGAAGGAATGTTCACAGGACAGTCAAACACTGGGGCAATGGTCTTTCCAACCGCTGTTATCATGGCTGTGGAGAGGGACGTTTTTGTGTCCAGAAGTTGACGACTGCGGCAATCAACTAGTAGATGGTGATGTGTAAAAAAATCTGCCCCTAGTATTGGTTGTGTGGTAACGGCCACTATGAATGTCCATGTAAATTCTCTTCTGAGATCTTGGCAACTAACCGTCAATGTCACTTCTCCGCGAACCTCTAGTGGCATGCCGTTAGCTGTGTTTAATCTGATATTAGTCTTATGAATAGGAACTGAAATTTTTGACAACGCTGCTGGGGGTATTATTGACACCGCTGATCCGGTATCAATCAAGAACTTAAATTGATGGCCTGTGGTGTTGACTGTTGTGTAGAATGCGACATAAAATGTGGGGTACCGTCGATAGTCGCAAAAGAGACGGCCCCTTTCAGTTTTCCGAAACTTGTTTTTCGAGACATCGGGGACGAATTTCGGGATCGGGTAATTCTAGCCCCACGTTTGTCTGGCCATAAGCACCACGGACGACAGGAATTTGTCATTTGCGGAGTGGGAAGCTGGTAATTCGTTAAGGAATGACCAGAATCTCATTATCCGTAAAGCTGACAAAAGTAATATTTTTGTATTACTTAATAAGGATGACTACATTTCAGAAAGTTTGCAACAGTTAAGTGATTTTAAATGTTATTCTCCTATCCGTAGTGACATTAAAGCTGCTGAAAAGATTATAAAAATTCTTGAATTAGGTCTTAAGAATAATGTAATCAATAAGAAGATTTTCGATTACCTCAAGCCTCCAGCAGAAACAAAAGAAAGAAATTTTTATACCCTTCCCAAAATTCATAAAGAAAAAGAAAAGTGGTTTAATGATAGAACCCCACCAGGTAGGCTTATCATTTCTGATATTGGCTCAGTCGATAACCACATTAATGTTTTTCTTGACTATAATCTTAAGTTAGTTGCTAGGGGTCTTCGGTTTGTCCTTAAGGATACATACCACCTTATTGATAGACTGAAGACTTTTACTTTTGATGGGTCCCCTTTACTTATCACTGGTGATGTTTCTTCTTTATATACAAATATTGTTAATTTGAGAAGTTTATCTGAAGCTAAGAAAAAACTAAGTTCTTACTCTGATAATGAAAAACAAATTGATTTGCTTATATCACTTCTCAAACACTCATTGACTCATAACACTTTTTTATTTAACAATAGGAAGTACATTCAAACAAGTGGTTGCGCTATGGGTAAAGCTTACTCACCTACCCTTGCTAATATATATTTAGAAGAACTTGATCTTTTTGTCACCAATAACCTACATGTTAGCTTCTATGGACGTTATATTGACGACATCTTTTTAGTTTGGAATGGTTCTGTAGATAATTTTATTTTATTTTCTAGAGAAGTTAACAACTTAATTCCGAGAATTTCAATCGAATTCTCTATAAATGGAAGAGAAGTTAATTTTCTCGATTTATTATTATACAAGACCTCAAACAAGATACATCACCATACTTATTTCAAGCCAACTAACTACTTTCAATACCTTCATCCCAGGTCACATCACCCCACACGTGTATTCAAAGGAATCATTAAGTTACAATTCATTAGGTTTGCAAGATTATCTTCCAATATCAAAGCTTATGACTCAACTTCTCATTTTTTCATCCATAAGATTGTAGAAAGAGGATATAATCGCATAAGACTTAAAAAACACTATAAAGAGATCCGTAACCTTTTTCAAACTATGTGCCTAAAGAAAAAAAGAAAGTCGACTATGACCAAACCTTTTTCTTTGTAGGTAACCATGTTCCAAACGCCATTGAAAGTTTTTCTAATGTTAAGAATATTATTAGAAAGGTCTCACATTTTAAAGATGCCAAATTCATTAAAGCAACAGCATCTGACAAGAATTTACTTAGAATTATTTTCAAAAATCCTTAATAGCTCCGTATCTCAACCCACCCCTAAAAAAACACTTTATCCTACCCTGTACCAAAAACCCTACCACAACCAGCGCCTTATAAAATTAAGGTTCGAAAAGTTTCAAAACTTCCCATTTTGTAATTATCATTTTCTGTTTCTTTACAAAATTAAGTATGTTTGTTTGTATGTATGCATATGGGTTTATATATTATTTTATTTTTCTTCATTATTTGTACATTTTGTTTTTGTTTCTTTATTTATTATTATGTATATTATATGTATATAAACAGTTTTGTATATATCTATATTTTTGTTTTTTATTTTTTCTATTTGCGAATGTATGTATATATATATATATATATGTATATATGTTTATATATATATATATATATAAATATATATACATATATATATATATATATATATATATATATATATATATATATATATATATATATATATATATATATATATATATATAAATATATATATATATATATATATATATATATATATATATATATATATATATATATATATATATATATATATATATATATATATATATGTTTATATATATTTCTTCTATATATATTTGTATTTATATGTTTATATATATATCTATATATATAAAAGAACATGTCCTGACTGACTGACTGACTGACTGACTGACTGACTGACTGACTGACTGATAATCAACGCCGAGCTCAAACGCCTCATCCTAGGAACGTGAAATTTGGAACTTATATTACTTTTATAGCGTAAACATTCGCTAAGAAAGGATTTTTGAAAATTTTGCTCCTGAGGGGAAAAAACTGGAAAACAAACTTTTTTCTAAAACAATGTATATCTCGAAAACCAAAAATGAAGAAATTTTGAAATTTGGTATATAGATTCTTTTTGAAAAATAAAAAGATACTTGTTTCACCATTTTTTGAAAATTCGGTTTCCCGGACCTCAAATGTGGGTTGGAAAATTGGGTTATTTGGTTTTTAAAGTAGCTTCTACTCAAAAACTGTTGATGCTACAGGAGTAAAAATTAGTATTTAGTTTCTACTCCAAAAATAATGAAATACGTGTTTTAGCATTTTTTGAAAATTTTGTTTTCAGGACTTCAAATGTGGGGTGGAAAATAGGGCTAATTGTCTTTTATAGTAACTGCTACTCAAAAACAGTAAATACCACAGATGTAAAAATTATTATTTAGTTTTTTTTCTAAAAATAAAGATATACGTGTTTCACCATTTTTTACAAATTTGGTTTCCCGGACCTCAAATATGGGTTGGAAAATTGGGTTATTTGGTTTTTAAAGTAGCTTCTACTCAAAAACTGTTAATGCTACAAAAGTAAAAATTAGTATTTAGTTTCTATATATATATATATATATATATAAATATATATATATATATATATATATATATAAATATATATATATATATATATATATATATATATATATATATATATATATATATATATATATATATATATATATATATATATATATATATATATATATATATATATATATATATATATATATATATATATATATAAATATATATATATATATATATATATATATATATATATATATATATATATATATATATATTTATATATATATATATGTTTATATATATTTCTTCTATATATATTTGTATATATATGTTTATATATATATCTATATATATAAAAGAACATGTCCTGACTGACTGACTGACTGACTGACTGACTGACTGACAGACTGACTGACTGACTGACTGATAATCAACGCCGAGCTCAAACGCCTCATCCTAGGAACGTGAAATTTGGAACTTATATTACTTTTATAGCGTAAACATTCGCTAAGAAAGGATTTTTGAAAATTTTGCTCCTGAGGGGAAAAAACTGGAAAACAAACTTTTTTCTAAAACAATGTATATCTCGAAAACCAAAAATGAAGAAATTTTGAAATTTGGTATATAGATTCTTTTTGAAAAATAAAAAGATACGTGTTTCACCATTTTTTGAAAATTCGGTTTCCCGGACCTCAAATGTGGGTTGGAAAATTGGGTTATTTGGTTTTTAAAGTAGCTTCTACTCAAAAACTGTTGATGCTACAGGAGTAAAAATTAGTATTTAGTTTCTACTCCAAAAATAATGAAATACGTGTTTTAGCATTTTTTGAAAATTTTGTTTTCAGGACTTCAAATGTGGGGTGGAAAATAGGGCTAATTGTCTTTTATAGTAACTGCTACTCAAAAACAGTAAATACCACAGATGTAAAAATTATTATTTAGTTTTTTTTCTAAAAATAAAGATATACGTGTTTCACCATTTTTTACAAATTTGGTTTCCCGGACCTCAAATATGGGTTGGAAAATTGGGTTATTTGGTTTTTAAAGTAGCTTCTACTCAAAAACTGTTAATGCTACAAAAGTAAAAATTAGTATTTAGTTTCTACTTTAAAAATAATGATATACGGGTTTCACAATTTTTTGAAAATTTGGTTTCCAGGACTTCAAATGTGGGGTGGAAAATAGGGTTATTTGGTTTTTAAAGTAACTGCTACTCAACAACTGTAATTGCCACAGATGTAAAAATTAATACTTAGTATCTACTCAAAAAAAAAGATATATGTGTTTCATCATTTTTTGGGTTATTTGGTTTTTAAAGTAGCTGCTACTCAAAAACTGTTAATGCTACAGAAGTAAAAATTAGTATTTAGTTTCTACTCCAAAAATAATAAAATACATGTTTTAGCATCTGTAAGTGGTAATATATATATATATATATATATATATTATATATTATATATATATATATATATATATATATATATATATATATATATATATATATATATATATATATATATATATATATATATATATATATATATATATATATATATATATATATATATATATATATATATATATATATATATATATATATTAGTATTTAGTTTCTACTCCAAAGATAATGAAATACGTGTTTTAGCATTTTTTGAAAATTTGGTTTCCAGTACTTCAAATGTGGGGTGGAAAATAGGGTTATTTGTTTTTTAAAGTAACTGCTACTCAAAAACTGTAAATACCACAGATGTAAAAATTAGTATTTAGTTTCTATTCTAAAAATAAAGATATACGTGTTTCACCATTTTTTACAAATTTGGTTTCCAGGACTTTAAATGTGGGGTGGAAATAGGATTACTTGGTTTTTAAAGTAACTGCTAATCAAAAACAGTGAATGCTACCGATGTAAAAATTAGTATTTAGTATTTTTTTATTGAGATTTAGCATATGCTAAAGACGAGACAAGTCTTGCTCAAGGCGAGAGAGGGAGGGTACTTGCAAAGGCAGCCATTTATAGGCGCCTACCCCTTTAGCAAATGCGAGTGAACTCCTTGCTTATAGGAGTTACGCTGGAACGCCGGCGAGGTTTGAACTGCCGACCTAACGATCGACAGGCGAACGTTCTACCGCTCTTCCACCAGCGCCTCAAAAAATAACGATATAAGTGTTCACCATTTTTTAAAACTTTGGTTTCTATGACTTCAAATGTGGGGTCAAAATAATGGTTATTTGATTTTTAAAATAACTGCTACTCAACAACTGCAAGCATTACAGATGTAAAACGTAGTATTTTGAGGTTTTGTGCCGGTTAAAAGTAGCTGAGTCCAGTTTATCACCGGTCGGGCCAAGCCGTTATTTTAGGGTCTTCTTACGGGCCAGGCTAAACCTTAAATCAAGGTGGTACGAGCCGAGGTTTTTCACTAAGCATATAGACATTTTAGTGATTTTAGGGTCTTCAGACGGGCCGGGCCAAACCTGAAGTCAAGGTGGGACGGGCCGAAGTTTTTCATCAAGTATATAAAACTTCTAGGCCTGTAAAAACGGGCCGGGCTCAAATTAGACGGGCCATTCCGGGCCAGGAAATTTGGTTTTGAAACGGGCTCGGCCAAGTTGTCGACGGGCCGAGCCGACACCTATGGATGCACGGTTCAAATTCTCTAATTTTATGCGAGCGAAGCCGCTACGGGCACTGCTAGTATATATATATATATGTTTATATATATTTCTTCTATATATATTTGTATATACCATCTGCGCCACTTCCACCGCCAAAAAACAGTGGTTGTTAAGCTCTTTTGTTGGGGTATGTTGAACACAAAACTTACATTCCGTCATTAGCTAATTTATGATATATAAGGAAACAGCGTTGACATGTTTTTACGAGCCACATATATCAGAAACTTGGATGGCTTACAATCCACCACGAAATAACGCAAATATAAATGTCTCAACTTCAGACATAAAACATATATCTTCGATAGCTATTAAATTAGCTAGTGACGGAATGTAAT
The DNA here is from genome assembly GCA_963978895.1 of Erpobdella octoculata. NCBI lineage: Eukaryota > Metazoa > Annelida > Clitellata > Hirudinida > Erpobdellidae > Erpobdella > Erpobdella octoculata. The sequence goes on from OZ022239.1 coordinate 24,782,357, forward strand.
ATATTATACTATCGAGCATTGATGAGCTCCGCGGGCCGGATCAAAGACCTTATCGGACCTGATTCTGTAATTTGGAGACAATTCAATTAGATCAAACATAATCTCCTATGCATGCGTGTATGTATCCATGTTCCACAAGAACACCCCCAATTCTTCATTTTAATAGATCAGTTACAAACTAGAAAACCACATGGTTATTTTACATTTTATTCATTGTTGCACTGTTTTGTTCTTCTAATCAAATAGACCAAAACCCATGTCACCATCCTCATCTTCTTCTTCCTCTTTAGGTGCTTCTTTTGTTTCTTTAACTGCTTCAACTTTTGGTGCTTCGCTGACATTAGCTGGTACAGCAACAGCTCCACCGGTAGGCACGGAAGCCAACTTCTTACGACCTAAAAATCAAAGAATGAAATTGAATCACTGAATGATACCAGATGATAATGACTTAACTGATCTTAGTGTTGTTCATTGTATGATACCAGATAATCATATAGAATAACTGGTTGACGTTTTGAACAATTTCTCTGTGTTACTTTGAAGAACATCTCCGAAGAGATGTTAATACAATTCAAAGCAACAATCATCTTCAAAAAAGATGTTAATACAATTCAAAGCAACAACAATTTGACTCTTTTAGATGTTCTTCTTAATCTTTCACCAACTTTCACATGGAAAGTTAAGAAATGGGTTCGGATTGTTTAGTATTGCACATGCTACCAAGTAAAAGCTTCATTTATTAGAAACTGTTCCTGAATTTATGTGCTTTCATTTAATTATTATTATTTGCTCTATACTTTCTTTCATTTTATTATAAAATGAAGAAATGGGTTGAGCATTTCACTCTTGCACAAGCTACCAAGAAAATGTTCTATTAAAAAAAACTTTTCCTGAATTAAGTGCTAAACCAACAGTAGCGAAATAATATTATCTGCTCTACAATTTCTTGTGTTTTATATTAAAACACAAGAAATCAGTAAAGCATTTCAATTTTGCACAAGCTACCAAGAAATAGTTTTATTTAGGAAAACTTTTCCTGAATTTAGTGCTAATTAACCAAAATAATAATACACATTTTGCGGTTGTGGGTAAAAGGCGATCCGCGAACCGATATTTAGCGAACCCTTTGCTAACTCGGTCGGTGATTGGTTAGGGCAAAAATCAAAATCAGTATAAAATGCTGCTATAGAATTACCCATGCATTGCATTCTGAGTTCATAAATTTGTCAGCAGTGATTAATTCGTTTCAGAAATAAATTTAGTTTCAGTTTAGTTTTGGCATCATGAATTATTATTACAGTTTCGTTTTAGTTTTGAATTTTTCAATAATTTTAATTTCAGTTTAGTTTTGAATCAATAATTATCAGTAATTATTATTACCGTTTCGTTTTCGTTTTGAATTTTTCAATAATTTTAATTTCAGTTTAGTTTTGCATCAGTAATTATTATTACCGTTTCGTTATAGTTTTGAATTTTTCAATAATTTTAATTTCAGTTTAGTTTTGCATCAGTAATTATTATGACCGTTTCGTTTTGAATTTATAATAGTTTTAGTTTTAATTTCAGTTTCGTTTGTAACCTCTCTATTTTGCAGTTGTAACTAAAAACAAGTCAATTGAGAAACTGATTATTCAATTTAAAAAAAACTCTCATTTCTAAGTTTTTTTCGGTCTATGTCTCTTCCCTCCGCTCAAAAGGCCACATAATGAAAAAATCCTCTTCACATATGCCTGAGAAGCAGGTGCTGCCAGTATGTCCAAAGCCAAGAGGGAAAGTTGCGGATATATAGACTGTCGAGCAATCCTAAACTGTATCGCATCTTCTGCCAAGTCTTCCATATCCTAACTAACCTTTAGGTTCGTTGGATTTTTACCCGCCAGTTGAAAACCGCACTGGTTTATAGCACCATCGACGTTACTATCTTTTTTTGCTAGACAAACACTTTTATTCGTAGTGACATCATATTTAAAATAATTCCAAACTAAACTTTCACGATTACGACCAGCAAACATTTTCGACAAACCAACGCCAGCTTTCGACATTTCTGACTCAATAAATAACGACAAGCCAAAACACGAATACAATAGAAAAGGAATAAACAATCTCGTAGCGACAAAGGCATGTTAAAAGGAAGTACCATAGAAGCGAAATTAATTTTTATTTTGTTTTTAATATTTTTTGTTTTTATTTCGTTTTAACAAATTATTTTTTATTTCTATTTTGTTTCTAAAAAAAAATAATTTTTATTTCTATTTTTATTTCGTTTCAAAAAAAAAATAATTTTTATTTCTATTTCTATTTCGTTTCGAAAAAAAAATAATTTTTATTTCTATTTCGTTCTAACTAACTAATTTTTATTTTTATTTCAGTTTCGTTTTGACTTTCTATTCTAGTTTTCGTTTCAGTTTTCGTTAACAAATATTAATAATTATCGTTTTAATTTCTATTACCGTTAACGAAATAATCACTGTTTGTCAGCAACGTGCAACTCTTATCTCATAATGTTATTCCTAAGGGGCATATGCTTGTCCTGTCAACAAGCAGCTTATAAATCTGTTAGCCAAACAAAACTATTAACCATTTCAGACCATAGAATGGATTCGTTAATTAACTTTTAGCTAGCATCATATCGGACTAACTTAATACTCATTCCATAGAGCGAGGTTTTCAAATAACATAAATAATATAGTAGTTTTTTGTGTATAACTTGTTACCACACACTTTGTTGTTATTGTTAATAAATGTAATTATGTTTTTTTTAATTTGGTTCTTAGACATTTTTTGCCTACAAACTATTATTATATTGTATTCCAGCATGATAATACATGATGCAATTCGAAGTAAAATAAAAATTTTATATACATGCTTGCGTTCTATTCTTGACTTTGCATTTACACAATGGGTCACAAATAAAGTTCACTTTTACGTTTTGGATCGCAATAAGGTTCTCTTTTTAGATGGCGTTTTACCGGTTTGCCAATCGCAGGATCGCACTTTACCAATACCCACATTTTGCTTTATAAATTGATTGCATACCTTCAGCAAAGAGTTCATCCAAATTTTTTCCACTCAGAAGTGACACTACCTTTTCCATCAATTCTGGGTCGGTTTCAATTCCAACACTTGAGAGGATTTTGTTCAATTCAGCTTGGGATGGTGAGCTATTTCCCCCCATAACTGCTAAGATGTAGGCTGCCAGGTGACGCATTCTGTTTGAACTGAAAAAAATTAACCTATATATTACAGGCCTTTCTAAAAAATTCACATAAATTAATGCGAAAGATGGTGATTAATGTTCCAATCCTTAAAAGAAACCAAAAATATAGAAAATTTTTAAAGCCATTCTCATAACATTTATTTAAAATCACGTGTATTCATTCGAAAGATGGTGATAAATTACTTTAATCATTGAATGGCTATGCACTTATTTTACATATAAAATGTCAATATACAATATCAAACTAAGCGAATCATTATGACATGACCAGTCTCATAGTTAAGATTCAAATCATTATACTTCATTCGAAAGATGGTGATTAAGTCAATTTAATCATTGACTGGCAAGAAAATTGTATTAAAAACAGAAACACATAAAAATGACTTACTTTTAAGTCGTGGAGACACGAAACACTAGCGACCTAACCACGCTCGACAAGAACGATGAAAGGAAATAAAGGAAGCGTGAGTTTAGCTCTAGGTAAGGCAAAGAAATACTCATTCTAGATATTAAATGTTATCTATTAGTTAAAAATCAATTAAAATCATAATCATTTTTTTTAAATGTTTAAAATTATAAAAAAAAATTATCTTTAATTATTTTAATTTGTGATTGTTTTTTACACATCAGAGACCGTTCTCAATAAGTCGTGTAAAACTTGTAATTTATAGCCTATTTATTTCATATCCAAATCCCATCTCGCCCCTCAATTGTGCCATTATAAAATATTTCAAAGAACAATAAAACAGAACATGAGCATCGTTTCAGCAATTACCTTGGGGGAGGGCTTAACTTTTTTTTAATTAGCTCATAAGCAGCTATCCTGAATTAGACGTCAATACCACTTTATCTATGAAGCTAGCAATGTTTCACAGTAAGTGGATGTATACAAACTTGCCCAATGCAGTCGATGTGATTTGGACTGTCTGAAGACGTGCGTTGACTGTTTCCACAAGTTGAGCAGCTTGCTAGGTTGATGCTCATCATGGGGGATAAACGGGGAACCCATCTCTAACAGCCCCGCAACTACGGGGGGCGAGGGGGAGAAAAGCCCCCCCTATAAGATATTTCGCCCCCCCCTGGAAAATTTTAAGATATGTAATTTTTTGAAATTTATAAACCTGTTAACCATTACACAAGTAAATAGCTGGATAAAACAGCGAATTTCACCCCCCCCCCAATTCTAAGATATGTACTTACTTTTTCGAACTTTATAAACCTGTTAACGTTATATAAGCTCATAACTGGATAAGGCAACGGATTTCGCCCCCTCCTGAAAAATTCTAAGACATGTAATGTTTTGAACTTTATAAGCCTGTAAACCGTTATAAAAGTTCATAACTGGATAAGGCAGCGGATTTCGCCCCCCCCCCCCAAATTCAAGATATGTACCTATTTTTTCGAACCCGTATACAAGTTCATAGCTCGATAATAAGTCAGCGGATTTCGCCCCCCCCAAATTCTATGATATGTACCAACTTTTTTAAACATGTTAACCATTATACAAGTTCATAACTGGATAAGGCAGCAGATTTCGCCCCCCCCCAAATTCTAAGATACGTACCTATTTTTTCGAACCTGTATACAAGTTCATAGCTCGATAAGGCAGCGAATTTCGCCCCCCCTGAAAAATTCTAAGACATGTACTTTTTTGAACTTTATAAACCTGTTATGTAGTGTTTAGCTAGATAAGGCAGCGTATTTCGCCCTCCCCTTTACTGAAAAATTCTAAGTTATGTACCTTTTTGAACTTTATAAGCCTGTAAACCGTTATTCTGGTACATAGCTGGCTAAAACAGCGTATTCAGGAATAGTCACAAAATTGGGAATGTTGGGTATCTATCAACACACCTGCAATATAGTGTATTAGTATTTTGTATCAAATGCGGTTAACTTATTAACGCATCACTGCAAACATCTCAGCAAAACCTTGGGATGCAACTTTTTCTCACGGCCCACTTGAATTTGAAAAAAAATCTAAAACTTTTTAAAGCTTTTCTTTAATTTTTCCTCCAAAAAACTGATGACCGGGGGGTTAGTCGGAGCCGCTTTTTCAAAATATTTTCAAAGCCACTTTTTTATTTTTTCTGTATAAAAACTGATAACTGATGACCGGGGGAGGGGGCTATCCGGAAGTAGTTTATCCATACATGTTAAACCACTTCAGGGGCCCACTAGTTGGCCTATCCAACCTCAAAAACCTAAAATATCAGAATAGAAGCTTGAAGTGTACCTATATAAAATTACAGATTATTTTTAAATTAAAAAACAAAACAGAAAATTAATTCTGTAATGCAAAGATTTACGATAAATATTGATTATTTTTATTTATTGCACTTTTTGTCATTTTATTTTTATAAACTATTCCAGCAAATCCAAAATGAAGTCATAAAAATAAAAATAATAAACAATATGGGTGTTGCTGATGCACTTTGGTTTTACATATAATATTTACATTGTCTTTTCAGCTCCCGATATAATTTTAGTGGTTTTTTGGCCATTTTCATTTCGCCCCCCTTTAGAGATAGCTAGCCCCCCCAGAGCATGACGTCTAGTTGCGGGGCTGCTCTCTAACCCGCACGGTTCCCGTGCGGGTGTGTTTGCTGGGATATGTCCAGTATCATCATGCGAGGCAGAACGTTTTCAGTAGGTTGAAAACGTGGTTACGCAATAGCATGACTCAGTCAAGACTGAACGCAACTTGTCATGTCCATTATAGAGAGCTGCACGGTAATGGGGATTGTGGGGATACCCCGGTAACCGCGGGGAATCCACGGTAATGCGGACGATCGTAGCGGTTATACCGTGGGGGTGGTGTTAGATACTGCGGTAATCCCGCGGGGATGGTGTTTCATATTACGGTAATCCCGCGGTGTTAACTGTCTACTATTATATTTTTGTCAAGCACGCTGTATAATGCATAGATATATCTATGGTATAATATCTCGAGCCAGCCAGACTGGACTACGGGCGTGCCTGCTGCCAGCACATCATCTGAACGGGTGGTGACAGTGTTGATAGACTTTTATTTATTCACGGACTCTTTTGAAATCGGTTTAGTTTTGATTACTTTTTATTATGACTGGTGTAAATACTGTTTAATTCTGTTTTGAGGCTGTTTAATAAAATGACAAGTGCATTCAAAATTGATTAGTTTGTGCCATAGTTGTAATACACTTAATAAACCGGATAAACTAAATAATAATAATAATTTTTGGTGCGGGGATAAGGACCATTAGCAACGGGGATGGTTGGGGATAGGGATGAAGTGTTTCGGGACGGTTGGGGATGGGAATGAAGTGTTCCGAGGATGGCTGGAGATGGAGTTGTAACTTGCAGGTATGGTTGGGGATGAGGATAATAGTTCGTCCCCGCGCAGACCTCTAGTCCATAGGAACATCTTATTGGATCTTATATGGACCGATTGGCGGCAGAATTCGTCAGTCGGTCAAATAATAGGAAGGCGATGTTTTGACACGGTGATTTTCAATGAACGTCAAGTTTTTTTGGTTTTTCCTGTTTTTATTTTCTCTTCCTTTCTCTTTTCTCACTTTCTCTTTATCTCTCGCATTAAAAAAAATAGCATAAAACGTCTTGGTTTTAAATTGTCTATCACTCACTGGAAGGAAATAAAAATAAATAAATAAACTTTTTAAAAACTAGTCTTATTATGCACTAAAAAGTAGAAAATAAAATCATCTTTATCATCTTGTTGTTCGCCATGATAAGACTAGGGTGCTCAGTTTGAATTTAGTGAACACCCTGTGAACATTCTATATGGGTCCTATATGGGGTTCATGGGTTGTATATGCAGGGGCGGCGCCAGGAATTTTGTTCTGGGGGGGTCCAAAATGTCCAAGAACAAGTTGAAGTATATATATATATATATATATATATATATATATATATATATATATATATATATATATATATATATATATATATATATATATATATGGTTCATAGTCCTTTACAACTGAAATAGAACTATGTAAGAAATAAATACTGAAGTATTTACACTAGCAGATCACAATTTAGTCATGTTTTTTCTAGTTTATCTAGGTTTGTTACTGGCAAAGCAAAGTTCAAATATAAATGAAAAATGTAAGTTGTTGTTATTACTATTTTTTTTTTCAAAAATTAAAATTTTTTCAACTAACACGAGAAAAGAGTTCAAAAAACAAACGAAGCTAATAAAATTACTATTCAATAATACCATAAAATACTTAACATTGAACTATCATCAATAAACATTGAATAATCATAAAACTATACAGAATGTTTAAGAAAAACTACTATAATATAGTTAAACTCCATGCAGCAAAAACATAGTTTGAAAAAAGGAAGAAAGCCCGCCGCAGGCGAAAAAATTTTTCGACTATTTTTAGTCTGCAGTCTGATTAACCCAATGAGGTTCACATACCCCCCCCCTAGTAAAAAAAAGTCTTTGGATTTGCAAAAATCTCATGGGTGGCACCTGTCGGAGCTGGGGGGGTCCGGACCCCTGGACCCCCCCGCCCAGCGCCGCGCCTGTGTATATGGGTCCTATGTGGGGTTCCTGGGCTATGGATAGCCTATATAGGTTGTATATGGGTCCTATATAAGCTAGCGTCTTAAAACACATGGTGTAAAGGACTATAAACTATAATAAAAAATATAAAAAAAACTATATAAGCTAAATGGGCTTTTGCAAAAGTAAAACGTCTATATGAGAGGTATATGGGTCCCACACGGAGTTCATGCATGGCAGTGTTGTTTCAGTTAAGCGTAACTTTAACTGAATTTGGTCTAATAACTGAATAAGTGGATTAGGACTGTTCCTCGATTCGAAACTAATTATAATCCGACAAAAGCTTATTTGTGCTTTCTGCATTTTACAGAGCAAGATTTTGTTTCAGAGAAACTGGACACTAATTTATCACGGGCAAAAAGAACTGGGACCAGTGGCATAGCTAGGGTCTTCTGCGCCCGGGGACAAAACACAAAATCTGCGCCCCCTACATAAAATCTGTCGAACCACATAAAATATAATAACTGTCGTACTCAGTATTTGCATGTAGGCTACAGTCTCTGGCACCTATATACATGAATTTCAGTGTATTTAAATTTCTATATGCATATTGCACCTTACATCATAATTGTATTATTCTTTCTTAGTTTTTACTATTATACTGTTTTTTTTACAATAACAAAATATTAATGAATATGGATTACGTATATAATTAGATTCTTTCAATTTATTTTTCCAGTAGTTTTTATAATTCTGTATTTTCTTGTCCGCTGAGTCAGAAGTGCGAAAGAAAAATTATAAAATTTAAAAGCAAAACAACAGATAGGTATTGTCTAAAATTGTGGTTAAAAATGAGCTGAGTTTTAAACAAAATTTATTTTTCTTGCTTTTACTGCAGTAACTGCAGCAAACTGGTTAATTATATCATCAAAATCAATCTGTTCAAGAACTTCCCTCTCCACACTCATTAGGGCCAGATCGCTAAGTCTATCTTGTCCCATGGATGCTCGAAGGTAGGAAAGAATTATTTTTAATTTACTGCTTCATTCAATGGTGAATAAACTAGCCAGACCCGATTCACCTCATCACCCTTTCCATTGGCAAGTCTCCGCTTGAACCATGGCTTTGTCATAGAACGGCCGTCTTTCTTAGCAAATGGACCATTATTAATTTGAAATACATTAGAGCCTCGAGATACCATTTCTGTGCAGAGCTGTTGAGAAATTATAGGCAGTCGTGATGTTTGGTCGAAATCCAAATAGCCAACGTCGCCGAGCATAAGCCTATGAGAAATGATATCAATTTCTACTTCAGAGTCAGATGAAGTTGATAATCTACTACTGTTCTCTATGTTTTGCTGATTCTGCTGTACACTTGGTTGATCATTGAATTCATCAACATCAGTATCCTGAAGCTGTTGGCTTTCTTCTGGTGTTGACTTTGCCTTCTTCAAAAAACATTCCAGTAGTTTGCTGGACTTACTAGCTTCTCTTGTTTCATCTGCCTTTCTTTTTCTTCGCTGAGCTCCACTAGGCCTTTTTTCCAAACATATCTGGAATTAAGAAAACTTTTTATATAGGATACAATATTAATAAATAGTTATTTATATAATTAACAATAATTAAATTTTCTAATAAATTTTAATATAAGTTTTTTAATTTTATTTGACAAACTGAAAAGTATTATTTTCAAATTGCTTTAACCATATAACCAAGTTCAATTTTATATAAATGAACCATTCCAGTGAAGAAAAAATTCAAGAAAATAATAATCATTGTTACTCACTTTGTTTATTTGTTTTCCTTCAAAAAAGAAATGCAAAATCCAAACAACTTTTCTTTTTGATGATTGATTATTAGTTCATTAACATAGTTGGTATGGTATATAATAACTAATAACAAAGAATAGTCAAAATTAACGTCTTGTTCAAAAAGTTTATGAACTTTTGAAAAGATCCTCAACAAATTTAAATTGTTTTTTTAATTATTTTGATCTTTTAATTTATCATTTACAGTTTACTAATATAATATAACAATCACTCTTATAATTCAATCTGATTTGAATAGATCAAGATTCGAGCTGACTAAAGTCTATAATAATATGATCTGTACATAATTAACATATTTAGAAGGAGGCTGGATGCATACCGATGCTGTCGCATCCTCCCAGCCTGTTCAATGTGTATTGTGTAAATTTGTTTGTATCAGTAAAATTACTAAAATTTCATTCCACTGCTGCAGGCACATAACAAAGTTATTACTGTGCACTCAATGCTACATATTTTTTCGAACCTGTATACAAGTTCATAGCTCGAAAATAAGGCAGTGGATTTCGCCCCCCTGAAAAATTCTAACACATGTACTTTTTTGAACTTTATAAACCTGTTATGTAGCTGGATAAAACAGCGTATTTTGCCCTCCCCCATTCTAAGATATGTACCTAGTACCTACTTTTTCGAACTTTATAAACCTGTAAACTGTTATAAAAGTTCATAACTGGATATGGCAGCGGATTTTGCTCCCCCCAAATTCTATGATATGTACTTACTTTTTGAAACCTGTTAACCATTATACAAGTTCATAACTGGATAAGGTAGCTGATTTCGCCCCCCCCCAAATTCTAAGATACGTACCTATTTTTTCGAACCTGTATACAAGTTCATAGCTCGATAAGGCAGCGAATTTCGCCCCCCCTGAAAAATTTTAAGACATGTACTTTTTTGAACTTTATAAACCTGTTATGTAGTGTTTAGCTAGATAAGGCAGCGTATTTTGCCGTCCCCCCTTACTGAAAAATTCTAAGTTATGTATCTTTTTGAACTTTATAAGCCTGTAAACCGTTATTCTGGTACATAGCTGACTAAAGCAGCGTATTAAGGAATAGTCACAAAATTGGGAATGCTGGGTATCTATCAACACACCTGCAATATAGTGTATTTTGTATCCAATACGGTTAACTTATTAATGCATCACTGCAAACATCTCAGCAAAACGTTGGGATGCAACTTTTTCTCACGGCCCACTTATATTTGAAAAAAATCTAAAACGTTTTAAAGCCTTTCTTTAATTTTTTCTCCAAAAAACAGTCGGAGCTGCTTTTTCAAAATATTTTCAAAGCCACTTTTTTATTTTTTCTGTATAAAAACTGATAGCTGATGACCGGGAGAGAGGGCTATCCGGAAGTAGTTTATCCGTACATGTTAAACCACTTCAGGGGGCCCACTAGTTGGCCTATCCAACCTCAAAAACCTAAAATATCAAAATAGAAGCTTGAAGTGTACCTATATAAAATTACAGATTGTGTTTAAATTAGAAAACAAAACAGAAAATTAATTCTGTAATGCAAAGATTTACGATAAATATTGATTATTTGTATTTATTGCACTTTTTGTCATTTTATTTTTATAAACTATTCCAGCAAATCCAAAATGAAGTCATAAAAATAATAAACAATATGGGTGTTGCTGATGCACCTTGGTTTTACATATAATATTTACATTGTCTTTTCAACTCCCGATATAATTTTAGTGGTTTTTTGGCCATTTTCATTTCGCCCCCCTTTAGAGTTTAGAGATAGCTCGCCCCCCCCAGAGCGTGACGTCTAGTTGCGGGGTTGATTAGATGATAAGTATGCTCTCTTAGATGGTTAAAAAAAATACATTTGACTTCTTTTTGTGACTGACTACAACTTATCTCATATTATTAAACAGTTGATAACTCAACATATGTCAATCAAATTAGTACATTAAGTAATAATGACGAGATCGCAGTTGTGGATTTTAGGGTTTGTCTCAAAATAAAAGGCTCAGTAGTAGATTAGAAGACTGTGCAAAGCTGTTGTTACACTTTAATGATTGAAATTAAAAAATATACAATCACTTAATTTATTTTTGTATCAACCATCACCATAAATTCATCTTAGCCAATCACATTACCGGCTTTAGTTGCCGGTCAGCTAATTTTCAGTCATTTATAGATGCTTTCTTTTCCAAGTGGCAATTTGTTCTAATCAACTTAATGGCCTGGTAACAGACTAGCGAATACGCTTTGCATCTCGCATCAGAGCAGAACCCAATCAATTATCAACTGCTAATTTTCCGTCATTTATAGATTCTTCCTTTGTCTTGTGAACATGAAGAATTTGCTAAAACAAGTCGCAATTGTTCTTATCAATGGTCATGATAAAGACCAGATAATGCGCTTCGCATCTCGCATAACAACAATTTACTACATTACTTTCAATTTTAATATTTATATTTCCATATTATTTGTTAAATAAAGTTATGGGTTATTTTGTCTGTTCTAAACATTAACACACTGGCTTTCCATTAAATCATATAAAAAGCCGCAACACTAGCTGTCAATCATTCTATTTAGACCTGTCAATCAAAATAGCGGCCATACTTGTTTTTGTTTGTACCCCGGATTCTACGGTTTTACCCTATACTTAGTGTTAATTGAGGTCGTTGCTATTGCTCCGGCGGTTTGCCGAGGAAATAATCGATAAAATTGCTACTGAGCCGGCGGCAGTACCACGCCGGTTTTTTTATAATTATTTTCTAATAAATATTTTTTAGGACAACCAAAATCAGCGACAAGGACTAGAATAACTTATGAGAACAGGCTTCTCAAATAGAGAAGAAATAGAGAGATGTTAAGAAGTTAGAGATAGAGTGGTATGCAAAAAAATAAAGGTGAACCAACTACGCCACTTGCTAGGAAAATAAAAGCTTTAGTGAGCTTGCCAGGCCCGCAACTACGGGGGGCGAGGGGGGGCAAAGCCCCCCCTATAAGATATTTCGCCCCCCCTAGAAAATTTTAAGATATGTACTTTTTTGAAATTTATAAACCTGTTAACCGTTACACAAGTAAATAGCTGGATAAAACAGCGTATTTCGCCCCCCAATTCTAAGATATGTACTTACTTTTTCGAACTTTATAAACCTTTCAACCGTTATACAAGCTCATAACTGGATAAGGCAGCGGATTTCGCCCCCCTCCTGAAAAATTCTAAGGCATGTAATGTTTTGAACTTTATAAGCCTGTAAACCGTTATAAAAGTTCATAACTGGATAAGGCAGCGGATTTCGCCCCCCCAAATTCAAGATATGTACCTATTTTTTCGAACCTGTATACATGTTCATAGCTCGATAATAAGGGAGCGGATTTCGCCCCTGTTATATATATATATATATATATATATATATATATGTATGTATGTATGTGTTTGTATGTATATATATATATGTATGTATGTATGTGTTTGTATGTATATATATATATATATGTATATATATATGTGATATATATATATATGTATATATATATATGTATGTGTATATAAATTAATATCAATAACCTATTTCCATGAAGGGAAGGTCCCGGGTACAAAGGATATAAATTAGTTAATGTTTTACTTGCTAGTGATAAGAATTCTAAATCCAGTTACATTCTGTAAATCAATACTTGATTTCTAAACAAATAAACATCACAACAATTGGCGACGAAGGATAGGAATAAAATCACGCAATGGCAGATATTCAAAAGATATTTGAACTTTTTCAGATGCAGATGGAAAAAAGCGAAGAGAGACACAGGATGCAGATGGAAAAGAGCGAAGAAAGATTTTTAAAGCTAATGAAAGAAAATTCAGAAAAAGAAAAGAAACTGTTAGAATTTATAGAGTCCCAAAAAGAAAAAAAGACAGAGTCAAAAGAAACACTTTTTGATCGACTACGTCAGAGAGTGGAAAAGTTTTCCTACGAACCAGAGGAAGGACGATTTTTCAGTCTGTGGCTCAGACGTTTTGAAGACACTGTCAAAGGTCACGAAAGACATCTTCCAGAAGAGTCAAAGACTGAACTTCTTCGAACTCTATTGGACAACCACACTTATGCAGTTTTTTCTACCAGAATTTCTCCACGGCTTCCCAGCGACATTGGTTGGGAAGAAACCATCACAACCCTTGAACAACTATTTGGCCCTAAGAAAAGTCTCTTTCGACGAAGGTTTGACTTTAGTCGAATAATTTGTACATCAGGGAGTGATTTTAACACTTATGGAAATAAGATCATTGCTGCTGCGGAGGCAGCAGAGCTTCGAGGAATGTCAGACGAGACACATAAGTGTGTCCAATATGTAGCAGGACTTCAGGCACAAGAACATGTCGAGATACGTTCCAGGCTGTTACGCATGTTGGATAGCGAAAATAGCAAAAAACCTATTACAGTCATTGAATTAATAGCAGAGTCTGAACGACTTAAGACTACACTGGATGATACTAAAACAATCGAAAGACCGGATGTAGAAATTCAGGCCATTAACAGATACAGCTCACCTCACCGAAAGCCATTGTCACCACGACATCAAGCAGAGCCAAAAACACCATGTCCCATTTGTGGCGGACCACATTGGAAACGAGAGTGTCCTAACGTTAGACCGACGAGTTCTCCAGATTTTCGCAAATCACGAAAATTTGTATCACGGGATCATCCAAACTGGAGACAAAATTCTTTTACACACAGAGAAAAGAGTGCTTCAAGACAAGACCGATTTATTAACCGAGTAGACAACGGAAATGAAATCAAACAGTACATTGAAGTCATCATCAACGATAGACCGATTCAACTTCGGTTAGATACAGGAGCCGAAGTGACTCTCATCTCTCGTCCAACATGGATAGCCATCGGTCGCCCCAATCTTACCACAGCGACGGCAAATTTAAGCGCAGCAAATGGTCAACCCGTGAAGACCGAAGGAATGTTTGAGACAAAATTTACCGTTGCAAATAAATCAGGTCAAAAGTACCATGGTCGGGGTACTGTTTACGTCACAGATTCAAACGACCTCATGGGAATGCCATGGATAAAACAACTTCCTGACTTTAAAGAACTGTTAGAAAACTATTCTGTCATGGAAATACGGAGCTTCAACACAGACGCGGAACGCACAGCCATTACAAACAAATTAAAACACAAATACGCTGATGTGTTCCGACAGGAACTAGGACTGTGCACAAAAGTTTCAGCTTCCTTACAGCTTAAACCCGGCGCACAACCCATATTTAGAAAGAAACGCCCTGTTCCTCATGCCGCTTTAGAACAATTGGATAGCGAAATTAACCGGTTACTAAAAGAAGGAATAATCTCTCCCGTGGATCACTCTCAGTGGGCAGCACCCATAGTTGCTGTCCGTAAAGCAAACGGCTCCATCCGACTTTGTGCAGATTTTTCAACGGGCTTAAATGACTCACTGATGCTCCATAGACACCCATTACCTACCATGGATGACGTTTTCACAAAATTAAATGGAGGGACAGTTTTCTCCCAAATAGATTTTGCAGAAGCATACCATCAAGTAGAAGTGACGGAAGAATGTAAAAAGCTCTTAACAATCAACACTCATAAAGGTTTGTTTCGTTATAACCGTCTACCATTTGGTGTGAAATCAGCACCAGGTATTTTTCAACAAATCATAGACACTATGATTACTGGTCTAGATGGCGTTGCCGCCTATTTAGATGATGTCATCGTCACGGGACGGACATTAGAAGAACACAACACGAACTTAGAGGCTCTATTTGACCGAATTTTAAATTATGGCTTCCGGATTAGAATTGAAAAATGCCACTTGTTAATGACGGAAATCACGTACTTGGGAAATGTAATATCAGCTGCAGGCCGTCGTCCCGACCCCAAAAAAATCGATGCAATAATTCATATGCCTCCACCCAAAGATGTTGGACAGGTCCGTACTTTTCTTGGGCTGATCAGCTATTACAGCTCATTTGTACCACGCATGAGAAATCTAAGAGCACCACTAGACGCCCTTTTAAAAAAAGACACTGTGTTCCAGTGGTCTGAAAGCTGTCAATGGGCATTTGACGAAACTAAAAAAATTTTATTATCCGACCTTCTGTTAACCCATTACAACCCCAACCAACCAATTGTAGTTGCAGCCGACGCATCAGAATACGGCATTGGAGCAGTGATATCACACAGATATAGTGATGGAACAGAAAAGGCAATTGCACACGCTAGTAGAGCTCTCACTCCAGCAGAAAAGAAATATGGGCAAATAGAAAAAGAAGGTCTAGCACTAGTTTTCGCGGTCAGAAAGTTTCACCGTTATATTTATGGACGCCACTTTACTCTATTAACAGACCATCAACCTCTGCTTGCTATTTTTGGCAATAAAAAAGGCATACCATCATATACAGCAAACAGACTCCAACGCTGGGCTCTAACACTGCTTGCTTATGATTTCAAAATTGAATACTGCAGAACCACGTCCTTTGGACAAGCTGACACACTTTCGCGCCTTATAGGTCCACATAAAACATCAGAAGAAGACACATTGATAGCAACTATCAATCAAGATATAAACTCCCTGTATATCAATGCCGTCAAACAACTTCCAGTCTCAAATAAAGAAATCTGTGACGCAACAAAAACAGACAATGAGTTAAATCCCCTTCTCCAATATGTCAAAACAGGAAAGTGGAACGAAAACAAAGCACTGAAAACCAGCAAACTCGAACTCTTAAAAAAAGAAATAACGATACATGAAGACTGTTTATTCTTTGGTTCTCGAATAATCCTCCCTCAGGTTTTGCAAAAACGAGTACTTCAAATGCTTCACAAAGGCCACCCGGGTATTACTCGAATGAAGATAATTGCTCGAGAACACGTTTATTGGAGCGGCATTGATAAAGACATAGAAAACTGGACACGCAGCTGTTCTTCATGCCAACAAGCAGCTAAATCACCCATAAAACACACTTTATGTTCATGGCCAAAAGAAACCAAACCCTGGAGTCGAATTCACATCGATTATGCTGGACCGCTCCATGGAAAAATGTATCTCGTAGTAGTAGATGCGTTCTCAAAATGGCCAGAAATAATAGAGATGGCAAACAGTACCACATCCAGCACGATAAATGCACTCCAGCGGATCTTTGCACAATTTGGATTGCCTGAAACAATTGTCAGTGACAACGGCACACAATTCACCTCAACTGTTTTTCAGGAATACTGTGAAGAAAACGCGATCAAACACGTGAGATCACCACCATTTCACCCACAATCCAATGGCCAGGCCGAACGATTTGTAGACACTTTCAAAAGAGCTTTGATTAAATTAAGAAATGACGGAACTTACAAAGAATCTCTTCAAACATTTTTATTCAGCTACAGAACCACTCCCTGCGCTTCATCGCCGAACGGTCTCTCTCCAGCGGAAAATTTCCTAGGCAGACAATTACGTTCGGTATTAAGCGAATTACATCCGAAAAACATCAAACATTCAACACCTCGATCAAATGACATGGAGAAACAGTTCAACCGCCATCATGGGGCGCGACCTCGACAGTTCCAAAACGGTGAATTAGTGTTCGTTCGCGATTATCGACCGGGACCTGTGACATGGATACCAGGACAGATTGTCCGTAGAAGGGGAAGAGTTCTGTACGATACTATCGTAAAAGGAATGGTCTGGAAGCGCCACATCAACCAGTTACGCCCACGTCAAGAATCGAAGTTTACAACAACACTACTCGAAACATTTGACTTACCTTATCAGAATACAAGACAAGGAGAAAATGCCACAACTGCCGAACCTGGTCAAACAATGGAAAAGAACATTAACACAAAGAGAGGCATTCTGAAAGGTCAGGATTCAGACCGTTTTAAAAAATCTGTTCGTTTTCAGCTAGGCACCGAACACCAGCCAGAACAGCCTACACAGGACTTTGCAGCAACGCCATTCCCTTCTACTGAAAACTCAGAATCAGTAATACCACGTTCACCGTCATCATTACAACTGAGGCGATCTGATAGACAACGACACGCTCCATCTCGACTTGTAATAAATCACCAAAGCAAGTCATACACCAGCGGTGTCTAGCTTAGGAGGGAGGTGTTATATATATATATATATATATATATATGTATGTATGTATGTGTTTGTATGTATATATATATATATATGTATATATATATGTGATATATATATATATGTATATATATATGTATGTGTATATAAATTAATATCAATAACCTATTTCCCTGAAGGGAAGGTCCCGGGTACAAAGGATATAAATTAGTTAATGTTTTACTTGCTAGTGATAAGAATTCTAAATCCAGTTACATTCTGTAAATCAATACTTGATTTCTAAACAAATAAACATCACAACAGCCCCCCTCCTGAAAAATTCTAAGACATGTACTTTTTTGAACTTTATAAACCTGTTATTAGCTGGATAAAACAGCGTATTTCTCCCCCCACCCCCAATTCTAAGATATGTACCTACTTTTTCAAACTTTATAAACTTGTAAAATGTTATAAAAGTTCATAACTGGATAAGGCAGCGGATTTTGCCCCCCCCCCAAATTCTATGATATGTACCTACTTTTTCAAACCTGTTAACCATTATACAAGTTCATAACTGGATAAGGCAGCAGATTTCGCCCCCCCCCAAATTCTAAGATACGTACCTATTTTTTCGAACCTGTATACAAGTTCATAGCTCGATAAGGCAGCGAATTTCGCCCCCCCCCCCCGAAAAATTCTAAGACATGTACTTTTTTTTAACTTTTTAAACCTGTTATATAGTGTTTAGCTAGATAAGGCAGTGTATTTCGCCCTCCCCCTTACTGAAAAATTCTAAGTTATGTACCTTTTTGAACTTTATAAGCCTGTAAACCGTTATTCTGGTACATAGCTGGCTAAAGCAGCGTATTCAGGAATAGTCACAAAATTGGGAATGTTGGGTATCTATCAACACACCTGCAATATAGTGTATTTTTTATCCAATGCGGTTAACTCATTAACGCATCACTGCAAACATCTCAGCAAAACCTTGGGATGCAACGTTTTCTCACGGCCCACTTATATTTGAAAAAAAATCTAAAACTTTTTAAAGCCTTTCTTTAATTTTTCCTCCAAAAAACTGATGACCGGGGGGTTAGTCGGAGCTGCTTTTTCAAAATATTTTCAAAGCCACTTTTTTATTTTTTCTGTATAAAAACTGATAGCTGATGACCGGGAGAGGGGGCTATCCGGAAGTAGTTTATCCATACATGTTAAACCACTTCAGGGGGCCCACTAGTTGGCCTATCCAACCTCAAAAACCTAAAATATCAGAATAGAAGCTTGAAGTGTACCTATATAAAATGAAAGATTGTGTTTAAATTACAAAACAAAACAGAAAAGTAATTTTGTAATGCAAAGATTTACGATAAATATTGATTATTTTTATTTATTGCACTTTTTGTCATTTTATTTTTATAAACTATTCCAGCAAATCCAAAATGAAGTCATAAAAATAATAAACAATATGGGTGTTGCTGACGCACCTTGGTTTTACATATAATATTTACATTGTCTTTTCAACTCCCGATATAATTTTAGTGGTTTTTTGGCCATTTTCATTTCGCACCCCTTTAGAGATAGCTCGCCCCCCCAGAGCATGACGTCTAGTTGCGGGGCTGGAGCTTGCGTCGACGCTTCTGGAATAGTATAAGTTTTTTGCGTCATTAACTAGCGCCTGCAAATATCTGTTTGCCTTCCCCGTTACACTTTCGGGCTTGAAAAAACGGCTTTGGTGATTTCTTTTTTTTTTTTTATAATAGTTTAGTTTATAGTCCTTTACACCAGGTGTTTTAAGACTGAAATGGCTGTATGTAGGAAGCACCTAAGTACTTCCTGTCGTGGATCATAATTTGTTCTTTTTAACTTTTCCCTCCTCCTTTCTCCAGGGTTGGGACTGTCTTGCAAATGCAAGGCGGAGTTGCTTTGGCGATTTCGTCGCTGTCATCGTGACGTAACTGTACATCGACCAGTCATTATGGTGTGCTCGTGCTACAGCAAATTTTTTTCATTATAGTGTAAATAAATATAACTTAATTTAACAAGAATAAAAAAATCACAACTAATTGCATGAGTACACTTTTCATTACTAGTCTGGCACAAAACCCGTTGATATGAAACGAGAAAACGAGTTTTTCAAAAGAAACTTTTATTTAAAGTAAACTTGATTTGCAAATCTAAAAGACAAACAGAAAAGTTTGTAACAACAATAATAATAATAATAAAACAAATCAAAACATTTTGTAACTGCCACGACAGTGGGTGCAAAAAAAAGCCCTGCTAGTTGGTGTTTTATTAATTTTCTGGCAAAAAAATGCACCCACTGCAGGCAGCAGTCACACATAATCATGTCCCCTATGTTTGCATCTCTTCGACACGTTCTACAGGTGTAGTTTGGATGCTCCTTCTTCGTTTTTACTGTAAAAATTAAATACATTAAAAATTAGTTTTCTGTTGTTTACTTGCAACACAATTTCAAAGTTATTTTAACTTACTCAATTCTAAAACTGTGGTCCACGCATCCACAGCAAACAGGCCTTCGAACAATGGAAGATGTTGAGACACTTCCGGCTCTGTTATGGCTGTGGAGACATCTATAAGCGGACTCACGCTTTCAACAAGGCATCCCTCCTTCACCACCCTTCCAGCCTCCTCTTCACCGAGAATCCACAAAAGAAACACTAATTAAGAAAAAAAAGTTAAAAACAAAAATGATTTCTTTACTCAAATTTTGAAACTTACGCTTTTTTTCATTCTTTTTCTAGCATAGCTGAAAATTTTCGTGGCAGCTTCTTATAATGGCCCAAGCGGCGGGTTTTTCTGGGCCTTCCGGGACCACGAGCAACTTTTGGAAGCTCGAGTCCTGACAATTCTATCGATGGCTGGTTCGGTTGCACAGTGTCAGCTTTGTCCAACCGCCGCCGCTTGTTTACTGGCTGATCCACTGCTCCAAAAGCAAAATTATTTTAATAGCTTATAACAAAAAGTTACCTCATAACATGTAATTTTTACCTAGGGTGACTTGAACATTTTCCTTCTGACAATCCTGGAGAACACGATCATCACTTGAGCACAATTGATCAGACATGTTATCCACTGCTCCAAAAGCGAAATTATTTTAATAGCTTATAACAAAAAGTTACCTTATAACATGTAATATTTACCTAGGTTGACTTGAAAATCTTTCTTTTGTTGGATACAATTTTGGAGAACACGAAATGTTGCCAGGTACTTCTCATACGTGGGCTTTCACAAATCCTGCATGGCGTTGGCCAGTGAACGAAACAAGAGGTGGGCCTCCGTAAACATCTCCTCCCGAGTCATTGTTTTTCGCCTTTCTGTAATATTTTCCATTGCAATTGGCGTCCAATTGTCGGGACAAGGTGGATTTTCTTCTTCTTCCTATTGAAAAAAACAATAATATTTTTAAGGGGCGCCAAAAAATTAAGCAGGCATTTTAAAAATTTGCGACCGGAAGCGGGAGAGCAATCAGGAACGAGAAAGCGACCGGAAGCGGGAAATCAATTTTTATGGGGCGCCAAAAAATTAAGCAGGCATTTTAAAAATTTGCAAGCAGGAACGAGAAAGTGACAGGAAGCGGGAAATCGACCAGGAAAGCAGGGGTGGACATGTGTCCCCGGGCGCTTTTTTTAATGGGCGCCAAAAAATTAAGGAGACATTTTAAAAATTTGCAATCGGGAAAGGGACCGGAAGAGCAAACAGGAACGAGAAAGCAACCGGAAGCGGGAAAGCGACCGGGGGCGGGAAATCGACCGGGAGCGGGAGAGCAAGCGAGGAGGGAAACGGGAGCGAGAAAAACGATAGGAAAACCTTTAAAACACCGGGTACCCCGCTAGTATAAAACTTAACTTAACGACACTTTCTTCAGCTGCAATCAGTGGCTTCTATCCCCCCCAAGTGGCCGGGCTCAATTCCCCCCTATGTAGCTAAGCTTCCCCCCCTCCTCCAGGTTGCGACCGCCATTATTTTTAGTATTTCACCTTTTATATATATATATATATATATATATATATATATATATATATATATATATATATACATATATATATATATAAGGTGAAATACATATAATTTGAGTTTTAACACACTTTTTTGTTCTTTCTATACACATTTTCCTCAACAATTCGTCTAATTTCGGTATAATACCCAAACACAGAAAAACAACACACGTTAATATTGACAAAATCATTTAAAACTATAAATCTAAATCTAAATTTATTTAATTAAAAGTTTCTTTAGCGGTTTTGATGTTGCAGCAAATCTATCAATGATTTTATCTACAGGAATGTTTTCCAAAATGTCTTTTTCTGAGGCAAGTATTAATAATGAAGAGAACCAATCATCCAACATTGAGGTCCTTAACAATTTTAATGGTTATATAAACGTCCGGGGAACGAACATTATCCGCCGGACGTTCCCCGTGTGAAAATTTGCAAAATATAATGAGAACTACTAGACTTAATTTTTAACTATTAACTATAATTATCAGTAAAAAATAGTTTTAATGGAATTTCCGAGATGGAAAGGAAAATGTCCTACAGTCAATACGGCTGTGTATGTATGCATGTATATATGTTTGTGTAAATGCTAAAACTTTTCGTAACTCTGTAAGTTGGCGCAGAAATCGCAAAACCACAAAAATATGCGTTGATGTTTAAAAATCCGTCTCAATTGTTCAAAATTATTTCTTTTACAATGATAAGGTAAGCTAACCTAGTGCATTTAAAAGCGTGATGCTTTCGATCGACAATGCTCCATCCATTTATCAGATCGAACCAGGTTCTCGCAGGCTACTCGCAACAACGTAACTTAAACTTGGATTTTTCTCGCGGCATACTCTTTTCTTTAACAAAGTAAACAAATTGTGAACAAGAAGGAGTCAAAAAAAGTCAAGTTTATTTTATATAGCCGTCATTAGTCGTAGAACTTATCAGCATTCATGGGCTTCAGCATAAATTATGTTCCATGTCCATTCGGTTGCGGCTACATCGTGAAGCGTATTAGATGAGCTATATGAAAGATAAGATGGACATTAAATGTTAATTAACGAATCTCGAGTCAACGTTGAGAAGCCACACGACGTCTCACGACTCTCACGTCATTTAGATATATTCTTTAGGTTCAATCGAAATTTCGAAATGGATGGATTTTTAAACTTTTTTCCTTACCCCCTTTTATTTTTTTCTTCCCCCCCTGTTTTTTGCCGGGCGAAGCTGCGCCCGGCTGTATAAGGATAGAAGCCACTGGCTGCAATACAATCAAAATTTATCACAAATGTTAAACACGCCTGGCGCTGAATGCAAGAAAGGAGTGGAATTTCTGCCAATTAGGAACCGATAGCAGATCATTAACAATATGCACTGATGTTGATCTTGGCCCTGCACGCGACTTACAGTTTATATAAACAATTTTAATTTGCGTAATATGATAACTATTCTAATTCTACTGCTAGAAAATATTTTAAATCAACAAATGCAATTGCAATTTAAAATTAGATAATAATTTAATTTTAATAAATCAATTTACCTTGTTTTCTTGCATGAAAGAAATCACTGATTACAGAACGCGAGAACGAAACGCAAAGAAAGAGACGACGAGAGAGCTATGGCGGATTTTCTTAGCTCGCTGATTTTATATACTGTGCGTCACCTAGGCTGCAATCTTCCCGCCATTCTCCGGAGGCCTAAGCCCCCGAAATTATGAAATCGAGAATCCAAAGATAAAAATAAACTATGCAGGCAGTCTGCCTGAAGACGACACATTATTTTGTAAATTATAAATATTTGATTAAATAAAGATTATTTTATTAATTATTTAATAATTTATTTGCTGCTATTGCACCGGCGGTGACCGATTATTTCCCCGGCAATCCCGCCGGTGAAATAATCGGTAAAATTGCTACTGCGCCGGCATTGCCGTGGTAATAGTTATAACGTTATCGAAGTAAGGCAAGCCGCCGGTGTAGACAAATGTAAACAAATCTCTTGTCTATGGTCAGTCAGGAGGCACCACTCATATATATGGCACCACTGATCTCTATAATATAACTGGATTGCGCTTAGACCTGCCTGGTAGTCGCCGCTGGTCGCCATTTTGGAACGCCAACTATCTGATGCTATTGACGGAATCTTTTTAGAAGTTTAAAAATGCCGAATTGCGCTGCTTGTAATTGCTTTAATAGAAAATATAAGGGAGCAAAACAGTCATTTCATTTGTAAGTACTTAATTAAGATTTTTTAGCAAGGTTTATTTGCCGCCTGAGCTATATTTAGCAACACTGTCGTTTGGCTGAGCAAATAACTAAACTATTAACTATGTCAGCCTAGCCTAAATAATTGTGTCCTCAACCTCATTATTGAAAGGTTTAAAAATAGTTTTTGTTTACGTTTTAAGTTCGCAAAGATGAAATGTAGAATTTCTGACTTCGTTTCTATTTTAAGTACTTTGAGAATTATCTTGATTTAGTTTTAATTAGTTTGAGTAGAGAGAGATCATATTATATTTTATATTCACTAGCTATTAATTTTTCTTGTAAAACCTGACAAAAAGTAGACGACTATTGAAATGTTTGTAAGTTGTAAACATTGTTTCAATGTCAAAACTGTTTGCTTGTGTCTATATTGAAAAACAGCAAACATTTTGACTATGATATGATGTGCATTTTTCTACAATGTGTCTTTATCACTGAATCATCTCATTTTACTTTTCCCATCAATATAATTATTGTTGCTATCAACATCATTGCAAACAGTTCTCTTTTTTAGTCACCTTATGAATTATAGTTTATTCTTATTTTGTTATGGGACAATAAGTGTCCTTGATCCTTGAGGAAAAATAAAATTTTTGAGGTTTAAAAAATCTTAACACCTCAACAACCATTAAACTAGAAAACTCCTGCTCTTTGGTCATATTGACTAGCAACTTGTAGGTTTAGACAATGGAGACTAGTAAAATGTGCAATATCTTCCTATTTGCAGGTTTGGCATTAAATTATTTAATTCAAATATCATTTCCTTCTCATTTGTAATCTTAAAGCCTAAAAACTGAATCAAATTAAAAACCTTTACAAATGATAAAAATTAAATGAAATTTTAATATGTTATAGTCTACAATACAATGTAACTTATTCAGCCTAAACTAAGTATATTATTCGTTGACCCATTATTATAGACTAGACTAAGACTATATATATAGTATACACCTAGGTGACACAAAAGATACCGTTAACTTTGAAAAAATTCTCAAGGAAAATGTCTTTATTTAATTTCTTTATTCACACAACATAACTTACTACTACATTTAACAAACATTTTGATGTTAAAAGTTACTATACTAATAGACTCAAAACTTTTAGAGTCATACAGTTTCTTGTACAACCTATTCTGTACTTGCTAAACTAGCTAGCTAAACCATAGCGGAGCGATTTTCTTGCGGTGATCTGCAGCGCGTTTCATCTGTGTGACTGCCAAATCTTTTGCATGTGTTACCGAATAACTATCATAATGACCGTAGTAAAAAAATGTTAAAAATACCGAATAACTAAATAAAAATTTTTATTTTGAAGTAAAATAGTTAAGTTTAATTAAAACCCCCTAATTGTTCGTATATCATGCGACGACCGACGTAAACACGACGGCTGCATTGGTAATTGAGAGTGGTAACATGGCGGCAAACTGGCGACAAAATTTCTATTGAAATAATGGGCTAAGCGCAATCCAGTTATATTATAGAGATCAGTGGGAGGCACAAACTAAAACTCCACTGCGCGCGTAAAACCAAACAAAAACAGCAAATAAGCCTATATAGCCTATCTAGATATCTATGGTAATAGCAGTTATGTGTAGGCGGCTACACGGACTAACCCAATGTAGCTATACCACGGATATACTATATAGAGCATAATCTATACAAGCTTTTAACTGCACTGCTTGACTTGACCTGCACTTTTCTAAAGGAGAGTCATAGAAATTGCTAGGTAAAGCAAAATAAATAAAAAAAATTTGGTCACTGATATTGCGCCCCCTCCAGCTTTGCGCCCGGGGACAACTGTCTCCCATGCCCCCCTCCCTACGCCACTGACTGGGACACTTAAAAAGAAGTGTCTGAAGTCAAATGCTGTTCCATCAACATTTCCAAACTGTCCATCTTACCTCTCCTTGGAAACAACAACTCAAAGATCAGATGCTGGCAGTTCATGGGCTAATTTATATTTGGGCTATAAGTGGGCTGAACCAAGTTTGTTTCAATTTGTTTGTTTTATTAATTGTATCAATAAAAGATACTTATTCTTTTATTAATTATCTTTAAATAAACATAATTTTAAACGAAAATGTTATTATCCACTTTTATGAAGATTTACATCATTCGACCATATTTTACTGACAAATTACGTTTCCCTATAATAAGTTGCTGTACTGGTATAGACACCGGCTTTGAGAGTCGTATATATATATATATATATATATATATATATATATATATATATATATATATATATATATATATACGACTCTCAAAGCCGGTGTCTATACCAGTATATATATATATATATATATATATATATATATATATATATATATATATATATATATATATATATATATATATATATATATATATATATATATATATATATATATATATATATATATATATATATATATATATATATATATATATATATATATATATATATATATATGTGTGAGTGTCTGTTTGTCTCACATATATATATATATATATATATATATATATATATATATGTGAGTGTCTGTTTGTCTCTCTGTCTTTCTGTTGGTCCTTTGTTTTTCCAAAATAACTTTTTTAAATAATTTTAAAAAAATATTCTAAATAGCCGTGGACCTATCCTCAGATCTACCAAATGTACACAAAAAATTTCATAAAAATCGGTTCAGCCGTTTCGGAGGAGTTCAATTTCAAACACCATGACACGAGATCTTAATATTTATATATATATATATATATATATATATATATATATATATATATATATATATATATATATATATATATATATATATATATATATATATATATATATATAGAAAAAAAGTTTGGCTTTCTACAAAAACACCTGGGTGCCCATGGTGTGAAACGATGTTATTCTTTATTTTAAAAAAAGATCTGAAGCTACATGCGACAAAACAAACATCAGAAAATTTTCTGGGGGTAATACCATTACAAAAGGAAGAAAGGAAAAGTAGTCCCCCTGTTGTAACAATTAGTTAAAAATACAACACCCCCTATGAATCGCTGCCCCTGGATATGACCAATTTTGTGTGATTTTACTCGCCACATTTACCTATAGGTTATAGTCATTCCACGAAAAAATGAATTCAATTTATTATTTATGCTAATGATTAGAAAATGTTTTGAACATATATTAAGTGTTTATTCATATTAAAAACTTATAATAAATAAAATATTGCGGTCAAAAATTAACATTATTTAATTTCAAAGTGTTGTTTATAGCTACATATTAGTTTCACTTATCTGTCAATACTTACATCATCACCACAAATTTTCATGAATTTACTAAAACTAGGAGTTCTGAAACTGTCAGCATGGGCAAAAAATCCATGCAAATCCGTGTTTCAAGAATTATAGTAACTCTTGTCTTTGCTATCATTACAAGTCTATGTAATTTTAACTAATCTATTTCAATAAGTCCTCTAAATCCCTAAATCCTCTTCCTTTGGTTTTGCCACCACCATCTTCTCTTTCCATTTCTCCTTCTCCTTTGATTCGTAGCTTAGGTTTTCTCTTTTACTCTAACTTGTCGCTAACCCCCCAAATTACTTCTGTTACTAAATCTTGCCACTTTCATCTTCGCCGCATTAAGCAGCTTCGTCCACTTCTGGATGATCCTTCTCTACAACTTCTAGTCTCTTCTTTTGTCCTGTCTCGAATTGACTACTGCAATTCTCTATACTATGGTCTTCCTGACACTACCCTCTATCCTCTCTCTAAAGCCTTCAACTCGGCTGCTCGCTTAGTTTCTCGCACCTCCTACTCCTCTCACATCTCTCCATCTCATGTTCTTCTCCATTGGCTTCCTCTCAGATATAGGGTGATTTTTAAAATCTGTTTAATAATGTATAAAATAAAAAATTGTCTTTCTCCTCTCTACTTAACTAATTTAATACATATCCCTCCTAAGTCTGGTCTTCGTTCTTCTTCTCGTAATCACTCTCGCATCTTCACTATTAAGCATTCTTTTGCTAAACGCTCTTTCTCCTACTCTGGTCCCTATCTCTGGAACTCTCTTCCTTCTTCTCTTACTAACTCTACTTTTCTCACAGTTTTCCGTCGTGGACTTAAAACATATCTGTTTAATAAGTTCACGACCGAGCGCTATTGAACACTGCGTAAATAGCGCTATAGAAATATTTTTGATTGATTGATTGATTGATTGATTGATAAACAACAATCATTTACTTTTAGTGTAAATAAAAAAGTAATTGTGGTAATCGCGTTCTCCCATTCATTTCATACTAGTTACTAGCATTCGGCAGCTAAAGTTTAGATGTGGTTTGTGCGAAAAAGTAATAATAAAACGATATATCACATAGTACAGCAACTATAATTAATCGGTATGAGTAAATACCGCAACGGCGCTGACGGCAGAAAAAAGGGGGTCGCTGCTATTCTATTGCCCCGGCGGTTCGTCGCGGTTGGAATCGATATAATTGCTATTGTACCGACAGTCCCTCTATGTCTACCTAAAAATAAACCATAACCCTAACCCTTTAGAAAATATGTACATCTTTATTATTTAATCGAAGAATCAACTGTTTTGGCGAAACCGACGGGACAGCAGCACTTTTACCGCTTATTGTCCCGGCTACCGGCTGGGTAATAGTTATAACGAAAAAGAAACTAAAAAACTAACTTTAAAATTAATTTTGTATTGGAATTAATTAATCATAATAGGGATAACTAATGAAAATAACTGCAAAACATTGCTCAACAGCCCTGAAGGCCACCCTTACGGCACTGATGGCCCTAATAACTGAGCTGATTGCCCTAAAAACTGTCAGTATGGCTGTCAGCTGTTGTTCAGAGTTTGGGCAGTTAGTTTAATTAATAATCCAGACTTTCAGAATATGTTTAAAATAAGTTCAGTACATAATTATGTTAGAAGTTTGTTTTTAGTCAGTAAGGCCATTGGGACTGTTTAGCAGAGTTTTTCAGTTGTTTTTATTAATCATCGGCATTTTTATAACAATTTTAGTACAGAATTATGTTAATAGTTTGTTTTCAACACTGTTAGAAAGGCCATCAGTACCGTCAGCGCTGTCAGTTGGGCCGTCAGGGTTGTTGAGCAATGTTTTGCAGTTATTTTCATTAGTTATCTCCATTTTCAGAGTACGTTTAAATTAATTCCAGTACAAAATTATCTTGAAAATTAGTATTTAGTTTTTATTGTATTTTTGTTGTGCCGTCAGCGCCATTGCGGTATTTACTCGCACCCTAATTAATTATATCACATTATCACTAGTTTGGGTTTGTAATTTGTTCGTACGATACGATACGAAATGAGTCTGGAAGAAAACGAAGAACTTTATAATGTGTTCCAAATGATCATCAAAAACTCTTCTCAGAAGACTCAAATGGACTTTTCTTTTTCTGGAAATCGTACTCTCCTTTTTATAAATTTTTGCCGTCGACATGTAGAAGACACTGCTGAAATTATTTTTAAAGAATTAAGTCTACAAATGGTAAAGTTTGTTTTTCTGACTAAATTCATGAAATGATGAATAATATTGTTTCCAGCATAGCTGCATCTTATGCTTGGCTAAATCTTGTGATGTTTTTTAGCTATGTCTTTTTTAAAACTATTATGATTGTTTACAACTGAAAGGGTGTAACTAAAAACTGCACCGGGCCCATTATTATTCAAAAATATAATATAAATAGTCGTCATGTTTCAAACTTTTTTGTTATTCTACCTATGTTCCTTGAAGGAGGATACAGGGACTAGCAGTGTTGTGGGTGCTTGGTCGAGCATACTAGTACATATATATCTTCTGATATGGTGTGGGTGGAGTTTGAATGACAAATCATTGAACGAGATCAGCTGACAAAAATATCTGTATATACCAGCAACCTCGCTACCTTCCGAATCTGTGTTTTCAACTGCTGGTCATATTGTCATATCCTAAACTGAAACTGGAGCATTTGCAGTCTGGAAAACCATTCTTTGTTTTTAGTGTTTTAATAAATTATTTAAAAAATAATTTCCATTAGCTATTGAAGGCAATACAAAATAGCCATTGATAAATATTCAGAAATAAGTGAAAATTCATTTCTTAAAGCTGTTTTAAAATATTTTTTCGGGTCGAACAGGTACCCGGGTACTTGCCCGAAACCCCCACAAGTACACGGGTAGGTTTTTTTTAGCCAAAAATGACACCTTAAACAGGGACATAAGCAAACTATTTGATTGTAAAATAATATAAAGCAAATAACACATAGCAGACTGATGCATTGAATAATAAGTTTGATGCAGTATTTAATTATTTATAGCACAACTAAAATAATAGGCTACATGGCCTGTCAATTTTTATCGATTGTCATTGCAGATATTTTAAAAGTTTTAATTTCTTTTTTCAGTTTCAATTTATGAATGAAAGTGACCTGTATGTGTCGTATTCAGTCAAGGAGCTTTTAATTAAAATTTATGAGGTTTTTCAACAGCCAGTGAGTCTAATTATTAATTAACAATTAATTATTAATTTATTTATTTATGTCTTAATTTTAAAGTTGTAATTGTTTTAACTTTCACAGAGGTATGAAGAACTTTTACAGCTTTATTTAGATTATGTAATCCGAGAAGTAGTCATTTTATTTTCATCACCAGCCGTTTTATGTGATCACAAGATTCTTCATTTGCTTGACTTATTGGAAGCTATTATGCTAAAAAATATACAATCCAGTAATGGTTTGTTTCGTATTTTTTCGACTGCTACGATATTTTTGGAAATGAGAAATA
Organism: Erpobdella octoculata; assembly: GCA_963978895.1. Taxonomy (NCBI): domain Eukaryota; kingdom Metazoa; phylum Annelida; class Clitellata; order Hirudinida; family Erpobdellidae; genus Erpobdella; species Erpobdella octoculata. Next base: position 24,812,986 of record OZ022239.1, read on the forward strand.
AAATTAAACGTTAATTTCTGATTGTTTCTTTCAGACGGAATTCTTGAATTGTTGACATATGTTTTCGATAACTGGAAATTTCTGTACGGCATTATTTTTTCAAGAGGTCAAATGGATGACAAAATAACATTTTTTCAGAATTTATTACATTCAGCTATGAAGTTGTATACTAAAATGATTAAATCAAAATCTAAATATAACTTAAACCAACATCACATGATTGATCTCGCAGAATTTTTAGTGGATAAACTGAAACTGAAATCAATACCGCAAACATGCGTACCAAAGGTTTTAAAATATTTATTCCATTGCTGCCCTGAATTTGACGAAGTAACCAGCGTTCCATCGGACGTTATTCATCGTCGGAATCTGGTGTCACATATTCTGAATGCTGTTATGTCCGGTTTGAATGTTGATGCAATGTGGAGAAGCGTCTTGCCGACATCGCAGGCCGATTACAACCAAAATTGGATCTTCCATGCTATTGGTCGATCCTTTCCCTATGATCTGTTCGTTGGATGTGGCAACTTTACAACTGCTCAGCAGATTGATCATTGTTTAAATACAAAAATGTTACATTTACCATCGCTACGAAAACTGTTGATATTCATCACAAAATGCAGGTCTTTTATCGCCACAAGCAAGCAAAAATGTATGTTTTTAATTTTTTCTATTGATTATTTGTATTGTATACTATTAAATCAAACTAAAACAACAACTTGTTGTTGGATGTACTGCTGCTGAAAACCACTTTCATGTGTAAGAAAAGTGTCATAAGAATAAATTTATGCTTACATTAATCTCACCATTATTCTGCACACAAAATCTAAGCAGAAAGCCTTAAACATAAATGACAGCTTCATACCATTCCATAAATAATTAAAAATTGTTAAAATGTGTTTATTATAATTGCTTCTAGATAGTCAAATGGAAGAAATTTCAAAATACGATGAAGATCAGGAAGTTGAAATTGTCTACCAATTAATGAAAGTTCTTCACTCTGGAGAAGACATAGATATACACAGAAAGCTCATCGATGTTTACCACGACCAGGATGATGCCATGATCAGATTTTTATTATATTTTCTCCAAATGACTGTAACATTACGGTAATAATTTGTTGACTTAATGTACTTGTCTAATTACTGGTTACTTTTTTTCTGAAGTTATGTAGAGCAAAATTTATTTCCATACCTCATATTTTGTAGGGTGTACAATAGGGTGGTGCAAAATTATCTGACACATTTGCATGTTTAATAAAGATCAAATCAAATTAAATGATGAAATATGAGTTTTTACAAAATGGCTTCATATCTACATTTGGAAAATGAAATTACTTTTTCCATTATTTTTCTCTAATTTGCGGACAAAAATGCATCAGATCATTTTCCATACCCAGATTAGCAGTCACTTAATTAGGCAGGCGCATAAAAATTTCAATTTTTTTTTAATATTATTATTAAAGTTTACATTAACAGAATTAAAAATATACAAAAATTTTTATCATGTGACTTGAATTAATCTAGATAAAGCATTTTGAATATTGAAAGTAGTTGCAGCAGATCTTGGGCCTTAAGACTCAAAAGTGCGGCAAGCGAGGTGACGACATATACTATAGAGCAGGGGTGGGCAAATTCTTAAGTCGGCGGGCTGGATATGAAAAAATGAAGTCCTTGGCGGGCCGGATATGGAAAAATGAAGTCCTTGGCGGGCCGGATTACTGAATCGATACCTTAATCACGTATTTATCCACCTATGCAAGGAATAAATAGTATTTAAGGTAAACTTTAAACTTGTGAACTTTAAGTTTAAAGCATAGAGACCAAAAACAGTATTTAATTAAATTAACATAATGTACTTCAATAGCTGCTGAAGTCAATGAGACATCTGTGGTCGATCAAAGTTGTCAACAAGTTGTTTAAACTCTGGCTGCATGTCGGATGTAGAAATCCTCAGTAAAGACTGCACGTGAACATCAGTTAGATTGGAACGCAGCTTTTTCTTGTTAATGTTCATGGTCATAAATGTTTGCTTGCAAATGTACGTAGACCCGAACAGAACAAGTAGTTTCATGGCCATCTTTCTCAGGTTGGCAAACTTGGACTCATTCAGTGACGCATAAAATTTGTTAATGCTTTCAGATTGGAATTTCTCTTTCAGGGTAGAGTCGCACTGCAGATCAATCAATTCCAGCTGTAGAGCATCCAGCACCTTTTCAAAATCAGCTGTAAACGGTGATGACAAGATATCAAACTCAGCAGCAAGTTTCTGGAAGTCTGCAAAACGACGAGCAAATTCATTGTTTAGTGCAGATATCATATTGGTGTACTTCTCAGTTGACATCATCTGGGGTGCCATAGTTTCGAGTGTTGGAAAGTGTGTTGTGATATTCTGACCGAGCTGGTGAGAAAACAGTTTTAGCTTCACCCTGAATGCCTTCACTGTTGAGTACATTTCGTGAGCAAAAGTGCTTTTCCCTTGAAGTCTGCTGTTCAATTCACTCATATGTTCAAAGAGATCAACTGCAAACGCCAGATCTGACAGCCATTCAGATTTTCAGAGTTGAGGATATTCTGTATCTTTCCCTTTCTTCTCCAAGAACAGTAAGATTTCCGTTTTCAGGCCCCAGACACGTCTCAGAACTTTCCCCAAACTCAACCAGCGTACAGTGGTATGATACAAAACATCACTATGATCCGAGCCGCAATCTTCCAGAAGTGTGATAAACTGTCTGTGATTTAGACCTCTCGCCCTGATGAAATTAACAATTTTCACAACTGGATCCACAACATGTTTCATGTCAAGCACTTCCTGGTGTATTATGTAATGTAGAAATATCAGCTCTCTGGTGCAAACGACCTCTGCAACATGGTCACCCATCTCTTCAGTAGCAGTCACTATTACTGCGACGTAGTAAGCAAGTAGTGGGAGATTGCGGCAGAATGTGGCTGCGGGCCACTTTATCATGTACGACCGGAAACAGCTTGCGGGCAAGTCAAAATCCCGTCGCAGGCCGTATGTTGCCCGTCCCTGCTATAGAGTATACTATGCGCGGAACAAGGTTAATAACTAAAGAATGATCGAATGACCAATCTTTTCAAATTCAAAGAAACATTAAAGCATTATATACAATAATAAATAAACTATTTACAAAATAAATCCTAAATAAATTCAATCTTGAAACACAAGATCGCCAGACATCATGTCCATGATGAAGCTTTCCGCGCTGAGGTCGTAGTCTACTCCATCCTCTTCCACTGTTGTCCAATAGCTAAGTTTAAATATGTCTTTTTCCAATGTAGACCTGCCTATTATTCTTCCAAAATAAACTATAACCTCAGCGCTTTGTTCATCAAACCACTTGTGGGTTACCAATTCTCCTTGCATTTCATCGCCCCCCCAGTATCTTTTGCAAGTATTTTTTCTGGTTTATCGGTATTGAACGGAGAAAGGGATCATTTACATTGCTGTTTGTCAGCAGTTTTTTGCGAGCTTCTAGCTCTGTTTTTTTACACTTACCAGTAACTCTAGCGCACAGATGCGGTTTTTTTCTTGACCGTCTTATTTCAAATGCCGTTTTCGATTGTTGGGCAGTTAGCTACAGCAGATATTCTTTTAGAAGAAAAGCTAAACTTTTTCGAAAAAAATACAAAGTTTATCAGATTTCAAATTCCAAAGTTATATGTAGTAAAAGTTTTAATGTTTTTAGGACATTGATTATTTTGCTATCACCTTCCCTCACATAGCAATTTATTATACTTAATTTTGTCCTATTAAACTATAATTTATACACCTTCCAGATTGATGTATCTATAATAAAAAATAATATTATAACATGTTTAGGTACAAAGTTATTCAAATTTTCCTACATGTACCTTTTCTACATCTACACTTAACTCTAGCGCTCAGATGCAGCATTCAAACACGGATTTCATTAGTTGAGCAGTTACGGCAATGCAGCTTACATATTCTTTTAGAAGAAAAGAACAGTTTTTTTTTTTTTTAAATAAAGTTTATCGAGTTTCAAACTCAAGAGATATAAGGAAAAGTTTGCAACGACGTACTTTGAATTAACTTTAAAAGAAAATTAGCTACTTTGAACTCTTTTATATAACCACCATATTATGTAAGCATCTTTTACAATTATTTTGATATAGGGTTTATTTAATTTTTCATAATAAATAAGCGAACAATAAAAATTCTTGTAACACCTATTTTTCATGGGGTACGTCTGCACAGCACAGTTTATTGGTGAGGATATGATATGCGCCTGCCTACACTTAATGAAAGCTTCTCTGTCTCTGAAATCAGCGTAGTGTCACTTCCTTCATTTTTCTGTAAAATTACTTCCATCTTTGGTCAAATTACCTTTGTTTCCTTTAAAGATGTCAACATTGGTTTTGTTTCCTATCTAACTGATACTATTACTACACTGCTTACTGTTCAACCCTCATTTTACTTTCTTTTTATCACATAAACTGTATTCTTTACTGAGTTGGCCTTCTTCAGATTGTTCGACTCACTACAATGTAACAAGATCTAAAAATTTCTCGGGTGCCAGTGGTATAGTAATAAGGGGCACCAGCGGTGTGTGTAGGCGCTTATAAATGGCTGCCCACAGAAATCTCTTTTGTGATGATTTTTACTGTGCAAATGCACTATAAAAAAATTTCAGTTGCATTACATTACATAACCTGTTTCGTAATGACAAAATGAACATTCTTTATGTGTTGTATATAATATAACATTTTCTTACTTAATATTTTTTTTTATTATTAAAAGTTTGTTATGTCGATGGCAACCATTTCAAAAGTAACATGGAGATGCACCAGTTTCATGTATTCAATATAACTAAATTATTTATTCTTCTATTTGCAGCAAATTGTCATCGGAGGAAGAAGAAGAAAATCTTATCGAACCGAATCTACTTTTCTTAGAACTTCTTTTGTTGATCAGCTGGGATCATTCCGTTCTTGTAGATTGGCTCATTTCTCCTGAAACTCTATTTCTCAGTTTTCTAATCAAACAACTGAAGTTCATCATCTCAAGTCCTTCCAAATGGAAGAAAGATTGTCAAAAGTTTGATACTGAAATGAAAATACACCACAGCCAGATAAGGGAGGAGCTATTTTCAGAAGTATCCGACGAATTTAATAGAAAATGTCGCGTTTCGGCAGACAAACACGTAAACCTGACTGCCTATTCGGACAGTGAGGATGATGATAATCCTGAGACTATCCAGCTTTCAGATAATTCTCCATTAATTCTCAATAAATCGCCCAATGTCGTATCTTCTCTGCCTAACACGAACAAGACGTCACTTGTCACCAATGAATGTTCCAACAACAACACAGTGTACATCGGACTCAAGAAACTGAATCGCACATCACCGAAAGAACGCCGCAAAGCTCTGAGGAATTTCACGAGCTGCTCTCTTTCAATGGCAAACTGGACTGCCTCATCTCATAAGAAAACTTCTGACACTGTTAAGAAGCTGGCTGAACTTATTGAAAAACTAAGAGCTAGTGGAACGTTTCCTTACAACCCTACGCCACTTGTAAAACTTTTGGCTCGGTTTCAGGTTGACCTCGAGGCACCTGCATAAATAAAGTTTTATTTGTGAGTTTAATTCAATTTCACTAGTGAGGACATTTTACTACTACTACTACTACAGAATGTTTTTGAAGCACTTTTCCCACATTCGAGCTCTGGTGATGCTAGAGTGATTCAAAGCGTTGACCTTCCAATCAATGGCAACTGCGATTTCGTCATTATTACTTAATTTAGTGGGATTAACATATGTTGCGTTGTCGACTGTTTGTTTAATAATAGGTTAGCTGAGTTGGTAGAGTGTTAGCCTTGAATGTGGAAGCTTTACAGTTCGACTTGCACTCACTGCCTAGTAGCCCATGTCGATGGAAAACTTAGCGGGTAAAATCGTTTCTCTTCGCGGAGCATGTAAAAGAACAGCGTCTCAGAGCTCTGGAAGAGGTGCTATATAAATTATCACACATTTATAATATGGGCAATTGGCTCACTTGTCTGCCACCCTTTTCATCAGAAAGATCACATGTCAAGAAAGCTGATTTGTTAAAGATGGCATGGAACTTTTAAATTTTAATAAATCCAAAATTTTCACAGTAAACCGAAATAAAATTTGATCTGTTTGACACGACTTCGTACAATAATTATAAAAAAAATTCACCGCAGATGGACGATCACTGTGATTATATAGGTCACACTTGAACGTATAAATAAAATAAAAAATCTTCTAAAGCAGGCATTTAACATAAAAACAAAACAAACCCAAACGAACAGTTAAAAGCCCAGTGGATTGCACAAACGAGTATACTCCATATCATGATGCATGCATCTTTGAAAGTGCACAAGGTAGACAAATCGAAAAAGTATTTCCAAACTGCATACAGAAAGTAGGACATTCGGAAAGGTTTGTAGTAGGAATAATAAATTGTCGTTATTACTTGTAGCAAAAAAATATATATAGAAAAATCTGCACAGGAAACAAAAAGCCTAAATAAGTTTAAAATTTTTTAAATCATTATAAGCTTCATGATCATTAGATTTCATAACTGAAGTAGCAGCGATCAAGATAAGCATTTACCGTTTTAAATGAGTTGAGCCATGACTGTACAATGTAATGTATTTATTACAAGAAAATAAACTGAACCAATGTAGGAAACATTGGAACGTCACAAGGATGTGACTATGATACAGATGTAGTATATGTTTGCTATAAACTCTTCTATAATTAAAAAAAAAATTAATCTTGTCTATAAACAATAGAAAATTGGCACGCACAGAATCAGGAGTGCTAGGACTTGCTCCTGCAAAGTTGGGTCACACAAGTTTTTTTATCTGCCACTAGCACATTTCAACACATGTCCGCAATGGTATGCATAATTAATAATTTGATCTTGATTTACAGCTTAAACATAAATAACACAATTTAAAAAAAACAGATAACACAATAAAATAAGATTGCCTAAAAACAAGATGGACAAATATGAAAACCGATGCAGCATGCAGAAGAAAATTAAAGCTGTCATGATAGCAAAAAAAATTAAATAAATAAACCCAAATAAAATAATAATATAAATAAAATGATTTAAAAAAACAACTTCAGCTGTTGCATCAACAACAAAATAAAGATTCAAATGACCAGGGACTGCTGAGCACTTATGACTGATGTTGAGCTCGACTTTTGAGTTATCTGAAACGACTTGGACTGCCAAAGTTAAGGAAGCATTTAACATGTTTCAAAGGAAAATTCTGTAGATGAGAAGATTGAAATTCAGTTTGGGAGATTTTTGCTACCTTTTGAAATTCTTTTGTACAAAGTTGAGAATAGATGCAGCCGAATTTTTTCTAGGGCGAGCGACAATCGTATCTCTTCCACTTTCTCCCAAGGAATGATAAGATGCCAAACTTTTTTTTCTAAATAATTTTTCTGCAAAACATAAATAGATAATTTTACATATTGCAGACTGAGTGAAAGAACCAGAGTGTAATTATATTTTAAGGAACGGACAACTCAACTCATTAAAAATAAATATTTTCAAAATTACTTCAGTGGCATTTATGTCAGATAGTCTTAACAGTCTGTGATACTTGAAAAGCTGCCCCTGTCACACCCATGATCAGAATTCAATGAAATTTTGTGACTTTGTACAAATGTACCACCTCCCCCAATTTGGTCACAAAATTTCACCTAATTCTGATCATTGTTATTATACCCTTGGTAGTAGCAGGGTTAAAATGCTAATAGATAGTAGAATACATATTTAAAAGACAAGGCACAAAATAATAAAATGTACATCTGGATGCACCGAGATCGTAACAACATCACCTTTCTGTTTGCAAGAAGAAAGACGAATGCTCTTTCTTGCTTTCGAGATATCAAAGCCACTCTTTTCATCTCGTTCTATAACTTTCTTTTCGTCTTCGAACGCTTTCAACCAGGATTTGGCTTCGTCTGAATTTTTGCACACAAATATGTACGTTTTGTGCTGCAACTCGGAGCTGTCGTTTGGCTTGAAGCAACCGACTAATTTGAAACCGTGTCTTTGATTTTCTTTGAAAAAAATTAATAAATTAAACACATTTCGATGTTTCGCGCATCTCGAAAAATTAAGTGTTGAATTAAATTAAAAGGGTGCCAGTGGTAGGAAGGTTGCTCTTTAAAACGAGCCCACGAATGAGAAATAATGAGTGGTGGCGGCCATTAACGGACATAGGCCGCCCTTATATAAAGATTGTGTAATCTATTAAATGCCTACCTTTGTTGCTGTCTTGCCAGTGGCATACTTCAAAGCATCGAGTGTCGATTCTGCTTTTGTAGGCTAAAATATCTTTCCATAAAATGTCCTACGAGATTTATTTTCAATTTACTGTATTGTTCTTTTAACTGTTTTTAAAAAGAAAATTTAAAACACGGAAAAAACCTTTTTCAAGAGAATCAGCTGTTTGTCGAATAGGAAAAGAATCCTACTGAGAAGTGAGCCATTTGAACTTTTCTTGCTCACTTCCCCGCTGTGTATTAACTCTGAACTAGTTTCTAAAATTGACTTTCCCTGAAAAATTTGAAGAATTGCTGCATAAATTATCCAATAACATAAACTCTATGACTAGGCTAAACTAAATATCAAGGAATTTTATAAATTTATCAATACTATAAATTCAATGATGCTTAACTAAATATCGTAAAAGTTAATAAGGGATTTATTTGCTTCAGATCAACAGTACTCCTGTGATGTGAATATTAGTAATTTTGATGGTGAGAAATTCTTACTCTTATTCCAGGCGAGTGCAAATTCAAAAATGCAGTACTACGGCAAAGATGGTGGCAAAGTGGGTGACTGTTGCTCAACAAGAAAAACTTCAACTTTTCTTTGAGGAACAAAATATGTTGTCTCATTCTTTTCAATCTTGCTTGAGATTTATAGCTAAACTGATCAAACAAGCTGCTTACAGTGCAATTTATTGGAGTTATATCAAAAAATGCACTTCTCCCAGACAATCAACCAGCCTATCTATCACAAGCACAAGCCAATAAAATCAGCAGTCTTCCTTGAACATCAAGCAAACTGCAGGTCCAGTTAATCCCCGAACTCAAACTCAGTGCAGTGCTCGAAATCGTTGACCACCAATATATCGTTCTCGGTTGGATACAACATTTCTGGAAACGAAGAACGGACGTAGAACGACAATTTGACCGTAAAAGTGAACAATCAATAAAACTTAAAAAGCAGATTTTTTTTAAATAAAACTTCTTGATCAAGTGTTGATTCCGGTTCATTCACAATTTGAGCATATGAAATCGAGGAAGAGAATATTTGGCTTTCTCTACTGAACCTTAACATTAGCTTATTTCCAAGAAACAAAAAAGTTAGAATTATACTGCTTTCTACAAGAAAATTTGACTCAAACTCAAACTTTCCATGGGGTTGGTTATTTTCCTCAAGCAATAGTTACTCAAACTCTAGTTTCGATGAATTTAATTTTCCCTATATCGATTAAGTTTATGTTCTAAATATGGAACAGAAGCATAAAACAAAGACAGGTAAAATGTTACTCTTTCAAATTTTTATTGGAAAAACCAACATCATGATCTCGGCACGTTTTACGCTGAAATAGCACAGGAGAAACACAACGTCTACTAAAAAAATCAAATCAACACATCTACCAACCTGCCACCCTTCAATTGTTGATTGCCAAGAGACCAACTTCTCGAGGCTTTCCATTTTTCTTTTTCTCTCATTAATGAAACAAGCAGTGGACCTCATGGCGTCCAGAGCTGCCACAAGGGGTTCGTGGTCCGCATGAGATTTGGGAGTGAGTTTGAGAAGCTCTTTCAACTGGAGAGGGTACTGGCAGATTTTTTGTACGGGAACCAAGAGATATCCCTCTAATGGTATCTCGATCATGTCTTGCATCAATCGACAGGCCTGCAAAATTGATAACAACAAAATAATATAAATCATAGAACTGATCCAAAATAACATCAAAGCCTAGTTAGTGGTTGTCATCCCTAGGATTTAAGAAATAATTCTAAAACCTTCGGGTTAACCTTCCACCAGAGGTCATAATAACAGCTGCAGACTACAACTGAACATCTCAGAAAGCTTGTCAAAGCTTGTTTTTGCGCTCTAAAAAGAAGTCTGTAGACTCCTGCCACATTAGAGACTACCGAAACAAAGACCAAATTTAGCCGATTAATAAACACAAAGCACAGGGGCTAGAAGCTAAAAAAATTTAATGGTGCATTGTAACAGCTGTTTCAATTTATCAACTAAGAACTAATTGCATTGGCGGACTGACAATCTTACTTCAAAGAAATATTGGTATCTTTGATCTGCTTTAAGTAAGTTCAATTCTTCACAGGCTTTAGGATGGTTGTTGCAATATTCTGAATATATTTCAAAATCTCCTTGCTGTTTAAAAAATTATACAGTAGTTTAAATCAAGCAGCTGAATTAAAAAAATTCCTCATTCATTGTTCAAAATAGTAACCATAGTAAATACAATACAAAAAGGGGGACGATTGTCTCCTCAAGAACTTTTAGAAAAAAAAGCGGAAAAGTATTTAGATTATTTTTTTAAATAGTTACGATTTACCCAGTCATCACCTATTTTAGGAAAAAAAGATCAGCAGTTTAGGAAAAATTTTGTAAAAATAACCCCAGTCATCAAATATTTTGCTCCATTCCATACATACAATGACGCTTTTGATTAATATAATAAAATTACAATAAAAATGAAAATGAAAAAAAAAAGTCGTCCATCATAAGAAGATAATTACAAACAATAATAACCCTTTCAAGAAAGATCTGACCGATGCAGCTCGCGTGCGGTTTGCTTTTCACAATTTTGTCTTCTAACACGGTCAGGAAGTTGTGAGCGAAAACAAAAATCTGATCAATGTTGGCGAATATCGTTGAAATGCAATCTCCCGAAAACATTTCCGATCTTTTCCTGGCTTTGTCGACGTAACCCTGGATTTGAAAAAATAAATAAAAACTCGTGCTTATCTAGTCTGGATTTTATAAAAGTAAATACAAGAACATACATGCAAAATATATTATATATCTCTACAAGCAATTGGAGATCAGAACCTATTTCATGTTGCGAGTGTTTCTATGGTTTTCCTTTGCCAGCCCAGTGAATTTAAATTAAGAATAAATTGTTTTAACAAGAAATCAATGAATTAAATAACTATTAGGTTTAAATAATTATTAGTAAAGGCACAGTGCTAAGTTGTAATAGAGTCTTAGTTTTCCCAGATTCAATTCCCATAGCAGAAAAATCACATAAAACTTCAGGTCAACTTGGTCTTTCCTACATTTCCATAACATCTTTCCAATATTTCCATAACATCTTTCCTACATTTCCATAACATCTTTCCTACATTTCCATAACATCTTTCCTACATTTCCATGACATCTTTCCTACATTTCCATAACATCTTTCCTACATTTCCATAACATCTTTCCTACATTTCCATGACATCTTTCCTACATTTCCATAACATCTTTCCTACATTTCCATGACAGCTTTGCAGTAACTAAATTTATTCACAGCACAGACAAATATTTTCAGGGATGAAAAGTAAAATTGAGTAATCAATTCAACATTAAACGAATCCCACTTCAACGTCAGGATGAAAAGTAAACTTAACCAATCAACTTGATATTAATATATTTTCAAAATAAAATATATCACATAAATCTCCTAAAAATCAATACAATTTCACAAAACCTAAAAAAAAAACAACAAACATATTTTATTATTATTTAATTCTTCGAACCTCGACCACGTCTCGCAGCCTCTTGACGTATTCCCGCTCGAATGAAAGTAGTTCGTTGATTTTATGACTCCTCAGAAGTTCCATCCTGCTGGTCTCTTGCTTCGAAACATCGCCGTTCACTGATCGAAACGTTTTCCCGTTCTGCTGTGGAGTGCAGATCGGTGCACCGTGGTCTCTATTCATGGTCGTCTGTAATTGACATCCGTTCAAAATGTCAATACATGGCTGGACCTGAATCTGTAATGAGATTTAGGATAAATATAGAAATTATGATGAGTCCTTTTTTTTTATCAGCAACCACGAAAAATTTGAATGAATTGCGGTCTTGATAGGAATATTTTTTTAACAATTTTTTCAAAATCTATTTAATATTTAAAAATGTCATTTGAATATTTGAGCGTGATTCGAATATCTAAATCCATTTAAATCTTTAAAGACTACTTAAATATTTAAAGCTCTTTCAACATCAAAATCAGAATTTAAAAACTGCTTTGAAATTACTCTTCTATTATTTCTTATAGGGCTCGTTCCGGTTTACTTCAATTACTCAATTATATTAGTACTAGATTTGGGTAGGTTTTTAAACATATAATAATAGATGATTTATATAGATAATTTAGATAAATTAAAAGTGAGAAAAGAAAATTTATATTTTGAACATAATATTGAATGAAATAAAGTAAACATTGAAAGGAATATGATATGTGCAAAAGTCACTCAACATTTTGAAGCAAAAGTCACTCAACATTTTGACGGTTCTATTCACACGACATAAACAGATTGACCAGAAAAAGACACATGTGCATGTTATTTATTTCAACAAGCAGCGGAAATTATACGTCAAGTGCGATCGATAAAATTGACTGGAAATGTTAAAACTAAAAAATAAATATTTAAATTTAAAAACTTTAGCATCATATTGACATAAACACACAGAAAGGAGGAAGTCCTAGGAACATTCCCATTACAAAGTGAGTGAAGTTAAAAGATATTATAAGTAGATTGTACTAAGAAAAGCATAAAGGACTTGCTAAAAAACTAATAAAAATATTTTAGTCATATCATGTGTTTATGTTTTTTTTCCTCTTTTTCTCTTTCACAACGCCTTTTCCAAGACAAGTCTTGCTCGAAGGCGAGAAAGGGTACTTGCAGAGGCAGCCATTTATAGGCGCCTACCCTTTTAGCAATGCGAGTGAACTCCTTGCTTAAGGGAGTTACGCTGGTGACGCCGGCGAGGTTCGAACTGCCAACCTAACGATCGACAGGCGAACGCTCTACCGCTCTGCCACCAGCGCCTTGACAGATTACTTAAAAACCTTTACAAGCGAATCTACATAATAACATGCAAAACAAAAAAAAACATTGGAATCATTATGTTTTCATTGTTACATACTATCCACATCATAACAAACAAAATTACAGAACAACAAGAAATATCATAACATGAGAAATATAAAACAACAAGAAATACAAAACAACAAGAGATACAAATCAACAAGAAATACAAATCAACAAGAAATATCATACCATGAGAAATATAAAACAACAAGAAATATAAAACAACAAGAAATATAAAACAACAAGAAATATAAAACAACAAGAAATATAAACCAGCAAGAAATATAAAACAACAAGAAATACAAATCAACAAGAAATATCATAACACGAGAAATACAAATCAACGAGAAATACAAAACAACCAAAAAAACTTCCTCACCACGACAAATGCCGAAGGAAACCAGCCTTCCTTTCCCCCAGACCTCCCGTACCACCAATCCTTATCCGCCTGGTAAACAACTTCAACCACTTCACCGGCTTTGAACGCCAGCTCGTCTGCATCCAACGTGACATGATCCCACAGAGCCTCTGCGTATAAGGCTGATTTGCGATTGTCCATAATCTGAAGGACGAGTAAACAATTATTAAACCTTCTTAATTCTATTCGCATAGAAATATTTCAAAAATTATAATCACTGCAAAGTTGCTCACGAAGTTATATTTCTTCATATTAAATAATGAATTATTTATATAGACGTGAGTTTAATAAAACTCTTCAAATTACAAATGGTTTATTAAAAAATTAAATAATAAGAAACCTCCACTCCTTTCCACACATACACACAAACAAACAAACAAAACATTTTCCAACCCTCCCCAGAACTGTAACTCTTCTTATTCTTCTCCTGGCTCTCTCATCATCTCCAACGGATGATTTCCTCATATCCCGGTTATCAGTTTCCTCTGAATATGCTCCTGCAGTATAAATAATTCCAATTAGGATGATAAAGCAATACACTGTAAGAAGGAATTGTAATTACAGCAATGATATAATTAGCGTGATTAATCTCAAGAGACAAATTACCGTCACTTTCTGTATAATATTTCTGACATCTAAACATGACTCAATAAGGATATTCAGGTATTTTAGTCATTTTTTATTGCATTTCAGCCCGTTCATTGTACCATTTTTTTATTCCTTAAGACACAATAATTAACTGTACAGATTAAGACATAACAATAAACTGTACAGAAATTGATTAACGATGAAAGTTAACGTTGAAAAATGCATGGTACTTAAATTTAGTGGTAAAGTGAAGTTTGATCATACTTATCATATGAATGAAAGCAACATAAATGAAGTGGTATCAATCAAGGATTGGTGTGACTTTTCAGCGTGACCTAAAATTTAAGTTGCACATATCTGAAGAAATGTTAACTTGTTGGACAAAAGGTTATTTACAAGTTTGTAAAAATCGCTGGTAAGAAGCAAGCTAGAGTATGCCGTCAGTATATGGCTATATGGTCGCCTCATTCATCTGGATTAACGGAAGAGTTGGAAAAAGTCCAGAAAAGAACAACTAAAATACTTAAAGTGTAGAAATATGAATTACAAAACAAAGGATGGAATATTTAAGCCTGCCCACTTTAAAGTATAGAAGAAACTGGGGTGATATGATTGAGATATGACAAAAATTGTTCTCCTACCCTGAGGTTGATGTAAACAAAAAGAACACGAGGAAACTCCTTCAAGCTAGTTGTTCTACAGGCACACAAAGATATAAGAGAGTGACCGGTTTATGGAACAGTCTGTCGGATGATGTGGTATGTTCAGAAACATTGGGAGAATTTAAAAGGAAACTGGATGATGCCTGGTTGATGAAGAGATTTGAGTGGGAATATTGCAGAGACTGATTGAGAGCTAAGAAGCCAATGTGCCTTGCACCTTATCCGAATACGAATAATAATAATAATAATAATATAATCAATAAATAGATAAATGAATGATGATAAATCAAAATATTCACAAAGTGTGCTGCTAGTAAAAAATTGATTAGGAATTGACCACATTTCAGCAAAACCTTGGGGGCAACTATTTCTGAAGCCCACAAATTTTTCACAACAATGACAAATTTTTCATAGCCTCTTTTCATTTTTGCTAACCGGGGGGAGGGGAGGTAGTCGGAGCTACTTTTTAAAAAATTTGAGAAGCTACCTCTAAAAAAGGCCTGCTCAATCCTGTAAAGCTTCAACTTTACACTTCTCAGTTAATTTTTGGGCCCAATTTCTATATTTTTGGGGCTCAACTGCCCCCCCTTCCAATTGACTACACATTTTTACCGAAAAATTTCGAATTTTTGGACCAGAAACTCCAATGTTTACATAACAAACAAACATATAATCCTGTCGTATAAATTTATGGTAAACAACATGTTAAACTATTCATGATTCGATACCGTTTATATGGTCTGAAACTAGTAATTTGATTTTAAAAATACGTTTCGATCAAAAACTATTTATTTATATCGAAAGGTAGATAACGATGAAACAATCTTGCAAACAAATACTCTGCTAAAAGATAAAGTAAACAAGCAATATAAAATAGTCGAGAAATTTTCATCCTACGAAACCTGGATGGAGGAGAAACCTGCCGAACAAACAGAAAAACACAAGCAATAATGGAGAAAAAAAAAACATTCCTCTAATGCTTGACATTCCACATAACATCACAGAAAATCACGAATGCTAAATCATGAGACATGAACACACTTCAACACATCACAGATGGGATCCTGGTTTTTTTATAAGAAGCATTGTTCTACTTGTGTTGTGAGTAAAAAAAAGAACTTGTTTTATGCACGACGACCATTTTTGCTTGGAGATTCTTTAAATAAATAACGAGGTTAAAAACTTTCTAAGATATATCTCAGGAGGTGTTTCGTAGAAAGTGTGGTCCATAATGACAGTGCCAAATTGTGGGATGCTGAAGCAATTATTTAAGAAGAAAAAAATCTGCAGAATATTTGTTTCGATCGTTTCAGAAGTCATTTAATGATGATTGTCACGATTACAATTATCAGCAAGTTAAATCCAAGCCAGCACGCTGTATTTGCAATGTGAAGTTAAAATAAAATCGCACAATATAATCTTGTTGTGCGTCTTGTTCCCTTTTCCTTGTATAGGATATGTTGTTAAACAAACATGCAATTTTTCTGTATCATTCTCATGAGTTTGTAACAAGATATCACAGAAGATCAAATGTCTGTAATATTAGATATAACCATAAAAATCAAATTCTTTTACTCAATTCATTATATATATTCATCTATACAAACTCAACTGAAGCTACTGAAATAAAACTACAAACCATCAAAAATGCACACACAAATTAAAGAGAATAGCTGAAAATCTCCCATAAACACATAAACTATTAGATATTCCAGCTAGCGGGAAGTAATACCCCGTGGACGAACATTCTGTCTGGGCACTTGATTTTGTTTTCGTTTTGGTATTTAAGTTGTTTTGATTGTTTCGCATTCAAGTGACAAATGTGTGAATAACAAAAATAATAAAAAATTAATAAAAAATTAATAAAATAATAAAAAAATAATAAAAAATATAATAAAAATTTAATAAAAATATAATAAAAATTTAATAAAAAATATAATAAAAATTTAATAAAAAATGAAAATAACTCGAACTTCTGTCAAATGATAAACATTGCATTTAAATCAAACCTGTCTTAGAATCGTTGGACAGAAAACTGGAAGACGAGACGAGACGCGAGTCATTTTTGACGCTCAAATCGGGGGCACTTCGAGTTTTTCTAGCAGCTCCCCAACTCCACCGGGAGAAAGCAAACGTTGACGATGAAGAAGATGACGAAGAGGAAGACGAGGAACAAGATGTCGTGGAAGATGATGATGTCAGTGTTTGCGGTTCGACGAGACAGCTCATAATGGCTGCGGCACACACCTTGCCGTCGCGAGATTTAATCGGGGTCGGTGTCGAGAGCTGTCATCAGAAGATACGATCGGGTTGAAACAATTAGAAAAAAATTAACTTTGCAATAAATTATGTAAACAATTACAGGTTAAAAGTTATTTGAATTTCAAGCGCCCTTTTGTGAAACACCTCAGGGCTCCTTTACAATTTCAATGTTGCAGATAAGACTAGCAGTGTTTGTGGCGCAGCTGGCAGCCCCGCAACTTGCTAGCTCCACAAGTGCACAAAGGACTTTAACCCCCAACCGAAGTTGGTACTCATTTATTGACCACCAAAGGATGAAACGCTGAGTTGACGTGAGCAGATGCAAATTAGTGAGTTAGTATCTTGCTCAAGGAAATTACGTGCCCGGACCAGGAATCGAACCCGGGTCCTCCGACTCTCAAAGCCGGTATCTATACCACTAGACCAACACGTATAGTATATATTGATTGCAATTATATATTATTTATTTACACGTATAAAATATATCACTTGCAGTTATATATTATTTAATTATTTACACATATAGAATATATCAATAGCAATTATAAATTATTTATTTACACATATAAAATATATCACTTGCAATTGCAATTATGTATTATTTATTTATTTACACTTATAAAATATACCGATTACAATTATACAATATTTATTTATGTGTATAGAATATATTGACTGCAATAATATATTATTATTATTTAAAAAAAAGAAAATAATGTAAAAAAAAATCTGCATTTTGAAATTAATTCTTACAATTTATTGGCAGAATTTAAAAGCAAAAAAAACCAAAATATAAATTAACAAAAATCAAACACATACACATAACTAAACTAAACCGACAAGGCAAGACGAGAACAACCAAAACATCAAAACAATCAATCCGGACCGAATCTACGCGGCCACTTACCCTTCTACTTTTTGCAGTGTTGGAGTCCACTTGACCTCTAATCTTTCTAGTGATGTTCATCAAGGGTTGGACAACATCCAGTGACTCACCACCATCGATGTTGTGGGAAGAGTTTTGATCAAAATCTTGCTCCAAACCTCCGATATCTTCAGTCAGAAACACTCAATCGTTAAGTTTAAAATACCAGTAGCAGTTCAACTTGTAACGATGATTGAAAACCGATTAAAAGATTTATTAATATGCGATGGATTTAAAAAAAAAGATTGTTTATTGATTATACATCTTTCAATCGAAACAATATCTATGAATTTAAAAATAATTAATTTAATTTAAATTTAATTTAAATTTAATTAAATAAAATTATTTTTGTTAATTATTTATTTGACACCTCCTTCAGATAACAACAATTAAAACAGAGAAAGTGCACAACAAATCTAATCTGTAATATATATGTCATAATCCCATTTCAATCCGTAATCAAATTTGAGACACAACATGCTTGCAAAATATTAGTTTATAGTTTATTTATATACATAAACAATTGTATAATTATCCTATCACAATTAAAATCAATGAAAATAATAATTATTTAAACGTCTATAAACTATAAAAAATTAATTTCACGTCTTTATCATTTGCTTCCTCGTGTGAAATCTTATGTTGTGTGAGAAAATAGATTCTTATCAAACATTGTCACTCGCAAAGTTTTTTCTTAAATAACTGTTGTACAAGTCAAGTTACAAATCAGGAATCTTTTAATTTTTTTTGCCAATTACCGCAATTAATACCAAAAATTAAAATTTATGGATCTTTTTACAGCATTTATTTTTAAAAATTACAAGTTTCTGTTTCATTTCTCTCCATCTCTCTCCCTCTCTGTATTTCTCCCTCTAAGTGTTCATCATAGTTATACAGGTATGGTCTTGGATGTTAGTGATGACAATGCAAGATGATAATTCCAGTTGGTTCATGGAAATTCAACAGCAGATGAGTCAAGAACAAATCATCATAGCAAATGAGAAACACGTTTCTAAATATTTACTAAACGTGCAGAAATAACAATCAATCTATTTCTCTTGCAGTTTAAGCAAAAACAAAAGCATTTAGAACTGAAAACTGCATTATACACAAATTCAACAAAACAAACACACATAAGCATACAAGAAACTAATGCACAAGAACAGGTATTAGGAAAAGGCACTAGGAAGCAGACTAGAATCTAAACATGGATAAGAAGTTTCAGCTGCTGCAATAAAGCAATCTATATTGAAGTTTAATTTCCTGACCACTCATCTACAACGGAGAGTTATTGTAGCCAACAGACCAGAAAGGATGTTCCATTTGCTCAACCCTTCCAAGAATTATAAGAAAAAGTTACGAAATGAGACCATATCAAAGAGTTGTGAAATACGATCTATTACAAAGTAAGGAAAGAAGATAATATCAAGAAGTTATTAAATGTGACAATACACCATATCAAGAAGTTATTAAATGTGACAATACACCATATCAAGAAGTTATTAAATGTGACAATACACCATATCAAGAAGTTATTAAATGTGATAATACACCATATCAAGAAGTTATTAAATGTGACAATACACCATATCAAGAAGTTATTAAATGTGACAATACACCATATCAAGAAGTTATTAAATGTGACAATACACCATATCAAGAAGTTATTAAATGTGATAATACACCATATCAAGAAGTTATTAAATGTGATAATACACCATATCAAGAAGTTATTAAATGTGATAATACACCATATCAAGAAGTTATTAAATGTGATAATACACCATATCAAGAAGTTATTAAATGTGATAATACACCATATCAAGAAGTTATTAAATGTGACAATACACCATATCAAGAAGTTATTAAATGTGATAATACACCATATCAAGAAGTTATTAAATGTGACAATACACCATATCAAGAAGTTATTAAATGTGATAATACACCATATCAAGAAGTTATTAAATGTGATAATACACCATATCAAGAAGCTATTAAATGTGATAATACACCATATCAAGAAGTTATTAAATGTGACAATACACCATATCAAGAAGTTATTAAATGTGACAATACACCATATCAAGAAGTTATTAAATGTGACAATACACCATATCAAGAAGCTATTAAATGTGATAATACACCATATCAAGAAGTTATTAAATGTGACAATACACCATATCAAGAAGTTATTAAATGTGACAATACACCATATCAAGAAGTTATTAAATGTGACAATACACCATATCAAGAAGTTATTAAATGTGACAATACACCATATCAAGAAGTTATTAAATGTGACAATACACCATATCAAGAAGTTATTAAATGTGACAATACACCATATCAAGAAGTTATTAAATGTGACAATACACCATATCAAGAAGTTATTAAATGTGACAATACACCATATCAAGAAGTTATTAAATGTGACAATACACCATATCAAGAAGTTATTAAATGTGATAATACACCATATCAAGAAGTTATTAAATGTGACAATACACCATATCAAGAAGTTATTAAATGTGATAATACACCATATCAAGAAGCTATTAAATGTGACATCATATCTCCCTGCATTGAGTGCAATATTAAATTAAATTTCACATTTTTTCAGTGAAACCATAGCGGGATAAAACACAACACAACATAACATACACATCTTAACACACCATTGCCTACAAATGTGGGAACAATAACAAAAAGCCAACTCAAGAAAGGAAACAGCTGGTAGTAATTATAATTATCTTCAATGGAACACCCCTGGAAAAATAAATAATAGAACTGAAAGAATAAAAGCTAAAATTCAATTAATGTCCTGTGTTATGACCCGATGAACAACGACGTTAGTTATATTTCGAATATAGTTTATTTTTAACGATAAAAACGATACAGCACTCAGCTATCAACCACGTGAGAGAAAACTAAAAAGGAAGTTAACGGAAGGAACAAAGATATTAATATCCACAACCGTAGATATTAATATTAACTGTCAATTATAAAAATATATAATTAATACAATTATTGTCTCCATAACACCTCCCCCTCCTAAACAAGATAAGTTTTCTTGGAAGCATTCATTTCCAATCTTCGAGGAGGTCGACGTGTTCTTTTAGGCCTCACCTTTGGTACCTGGTCGGTCGAGATGATTTGACGATTGTCCTCGTTAACTGACCGAAATGGCACTGTTAAAAGAATCGGTTGTCTTCTGGGATGACTTGATTGGTGGGAAAAGAGGGATGTCGAAAACATCAGATATAACTACTAGAGCTTCTTCTGATACCCGTTTTCGCAACTGATTGCAGTGTCTCCGCATCACTCTTCTTCCAACTTCAACGTCATAAACAGATTTTCCCAAACGTCGGACGATTCTACCGAGTCCATTCTGGCTGATTCGGGTTGTTGTATGTCCGCACATAGACAGCATCTTGTTCTGTAAACTCTCTTTTATGAGAACCGGGTTTCTTGATCTTTTCCATCTTTTCAGCTTGATGATGGAATTCATTCAGTTGGAGGAGTAGCTCTGCGGGTGTTTTCAGTTCTTCTGATGATGGTAGAGGTGTTGTCCTATACGTCAGCAAGAACTTTTGCAGCACGTCAGCCGTCGCACCCTCTCCCTGCAATTTTCTAAGAGCCAGCTTGAACGTATCAACGAAACGTTCGGCTTGTCTGTTGCAGTGAGGCTGATATGGCGGTGACCTTACATGGTTGATGCCATGACTTTGGCAGTACTCCTTAAACTCCTTCGAAACAAACTGTGTTCCATTGTCCGACACTAATATCTTTGAGTACCCATGCTGTGAAAAAAATTTACCCAACTCTTTGATTGTAGCAGTTGGAGAAGGCATCCACAACCACAAGGAACATCATTCCTTCCATTGGACCGGCATAATCTATATGGATCCTCTCCCATGCACAATCTGGTGTCGGCCATGGTGACATTTCATTTTTGACAGGCATCTTTGCAGCCATCTGACAGGAGCTGCAAAGCCTAAAGCCCTGTTCACATTGACAAAAAAACCCAACCCAACAACACCAAACAAAAAAAATCAGATCAAATCGGTCGATGTGAAATAGTCAAGCACAAACGCAACGCGACAAGCACGTTGAAATCGCGTGTATCTTACATTTCGACCCAGTTTTGTTCTTCAACCAATCACGAGAAAGTGTGTCAGGTAGAAGCTTTCTAATGCCCCACATCTAAATCTTCAAGGCCATTGGACAAATAATAGTTTGACAAATTTATATTTATTGTACATCTTATCGGTGATTCGCTGGCAATTTACAAACTTGCTAAACTCAGTTTGATGTCATTAACGGCTATATCACATCGACAAACTCCGATTGTACCGGACGTGTCAGATTTGATCGGGTCGTGTCAACTCACGTTTTTCGATGTGTACAGGGCTTCACTTTGTCTTCAATATCCCTGTCGATACCTTGCCAATAAACATACCTCCGAGCGAGAATCTTCATCCTGGTTGCTCCTGGGTGTCCTTCGTGCAGCATTTTTAGAACTTGATTCTTTAATATTGCTGGTATCACTGCGCGAGATCCCATGAAGAGTACACCATTACAAACAGACATGTTTGTAGAACGGCTGTGGTAGGCATGTAGGAGCGATCCTGACTGAAATCTCGGCCATCGTCCTGTTCTGACGGCTTCCACAACTAACTTTAGCTCGAAGTCTTCTTCGGTCATCCTACAAATTTCCTCCTTAGTGACAGGCAAGTGTCGGATAACATCACTCTGAACTGCGTTGACATCCATTTCAATCTTTGCGATAACGATTAAGCTTCTGCGTCCCGTTATTTTTTTGGAACGATACGATTTCTTAAATTTGTCTCGAATTAAACGATACGATATCGATGCGATACGATACGATATCGGGATCTCGACTGAAGTGGAAATTTTGTCTCAAATAAAACGAGATAACATAGAATGATGAACTATATGCGACAGACAATATTAATAACTACATTAAAGGAATTCATTGAAAAAAATATATAAATATTAAAAAATTTCAAAATTTATAAAAATTTACCAAATTTAATTTTTTTTTACAACTTGAAATAAGTTTCATTTGTTTAGTTTCGGTACATCTATTTGTCTAAATTTAGACTCTAAATAAAACGCTACCGCCGATAGTAAGTATTTATTTACTTTATTTAGTTCGCATTATGCGGTAGTTTATCAATTTAATTAAATGATTTTACTTGCCGATGAAAAGAAAAATTACAATTATTTTTTCAAGTAAAGTAGAAAACCTTCTAGCACACCAAAAGAACGACATTTTTAGGCAATTCAATAGTGAAAGTGGAAAAACCAATGGAGATAGAAATAGATTGCAGATTACTGAGATTGAGATTAGTGAGATTACTAAGATTACTAGATTACGTGAGATTGACTCCTCTGCTGATTTTGAGATGTCCTCGCATGCCTGTGGTGTTACCATCGTTAAATTGATACTGTTTCCTGCAGTCTTTGCATCTGGCAAGATTTACTTCTAAATCCTTGTTATTGACTTTCTGCTTGACCGTCTCTTCCTCAAAGTACTCCCAGATTTGACCCCGGTGACGCGGCATGATGACAAACACGAGAAAGTGCCTCTATGCAAGAATTAAGAAAGTGAAAAAAACCCAGCGTGTTTATTTATAGGCGATGGCGAATCCGGTTAGCAATAGCAAGAAAAAAGCTAAGAAAGTTTCGAATTCCAGCTGCAGACGACGTGCACTGTCGTGCACACTACAGGTGGCACACCTATACTCACACACAACCAAGAATATAATCGAGATTATAAAGATATATCTTAGATGAGTTACTATTACGGTCAATTACGGATATCGAAACACTAAAATAATCATTCCAATTCTATGTAACAAATTTGAAAAAATAAGTGTGAAACAGACTAAACTAAAACATAAACATAGAATGATCATTACTATTACATTACTCATTATTCTCATTAATAATAATAGTCATCGATGTCAGCAAGTACTATTGCCTTGTAGTATCAGTAGTATGCAGAGGTCGACTAGCAGCTTAAGAGGGGCGTGGCTTTTTTTGCTGCCGGTTCCCAGACTAAAAATAGTAAATAATGGGGCTACAGGCTGTCAGGAAAACCGAATTTAAAGTGGGGGATGATAATAGTTATAAACTTCTGTCAATAGGTAGATTAATTAATCAATGTTGATGAATCAATTGCAAATATTCACAGTTGTGACAATCGTTAATTAAATATGTATGACTTTCGTTATTTATTGGAAAATATTTTTTAAAAATCTCGGTATTTCTTTCGGGACTTTATACGAGAACCAAATTTAAGTTTCGCTATTTTATTTCGATACGAGACTTCTTCCGCAGGCTGTATCGTTTCAATGGCGATACGGGATCTCCCATATCGTTTTGAAATCTCGATTGAATTCGAGATAACGAT
The DNA here is from genome assembly GCA_963978895.1 of Erpobdella octoculata. Classification (NCBI taxonomy): domain Eukaryota; kingdom Metazoa; phylum Annelida; class Clitellata; order Hirudinida; family Erpobdellidae; genus Erpobdella; species Erpobdella octoculata. Next base: position 24,837,445 of record OZ022239.1, read on the forward strand.
ATCGGGACGCAGATGCTTAATAACGATGTCATCATCTTCCTGCAGTTTTCTTGAAGTGATAAGACGGGATAGTGCATCGGCTTGTCCAAAGTGGGTAGATCGTCTGTACTCGATGTTGAAGTCTTATGAACGTATCATTATGCAAGCAAGACGAAATCCCATCGTTGTAGTCGATTTGCTGAGTGAGCAGATACACCAACCTTTGATCCAAAAATAGATAGTAGAGGCTTGTAATCTGTTAGCAGCATGAAGCGTCTGCCGTAAACATAGCGGTGGAATTTTCTCACTGCGAATACCAAGGCAAGAGCTTCCTTCTCTATCTGTCTGTAGTTCTTTTCAGCCTTTGTGAGAGCTCTACTGGCGTGTGCAATTGCTTTTTCCATGCCGTTTGGAAAACGATGGGAGATCACAGCTCCGATTCCATATTCACACGCGTCCGCAGCAACGACAATGTCCAGTTCAGGGTCGTAGTGCGTCAACAACAGATCTGACTGAAGCATTTTCTTTAGCTTTTCTAACACTTCCTGGTGCTCTGCAGTCCATTCAAATGTGTCCTTCCTTTCGAGATCGTACAAAGGGCCCCTCATTGATCGCATCTCTGGTACAAAGTGCAGGCTTGCGGAGCCGAGCCGGAGCCGCTAATTTTTGTGGGAGCCGGAGCCAGAGCCGGACCCAGAGCCGAAAATATCTGGCAGCTCCGGCTCCCAAAATTTTTTTATATGAGCAGAATTTTTTCAAGATGAAAAGCTTTGAAATTCTAAAATTATTTGATTGTTTATCTCCCTCAAATTTGAAATGTTTTAATATTTTACAAACGTCACAACAGCCACAGCCTTCAATAAAATGATAGCGCGCGCGCACATCACCACAAGAAATCTTTAATAAATTGTTTTCGTTTCGTTTTAGTTTGTTTACCTGCCAAACTCTGTTTTTGGTTACATTGTTATTTTTGGACTTTTTTTTATTTTATTCAAAATTTTTAAAACTGCATTAAAAATTAATACAATTATGTTCCAAATACACACTCGAGATGCGCTTCAAGATTTGCTTTCGTTTGATGAGTGTTTATATTCTTATAAAATAATTACAATTTTTTAAATTGCATATTATTTTAACTTTATAGTAAAAATATTTTAAGTCTGTGAATAATTTTATCAAGCATTTAAAATTAAATTTTTGCTGCGCCAAAAAACAAAACGTACCCTTTCGTATACATTTAAAATTGACTAAAAAAAAATGGCCGGTTTTAATATTTAACAATTGTCATATAAGTAGAGTAGATAAACTAATAAAGTGTAAGTATAAACAGTTAAAAATGTTTCAGTGAAAAGTTTGCGCAATTTTGTCTCGTGTGACACCCCCTTTATAGGGAGCCGGAGCCGAGCCGGCGCGGTCAAATTTTCGGGAGCCGGAGCCGAGCCGTGGAAAAAAATGGCGGCTCCGCAAGCCTGGCACAAAGAACGAATAATAGCTTATCATGCCTAAGAATGATTTTAACTGCTTTGCATCCTTAGGCTCTGGCATTTCAACAATCGCCTGAATTTTCTCGGGGTCTGGTCGACGGCCATCTCTTGAAACAATGTGCCCCAAAAACTTGATTTCTTCTTTAGCAAACGAACACTTTTCCATTCGTACACGAAATCCACTCTCAGCGATTTTCTTGAACAAAGCTTTAACATTTCGATTGTGTTCATCCAGCGTAGATCCGGTCACTATGACATCATCTAGATATGCTACACAACCTTCCAGTCCTGTGATCATTCGATCCATAGCTTCTTGAAAAATGCCAGGTGAGCATTTGACTCCAAAGGGCAATCGCTGGTACTGGAACAAACCTTTGTTAGTACTAATTGTAACCAGTTCCTTCGAGTCATCTTCAACTTCCATTTGCAAGTATGCGTCAGCGAAGTCAATCTGAGTGAACCATGCGCTTTGGTTCAGACGAGCAAAGATTTCATCGGGCACAGGTAGCGGGTGTCGGTGCATTTCCAGTGCATCGTTGCTCCTGTTTCTTGGCAACTACAACAATCGGGGCGGCCCAGTTGGTGTAGTCAACCTTCTTCAGAACTCCCTGCTGCACCAAACGCTCCAGCTCCACGTTAACTGCTTCTTCCCGAGCAAACGGAATCTTTCTCTGTCGACAGAAGATTGGACGTGACCTGAATGTCCTCCACATGTGAACTTTACATCAAATTGTCCCAGGACCTCAATCGGACTTCCATTTGCAGCTCCCAGTGTCGTCGTTGACCTCTCCAAGGCAGGTGAACCGATTTGTTCCCATGTTTCCTTGTTGATGAGTGTGACGTCTGCATTACCAACAATCTTCTTAATTGCTTTATTTTTTTCTCTGTTGAGCTTTTGGTTGATTTTTCGGACAATCTTTTTGAAAATGTTCTGGCGAACCACAGATGAAACAAACACCTTTGGTCGAAGATCGGGGGATATCCTTGTAGGGAACCCAGGTCGAGGCTTCTTCCTGTTCATTTGTTTTACTGCATTAACATTTTGTATGTTGTCGATGACGTCCGAATCTATTTTCAAACTCGTTACGAATTCGCATTCTTTAACAAGGTCAGCTAACGTGCACTCCTCTTGAGTCTCCAGTTTCCTCAACAGCCTTGTTCGAATGTCAGCATGTCGAGCTCCTTGCAGCGCCGAAACAAAAACAAGACATTTAAAATGTTCTTTTGACATCTGTTCGACTTGAGCCAATGCCGTCATTCTATGTATTGTTGAACCAAGCTTGCTGTACCCAAGATCACCAATTACCAACCGGAACATGTCGAACCTTCTCCTGAAAACCGAGACCTTGTCCCCAAACAGCGACTCCAAAATTTTCATTGGAGGTCAGATCTTTTGTTGTTTTCGGCAAGATGTGGTCGGTGAGACTCCCGTACGATTGCAAGTCCAACTTCGACACGAGTGCTTGCGTTTTATCTGGGTCGGATAACTCGGTACCATGGCTGATTATAACTGGTTCGAAAAGATCAATCCACTTTGAGAATGTCCTACCGGACTCGGGGTCATGGCTGAATTCCGAAATTTGTCTCATCAACTTTGGTATCTGGTTTGTTTCTCACCATTGAAACTGGACCACTTGATTGAAACTTCATCGACCGAATGAGTTCTGCAAAAACCTCTACGCGTTTGCGGTTGTCTTCGAGAATTTGCGTACGCAACTCCTCCTCACGTTGTCGACTTTCTTCGTCTCGGCGTCGGTTATACTCCAAAAACGTAGCCATGAGTGAATAAAACTTGTCTTCAGCCATTTCAAATCTTTGTCGCCAAAATGTTTTGACCCGATAAACAACGACGTTAGTTATATTTCGAATATAGTTTATTTTTAACGATACGGCGCTCAGCTATCAACCACGAGAGAGAAACTAAAAAAGGAAGTTAACGGAAGGAACAAAGATATTAATATCCACAACCGTAGATATTAATATTAACTGTCAATTATAAAAATATATAATTAATACAATTAATGTCTCCATAACATCCTGTAAAAAACTTTTAATGGATGCTTTTCAAATTTACAAAGATAAAAAACTATTGGAAAGCATTGAATGGCTACAGAGAGAGAAATAGAGGTGAGATGAGATAAAGATGAGCCGTAACTAAAAGGTTCAAGTTTTAATTATTTATTTAATTATTTATTTCAACAATAATAGAAATATAAATTACTTATATATTTAACAATCTATTCTAGTTAATCACATCTTTCAAGTATTCCTTTCATAACTAAACACTTAACATATTTTAAAAAATTCAAAGAATTTCCTGAATTTCTTGGTCAAGGTTGGAGCAAACTAAACTAAATCTGACATGCTAAATTAATGAATTAATTCCCACTGGTGTGGGTGCGTGTGTGTGTGTGTGTGTGTGCGTGTGTATGTGCGTGCTCCATTAAATGCCTGATATTATGAACTTATAGCAGACTACTCATAAGTACATATATATATACATATATGGCAGGACACATAAAAGTTCAATAAAATGAACTGACAGCAAGAGTTGTTGATGAAATAATGTGAACATATATATATATATATATATATATATATATATATATATATATATATATATATATATATATATATATATATATATATATATATATATATATATATATATATATATATATATATATATATATATATATATATATATATATATATATATATATATATATATATATATATATATATATGTGTATAAATATATAAGGAATATTACGTTGCATGTGCGCTTTAGACCAGCTGACTTTCTTTCAATTCTTACAGTGCAATCTAGCTAAAGAAATGATTAGAAAAAAACTTCAAAAGAAAACTTGTGAAGAAACTGAAATATTTCTCATGCATGCATATATATATATATATATATATAGTAACACATAGTAATATGTAGTACTAGATACATACATACATACATACATACATACATACATACATACATACATACATACATACATACATACATACATACATACATACATACATACATACATACATACATACATACATACAAACATATATACATACATACATACATAAATAAATACATACATACATACATACATACATACATACATACATACATACATACATACATACATACACACACACACACACACACACACACACACACATACATACATACATACATACATACATACATACATACATACATACATACATACATACATACATACATACATACATACACACATACACACATACACACATACACACATACATACACACATAAGCACGCACACACCAACAGACAGACAGATGCACACAGGTGTACATACATCTGTACTGTACATATGTACTTAACATTCTGCTTAATAAAAATTACAAATATAATGAATTTAAAATGTAATTGAAGAACTTGTCTTGTGATGTAAACGAGACAGATGTAAAAATTAGTGACATTTCTTTGAAAAATTACATCTCTTATTTAAAATCATAAAATGTACACTTCCTTTTTCGAACTGAATTACAACCCCGAAATCCAAACGATCGATCGTCATTAAAACCCTCACAAGATACAATTTAAATATAATATTCTATTAATAGATATTTTTTTTCTTTTCAGTCTCCCACTTGTGACATGAAGAATGGATAAAAAAAATGGCAGGAGAAACCTAAATAAGCAGATGGTGAGAAGAGATGTTTGCCTACTTTTCCAAGTGTTCTCCATAACAAATGTCAGCCAAGCACACAACAACCATGTCATATTATGAATTTAGATTTTTTGCATGGTTGAAAAACAGATATTTTTTAAATAAAAAACTCATATTCAAAAGCTTGCAATTATTATATTTGCAGCTTTGTTTAATAATACTAATAAACAATTAACATTTCAAATATTATAACAATATATCACTAGTATAAGCGTAGAAAATGTAACTAACTCGTGGGTTTTGTAGGAAGCATAGCTTCCCTCATCACTTGTGTTGAGACTAGAGAAGGTTTTTCAAAACATAGACAATAATTCCTTTAAGTGAGCATGAAAAACTCTGAAAAAATTAAAAAAGAAAACTAATGTTAAAACAAATATACAAACCTGGTAAACCAAACTGAACTTTATTACTTTAAAAAAATACTCAATATTTTGCACAAAATTTCATTTAAATTGTAAAGTATTTTATAAAAAAAATTATGAATTTTACTGTTATACTATTACTACTACTAGCATTAAAAATCTAATATATAAAGTGCAAATGGGTGGTGTTTGCAATTTAATAACTCAAACTTCTAAAAAAAATGAGACAAAGCCATGTGAACAAACTAGCTTTGCATTTTTCAAGACTTTGTTTGAACAAAAATCACTTAAAAGTTAAAGTACTATTTAAATCAAATAAATATTTTGCTTACACAAATAGCACTGTACAAATACAAATAACAACAACACTAATTGTGTAACATATACACTAATAAATTCCAATATTCAACTTTTATTTATCAACACCTTCCAAATGAGCATTATTAACTAATAAATACAACATTAAAAATCACTTCTTCATTAATGTCTATTATTCAATCAATCAAAATGAACTTATATATCGCCTTTTCGTAAATTCAAAAGAGCTCTTCAAGAAATTTACTAAATAAAAATGTTTTTAAACCATTTTGAAAAGTAAACAGGGAATCACACAATAATAAGTTAGAAGGTAAAGAATTCCACGTATATGGACCAGCAAAGAAAAAGAACATTTGGGAAAAGTATGATTTATTGAGGGTATGAAATAATGATTGTAAGAAGAGGGTCTTGAATGAATTCTGTGAGGCCGCTCAATTAATAATTTCATATAATGAAGAAAAAACTATTTTTTAATTTAAACATCATTATGGATCATTTAAAAATTATTCAATATTTTATGGGAAATGGGAAGCCAATGGAAGTAATAGAGAAGGAGTGATGTGGGTTATAAACAGGAGAACGACTTACAAGTCGAGCAGCAAAGTTTAAAATTTTATTCAAAGGTTGTAAAGTATTTTCAGCTAAGCGATTACAGAATATTGAGAATAATACAATAATCTACTCAAGATAAAACAAGAGCAAAAACCAGCATGAAAGGTGAGCTAAATTAATTAAACAAAAGTCTCTTTTCTTATAAATCTTTCAAACAATGTTGATAATGCAGCTATAAGACATAAATGATGTCAAATGTACAACTGGTTAAATAATTTACTGATTTATTACTTCATTGGTTCTACAACCTGAAATTTAGGTTAGGCCATATTATACAGCATTCTAATTCCCATATAAACAACTAACTTGCCATATATTTCAAGATCAAAAAAATCCATCTCTTGTGTTAGTGTTCATTAACTTTAAAGTTTAAGAAGTAGTAGCTTTTTTATGCAGATCCATCACAAACTAATTAATTAATTTAGTTACTAAATTTATAGTATCTTAATTCTTAATTCTTAATAAATATAATTCTTATCAAAATAATCATCTTAATCACCTACAATTGGCATGGCAAACCTTTAAATGTTGTACAGATATCAACAAGTTAAAGTTAAACAAGTAGTATTAGTAGTAGTAGTATAGTTAAGTATAGCAGTGCAGTACAGTACAGTACAGTACATACAAAACATTTCTCGATCAAACAAACAAGGCGGAATATAAGCTTGCAACAAATCAGCGATTATTCAAAATCGACAATAAATTTATAGATTTTCATAACGGCTTAATATCTCCATGCAGCAATAAAAAGTAACAAAAAATCCGCTCACTTCACTTCACTTTGACCGCACCGCAAAGCAGGACCATTAGTCACCGGCTAAATGATAATAAACAAATAAATATTTTTAAACTCCATATAAGTCTGAAAAAACATAACAGAAACTAAATTTTGTTATTATAAATGCTTTTATTTTTAATATTAGTAAATCTAAAATTGTTAATTCATTGTTGTAGTTACGGATTTCCATGGAAACCTTATACTTGAAACTTATGCTCAAGTACTTTTGACAAATTGTGAAAGCCAGCCTGGATAAGCTAAACATTTTCATAACTTGTTAAAAATGACGCAAAGACAAATTGCTCAAGGCATGGACTATTCTTAATAAGATGCTTTATGTTAAAAAAGTGATATTTGTATTAAAATACTGAAATAACATTTGTTTATTTTTAAACTGTTCATTTATTCAGTTTTTGATCAGTATCAAAAGGCACGTCAGCAATTTGTTCAAACAATGGCCGATTATGCCTGTCGTCCGCACGCTATCGACCTTTTGCATCAATCTGGAGTCATGCATCTGTTGAGACCTCTCCTGATGGACTGTGTACCCAGCATTCAACAAACAGCTGCTTTGGCATTAGGTAGACTTGCCAACCACAGTGACAATCTGGCAGAATCAGTTGTAGAATGTGGAGTACTTCCCCAGCTGGTGTATTCACTTTCAGATCAAAACGTAATTGCTTGACATAATTCATTAACTTTTTCAGAATAAACAATAACAAATTTGCTTATAGAGATTTTACAAGAAAAATGCTGCATTTGTACTGAGATCAGTTGCTAGGCACAGTCCTCAAATGGCTCAGGCAGTTATCGATTCTGGTGCACTTGATGCATTGGTTATTTGCTTAGAAGAATTTGATTCTGGAGTCAAAGAATCAGCAGCCTGGGCATTGGGAGATGTCGCACGACACACTCCAGGTAAATAATATAACTTAGAACTTATTCCACTTTTTGTCGAAATAGAATTGTGACTTTAAATGTATTTTTGAAATCTTTTTTATGATGTCATAAGTATCACAATTTATTTATTCAACTGGATACAACCATACGCAGTTTATTAAAACATTTATAGAGCTGGCTCAGGCAGTTATAGACTCGGGTGCAGTACCTCTTCTCATCATGTGCTTGCAAGAACCTGAAAACGCAGTGAAGAAGGTGGCGGCAACAACTTTAAGTGAAATTGCAAAGCATTCTTTGATTTTCGCTCAGTTCATTGTCGATGCAGGAGCAATTTGTCATCTAGCTAGAATCATTCCTTGTCCTGATAGCAAAGTAAAAGTAAGACAACTTTGTGGTGCCAAAATTTCTGAAAATTTTCTAGTTTAATGTGTATTACATTGTATTTTAACAAACATGTATAATGTTGTGCACACTGGCTTTTGAAATCAAGAAATTGGGTTGGGTCCAATTTTTTTGACACATGGGTGGGTTGGGTTGAAATTTATTTTAAAAACAGACAATTTTACGGTGGGTCGGGTTAGGAAATTTAATTTTCAGGAGGGTTGGGTTGCCAAAAATGGACCCTTGTTTACCTCTTCTTTGCATGCAGGCCCAGATTCAGGTTAAATACAACAAAATACAATAGCTTAACAAATTGATTCAATTTGTATTTTTGTATAACAGAGACAAGTCTATTCAGCTTTAAGCCAAATAGCAAAACACAACCTAGACATGGCTGAACTGGTAGTAGAGGCAGAAGTTTTCCCATCTGTCATTCATTCGTTGAAAGATGCGGACGACATTGTGAGAAAAAATGCTGCCCTCCTGATCAGAGACATTGCAAAACATTCACCAGAGGTTCGTTACAAATAACAAAAAGAGTTCCATTCAGAAATTTTTCCCCAAAAAAAATATTTAAATATATAATGTTCTTTTCATGCAGTTGTCCCAACTAGTTGTAAATGCTGGAGGGATTGGAGCCATTGTAGATTACATCGGAGAAACAAAAGGAAACATTCGAATGCCTGGAATAATGACACTCGGGTACGTGGGCGCACACTCAGAAAACTTGGCGATGTCCGTGATAGTCTGCAAGGTGAGTTGAAATCTTCTCAGATGATCGGTACAGTGACATAAATTCTGATCAACACACGCATTCGGGTTATAGCATAATTTAAATTTGTAGCTCGTGTGCTAATTTGTCATGTAGTTCGTGTGCTTGGTCGTCATGTAGTTTATGTGTTCAAAAGGTCATGTAGTTTATGTGTTCGTATGTCCATGGAATATAAGCATGTTTCTTTTAGCTTAGATTAGGTCAACAGTGATAAAATATTAATTAATAAAACAATTTGAATTCCATCAGGGAATAACCATGCTTGGATTTGTCCTTTGTGATGAAACAGAAGATTATTTACTGGCTGCAGCAGCATGGTCGATCGGTAAAATTGGAAGCCACACACCGGAACACGCCAAAGCAGTAGCTTTGGCAAATATATTTCCTCGATTACTGCAACTGCACATGTGTCAAAGTTCTTCAGATGATCTCAAAATGAAGGCTGGTTTTTTCTTTCTAATTATAGCAATAAACTAAAAAGGTTCGCATGTATTTATTTTGAGTGCATTGCTCATCTTAACTAATAACAATTTCATATTTTTTATTTGTTCACAGCACATAAATTAACGAATATAAATTAAATATTAATATTAATAAATTAATTCAATAATTTTTTAGGCAAAGAATTCCCTGAAAGGAATATTACAGAAATGCACCCACCTGCCTGCCCTAGAACCCCTCTTGTACGACGCCCCCCCAAACATCGTTAAACACATTCTCGGCCAGTTCAGTAAGATTTTACCACACGACGCTCAGGCTAGAAAAATGTTCGTGACAAGCGGAGGACTTAAGAAAATTCAAGAAATTAATGCCGAACCCGGCAGTGCACTAGCTGAGTACATTATGGTTATTAACAACTGCTACCCTGAAGAAATCGTCAGGTTGTAAAATGTTTTATTTTTAATTTTGCACGATTCACAATTTCAACTGGTTTTCTTTAAATAGCAAACTACACAAATGCTGGTTATAAAAGTTTTCTTTCTGAATCCTGATGGCATGCTATAATTGAAACACAATAATCTATTTTTTCAAAGTTGGAAATAAATTACTAGGTATTAAAGCATGCAGATGTTGAAAACTTACAACTGCAATGGATTGCAGGGGCAGTCACAGCACACTTTAAAAAATAGGACACTGAGTTGAGTATAGAAGCCAAAGCATAAACATCATTGCAGTTCATAGAAAAATTTTTATAAATCAGCAAACATTAAAATGATCATTTCCTTGATATTAAAATGATAATTTCCTTGATACGCAGGTATTACTCCCCCGGATACCCGGATCAGCTGCTGGAAAGAGTCGAACAGTACCAACCGCAATGAAAAACTTTCATATGACTTTCGATTTTGAATCAATAATAAAATATATAGTTATTAATAGTAATTTACTGTTTTTTTTGTAATGCAAACATTTAAACATTGAAATATTAAACACAATCAATAAAACGTAAACAAATTCAGTAAAAATAAACATGAATAAAACCCTACTATGAAAAAGCGTTATTCAACCTGCATCGAGCTGCATTATATAAATGTCAGAATCTTCCAAAAGCTTATTAATTTTATCCAATAAATCATCATTAAAATAATCAGAGCCACTCAAACCAGCAGATTCTGAGCTATTCAAACTAACATAATCAGAATCATCCGTAGAAGAGTGTCTTGTTCTGAAATCGAGTTCAACCAGAATGTTTTTATATCGTTCAAGAAAACCAGAAGGTTTCAAGAAACATTCAACGTCTTCTTTAAATTTCGTAATGCAATGTCTGGTCAATGTATGGCAAGCCTTCCTGGCATATTCTTTCAGTTTATATTTTTCGTATTTGTGCACTTGTTTGTCGTTGTGAACGACTTTTTCTCTTTTCAAATCTTCCATAAACATTTTGTATGTTTGAGACGTCTGATCAGCCAGTTCTTTGAGAACACCATGACAAAACCTTTGTTGGCAATTTTTCGAAGCTACAGATGAGGAATGGTACCCACTGTCGTATCTGCTGTATTGACTGAACCCAACATCGGATTCAACTTCTCGTAAGTGTTTCAAGCCCAGCTCGTAATTTCTAAGGATATCATCTTCCGAAGTCAATGCATATTTTGTCCTAATTAACTTCAGCTTGTCATTAATTAAATCTACAAAAGAGTCGCTAATTTGCTTCAGAGCTTTTCGCCCTGTCAAAAGCTTTTCGAAAATTCTCACACAGAGAATAGAAAATCCACTGTATCGTCTGGCTATCACGACATCAGGTTTGAAATCATCTTGAACACTTTCTTCCAAAAGAGATTTCAGTTCATCTGAAATTCTGCCGAGCATTTCTTCATATCCTGACAGATCAATGACGCCCAAAGGATTGTGGTAATAAGCAGGATTTTCTTTTGAAATTCCGTGAAAATTTAATTCGCCAATCTTTTCTAAAATTTTGTTATTGCATACCAAAATGTCTGTATCTTTTACAAACTTGAATGTGCTTATTTTTCTAACATCATAAATTGTATTCTGTTTTCTGATGAATGCGAGGTGGCTTAGATCATGAATTTGAAAAATGTATAAGAGATCCTCATATTTGAATGTAGATGATTTATATTCAATGCAGTGCTTTAGTTCAACTTGTTTCTGAATATTTAAACATCCTTTAATAATGATAGCAAAATTTTCTTGTAAAGACTGTGACAGCTGTACAGTTAACAGAAATTGTTTTTCCCAAATTAAATTTTCCTTAACTTTAGCAATGAAAATGTGTTCATACTGCTTATTACCTAAACAGGCTTGATTTTTCGATAACTTGGAAGAATGTCCCTGTTCAAGATAAGAAAATGGTGAGCTTCCTAAAATAACATGACACAATATTGCTCCAAAACTCCAGACTAAGATATTTATACTATTTTTTAATGCTTTCAAATCTGAAATACAGTATAGGTTTTCATTCAAATTATATGAGTCATGGAAATAATCGGAAAGCTTAAACAAGAGACCATCATTTGACTCCCGCACACACAAAACATTCGAAGGCTTCAAATAAAAACTTTCTGCTACTCCGAAACTATGAAGAGCTTTGAGACCTCTACAAACATCCTTGTGAAAATTTAAAACACACTGATCATCTAAGCCATACATATATTCCGGATTTTCTAATAATTGATATACACTTTGTTCATTACAATATTCAAATACAAGGACAGCCTGTTTAGACTTGGATTCTTCTTCTGCTGCTAGAAATTTGACAACGTTTTGACTTTTAATTCCTTTGATCTTCTCAATAGTTTTATGCGACAAGACAGAACGTAAAACCCCAACAACGCAGCTGCTGCCGTTCGTTTTATTTCTTCCGAAGTAATATTGACCATTCAATCCACCTGAACCGAGTTTTTGTTCACTAAACCACACGAAACTATGACTGCCCTTTACGGGCATGTTAAACAAATACTTGAAACGTTATGTAAAATTACAATTTGATCGAGTCTAACAGTCTAGTTGGATTTTCCAAGTCCTAATTTTACGCAAACTACGCAAAAAGTGGAACTCCGAAAAATTCTAAATCCAGCATTCAATCAATCAATCAATCATAAGTTTTTAATATATCATTTTTCCTACAGTTTAAAGGCGCTCTGCTATAAAGCACATTTTATCCACATTAGAATTTGCGTCACGGGCATTGACAGATGCAGAGACGCGCTATGCTCAAATAGAGAAAGAGCTACTGGCAATTGTGTTCGCCTGCATCAAGTTTCATCAATACATCTACGGTCACCGTGTAGTCGTTCAGAGCGACCACAAGCCACTCGAGGCTATCTTTCAGAAATCGATTGCGGCAACAACACCTCGACTACAGAGAATGCTTCTTCGTCTGCTCGAGTACAACATCAACGTACAGTACACACCGGGAAAAGACATGTTCATCGCCGACACTTTGTCGCGCAGCTACCTAAATAAAGAGCCTCCATCGACAGTAGAGAGAGAGATAGCAGAGGATACAGTCGTCTCAATCAACACCATCATCGCAGATGCTCCAGTCAGCAACTCCAGGCTTGACAAGATCCGTACAGAGTGTGCACGGGACGAAGAAATGCAATTGCTTCGTAAGCATATTCAAAGTGGTTTTCCATCGGATGACTCTAAACTGTCGGGCAACCTGCGTCAGTTTCGTGCTCTCGCGAGTGAGTTGTACGAACAAAACGGACTGATTCTATACACCAACAGATTGGTCATCCCAACTGGAATGCGGAAGGACATTCTGTTTCGCATTCACGAAGGGCATTTGGGGATGGATAAATGCAAAGCCCTTGCACATGCTGCTGTGTTCTGGCCAGGTATCAATCGGGACATTGAAAACACTGTGGGCCGATGTCCGACATGCAACACCTACCGAAATCGTCAGGCTTCCGAGCCTATGATTGCGCACCCGGTTCCACAGAGACCATACCAGAAAGTTGGCGTTGACATCTTCACGCTGCACGGTAAAGACTACTTGCTAGTGGTTGACTACTTCACCAAGTTTCCAGAATTCATTCAAATAGCCAGCAGGTCAGCAGACTGTGTAATCAAGCATCTGAAAGACATATTTGCACGGTATGGCATACCAGAGACATTGATGGCAGACAACAACCCGTTCAACAGTTTCACCATGCGTCAATTCGCTGAGTCCTGGGACTTCCAGATAGTCACGTCCAGTCCGCTCTATCCAAAGTCGAACGGTCAAGTTGAGCGATTCGTGCAGACCGTCAAACAACTGATGCGCAAGACCTCCGACAGCAACCAGGATGTGACTATTGCGCTTCTGCAATATCGAAATGCACCGATCGCAGGAAGTGATTACAGTCCAGCTGAACTGATGTTCAACCGTTCTCTTCGCTCGAGAGTACCAGCCTTACCAACAGCGTCGGCCTCTGATTCTGTGCGTCGTGACATGGAAAATCGAAAGTATCGTCAGGAGTACTATCACGACCAAGGAACTCGACCTCTAAAGCCACTGCAGCCGGGCCATGCGGTGCGCGTGCACAATGGACAGGCATGGCAAGCTGCGAAAGTTGTTGCGGCCCACTCGTCGCCTCGGTCGTACAACATAATCACCGATGAAGGAACTCGTCTGAGACGCAATCGGCGTGACCTCATAAAGACCCGTGAACGTCCACCAAACTGTGATCTCTACATCGATGAAGATGTAATGCCTGGAACATCACCATCTGCTCAACAAGATGTAATGCCTGGAACATCACCATCTGCTCAACAACCAACGGCACTGGCACAATCTCCAGCCAGAATTGACAGGCCACCTGTACTGACGCCATTAAGGTCGTGCCTAAGAACATCGTCGGGTCGAACTATCAGGCTACCTGCCAGATTTAAAGATTATGTCACTGGTTAGCATTTTCTCCTCAAAAGGGGAGGTGTAACATATTGCACATCGCTAGTAGGCCTAGCAGTTTTAGTATCTTTGGGGAAGCGCATGCTTCCTTTTTGCTTTCTTTGTTAGAGCTTGCTTGTTTGGACTCGACTATAACGTATTCGTATTTGTTCGTACTTAGTGTTTCAATAAACAACTTGTTTTAACGCGTTGTTACACTTATAACGCCATTCTGTTCTTACGACAGAATTTGTCAGAAAACATTTAGCCCTTTTGTTATTCGCCCTTTTAAAGTTAAAAGTCAAAGTTTTTGAATTTCAAACGCCCTTTTAAGAAACACCTTTACAATTTCAACGTTGCAGTTGCAGATAAGGCTAGCGTATGCGGTGTAAACTTGATGCCTTAGAGAAATGAAGTCATTTTCACATGACATATAATTAAATTGTCCCTTCTCTTCACTGAGCTATGCTTTTGCTGGACGTTCGTTTTCTTGTGTTTGTTGGGAAATTATGCTTCTACGTTTTCTGCTTCTAATTTAGTATGCCATGCCACACTTTGCTGTTTTTTTTGTTTTTTTTTATTAAAAACTTTTGTTTATGTTACAATCTTTGTTTGTGTGTTTGTGTGGCTTTCTCTGTACGCAAATCTTGCAAGTAAAATTTAACTAGCTTTTTGACTAGCTAGGAAGCTGAATTAGATGACAATACATGATTCAATTGAAAAAAAAACTTAATTTGAGCATCTTTCTTATTTTTAAATTGAGCCTTAATACAGCCACTCTTAATATTCGTTCTCTAAATAATAAATCACTATTTATCTCGGAGCTGGCCCTGTCTAACTATCTTGATCTCTTTCTCCTGACTGAGACCTGGCATGAATCTGCTTCTTCTCCTTCTCTCCTTGCTTCTGTTCCTACTGGCTTCTCTTTTTCTGCTCAACATTCTTCCTATCTTTAAAGAGATGTAGATAAAGAGAGATTAATTAAATCAAGTAAGTATGGATAAAGAACAGAAGAAAGCTCTTTAAAAATAGAAGTAGGAATGAGATCCAAAGAGCAAGTGGAAGAAGACATAGAGTAAATAAGTTTAGTAAGATAGTCAAGTGTAATAAGAGAGAAAAAAGTAAACGTTTCAGTAGAGAATTTAGAAAAATAAGGGTTTGACTATTGTCAAAATATCTAATGTTTTCAATTTTGGTAGTAAGAAAATTGTAATAGTCATCAGGAGAAAAAGAGGGAGGAGGAGATTTTTCATTGAGGAGTTTAGAAAGAGAAGACCACCTATTCCTAGAGCTAGAAGCAAGAACAATAGATTTTCTTGAAAAGGAAGAATGCTTAACAAAGATGAGGTTATGGTATTGTTTGAGATGGTATTGCCACTCGTACCAAGAACCTTTAGATAATTTAGAACAATAAGCTCGCTCAGCTTTACGTTCAGATTGCTTCAAGAGAACACAATCACGATCAAACCAAGGAGCTTTTTTAGAAAAGAGTCGAAACTTAAACGTCTCAAAAGAAACCAAAGTATCCAGTATAGATGAAATTGTCAGAATGAGATTGTCCATAAAAGAATCAACGTCAGTGAAAGAAAAAGAAAAAACCCAGAGGTGAGAAATAAATTTGAAAATTGAGTTTTGTCAAATCTAGACCAACACCTTTTAGTGACTGAAGAAAGATTAATTAAAGGTAAAGGTTGTGATAGAGGTAAGGTAAAAGAAATAAAGTAGTGATCAGTAAAGTGGAGATTAACAGGTGAAAGATTGCTTATATTAGAGAAAACAGGAGAAATAATAAGATCCAATGTGTTGCCCCGATTATGAGTCGGAAAGTCACAAAGCTGAAAAAAGTTAAAAGTAGATAAGATTTCAAGAAATTGAGAGACAAAAGAATCCTTAGTTTTATTAATAAGAATATTAAAATCCCCAATGATAAAAGAAGGAGTAGATAGAGAGAAAAGAGATTCAGAAAGGTTGTAGAAATCCTCCAAAAATTGTGGTTTAGAGCATTTAGGAGGCCTATAGATACCTATTAAATTAAACTTAAAAGAATTAATTTTAACAGAAGTAAAGAGGCATTCAAAAGATGAGAATTTAGTAGAAGAATTGAGAGAGACAGAGTAGGAAGACTTGTTTCGGCTTTAAAACACAACCCTTCCATATCAAGAAGAAATCCAAATTTTTTATCAATTTTTTGTAAACAAACGCTACTACTTTTTAATTTAATAAATAGACGGCTGACAGTCCCTTTCATAACTCTTTCCAATTTTTTAGCTGTTAAACCAGCATCTCTCGATGTTTCGCTATCCACTCTTTTCTTTCTTCTTTGACGTCTTTCAAATTCAATGTCCTATTACTTGCAAATTCGAATTCCTTCTTTCAGTGAGTCACTAACTAACACTTATCTTTCATTATGAAAATAATTTTGGAGAGCTTTTAAATCTAAAGCTGCTTCATGAAAGTTCATTTTAAGGTCCTGCAACCTCTTTGAACGCGGTTTACCGAATTAAAATCTTGTTCCAAAACTCTAGTAACGTTAGAAAGTCACACAAACAAAAAACGAATGCGTGCTTTTTCTTACGCAATTTTTTATATTTATATCTATAACAAAATTTTTCTATTTTCATTTGCGTATCTATACGTTAGGCGCTTTTTTGCGCCCCCTTCAGTTGGCGCCCATGGCCCATGGCACGTGCCATGCCTGCCATTCCCTAGTTACGCCTCTGCCTAGTCTAGTCCCAATCTGCTCATTCTCGGCAAAACTGTGTGAATATGAAACCCAACTTAGATTTTAATGCTGCATGTACACTCAAAAATTTTTGTTTATATAATTTAAAAAACAAAAAATATAATCAAAAAACGTTTTTGTCAAAAACGTATACAGGTCACTCATATCTACTTTTAAACAATTTTCTGTAAACAAAGTTGTTTTTTATAGTAGAGTTTCTACTACTTCTTATAATATTGTTGTTGTGTCTGCTGTTAATTTTTGATTAGCTTTCACAAACATTAATAATGCCAATTTTTCACTTGATACGACGGACGAGTTTAAAAATTAGAAATCTCTCCAATAATCATAATCTCAATAATGTGAATAATTCCTCTCAGCTTCAACTCTTCGTTCGTGCACTTTCAAGTTTGAGTAGCAGTAGTAGGAGTAGCTCGAAAGTTCTAACTGGAGAATCATCCAAAGATTGTCCTTATGACGTTATTATCACTGGAGGAGGAATGGTTGGGACTGCACTAGCAGCAGCTTTGGGTTGAATATAAAGTTCTTTTTGTCATTAGCAAAATAAAAACTATTATAGTATATACATTTATAGTAATTTATACATATAGTATAGTCGTGTTATTGTAGTATAGTATAGAGACCAGGCTTATGTTACGTAGAATAAAATCGTAAGTTGTATTCCGTAATACATTTCAAATTGCTGCAAGCTTCAATCATAGGTTTTAGAACTCTGCTCACTTTTACGAACTTTAACAAACTAAAAATCCAGCAATTTTAAACAGACTGGGTTATCCGATTATTTTGGAGGTGCATTTATTATTTGGAGGTTTGTGCTACTGATAGTGCATGTCACAACATAAAACAGTAAATGGCACAAATGTTATTTGTGACAAATGGCTATTGACAGGGCAGAGAAAATTGCTTGTGTGGCTGAGTTTTTCCATTCACCAATTAGCACTTTCGGAGTATTACTTCTACTTTTAAGTATTTCGAAAATTCAAATATTAGTCAATTTACAAATTTTTTCCTCTTGAAGAGACGATTGGTTCAATTCATTAATGCATATTATTCAACTTTATTGGTATGAGAAAGATTTTTAGCCTAGTTTCCCAATTTCTTCAACTTCAGTTGTTTTAAAGAGATTTTGTATGGCACTGTCAATAAATTATGTTATTTTAACTTTTCCATAACTATCTCTTTTCTAGGGATACTAAGTCATACAGAATTCTAGCACTTTTGAGTAGTAATACAGAAGAGTTATAGGAAGCATAGGCGTAGACTTCGGGGGGGGGGGGGTCGGGGGCAGCGGAAGCTGCCCCCGACCAAATCTTTCCCCCCGACCAAATCTTTCCCCCCCGGGAAAAATGTTTGCCCCCGGGAAAAGTGTCTGCCCCCAGGAAAATTATGATTACTGCATTTTTAATAATTTATGGATGTCTACATCTCGTCAGGCGCTATATAATTTATTTTCAACATTAATCATTAGTATTAATCTGTTATATTAATATCTATCTTTTTTACAAACTTTTATTTAGGTTACAATTTCTGTTTGAGTGTGTGTATGTATGTGTGTGTGAGTGTCTTTCTCTGTACGCAAACATTGCAAATAAAATTTAACCAGATTTTTGACTAGCTAGGAAGCTTGAACTTTAGGCATAGCTTTATATTGGATGACAATACATGATTCAATTAAAAAAAAGTTTGTGTTGAAAAACTCGCGTTTTCTTTTACTTGTTATTCGACTGATTTAATAACTATTCGACTTATTTAATATCTATTTTCTGGAACTTTTGTATCTGCATTTGACCACTACGCATAGGCGTAGACTTCGGAGGGCAACAGGACAATCTGCCCCGGATCAAATCTTGCCCCTCCGGAAAAAGTATCTGCCACCGGAAAAATTAAGAATTTTTAATAATTTATGGGCATGTACCTCTGTATTATTTCCCTGTTCATGTGCAAGCCGAAGAAAAAAGTCAAATTACAATGAAGCAGACAAGGTTAAATGCTGTTACTTTAATGAGCAGTTATCAAGAAATCGCAAAAGAGATTGATATTAACACTTTAATCGATGAATTCATTAAAAAATAACATGTCTGCTACTACTTTTTCTTAGATTTCATTTAAAGCCTCAAGGTCAATGATTTTCAATAGATTCATTTGACCGAAAAGTTGCTCCGAGTCTTTGAGTCCCTGCCTTCCCCCATTTTTCCGGGTAAATGGGAACTCTACACCCGAGCTGGTCATATATATATATATATATATATATATATATATATATATATATATATATATATATATATATATATATATATATATATATATATATATATATATATATATATATATATATATTTGAATACTTTGGCGCTATATGTTCTTTTAGGCAAACTCGATTGAAAAAAGTGGCGCACTTGGCTGAATCGATTTTATTTTTAATTTTTTCCAATACTCTAAATCGGTTTAAAAATAATTTATTACCAAACACAAACTCCATAATCTTATAGGCTAATAGATCTATTTTGGCAATTTTTTGCCATCATCAGAGCCGTTTAACTTTTAAAAATAAAATGCAGTGACTAAATGGTAAAAGATACAACTAATTGAAAGGAATTAAAATACAATTTAAATAAAATTTAAATTCATTATATACAAATGTAACAACATAAAAAATATTTAAATTAAAATAATTATAATAATACCAGTAATAACTAAATAATTAAGATCAGTTAGTAAAGCCTTTAACAACGGAATTACAGTCAACTTCAAGGACGTGACTGGAAGAAGAATCACATACATTATCTATAACCTTTGAAACACAAACGTCTGGTACAAAACATTCATTCAACGAAGAAATACCTGAAGAAACATTGGCACTATTAACATGCATATTTTTAACAGAAGTTGTAGATGAGTTAAAACATTTATTATTATTATTATTAGTTTTATTACTATTTAGAGAACCAAAAAGTTTAAGAGTTATATATATATATTGTTACGATATCACCAAATCGTATACCGGGCTCAATAGAATGGTTTTGATGTTTTATTGGAAAATAATAAATGAAGCTTTGTTACGGCTAGTTATACCTTCTGGTTTAATAATAATGTCCATAATAGTTATTCGATGTCCTTTAACGTCTATCAATGGGAAAACCTATTGTAAAAACAGCGATTTTACATTATTACCCCCTTCTTAATTCTGTTCGTCCCGAACAGCATATCGCTTTTAAGAAATGCGACTCGGCCACGAACACCAAAATACCTTGATCTTTACTCGTGGCTTTGACCGCAATTCGCAAACAACATGGTCAAGTCTCTTGACCGTTTGACACAGTTTCTTCCAGTCCTTCTTTGGCTCATCAACAGAGTCTTTCTTTGGCTCATCGTCGCCATTTTTGCACGGTTCATCACAGCCTTTTTTGCATGCCTCGTCCTGAACATCTTTGCACGGTTTATCGGAATTGTCTGCTTTTTCTTCTTCCTTCACATCCTTTAGATCTTTCTCAAGAAACTCTTCAAAAGGTTTTTCGAAAACACGTCGTTCCATAAATCCAATAAATCCCTTCATCAAACTGTTATTTGATTTTACAATGACTCTTAGTCTATCTGATCTAGAATCTTCTGTGGATTCATCTGATTTAAAACCCTCGGTACCGTTCTCTGTTCTTGTCTCATTTTTTCCAGAGTTTTTGCTTGCTGCATTGCTATTGTTGTTTTGGAGAAGTTCATCGCCGTCATGTTTGTTTTCTTCCAAGCTACAATCGAACGTTTTTTTTTTCACATTCCAACTCGGCTCTTTCGTCGGTGTCAACTTTCGTATCGTCCAGCGGATCTTTCTTCAAATTATCGCCATCGTCTCTCAGATCAGTGTCTTCTTTTCTTGTCAAGTTAACTTTGACGTATTTTTCCATTGGAGTTTCGTCCGTTACTAAATCCTCGGTTGCTTCATCCGAGTCAGATTCTTCACTAAAATCTGACCCTGAATATTCGGTGCCGTCGTCTGTTATGGAGGCTTCCGTTTCAGAACCGTCGCTGTATGGGTGAAAGCCATAGTTGTTATTGCCATTATTATAATCATCATCGTCACTTTCATCCTCATCGTTTTGCATTTCGTTTTCAACATTCTTCTCATCTTCTTTAGTTTGGTTTTTGACGTCCAAACCGACTGTATCACTGTCACCATCTTTGCATGGTTCATCTTGAGCATCTTTGCAAGGTTCCTTATCATGACCGTCTTTGACAGGCTCATCATCATGACCCACCTGACTTGTGCAGTCTGTACGGCCGTCATCCGTCACATGCTCTGAGACACAGCTGGTGGACTCCAGTTCAAATTGGGTTTCGCCGCAGCAACCCACATCACCAGCAGCCCGCTGGTCCAGAACCGTGTCCACCACTGCCTCAGCCAACCCTGCGACCAAACTCTCAACAGTTGTACCGGCTGCTGCCACTTTGTTTCCGTGGCCAAGAATCATTCCTTCTCCTGTCTTCTTCTGTGCTGCCATGTTTT
This sequence comes from Erpobdella octoculata, assembly GCA_963978895.1. Taxonomy (NCBI): domain Eukaryota; kingdom Metazoa; phylum Annelida; class Clitellata; order Hirudinida; family Erpobdellidae; genus Erpobdella; species Erpobdella octoculata. Next base: position 24,859,332 of record OZ022239.1, read on the forward strand.
CTTTCGCTCGTTGTCTTTCTTCCTCCAGCAATTTGTTTTTTAATTTCCTTCGCTTGACCACAGCTTCCTCGTCAATGTCGAATAGATATTCGTCGTCGTCAGGCCCATAGCCCTCATTCACTAACGCGGCTAAGAGGCGTTCCATAAGTTCGTCCTTTTTACCTGTATCGCTCAGGCCACGTTTCTCCAGCTCGTCTTTCATTTCACTCGCCCAAAGCTCATCCAATGATTTCAAAACCATTCTTGTATCCCAATTCTGACACCAATGTTACGATATCACCAAATCGTATACCGGGCTCAATAGAATGGTTTTGATGTTTTATTGGAAAATAATAAATGAAGCTTTGTTACGGCTAGTTATACCTTCTGGTTTAATAATAATGTCCATAATAGTTATTCGATGTCCTTTAACGTCTATCAATGGGAAAACCTATTGTAAAAACAGCGATTTTACATTAATATATATATATATATATATATATATATATATATATATATATATATATGGCAGAAAAGTTGCCCCGAGTCTTGCCCTTTGCCCCCCCCCCCGGGAAAATGAGAACTCTACGCCCATGATAGGAAGTTAAGAAATGGACAAATGGTTCAAATAATTGGTTCGGTCAAGTGCCACGACTTACATTATTTTACCTAGTGTATTATGTATTATAAGTGTATTAAAAAATCTATTATATGTGTATTAAAGAACGTATTCAATGTGTATTAAAGAACATACTATATGTGTATTAAAGAACGTATTAAGTAATTGAAATGATTTTAAATGGATTTGGAAGATAAGGGCCAATTGTTGCTTTAAAATTAAAATAGGTAGCAGTCCCATGCAAGAAAACAAAAAAATTCTCCTTCTTGAATCTGGACCTCAAGCACTTCTGGACAAACTTCCAGAGAAATACAGCAGTCGTGTATGTGCACTCAGTGATGCCACAAAGGAGTTATTTTCAAGTAAATTCATTGATTAATTATCTTGCATATAACAAATTAGTTACACTGTGTTTTTCCTGTCTATTAAATTGCAGATGTTTTTTTGTAAGGATGGAGTTAGTGATTCTTTAAGAATCCTTCCACCCAATTAAGTAAATAAGCAGTTGAATATTGGTTTTAACAATGTTTGTACTTTAATTTCCTTAATTTGTATCTGTTTAGGTTTTGGAGCATGGGACAACATTTTGAGGCTTAGAGAAGTCAAGCACATGAGAGTAAGACTGATACCACAAATTGATATTTAAGTTACAAATGTAAAAACGTGAAAATACTTATTCATAACATTTTTTTATGATTTATACTTTTTTTCATATATATATAACAGATATGGGATTCTTGTTCCGACGTCGGAATTTCTTTCGACGGACGAGCAAAAGAGCAGCAGCTGGCGTACATCGTCGAAAACGACGTCATCTTGTCGGCCGTCTTGAAACAGCTGTTGAAAACCAAAGCTGAAATAAGATACAGTGCAAAAGTTAAAAATTATAACTTGAACAACAGTGGTGACAAAACTGATCGCACCTCGAGTTTGCCGAGTGTTACTTTAGGCAGCGGTGAAGTTCTGTATGGCAGACTATTGGTAAATATTTTTTATTTGTAATATGATCATTTTGGCATACTAATTGTTAAAATTTCAAAACTTTCCTGTTGTTCCTGCAAACTCTACCTCTTTGCATGCCGAATCAAAGCATCTGCAACAAATGGGACATCCTGGAAATGCACACTTTCAACAGCCTATCATCTTCAATTACAGTCTAACCTTTATTTTTTTCCACATCTTATTTTGTGCACTAGCTGTTTAGCTACCCTAAATAAATTCTTTCTTTGCTCTTCCTGTCTAAATCTTAACCAGACCTTTTTGGTATAGTGCTCTTCGTTTTAAAGATAGCTTTATTAGTTCTGCAGATCTACTCCATGCTGGATCAGACAAGTTTTTTTTTCAGTTCAACAAACTAATGAGACATCACTTATTTTAAATGCTGCAATCTCTTCATTCCACCACCAACCATTATATCTTCCCGACCTTTTGCGTTCCTTTTTGAACTACAACTTTCCTCAACAAAGCAAAAAATTGTTCTCCCATCACCATTCCTTCTCATTATTCTAACGTTCACAAAACCAATTCTCAGACAAATATGTATATATATAGAAATGTTATTACATGAAGCATGGATAGAATGAGGCTATATTAATGTTGCATAAATTATAATGATGTCCCATAAATTATAATGTTGCAACAATACATTTGAAAGTGAAGATTTGATTTCAGTTTCACAGTATTTTTATTATCATTTTGCTAGCTTTCGTAATTTTCTAAGTAAATAGAATTTCCCAAATTGATTTTTGTTTCAAAGTCAACAAAAAAATTGTAGGTTGGTGCCGATGGTGTCAATTCTCTCCTACGAAAATCTGCTAACATTCGTTCAATTGGAATGCCCTATCATCAAAGTGCTGTTGTGGCAACAGTTAAAATTTCAAAAGTATTTAGAAAAAAATGTTTTATATGGAATTATGATTTACTGTCAATATTTGTCGCTTTTTTCAGTTGTTTAAACGTATATGGTTTTTTATTGGCGGTGTTTGTGATTAATTATTAATTAATTATTAATTTATAAATATTAAGCTCATCACATAATATTAATGTAAAATCGCTGTTTTTACAATAGGTTTTCCCATTGATAGACGTTAAAGGACTTCGAATAACTATTATGGACATTATTAATAAACCAGAAGGTATAACTAGCCGTAACAAAGCTTCATTTATTATTTTCCAATAAAACATCAAAACCATTCTATTGAGCCCGGTATACGATTTGGTGATATCGTAACATTGGTGTCAGAATTGGGATACAAGAATGGTTTTGAAATCATTGGATGAGCTTTGGGCGAGTGAAATGAAAGACGAGCTGGAGAAACGTGGCCTGAGCGATACAGGTAAAAAGGACGAACTTATGGAACGCCTCTTAGCCGCGTTAGTGAATGAGGGCTATGGGCCTGACGACGACGAATATCTATTCGACATTGACGAGGAAGCTGTGGTCAAGCGAAGGAAATTAAAAAACAAATTGCTGGAGGAAGAAAGACAACGAGCGAAAGAAATCATGGCAGCACAGAAGAAGACAGGAGAAGGAATGATTCTTGGCCACGGAAACAAAGTGGCAGCAGCCGGTACAACTGTTGAGAGTTTGGTCGCAGGGTTGGCTGAGGCAGTGGTGGACACGGTTCTGGACCAGCGGGCTGCTGGTGATGTGGGTTGCTGCGGCGAAACCCAATTTGAACTGGAGTCCACCAGCTGTGTCTCAGAGCATGTGACGGATGACGGCCGTACAGACTGCACAAGTCAGGTGGGTCATGATGATGAGCCTGCCAAAGACGGTCATGATAAGGAACCTTGCAAAGATGCTCAAGATGAACCATGCAAAGATGGTGACAGTGATACAGTCGGTTTGGACGTCAAAAACCAAACTAAAGAAGATGAGAAGAATGTTGAAAATGAAATGCAAAACGATGAGGATGAAAGTGACGATGATGATTATAATAATGGCAATAACAACTATGGCTTTCACCCATACAGCGACGGTTCTGAAACGGAAGCCTCCATAACAGACGACGGCACCGAATATTCAGGGTCAGATTTTAGTGAAGAATCTGACTCGGATGAAGCAACCGAGGATTTAGTAACGGACGAAACTCCAATGGAAAAATACGTCAAAGTTAACTTGACAAGAAAAGAAGACACTGATCTGAGAGACGATGGCGATAATTTGAAGAAAGATCCGCTGGACGATACGAAAGTCGACACCGACGAAAGAGCCGAGTTGGAATGTGAAAAGAAAACGTTCGATTGTAGCTTGGAAGAAAACAAACATGACGGCGATGAACTTCTCCAAAACAACAATAGCAATGCAGCAAGCAAAAACTCTGGAAAAAATGAGACAAGAACAGAGAACGGTACCGCGGGTTTTAAATCAGATGAATCCACAGAAGATTCTAGATCAGATAGACTAAGAGTCATTGTAAAATCAAATAACAGTTTGATGAAGGGATTTATTGGATTTATGGAACGATGTGTTTTCGAAAAACCTTTTGAAGAGTTTCTTGAGAAAGATCTAAAGTGTGTGAAGGAAGAAGAAAAAGCAGACAGTTCCGATAAACCGTGCAAAGATGTTCAGGACGAGGCATGCAAAAAAGGCTGTGATGAACCGTGCAAAAATGGCGACGATGAGCCAAAGAAAGACTCTGTTGATGAGCCAAAGAAGGACTGGGAGAAACTGTGTCAAACGGTCAAGAGACTTGACCATGTTGTTTGCGAATTGCGGTCAAAGCCACGAGTAAAGATCAAGGTATTTTGTGTTCGTGGCCGAGTCGCATTTCTTAAAAGCGATATGCTGTTCGGGACGAACAGAATTAAGAAGGGGGTAATAATGTAAAATCGCTGTTTTTACAATAGGTTTTCCCATTGATAGACGTTAAAGGACTTCGAATAACTATTATGGACATTATTAATAAACCAGAAGGTATAACTAGCCGTAACAAAGCTTCATTTATTATTTTCCAATAAAACATCAAAACCATTCTATTGAGCCCGGTATACGATTTGGTGATATCGTAACAATATTAATCAAACTGAAATAATACTTTTGATAATTAAGAAGTTTATTTTGAACAATTCTTTAACAAATATAAAATTTATTATCAGGACATTGTTAACGACACAGCGTGGCAAAGATTTCTACCAACTGGTCCCATAGCTTTGTTGCCAGTTTGTTGTTTGTTTCTTAATACTATCATTTAATGCATTTTTTATAAGCTCCTGAGACACATTCAACCAAACGAAACAATATTCTGAAGTTCACATTTAACTTTATAATCTTTTAATTTGCATTCCGATAACTCTACGGGGCAGCAACAGAATACCTGAACGTCATCCTCAGACCAGATGACTTCAGGATTCAACTTTAAATTATTATAATGATTTATTATTTATTTAATGTTTGTTTCTTACATTTAAAAAAAATAAAAAAACCAGCTCTCGGATGAGTTCAGCTGCCTCATTTGGACGACAACAAGCAGTCATTCCAAAGAGCTTCTTAAAATGAACTCGGAAGCTTTCATTGACTCAATAAATCATGCTTTTGTAAGTGAAATTCATTTCATCTTGTTTTTGTTGTTGTTAAATAATTCTGCAGTTTTTGTATCTTTTGAATTTCGCTCTACACCATTACACTGCTTAGAATTGTACAAATATACTTCTATACTTTTCCAGCTACTTTATATTAAAAGTGTTCAGATTTTTTTAGTCAATTGGGTGTTTAATGGGATTTTTTTTGTTTATACTATTTTTCCTTTTACTTTTTGTCTTCTAAAATAAAAGAATATAATGGTTGGAATGTTTGTTGAGAGAATTCTGTAAAACAGCAATACTACTTTTCGTGTCAGTGTTCAAATGACAACTTGAATGAAACCATGGCAACAGTCGGAAAAAGTGTCGAAAATCTGCTGTCAACAGTTGGGATAGGTATTGTACTTCAAGTTTTTTTTATATTCAACATTGATATAGTGTAAATACTTATTTACCAAGTTTTTACGATTCTCTTCTTCGTCTGGTGTCCAGATTACGGACAATTTTAAATTTAATTCAGGTGAACCATCAGTTCATCAACTTCCTCCAACAGTTTTGAACTTTGACAGCGACAGCAGGAAATCCTTTCCTCTCGGAGTGAGTCATGCTTCCCATTATGTCAAAGAAAGACTTGCATTGATTGGGTCTGCTTATTATTTTATTTATCGGATCGATATTTTTATGTTAATTTTATGTAGAGTAGAAAAATATTTAGTATAAATTACATTTTATTCGTTATAGTTCATATGGTATTTATATGGGAATTTCTAGAAAGTATGTAATATAATAATTTTGTGCTAATTGTTTGTTATATCTAAAAGTATTGTAGAATATCTGAAGCTTTAATTTAATTTCAGTTTGTCAGTAAGGTAGGGTTCTGCAGACTTTTAGGCTGCAAAAATGATTTTCACTATCTAATTATAATTAAAATTACATTAATTTTTTTAGGCTGCAAAAATTATTTTTATTTTCTAGTTATAATTTAAATTACATTAATTTTTTTTTGTTGCAAAAATGATTTTCATTATCTAGTTAGAATTAAAATGACATAAAAATGTTTAGAGACGCAGCCCACCGTGTTCATCCATTATCGGGTCAAGGAGTTAACTTGGGATTTGGAGATGTTACATGTCTTGTAAAGGTCCTCAATGAAGCTGTCCTCACAGGTAGTGACATCGGTGAGTATTCAATCAATCAATCCTGTTTATTTAATGAGTTTCGTTATCTGCTTGTACAATTGGATACAATCTGAAGAATGCTTTATTGATTTATATTACAGCTAGATTATTAATTATCATTATTTACATGGTTTTTTTAATGTTCTCAAAAGTATTGCGATTCATTTTTAACAATTTTGAAAAATAGGAGAAAAAACGATGCAGCCGAACGACAGGCGTTCCAAAAAAAAGTGAATGATCTAATCAATTTTTTTTTATACTAAACAGGCAGTCTCAGCAACTTAGTTGCTTATGAGACTGAACGACAGCGAAGAGTTCTGCCGATGATGTTCACGATTGATGTCCTCGATCGAATCTACAGCAGTGAATTTGCACCTTTCGTTTTCTTTAGATCGGTCGGCTGTCAAGCTGCAAATTCCATTGGCTTAATTAAGGTTCACACTTTTTTTTCTTGTTTACTTTGTTATACATACTTTTTTGTGAGTTGTAGTTACGCTGAAATATTGAAAATTTTTTGATAATATATATTTCATTAATGATCTGGTCTTAATTGAACATGTTTTTTTAAAGGATAAAATGGCTTCGTTTGCTGCCAACTGAAATACTTTAAAAACAATTGGACTACACATTTACATTTAGCTGCTATTTTTCCGTTTTCTTCACAGAATATTGTTTATAGCAGATTTTTTCCAATATTTTGATTGTCATTAAACTGGTTACAATTTAGTTGGTAAGTGAAGTGAGCAGAATTACATGATTGCACATATTGGGGGTTTTTCTACTCTAAACGTTTATACATTTCTAGTCCAAGAAAATTAAGTTTTGGTTTTTATTTGGTAATTTTATCATCTTGCAACGGTTATTAAAAATACTGTATCTTTTATCACCATGATGTGATGTGGCAGCAAGTTCAAACTTGTTTATAGCGTAACAGTCGTCACTATTGCTCCATACTTAGGATTGAGTTTCACTTTATTTATCAGGACAGATGCATTATGGCAGCTGTATACCTATTACTCATGTCAATCATGTTTGACAAATTCAACGCAGCAAGTTCAATAAATAATTATGATTGAAGCATAGAGATCTGGTAAACTATTAAGATACCGTGGTTCAATGGGAACCGGGTATGAAAGATAAAAGATTTTTTAAATCATTCAATGACAAGAGACAAAATTTATAATTTATACGCCATTTGAAATATATATATATATATATATATATATATATATTAAGCATCTGCTTCCCGTAATCGTTATCTCGAAATCAATCGAGATTTAAAAATGATACGGGAGATCCCGTATCGCCATTGAAACGATACAGCCTGGGGAAGAAGTCTCGTATCGAAATAAAATGGCGAGACTTAAATTTCGTTCTCGTATAAAGTCTCGAAACAAATACTGAGATTTAAAAAAAATATTTTCCAATAAATAACTAAAGTCATACGTATTTAATTAACGATTGTCACAACTGTGATTATTTGCAATTGATTCATCAACATTGATTAATTAATTGACAGAAGTTTATAACTATTATCATCCCCTCTGCATGCTACTGATACTACAAGGCAATCATACTCGCTGACATCGATGACTATTATTATTAATGAGAATAATGAGTAATGTAATAGTAATGATCATTTTATGTTTTGGTTTAGTCTGTTTGATAAACTTATTTTTTCAAATTTGTTACATTGAATTGGAATGATTATTTTAGTGTTTCGATATCCGTAATTGACCGTAATAGTAGCTCATCTAAGATATATCTTTATAATCTCGATTATATTCTTGGTTGTATGTGAGTATGTATGTGCCACCTGTAGTGTGCACGTCGTCTGCAGCTGGAATTCCAAACTTTTTCAGCTTCTTTCTTGCCAACCGGATTCGCCATCGCCTATAAATAAACTCGCTGGGTTTTCTTCACTTTCTTAATTCTTGCATACAGGTACTTTCACGTGTTTGTCATCATTTAGAGTCTAAATTTAGACAAATAGATGTACCGAAACTAAACAAATGAAACTTATTTCAAGTTTTAAAAAACAAATAAATTTTGTAAATTTTTTAATATTTAAATATTTTTTTTCAATGAATTCCTTTAATGTAGTTATTAATATTGTCTGTCGCGATAGTTCATCATTCTATGTTATCTCGTTTTATTCCAGACAAAATTTCCACTTCAGTCGAGATTAGAGAGTGACACGGTAATACCGACCGCGGTAAATACCGCGGTTACCGCGGTTATACCGCGGTAACGGGAACAAATTTCAATAATTTCACCATTACCGCGCGGTAACGGGGAAAAAATCGGGGGGAAATTTGCGGTAATGGGGAAAATGTTGACGGTAATTCCGCGGGAACGGTAATGAAGTTTTAAACTAATTTTTAAAAATAAAAAAAATTTTTTTTTTTTTTTACTTTGTTTTATCGTCTTTGTACTTTGTTTAATCGTCTTTGTACTTTGTTTAGCTAATTCTACCGGACTATCTTTCTTTTTACCAATGCTTTTATTAACTCGTCGTCTCTGTTTCTCTGTCTGTCTGTTTGTTTCTCTGTCTGTCTGTTTGTTTCTCTGTCTGTCTGTTTGTTTCTCTGTCTGTCTGTTTGTTTCTCAGTCTGTTTCAAATCTTGCAATCAATTTTTGAGTCACTTCCTGATGATAGATTTTTTTCAAATTTTGCATACATGCTCAAAATAGAAGACAATGCAATATTCAATTATTAGTTTTACAATAAGTCAATTAATTTAGTTAATTTTAATTGATTTCGATATTTCGATATAATTAAGATATTTCGACTTTAATATAAAATAAAAGAGTAATATAAGAAAAAATTGATTGCAAAATTTGTGTTTTAATTACATATAAGAGCATTGGTTTTAAAAATTCGTTTACTTGTTGTATTTCATTTCGGTTGAATGTCTTGGTCTTGAATCGGTTTAATTTCAATAGTACATTTTCGCTTGTAGTTTCAAATAACATGGAAATGGGAAAATGCGACATCGAAAAATTAATTTCAATTAAAAGTGAACGCTTGCGATTCGACAAATGTCAAGGCACTCATGGATTGAAGAACTAATATTTTTTACTTTCTTATTTCATTTAAAACATAACTATCTTTTTGCAAATTTTTTTCATAATTAACTTCAAAATAAACTTGCATAAAAATTTAAAATGCGGGGACAATGAGGGTTTGGGAATAATAGCTGCGGGGATGGGGACAGATATTGAGGGGATGGGGTGGGGATGGGGACATGGGGCGAGGGGACGGGAAGAGAGTTTTCTTTGCGGGGTGGGGATGGGGAAGAAATGTTGTCCCCGTGTCACTCTCTAGTCGAGATCCCGATATCGTATCGTATCCGAATCGCCTCGTTATTGATCGAGGCGTCTCGTATCGTATCGTTCCAAAAAATAACGGGACGCAGAAGCTTAATATTATCTAAAGTGTTAGGGTTTAATTTTAGGCAGACATACAGCGCGACTGCCAGCTCAGTAGCAATTTTACCGATTATTTCAACGGCTTACCGCCGGGGCAATAGCAGCGACCGTTATTGCCGATTAATATAAATAATGAATATTCATGAGCAAAAAGACTCTAAATCGTTTTCGGGAGGCCGTCTTGGCATCTCACTCAAAACTTGCTCATCTCCGATATACCTATTCTATATATATATATATATGGCAAGAGGGAACGAAAAAGCAACTGAGAGCGGGAAAGGTAAAGCGACCAAGAGCGGGAAAGCGACCGGGAGCGGGAAAGCGACCGGGAGCGGGAAAGCGACCGGGAGCGGGAAAGCGAACGGGAGCGGGAAAGCGAACGGAAGCGGGAAAGCGAACGAGAGCGAGAAAACGGCCGGGAACGGGAAAGCGACCGGGATAAGGAAAGCGACCGGGATAAGGAAAGCAACCGGGAGCGGGAAAGCGACCGAGAGCGGGGAAGGATACGGGATCGAGAGAGACAAACATAGATATATATCTATGGAGACAAACATTAGACAACCTCTAAAAATCCCGGGAAACGCCGGGTACCCCGCTAGTAAGTCTATAAAATAGAAAAACCTTGACCACATTCTTCTAAATCTATATATATAAAAGAACATGTCCTGACTGACTGACAGATGACTGACTGATAATCAACGCCGAGCTCAAACGCCTCATCCTAGGAACGTGAAATTTGGAACTTATATTACTTTTATAGCGTAAACATCCGCTAAGGAAGGATTTTTGAAAATTTTGCTCCTGAGGGAAAAAACTGGAAAACAAACTTTTTTCTAAACATTTTTTCTAAAAATTTTTTCTGAAATTTGGTATATAGATTCTTTTTGAAAAATTAAAAGATACATGTTTCACCATTTTATGAAAATTCGGTTTCCCGGACCTCAAATGTGGGTTGGAAAATTGGGTTATTTGGTTTTTAAAGTAGCTTCTACTCAAAAACTGTTAATGCTACAGGAGTAAAAATTAGTATTTAGTTTCTACTCCAAAAATAATGAAATACGTGTTTTAGCATTTTTTGAAAATTTGGTTTCCAGGACTTCAAATGTTGGGTGGAAAATAGGGCTATTTGTCTTTTATAGTAACTGCTACTCAAAAACAGTAAATACCACAGATGTAAAAATTATTATTTAGTTTCTTTTCTAAAAATAAAGATATACGTGTTTCACCATTTTTCACAAATTTGGTTTCCCGGACCTCAAATGTGGGTTGGAAAATTGGGTTATTTGGTTTTTAAAGTAGCTGCTACTCAAAAACTGTGAATGCTACAGGAGTAAAAATTAGTATTTAGTTTTAACTCCAAAAATAATGAAATACGTGTTTTAGCATTTTTTGAAAATTTGGTTTCCAGGACTTCAAATGTGGGGTGGAAAATAGGGTTATTTGTTTTTTAAAGTAACTGCTACTCAAAAACTGTAAATACCACAGATGTAAAATTTAGTATTTAGTTTCTATTCTAAAAATAAAGATATACGTGTTTCACCATTTTTTTACAAATTTGGTTATAGGACCTTAAATGTGGGGTGGACAATAGGATTACTTGGTTTTTAAAGTTGCTGCTACTCAAAAACTGTGAATGCCACAAAAGTAAAAATTAGTATTTAGTTTCTACTCTAAAAATAATGATATACGTGTTTCACCATTTTTTGAAATTTTGGTTTTCAGGACCTCAAATGTGGGGTGGAAAAAAGGTTTCTTTGGTTTTTAAAGTAACTGCTACTCAAAAACCTTGAATGCTACAGATGTCAAAATTAGTATTTAGTATATACTCAAAAAATAATGATATAAGTGTTTCAACATTTTTTAAAAATTTGGTTTCCAGGACCTCACATGTGGGGTGGAAATAAGGGTTATTTGATTTCAAAATAACTGCTACTCAAAAACTGTAAGTGCTACAAATGTAAAAATTAGTATTTTGAAGTTTTGTGCCGGTTAAAAGTAGCTAAGTCCAGTTTATCACCGGCCGGGTCAAGCCTTTATTTTAGAGTCTTCACACGGGCCAGGCCAAACCTTAAATCAAGGTGGGACGGGCCGAGATTTTTCACCAAGTTTATAGATGTTTTAGTGATTTTAGGGTTTTATTTGGGCCGGGCTAAACCTGAAGTCAAGGTGGGACGGGCCGAAGTTTTTCATCAAGTATATAGAACTTCTAGGCCTGTAAAAAGGGGCCGGGCCTAATTCAGACGGGCTGTGCCGGGCCAGGAGTTCGGGTTTTTAAAACGGGCTGGGCTAAGTTGTCGACGGGCCTAGCCGAGACCTAAACAATTGATCTTTACTATGGATGCACTGTTCAAACTCTCTAATTTCATGCGAGCGAAGCCGCTACGGGCACTGCTAGTACTTGATATGTGAAATATGTGTAAATTAAAAATATAAGAAACTTTCGAATCAATATAGAAAAAACTAAGTTTTTATTATAATTTTTTACTTTAAAAAATCAAACATCGCTTTCCTTAAATAAACTAAAAACTGGTAGTTCATTTCAATTTTATTAAGATACATCAAGTTTGAATTTTCTATTTAAAATGCGTGAAGAGTTAGCAACGGTAATTGAGTAGCCTAGCGAGTACTTACATTGTAAATAGAGACATAACCGATTTAATCGCAATAGTTTTTACCAATGCTTTTATTAACTCGTCGGCTCTGTTTCTCTGTCTGTTTCTCTGTCTGTTTCAAATCTTGCAATCAATTTTTGAGTCACTTCCTGATGTTAGATTTTTTTCAAATTTTGCATACATGCTCAAGATAGAAGACAATGCAATATTCAATTATTAGTTTTACAATAAGTCAATTAATTTAGTTAATTTTCTTGAGGATTTTATCGAGGGGTTTCTTGAGGGTTTTCTTGAGGGTTTTCTTGAGGGTTTTCTTGACCACAAAACGCTAACCGACTGGCAGACTATTTTACCAAGTTAACACGAACCACACTCACTGACCGCGATTCTCAAGCGTGTACGAAATTTTCATGAAAATAGTTGAGATATTTAAATTCGATGCTTTTTGATGATATTTTTATTATTCTTACCAATGCTTTTATTAACTCGTCGTCTCTGTTTCTCTGTCTGTCTGTTTGTTTCTCTGTCTGTTTCAAATCTTGCAATCAATTTTTGAGTCACTTCCTGATGATAGATTTTTTCAAATTTTGCATACATGCTTAAAATAGAAGACAATGCAATATTCAATTATTAGTTTTACAATAAGTCAATTAATTTAGATAATTTTAATTAATTTCGATATTTCGATATAATTAAGATATTTCGACTTTAACATAAAATAAAAGAGTAATATAAAAAAAAATTGATTGCAAAATTTGTGTTTTAATTACATATAAGAGCATTGGTTTTAAAAATTCGTTTTTAATTTACTTGTTTTTACCATATAACTCCGTTAATAATTCAGGGATTTAGTTGAAGATAGTACAGATCGTTTTGCATTTTAATTTTCTATTCAAAAATGTTAAAAAAATAAAATTTTTCAATTTTGAATTTCCCATATATAATGCAGGCAAAGTTAGCTACCGTTGCTAACTTCAGCGACGTACACAAAACTATACGTATTGACGTGTTTCCATTATCGCAAACAGAAGAAAAAGGAAAGATATGATATAATTATAATATTTCATTGATCTAAAATGACGATCACTGAAATTAAATGTTTAATTTTTTTACGGAATTCCGAAAAAACATTTACGAAAAATAATTCCGAACGTTCGGTTTTTTTCGGGGTCGGAAATAATTTTATTCCGAACTTCCGACAACCGATAAAAACCGAATTTTCGGTTACGTTCGTAAGGGAACGTTCCATGCTTAGTCATTTTCAACTTTTTTGCTGGACCTGCCGCTGAAAGTCTAAATGTTTTTTGAGATACTATTTGAATTATATTTTTTATTGAATTGGTTTGAAAAAGACCCGAAATTGTTAAATAACTGCCAATTATCAGAACTATTGATGGTCGACATGTGCGTAGAGTTCCTATTTTCCGGGGAGGGGGGGGGGAGTATAAAATTAGGAGACAACAATTAGTCGAAAACTTTTTCGTTAAACTTTTATTGTCAGACCGACGGACCGTTTCAGCTATGTCAGCCATCATCAGGGTCAAAAGTAAAACGAGATAAGTAAACAAACAGAAAGAACCGAAATTATCAAAGAATTAACACACCAACAAAGCTTTTTGGCTGCAATAAAAATAAAAGTTATATCTCTCAGTAAACACTCTACCTGTCAAATCAAAAGAATACGCCCCTGATGATGGCTGACATAGCTGAAACGGTTCGTCGGTCTGACAATAAAAGTTTAACGAAAATGTTTTTGACTAATTGTAGTCTCGAACAGCGAGTTTTATACCGAAAAGTCGAGAATTTGGCTCGAAAAATTGCTTCTGCCAAATGGCGAGTTGTATTTCTTAGAGCATGGCTCACGGTCGCTTTTCCGTTCCCGGTCGCTTTTCCGCTTCCGGTCGCTTTCCCGCTCTCGGTCGTTTTCCCTTTCCCGCTCTATCTTTCGCTCTCAGTTGGCTTCCCGTTCCCGTTTTCGCTCATTTATGTATATATATATATATATATATATATATGTGTCAAAATTTCATTACGATTGGATGAATGGTGTAGCAATGCATAAAGGACATACATACATACGTACATTCATTTATATATATATATAGATATATGTGTGTTTGTGTGTATATATATATATATATATATAGTTCCCGCTCGCTCACCCGCCCCGCTCCGCTCATTTTGTGACGAATTTCAATTTTTTTCTCTATATTTGATTCCCCTTGACTCTCAAGGTTGTGTGAAAATTTCATTACGATCGGATGAACATACATATATTATAATATTTTGCGATTGCAGCGCCACTTTTTTTATCTCTAGGACTGAGTGTGTATCATGGACTCTTAAATAAAAGCTATTATTTAGGAGTTCATGGTGTGTATATAGCATGGATTTCTTGATAACTACTGGATCCACAACCTAATAAAATAGGCCTACACGGTACGACTAAATACGTAAGCGTGACAGAATCAGTGAGTGAGTGAGTGACGTGCTCTACTATATATATATATATATATATATATATATATATATATATATATATATATATATATATATATATATATATATATATATATATATGTATGTATGTATGTATGTATGTATGTATGTATGTATGTATGTATATATGTATATGTATATGTATATGTATATGTATATGTATATGTATATGTATATGTATATGTATATGTATATGTATATGTATATGTATATGTATATGTATATGTATATGTATATGTATATGTATATGTATATGTATATGTATATGTATATGTATATGTATATGTGTATGTGTGTTATTTTTATCTTTGTTACAAGTGTTCCGTTTCCTTTAAAAGTAACTTAATCAAATGTCATAACCTAAATTACTTTCATCAAATATCAACTTAGTTGTCGTCACTTGCCAAATACAATTTTACATTAAGGATAAATTGACGGGAGAGCAAGCGGAACATGAAAAAAGCGGAAACGGGATTGTAAACGGGAACGGGAGAGCAAACGGGAACGGTAGAGCAAGCGGGGAAGGAAACGGGAGCAAGAGAAAAGAACAATAAGAAAACTTTCAAAAACCCCGGGCATTGTACACTCGATTGCCTTTCGAGATTGATTTTTTAAATTGTCATAATTTTGTACATTAAACTCTTAGTAAAAAAACAAAACAAAATAATTTAAAAGGCAAAACAACGTTTGCTGGGTCAGATAGTATATATACATGGACGCCCGCAGGGTGGGGGAGGGGAGGGCACTTGCTTCCATAGATTGATTGATTTAAAAAAAATTAGACAAAAATTGGCGAAAAAAATTTTAATTAAAACATTTATAGGTAATTGTAACAACTGTGACTCCGGCAATTGTTATATCGATATCATCACATCATTATCTCTGGGAATGCATCCCCGATGCTCTAATTTTGCTTTATTTCATCTTTCATTTTCATACAATTCTCTTAACTTATTCTGCAAAGCCTTAATGGTACCAAATTTCTATCTAACATGGACAGCTAGGCTGTGTCGGAGATATGAACCTCTCCAACTAAAGCATTTTTGTTATTTTCAGCGTGTTTTTAAAACGTTTTTTCTATGATGTATAATAAAATAAAGTTAAATGAAAATTGTACTCTATATACCTAATTTTAAACATAAAAATTTCAAAACAATTTTTGGGGCTCAATTCTCACACAACTTTGGGGAAAAAACGAGAGAGAGAGAATTTGAGAGAAGAGGCAAAGAAAGAAAAAATAAGAAGCTAGCCTCTGGAACAATTTCTGCGGGCGCCCATGGGCGTAGAGTTCTTATTTTCCCGGAAAGAGAAGGGCAAGGGGCAAGACTCAAAGACTCGCAGCAACTTTTCTGTCAAATGAATCTATTAAAAATCGCTGATTTATTTTTTATAAAAGTGCTATTAATGTGTTTTTAATAAAGTTATCGATTAAAATGTTAATATCAATTTTTTGCGATTTCTTGATGACTGCTCATCAAAGTAACAGCATTTAACCTTGTCTGCTTCATTGTAATTTGGATTTTTTCTTCGGCTTACACATGAACAGGGAAATAATACAGATGTACATTATTGTACATACCCATAAATTATTAAAAATGCAATATTTCTAATTTTTCGGGGGGGGGGGGGGGGGGCAGATCCTCTCCCCGGAAGTCTACGCCTATGCGTAGTGGTCAAATGCAGGTACAAAAGCTCCAAAAATAGATATTAAATAAGTCGAATAGTTATGAAATTAGTCAAATAAAAAAGATAGATATTAATATTAATTATTAATGTTAAAAATACATTTTGTAGCGTTTTACAAAATGTACACATCCATAAATTATTAAAAATGCAGTATTCATAATTTTTCCCGGCGGGGCAAACACTTTTCCCGGGGGGCAAACATTTTTCCCGGGGGGGGGGGCAATATTTGGTTCGGGAGGGAGCTTGCCCCGCTGCCCCCCCCCCGAAGTCTACGCCTATGATGGTCGAGAGGTGAATTTAGTAAAGATAAAGCCTCAGCATTCAGACGAACAGAATAAAATTGCAAGCTAATTAAAAAAATATTGTTTAAATTTTTTTTAAACTAAGGGGGACCCGTACCCCCTGGCCTCCTGGATCCGCTACTGCAAGCGCCTACAAAAATCTAATTAGGTAGTTATATACCTAAACCACATGACCTAAACAATTACGTAAATATACATTTGATTTTTATTTACATCAAAAAATTGAGTTACAAACAAAAGTTATAACATCAAAAAAATTAGTTACAAACAAAAGTAATTTGTCAAATAAAAAATGCGGCAAGATTTGACATGACATGTGTGTAATGTTTTTAGATTACGATATAATCTACACAAAGCAACAGATAACTTTATTAACCGATATTCGAACGAATACTAATATAAGAATCAGAATCAGAACATCAATGCGAACGTGAATATGAATGTGAATGTCCTTACAGGCAAGCTACGCTTCCTTTTATAGCCTGTTCTCACTATGCATCTATACAACAATGACCGGAGTCCATGCATGCATCATACATCACACACTACGACACTACATCCCTCCCCTTCTTGGAGAACAAAACATCTGCACTAAAACGGAACAAAAATAAAACAGCAAAAGTTAGTTCAAAACAAAATCCGCAAATCAGGCAGGCAGTCTGTGTTCACGCTTGGAGTGTCTCGCACTGTTTTGAACTGGCTGTAGGCTGGGCTGGTCTTCTACAACAGCTTGCGGTATGATAGTGTCGCTAGGTGCGATATCCTCTTCCACCAGGTCTTCAGATAGCTCTTTAGTCTGTGCACAGTTCGATAATCGCTTATCCAGATGCTTGAAGAATGACGAGTTGCGGGTAACTGATTGTCTGTCAGTGTTGCGTTCCGCAGTGATCATGGAACGATTTTTCGACGTTGTTTTTTTGTGATTTTCATTTAATGTTAGATATTTCTTTTCTAATTTCTCGTATATGGCTTCGAACAAATCCAGTTGGTGTTGAATGATTTTGTTCTCCTCCCACGATTGTTGGAGGTCGTAATTGGAATGTTCGTTCATATCTTTGTACATATTGATGAGCTTATTCTTTGCATTGATTTCTCTTTGAAAGTTTTTAGTTCTGATTTCGAGTTTGCATTCCAAACTTTTGTTTTTTTCCTGAAGTTCCAAGAACGAATCGCCCTTTGTTTCGTTATTTTCTAATGCCAAACTGAATCGTGCCTTTGACTCCAGCGTGTCATCGCTTTTGTCTTCTTTAACTTCTCGAACCGCATCATCTTTTTCATTGTCGTGCGAAATTGTCGTAGATGTTGTTGATCGAGTATTTATGTTACCATCTTTGCTGATTGTTTTACTCTGGAGTTGGTTTTTAGTTTCATCAAGTTGTTGCTGTAATTTGTTATTTTTGTCTTCATATTGTAAAAACAAGGCGTACAGTTTTTTTATGTTAACAGATTCGTTTTCAACGTGAGTTTTTGCAATTCGTAACTGTTGCAAAGCTTCATCTCTTTCTTTCTTGAGTTTTTCTATTATAACATCTTTTTCATCTAGAATTTTATTTGTTCCTTCATCATCTGAATTTGATTTCCACGGAGTAGCTCCTTCGGTCCTTTCAATGATGTCAAGTTCTTCGTCGTGCTTGAGCTGATCCTCTAGCTGTTGACGAACATGGAATGGTACACGACGATGAGGCTGTGCGACTGGTTGTACGGTGTCGTCGTTGTGCAGTTTGACTTGAAAGTCTTTCAGTTTACCAACACCACCGAATAGATCAGCGTATTCTGTCACGAGCTCATGGACAATTTGATCGCTAGGTGTCGTACGTTCACTGATCGGTTTTACGACATGGAGTAGATGTAGCGCTTGAGATGCCTCCCAGCTTAGCAGAGACCCTTCATTGCCATTGATTACGTAGAACAGCGTATCGTACGATCGGTCCTTGTACCGAACATTAGCACCAAATGTTCCTAATACCTTGAGGGGATTTTGCGCACAGTAGGCAAACACTTGTTTATTGTTTACCTGTAATTGCGGCGTAGGTTTAATCCTGCTAAAATCGCGCTGGCTCATTACGCTTACACTTGCCCCTGAGTCTGCGATGACTTCAATGACGGTGTCGTTTATATTAACTTGAAAATGTGGTAAACTATTTCTGACACTTAGTCGGTTCGAATAAACATTCAGAGCATAAACATGCCGATCCTGTTCAGGCGAATGTTTACAGATGTCCGATGAATGTTTACAGATGTTTACGTCGGCATCGACGTGACGAATGCGATGATGGTTGTTATATCGTGTGTTCGGCGGTCTACTTTGTGATCCACGATGCAATCTGTGTTGTGAGTCGTTGTTGCCGTGTCGTGATGTGCCATCTTTTGAGCGACATTGTGACGCAAAATGATGCAATTTCTGGCATGAATTGCAAGATTTACCATGCGCCGGACACGATGCTTTTCCATTTTGGTGTGGCCATGGACCACCACAATTCCGACACCTCACGTCGTCTGTTTTATTCTTTGAGTTGTTCGCATGGTTCAGTTTTTGTTTTAAATCGATTTTGTTCACCTGCTGCTCGTTCTCAATGTGCTTTGCATACATGTCTGACAGCTCCAAACTTCGACCGATGTCTAGCAGTTTTGCAAGAGTCATATCTGGTTCGCACAAAGCTTTGCGGCGTAACGTGTTTGACGAACAACTTTGAATAATTTGGGTTTTGATCTCGCGATCGACGTTTTCAAAAGCACATGTTGTTGAGAGCTGTTTGAGACGCGTGTAGTAAGCTGGTAGTGATTCGCCAGTGAGCTGCTTTGATTGACGAAACGTGTATATCTGAAACTCTGTGTTCTGCCTTGGTGTAAAATACCTGTTGAGAGCTGTGACGGCTTTTTCAAAGTGACTCTCTCCATCGGCGGCTTCGGCGTCCGGCAGAGTATCAAAAATTTCGTTGATTTCCTCCCCGGCGTAGTGGAGCAGAAGAGCTTTTTGTCTTCTATCGTCGACGATGTTGACGGCTACTAGCAGGTTGCGAAATCTAGAAATCCACTTCGTCCATCGAATTCCTGCAGACTCTTCCGGACTGACAGCGAATGATGGAAACGATGGTAAAGCTTCAGCCATAGTTGATTAGTTGATATTGCGAACTAAACTGTTTAAGCGATGAAAACGATAATAGATTCTTCGGAGTTTATCGACAGAAAAAAATTATCAAACTGTTCGCGAAAGTTCGTTTACGAATCCTCGTCGCCAATGTAATGTTTTTAGATTACGATATAATCTACACAAAGCAACAGATAACTTTATTAACCGATATTCGAACGAATACTAATATAAGAATCAGAATCAGAACATCAATGCGAACGTGAATATGAATGTGAATGTCCTTACAGGCAAGCTACGCTTCCTTTTATAGCCTGTTCTCACTATGCATCTATACAACAATGACCGGAGTCCATGCATGCATCATACATCACACACTACGACACTACAATGTGTAAAGCTCTTTTTTTTTACAGTTTTATTAAACTTGAGTAATTTGAGCATTTCAGTGTGTTTTTAATCGCTTTCAGTTTTTGCAATTCAAGAAAACCATAGACGGATTCGGATTAGGTACCTATCTATGTGGATTATAAAACAAGTAAATTAAAAACGAATTTTTAAAACCAATGCTCTTATATGTAATTAAAACACAAATTTTGCAATCAACTTTTTCTTATATTACTCTTTTATTTCATGTTAAAGTCGAAATATCTTAATTATATCGAAATATCGAAATTAATTAAAATTATCTAAATTAATTGACTTATTGTAAAACTAATAATTGAATATTGCATTGTCTTCTATTTTAAGCATGTATGCAAAATTTGAAAAAATCTATCATCAGGAAGTGACTCAAAAATTGATTGCAAGATTTGAAACAGACAGAGAAACAAACAGACAGACAGAGAAACAGAGACGACGAGTTAATAAAAGCATTGGTAATAATAATAAAAATATCATCAAAAAGCATCGAATTTAAATATCTCAACTATTTTCATGAAAATTTCGTACACGCTTGAGAATCGCGGTCAGGGCCGGATTAACGCACAGGCCAACTAGGCCATGGCCTAGGGCCCCGCGGTTTTAGGGGCCCCACGCTGAACAAGGTAAAAAAGTGTGGCCAGTGGTTGTAATTGTAAAGTATTATTTTGAGGACGGGCTGGACGGCGGAACGGTACTAATTTGCCGGCCCGAATTGCGGGCCCTCTCAACGTCAAACATCTACCACCTTGCATTTCGCAGACGCAGAAAAGATTTATTTATTAGTTCAGTTTACTCTATGGTGTCTCACTCTCTCTCTCTAGATATTAATAGGCACAGTAAACATCTGCGTTCGATGTGACGTCATCGGGCATTGCAATGCATATCACATCATTTGTTAATATTTATTCTAGTCGTTGAATATAATCGTTGAATGTACCGTAATCCGTTTGAACTTAGAAGAATCCCTAGATCGTATTTAGAATTTTTAGTAGTTGTAGTCATGGCTTCAACTTCCAGAAATCGAGACCGTCTCCAACAAATGCGTATGTACGCAAAAAGAGGTAAATATTATTTTTCAGTTCAGTTGAATTGATTGAATAATAAATCTTATCGAGTAGTATCTAAGATCAATCAAATTTAACAAACAAACTTGTCGCGCCTTTTTCAAAAATTCAAAAGCTCAATAATATCGACGATGGCGTGTGTCTAGAAAAGCGCGGCTGAATGTTTGAATTTGGCGTATCGAAATGGCGTCCTCCAGCGTAATAGTAATAATGCTATTTAAGATGATAGATCTGCTGTATCTCCGTGGCTGCATTGAAATGCTATAATACTTTTTTAAATTTGTGTGCTTGTTGTGCACGCCAAAGCCTTAAGAGGTCTGTCGGTAAATTTTAATTTAGTCTCCAAAAACATGTTGAGATGATTGTATATCGTTAATCCCGAGGTTCATAAATCCCGGGATTCCGAGGTCCGTTAATCCCGAGGTCCGTTAATCCCCGATTTAGCATGAAAATCAAGCGCTGGGCTTTGCTCCATTATCTGCTCATTCTACTGATAAACAATGGGCTGACTGTAACAATGTTGCCTAAGAGACATACAAGTTACCGACATTAGTTTCATTAATTCAGCAAACCTTTATGATGATGGGAGAACGAGGTACTTGACTTCGTCGATGTTTTTCAGGAAACTTCCCAATGATGAGACTGTTAAGCGAACATGGCTACTTTATTCTCAGACTTCTGGCAGAGTGTACTGCTCAGCATGCAAACTCTTTTCTGGCAGTGTAGATCAATTCACAAGTGGTTTTAATGACTGGAAAAATTCGTATCGTCTAGTGGAACATGAGAATAGTGTTGCACACCGAAATTCTGTTGTTGCTAGCATATCTCTTGGTAAAAGCGAAGGTCACATTACTTCTCACCTTGAGGCTCAGTTTGAAATGGAACATGGCCATTGGATGAACGTTCTTCGGAGGGTTGTTACAGTTGTCAAATTTCTTGCACAGAGAGGACTTGCTTTTCGTGGACAAGATGAGATTTTAGGCTCCTGCAATAATGGGAATTTTCTGGGATTGATTGAACTTCTCTCTCAGTTTGATCCGTTTCTTGCCAGTCATATTTCTCGCTATGGCAATGCTGGTAGAGGTTCTGTTTCATATCTGTCTTCCACTACTTGTAATGAGTTCATTCAGCTGATGGCTAAAGAAGTTCTATTGACTATCATATCACAAGTGAAAACAGCCAAGTATTTCGCAATCAGCGTGGATTCCACTCCAGATATTTGTCATGTTGACCAGTTGACCCTCATTCTGCGTTTCATTGATTTGAGTGGTAAACCAGTTGAAAGATTCATCAAATTCATTCCAATTTCCAGTCACGATAGTGAGATTTTGTCCAAAGTCATCTTGGAAACATTGTCCGAATATGGAATTTGTATATCTGACTGTCGTGGCCAAAGTAATGATAACGCTAGCAATATGTCTGGGAAATACGGAGGAGTTCAAGCTAGACTAAAGCGTGTGAACAAGCTGGTTGAGTTCGTTCCGTGTTCTGCTCATTCACTGAACCTTGTTGGAAAATGTGCCGCTGAATGTTGTGTCCATATTGTATCATTTTTTGGGATGATGCAAGCACTGTTCAACTTCTTTTCCGCCTCCACACACCGCTGGGCAATTCTTTCAGCTTGTATAGATGGTATTGTTCCGAAGTCTTTGTCAACCACACGTTGGTCTGCTAGAGCTGACGCAACTCGCGCTCTGAGACATAACTATTCAGGAATACTTTCAGCTCTTCAACAGCTTGCCAATGACAAAGATCAGACTGCAACCGCAAGGAATGATGCATCCAGTTTAGCCACTAAAATGGAAACTCTCGAAATGGCTGTGCTGTGTGTAGTTTGGGACTCCATTCTTGAACGCTTCAATTCCACAAGCAAAATCTTGCAGAAAGTGAACATTGATCTTGCAACCTGTGTTTCTCTTTACGAAAGCTTGCACTCATTCATCAGCTCCATTCGCACTGAAGAAGCCTACCTTTCCTATGAAGATAAAGCAAAGTTGTTGGTGGAAGATTCTAGCTATCGTGCAGAACATGCGCGAGCAAGGAAGAGGAGGCGGCTATTCAACGAGTTGGATTCCGAGGTACAGCTGTCCCCCAGGGAAAGATTCAGGACGTCAACATATCTTCCCATTCTAGATTCGTTGTTGACGGAATTAGTTCGGAGAACGGAGGTGTATTCGAAATTGAGGCACCGGTTTGGCTTCCTGTTTACGTTGTTGACATCTTCTGAAGCTGAATTACGTGAAGAAGTGTTTGAGGATGAGCTAATTCAATTCGTTGGTTACATCAAGCAGTATCCTACAGAAGATGTTTCACCTCCAGCTTGTTTGAGACGCATGCGAGAACACGGAATATCTGAAGCGTTTCCAAACGTCGATACTGCCTTCAGACTTTACCTGACATTGCCCGTCGCTAACACGGAGGGAGAAAAATCATTTTCTGTGCTAAAGAGATTGAAAAATCAGCTGCGTTCAACGGTGGGCCAAGAGAAGCTTTGTGACTTGTCTCTCTTGACCATTGAAGCCGACTTGACCAACAATATTAACTTTGAAAGTATTGTTGCAGAATTTGCCAAATTGAAATCTAGGAAGAAAACACTGTAGACACCAGGAAGCCTAACTCAGCTAACTGCCAAAGTTATGTATAAGTTACTATATAGGTAATCACATAATCTATGATGTACAACATTTTCTTCATAATCAATAAGCAATGATGGATGGTCACTTCTTGCGTTTTGGTAAATTTGTATGATGGTAGCATGAGGGATTGTTTATTGTAATATGACATATGAATGTAGTACTTTCGAAGTTTAGCATGATGGTTGGAATTTGTTGCAAGTTGCAAATGCATTGTGAATGGTTTCGTTATATTGTTGTTTGTAGGGCCTACTGTATCATGTATATATGTTAAAGGGTGTTATACCACTCTCAATAGAGTCTTGATCTATAGTTTATTTTATGCGAGGGGCCCCGCAATTTGTCTGGCCTAGGGCCCCCAAATGCTTTAATCCGGCCCTGATCGCGGTCAGTGAGTATGGTTCGTGTTAACTTGGTAAAATAGTCTGCCAGTCGGTTAGCGTTTTGTGGTCAAGAAAACCCTCAAGAAAACCCTCAAGAAAACCCTCAAGAAGCCCCTCGATAAAATCCTCAAGAAAATTAACTAAATTAATTGACTTATTGTAAAACTAATAATTGAATATTGCATTGTCTTCTATCTTGAGCATGTATGCAAAATTTGAAAAAAAATCTATCATCAGGAAGTGACTCAAAAATTGATTGCAAGATTTGAAACAGACAGAGAAACAGACAGAGAAACAGAGCCGACGAGTTAATAAAAGCATTGGTAAAAATTATTTTGTGTGTGTGTGTGTGTGTGGCTGATTTAATGCTAATGCGTGGCTGATTTAATGCTAATGCGATTGAATAATTGACGAGAAACCTCAGTGGTTGCCAAATAATCCGCAACCCTATAGAATACATCATATCAAGACTTTTTTTTTAGAAAACCTTAAGAAAATAATAACAAAGAAGCTTCTTTACTATTACGTGTACAGGTAGGTATACACAGTTTACAGTCCTGTAAAACGAAGGAATTCCAATGTTATAAAACTAAGGTTTTTATCTTAACTTCATTGTCCGAAATAAAAGAATATGGTTATGTAGACTGTCTCAAAACGGATAAATTCAACGAAAGATTAAGAAAAGACAAGAAAATAAGTTTTATGTTTTCTGCAGAAGCTCAAATCGATCACCATTACAGTAGTTATACTGTTGAACTTCTTTTCAGTTGATGTCCTACTTATATTTTGAGGTGATGAAGTAACCATAACAGTTTATTCTATTTTTTGTAAAAATAATTATTAAAATGAATTATAACTTGACGACAGAGGCAGAGACTAATAAACTTTCTCGCCTCCTTCATAAAAACCGAAATTTAATTTTTTTAAAAGCTTTATTTACAGGCGCGGCGCTGAGCGGGGGGGTCCAGGGGTCCGGACCCCCCCAGCTCCGACAGGTATCACTCGTGAGATTTTTGTAAATCCGAGGAGTTTTTTTAATGGGGGGGGGGGGGGGTAATTACCTGGCACTTATTGAGTTAACCAGTGTTTGTATAAAAACAACGCAAACTAAATAAGCTACACAAATAGGTGATAAGAAAAGGAAAGATGATGTGGTCAAAAAGTTATAAAGCTAGGCCGTTTTCAAGGAGACAGCAGAGATGGAGAATAAGCTGGCCATATAGAAAAGAGAGAGAGAGAGAAAGAGAGGGAGAGAAATGCTGAAGAAGCTATGAAGCTTGGCTTGGCGTCCATGTGGAAGAGAGAGAGAGAGAGAGATGCCAAAGAAGTTAAGAAGCTAGACAGATAAGTCGTTCACACAGTGAAAGAGAAAGGAAAAGAGAGAGTCTATAGCTGAAGAAGCTATGAAGCTTGGCTTGGCGTCCATGCGGAAGAGAGAGAGAGATGTTAAAGAAGTTAAGAAGCTAGACAGATAAGTCGTTCACACAGTGAAAGAGAAAGGAAAAGAGAGAGTCCGAGAAAAATAGAGAGAGATGAGGCTAAAGACTCTAAAGACTGACCTCATGGAGCTTGAGAAAGCGAGCATGGACACTAGAATCATTAGCATTATTTTATGAGCCGTATCAGATAGCGAGTTTTGTTTTCAATTGTTTTCATTGTCCGATCCAAACTTGATGTCTGTTTAACGTTTTTAAATAGATAATAAATTATTAAACTTATTTCAGTATTGTTTCCCTTAGGAGGTGAGTAATTCTTCAAATACCAGTAACAGAACTTTAGTTTAAATTAAATCAATTTCAGTGTTTTTATTTTACAAGATTGGCTTTAAGCAAATTTTACAATTCTTTGTCACTTTTTTTTTACAAATTTAGTATGAAGTAGACAAACTGTCAGAAATATAATATAGATTACAAACAATTATATCTTGCCATATAATGTAATCCTGTCTAGACTTAAGTTGCATTTCAACATTAAACAAGCGATTTATATAAATATATAATATGGTATAAAAGTTTCCGATCATTTCTTCTTTTTTCATTGTTAAAATTCTTCTTTAAAGAGAAAGTAGACGCCAGAAGAGATAAAGTTACGTAGATTCATCAGCTTATTGCTTGTCGTTAACTATTTGAGACTGCAGTATTCAAACATGCAATCTTCCCTAGAAAATGTTATAAATTTGCAAAGAAATCCTCTCGGTGAAGACGAATTGGAAGTCGATGCGTTGCTTAAATTAGGCGCGGTTCAACCGACTGGTCTTGCTTTCAAGGGAACGAGCATTTTAGTTGGTGGCCGTCTGAAAACATTAAAATTTCAAGGAGACTGGTTCAGCGGAAGACCGTGGCTAGAATACAGTTTACAGAATGATGCAGCTTGCTGTTTTTATTGCCGTCTGTTCCAGCCAAAAGTCAATGGTACGTGATCAGTCTATTTTTAACATAGCCAAAGTAGCTTTATGCTTAGATTAAGTGGCAGTTAGCCAGCATATGAAAGCTCCACTAGGTTTAAACACGGAATACTCTGAGTGCCATTAAAGGCTTTCAGGATAAAAAGCAACTTGAACCATTAATTTTTTTTTTGGATGCAGGTCAGTATACAAAGTTTATACTGAACAACAAAGACTGGAAGAAAGCGACTGGCAAAGACGGAAAACTGATGAAGCATGAATCAAGTTCTGCGCATCGAATGGCTACTGACATGTACGTTGCAAGGAAAAATGCAGCTTCATCATCGGTTGCCGTCCAATTGTCAAAGGCGTACGAAGAAAAGTTGCACCGTGAACAAGAAGAGAAGGCCAAAAACAGAGAAGTACTTGCCATAATTGCTGACGTAATCCGTTTTCTTTCAAAACAGAATATTAGTTTTAGAGGACACCGAGAGCAACGTGACTCTAATAATCGTGGTAACTTTTTGGAAATGGTGACATTCATGGCCACTTACAATCCTGTTTTAAAGGATTGGCTTGCACATCATCCACGGAATGTTTCTTGGCTGAGTCATGATGTACAAAATGAGCTATTACATTTGATCGCAGAGGAAGTGTTGTCAAAAATAATTAGCCAATGTAGCGGCAGGTTATTTAGTATAATCTGCGATGAGGTCAGCGATAGATCAAATAGAGAGCTTTTGAGTCTTGTGATTCGTTATGTCACAGATTCAGGTTTTGTAAAGGAGGCTCTCGTCGGACTGGTAGAAGTTCAAAACACTTCATCAAGCAATTTGTGTGATGTTGTTGTTAAATATTTAAATAAGTTACACCTACCTTTAGAATCTATTGTGAGCCAGTGCTATGATGGGGCTGCTAACATGTGTGGCAAGTATAACGGACTACAGGCTCGCTTGAAGGAACTGTGCCCAACTAAATCAAATTTAAAAAAATAACTTAATATTAAAATTGTTATAAAATAAAATTAAAAATTTTCAGTTGTTTCAAAAGCTCGTGAGTGAAAGCAAATGACTAAACTACATTTGAACAGCTCCGATGCAGACCTTTTCAAACGCCAAAAGCAAATCTACTCAGAAAACAAGAATAATGATAGAAATAATTTTTTATTGAATCTTCAAAAAGAGTTATCATCTCATTTTCAGGACTGGGAAACTGAGTTAGACTATCTTTTAAAGAAAAAAGTACTAAGAAAATCGTTCAACCTCTATCTACAACCTAATAATAACTCTTTTAACAGATTTTCAAACCTTTTAGAAAATAAAACTGAACATTCTTCAGAAGTTCCAACTCTAGTTGCCTTTCTAGATTTGAGTGAATTTGAAAGAAAAAGTTTAAACTCTATTAACGTCACGGTGTCAATGAATTCAAAACTCCATCACATTTTAACTGCTGAAACACATGAGTACAGTTTCCACGGTTTGTTCAAAAAGACGTTCAGATACCTCATTCACTTGCCTGCATGTGCCAACATAGATAAGATCAGAGCACGTCTGAATCGAAGAAAAATACTCAAAATAGAGGTAGATATCATTTGCTATTTTGATACATATTTTGACATTATTGCATTCACCGGCGTCACCAGCGTAAGTCCTTTAATAAGGAGTTCACTCGCGTTGCTCAGGGGGTAGGCGCCTATAAATGGCTACCTTTTCTCACTTTTGAGCAAGACTTGTCTTGAAAAAGGCGTGTGCTAAATCTTAGTAAACAAACAAAAAAGCAAAATAGTATAAGTGAGACAGAGGATTTTGTTTGTGTGTGTGTGATAAAAAGAAAGAGAACGGAGAGAGTGGAAAAAGAGAGCGAGATATTGAAAGAAAAAGAAAGATAGGTGGGTAATATAAAAAGAGATCCAACTGGTTAAATTATAACATTTCATATAGAATAATACAACCTAATTTTCGCGTTTTATTGTGCACCCTAATTAACGTGCTCCTTTTTTAATTTCGCTCTTTCGATAGGATACCGTAGCAACTATTTTCGAAACAACGTTGTTTGTTGCAGTTTCCTAGTGCATGATTGCATGATCAACAGTTCCGTGTTTAGTGCCCGCAGAGGCGTAGCCAGGGAGACAGGAGCAAGCTGCCCCGGGCGACGTCAAGGGGTGGGGGCCAGTGGCTTTTATCCCTATACAAGCGGGTGCAGCTTCGCCCGGCAAAAAACAGGGGGAGGGGGCTAGAAAGAAAAAAGGGTTAAGGAAAAAATAAAAAACCCAACTTACATATATTTTCATGCATATGAATTACAGTTGAAGTAGAACTGAACGTCGTGTTGCTTCACAACATTAACCTAAGATTCTTTAATTAACATTTAATGACCGTCTTATCTGACTAATTCGATACGTTTCACAATGTGAATACCACAATTTGTGGATGGAACTAACTTTACGCTGACATCTTTGTACGCTGATAGTTTGTACGAAAGTGAACCTAACGTAACTGTCATTTTGATTCTGTTTTGCTTACGATTTATTTCGTTTGTTGAATAAAACACCATACTGCGTGAAAAAACAATGTAAAGTGGCGCTGTTCAATCAAATAAGTTGAACATAATCATGAACATAAACGTTATTTAAAACGATCAAGTTTTATGACACAAAAAACAAGCCGTATCGATAATAATACTTGTCACAAAAAATCTGGTTGGGAAAAATTTCAATGAACGAAATCATTACCAGAAATTTTCAGAAGACTTGGCAGCATTTTCCTAATTTTTTTTTATAAATTTACGAAGTTTTTTTTACAATTATAACATTTTTTATTGCTCCACCCATTTTGTATCAAAAATGTCCCTGGGACATTAAAATAAAAAAGAACCTACTTCAAAATCAGAGGACCCACTTTTGAGTGAGTAGAGGCTCATTTCAAAACCATAATGACAATAGCTCCCCTGTGCCTTTAATTGAAATGTCTGGAAGAGGTGCAACATAATCTAAATTTGAACAAACCTGCGTGCATAGATATATACCTGCGTGTCTTTAACCCTATTGTTAAAAATTATTTATGAGCATTAATATTTTTTTATTTGTATATTTGATTGTTATACTAAAGTTAGATTAAATGCCAACGTTATAAGCTACTCATTCTGTCAAAAATGTAAAATAAAACCTCACTTAGGTATATAAAGGATTAACTTATCTGTAGACGTTAAATGAAATACTAAAAACAAGTAAAGGAAAAAACGAGTTTTTCAACCTAAACTTTTTTTGTTAATTGAATCATGTATTGTCATCCAATATAAAGCTATGCTGAAAGTTTCAGCTTCCTAGTCAAAAAGCTAGTTAAATTTTACTTGCAAGATTTGCGTACAGAGAAAGACACGCACACACAAAACAGAGATAGTAACCTAAATAAAAGTTTGTAAAAAAGAAAATTTCAGCATGGGATTTTTCGGAGGGTGGAAGTCGGGTTTTTAGGGGGAATTGAACCCGGCTGCCTGGGGGATAGAAGCCACTGGTGAGGGCACCAGAAAGAAACGACTATAGTTCTCCTCTTTCATCAGAAGTGGCTCCGGTCATCAGCTTTTTTGGGAGGAAGAATAAAACGGTTTCTATTTTTTTTAAGTGGCTATAGCTACCCCCATTGCATCAGCTTTTTTGGGAGAACAAGGAAAGATAAAAAATATTTTTCTTAAAAAATGCCTCTTTATCTGAGTCAACGAACTAAAATTTTTGAATCTAAAACAACCATTAATTATTTTTGACCTCTGGCGACTTATAAATAAACATCCGTACTGTTTAATTATTTTGGACCTCTGGCGACTTATACATAAACAACTTGATTAATTTTAATTGATTTAAGGCCTAATTCATGTCGGAAACATTCAATTCATGTATTGTCATCCAGAATAAAGCTTTCCTGAAAGTTTTAGAGCTCTAGGTGGTCGAAAAGTGGGTGAATTTTTGTTTCTAAGATTTTATCACCACAGACAAACAAACAAACAGAGAGACAAGTGAAATTAAATAAAAGCATTTAAAAAATTAAGCGAGTTTCGAAAAAAATCTCAAAAGTGGGATGTTGTAGGGGCGAATTCATTGGACTTTGCCCAAGCGCCAAAACCCTAACTATGCCACTGATTGCCCCATGCAGTAAGCCCCAGCAATCTCATAATTTTTGAATGGATTTAGAATTTTTTTGAATTAGGCAAGAACCAAAAAACGCCCTGATGAAGTCTTACCACTGATATTTAGTGTTATTCAAAGTCAAAATAAATTCAATGTAGTCCAGAAAATTGGCGAGTCTGGCAGATTAACAGCTCTGATATAGCCAGTGGCGTAGTAACCTAATATTTCACTAGGGGCGAAGGAGAAAAAAGCCGCCCCTAATTTTTACAAATTTTCTCGGCATCTTCACCGAAACTATCGTGCCTGTGCATTAGCACCAATTAGGTGTAACTCCGTTTTTAAGTTTAGCAACATTTAAAGCAATTTTCACGCGAATTGTCTAATTTCCTCTAATATTTTATATAATTCAACGAATCTTCTTTTATTGGTTATGATTATGAACTGACCAAATAGAAGTTATTAAACCAAAGTACATAGTATTGTAAGCATGAATAGTATACAGGAACGCAATATACTGTATACTGGAATGAAAGAGTACAGCATCACATCTTTTTTGCTTTAATGACTACAAAATCACTCAAGATTTTATCATCATCGAGATTTTCAGCAGCTTTCTTTTTTATGGAAAGAGTAGCCAAATTTGTAAGTCGCTTCTGAGTCATGGTTGATCGGAGGAAAGTTTTTATAAGCTTTAGCTTAGAGAAGCTGCGTTTGCAACTTGCCACGGAGACACCAATCGTAAGGAAAATGAAAAGAAGAATAGTGAGATTCGGTAAGCATTCAATAAGAGTCCACTTCACAATCCACTGCAGCATCTCCCAAGATCCAAACTGTGAAACGTCTTCTCCCGTTATGCCGGAAAAGCTTGAAAAGCTCTTTGCATGTTTTCGAAATCGTTTTATCTCTTGAAGCAAGTCAGTCGCATTTACATCTGTATTTAAAGGTATTTGTCACACAATTAACATTCTCCTTCATGGCAGAATTATTATTTACGTCTAGAAAATAGGCTGTTTTCAGCAAGCCAAAGTGAATGTTAAGATTGCGGAGCTCTTGAGTACGTCTGGAAATTTCGGCTGTGAGTCGATCCATTACTTCAAGGTGTTCTATTCGCATTTCCTGTTGCATAGTCAGTCCTATATCTGTTGTCTCTTTTCCAGGCAAGCGTTTATTTTTCCTTATTCGTCTTTCCATGGGAATATTCATTTCCTCACAAAACGCAACAGCTGCAGCATGAGCCCCTAAAACAACAGAATCTCTCTCTTCGGTCAGGAAAAACAAGAGCGACTGCATCTTTGATGCACAGACATCAAGTCCTAGGCCACGAGTTTGTAAGTACTTCTGTGAGTCGTTAATCTCATTCAGTACTTGCACCCAGAAATGAAGATACGCAACGAAATTGTAGGTCAGAATAGTTGATAAAAAGCACCCGGAATCACCTCTTGTCTCCATGTTCTCTGACTGGCCATCACGGAGTTTCTCCACGGCTCTGATCACTTTTTCTAATTTACTATGAAGAACAGCAACAGCATCATATCTTGCACTCTACCGAGTATCGGAAAGACGTTTAACAGTCACTGTAACATTATTCTTCAAGATGTCCCATCTCTGAGTAGATGCTGAAAAGAAAACAAACACTTTTTCAACCGTGCCAAAGAAGGTAGAAGCATTTGCAGTAAGGCAGGCAGAATGGACACCTGCTAAATTCCCCTGCAATAATCACTTAATCAATTAAGTGATTATTGCACGGGATGAAGCAGGCGTTTTTGCAGATAGTCGGTGTGGGTTTGATCATGGACTCCTTAATAAAAGCTATCTGGACACCAACCTGAAGCGGCGTTGTCTACCAAATGAGGCGATTGCATTAGCGTTACGCTACGATGGTTAATAAAGCTACAAGTGTAAAATTATGAGTTTTTATTGTTTGAGGATAAAACAGAACAGTTAAAATGTGAGTATTTATTAAAAAAGAGCAATTGAAAATTTTAATATTTAAAACAATAAAAATTAAAGTGTCATTCAAAAGCAGCTTGTTAATTTATCTATTTTTCTTTTTTTAGCTTTATTATTATTGCTGGCTTCTCTAGTTATTTCTTTTACTAAGTTCTTAGCTACAGTGTTAAAAAACCTACGAATTATGTGGCTTTGCAAATCATGACTTTTGCTGCACATGTTGTTGCCAAACACCAGATGCATGTAACTTTCATTATAAGTTGCACGATCCATAATTTTACAGAACAGTTTTCTCTGTCCTGTAGAGAGCAAAAACCTAGTTTTCAAAGATTCTGTTTTTTTTATTTCTTCAAACACACGCCAACAGTGAAGAACTAATTGATAGACAAATTCTGTTGGCTTTACTAGACCGCCCCGATTGATACTGTAGATAACTCATAATTCAAACCCTCCTTGTCTTCAACTTGAACTGGCGGTAGGTTTTCGTCTAAGATAATGACTTCTCGGCAGAAGTCACATTTTGTAAAGTTAACTGTAGATCTAGCTATGGCTCCACTGATATAAAAAATTATGTGTGCATCACTGGCTGAAGGGTGCACATCCATAACAAGTTGCTCAGCTATAAAATCTGCTGTTATGTCAAGCT
Source organism: Erpobdella octoculata (assembly GCA_963978895.1). Lineage (NCBI taxonomy): Eukaryota > Metazoa > Annelida > Clitellata > Hirudinida > Erpobdellidae > Erpobdella > Erpobdella octoculata. The sequence goes on from OZ022239.1 coordinate 24,892,853, forward strand.
CTTCAGCAGCTGAAGTTGAAGCGGTCTCTCCTTCAAAAGCAGCGTTAATGTCAGAAAGAGAAAACTTGGAAAATTTAAGAAGAGATACAGCTCGAATTTTTTTATCGTTCTCCAACACCTGACGCATAGAAATATAATAGTTCGCTCCTGACATTTGACGCAACCACCCAAAGCGAGACTCCAAAGCATCAGACTGCAGCTGACCAAGCAGAACAAAATCAAACCCGAAATGAGTGAGCAGATATGCAGCACAATCAGCCAGTGCAACACATGTATGCCGTAGAGCAAGAAAAGTTTCTCGAGTCAGACCTTCCTTGCCGTTCGCTTCCCAGCGTTGTAGAAACTCAGCAAACTCATTGAGAAAGCTGAGTTTCCAATCTGCAGTAGATCGGATGGGGTCCATGTTTATATTTCGTTTTTGTTTTCCCTTAACGGAGGACTTCACGTTCATAATGTTCCAGAGTTTTAAAATAAGCGTGACAAACTCTGCTGTACCATGCCATTCTGTCTTTCCGGCATGTTCGGCATAGTAATTCAGAGCATCGCGAGTACTTTCTGAAAAAACTGAAGTAGCCAAAGAAACTGAGGTTTTCTCAATACTCTTTGGGTTCAATGAGGCTGGCGACAGTTTGTGAGCTTTCTTCAGAGCAAATGATGCTTCATGGTGGAACAACTGGATTATATGATTAAAATCTGCCCTGCAGCCATGAGGTAAGTTTTGCTGGAACTCTGGGCACTGAAAACGTTTTTTTGATTGAAAATTATTGTAAATATTTTTCAGGTCATGGACTGGGTCAAAAATTAGGAAGATATTCTGCTGTGATGAAGAATCTGTGACACTAGTCCTCAATGTGCCCCCGCAAAGCTAATTAACAAAAAATTTGCGGTTTACTGCCGCGTTGTCCACCGAGATGGCTACAACAGTAAATCCAGCCTTGAAAATTGAGGCAACCACTTCATTGTAGCATTTGTGAATTACTTCAGCTGTAATCTTTGCCATCGGATAGATGGCAACAACATCCTTGTACTTTCCCACTACTGACTTCACCATGAACGTCAAGAGAGTTGAAGCTACGGCTCCGTCAGCTGTAAGACCTTGCACCTCACCACTGCTATACTCGACCCGCTTAGCAATGTAAATTTCATCAATCATTAAAACAACTTTTCGTTGAAATTCATTGAGATTGGTTATTCTCAATTTGAGGTAAGACGCATTGTCTAATCCTGTGCTGGGATTAACTTTTGTTGTAATTTTCCCCAACGTGACTATGGACGGCAGACACAGAACATTTTCTTCTTGTAAAACCCGGTATGCCGCAGGACTAGTTGCATTAATCAAATAAGAAAGAATTGTTAATTCTGGTGAATAGTTCCTTCTAAATATGTTTTTTGCTGAAAGTTCAAGCTGTTCAATAAGAAAACGTAGATGGCGACGTTCTTCTGAACAAACTTCAAGAGTGTCCATGTAATCTTTCAAACACATGATGGCTGTACTAAGATGAAGACTGGCAGGACGACACTTCCTGTCATCAGTCCAAGCTTTGACAAGAGCCATCAAGTTCAACAGCTGAAGAATTGTTGTGAGAGGACCTTCCAGCAGCATTTGATATTCTTTTGGTGGCACTTGTTTTTGTTCGACTGTCACAACAACAGTGTAATCTGGTCGAATTGAGATAGCTGCCAACAATTCAGGAATGTCGTCAACAAAACTTAATAAATAAATAATCAAATTGTTGTTCTGAAGGAGCATCTGAAACCCCTGTGGCAAGGCAGGATCAACTATCAATTTTTTATGTAATTCATGTAAAGTTAATTTTTGAATATTCTGATCAGCATCAAATTTCTTAATCAGCGCTTCTAGTCTCTGAGATTCCTGGTTAAGTCGTCCTGATGCAGAAGTCGAGGCAGATGAAACACGATGCGTTACAGTAGTTGGTGTAGAAAAATAAGCTGGTGCATTTGGGAAAACAGATGGAACAGCATCACTTTTCAAATATCTTTTCTTTAATTGAGTCGACGTAAACTTTTTCAGCCGATAAAGGTTTGTGTCTGTCCGCTCTTCTATAAAATCACTCTCTTTAAAATGAAGAGAACACATTCTGGAATATGCTGAAACTTTGAAATCTTTTCTTGGATTGGCTCGAACCCATTTCTCGCGAATAACTTCATCATGGGGTAAAGAATGGAATGTGATACGAGCATTGTTGCAGTTCTCACTGTAGCCACTTTTTCACCCAAAAGCCGAACATTTATTAACCATGTCGAAGGTTGTAGTAAACTTTAATGAAATGAATGCTATTTCAGATGACAGGTAGAGTGAACTGAAATCCAAGAGAAATAAATTAAATATAAAAAATAAATAAATATTTATATATATATACATATAAATTTATAAATATAAATAAATCGAGCATGTCTACATGAGAATGTTGTTACCTAAATATTGTCAACACACACACACATACATAACTTTAATTGTATCTAACATATAAATATATACCTACATAGTAGTTGAATAACCGTGATTGTTGTAAATTTTACAAAAACCAAATAATTAAAACTAAGAATTCGAATTAAACTGTATAAAACACTAAACGAAATCCAAACAATTAGAAATAATCGTATAAAACACTAGGCGAAATCCAAACAATCGAAGCGCACTGGAAGATGAGAACTAATGAGTTGGCAGCGTCTCACAGCAGCCTATATTATAGGATGCTAGTTAAGTTACTGCTAGTGTACGTCGATGCATGCTGGATCTGCAATCTGCATGCTTGTACACAATCGCCTCATGTAGTCGACTCATCAGGCTCACGCCGCTTCAGGTTGGTGTCCAGATAGCTTTTATTTAGGAGTCCATGGTTTGATAGTGGGCATATGTGAGAGTGTAAATATGGGGCGTGGCTGTAACGTTCTCTAATAATGATGAAAGGAAGTGCGTTAACAGCCGTAAACTCTCTATGTCTGTGTATAAGCATGGAAATTAGTTTGAATAACTGTATTTGCATGGAATACAGTGAGTCTAAGATGAATGATTTTAGTTGTGTGGAAAAATTCGACTTTTTAAAAGTTTTTCCTCTATTTTTATAAAAAGGTCGAGTCACTTTTCTTTAGACTTCAATTTTGCCGCCCCTCCTGGGGCATTTGCCCCGTCCGCCCCCCCATTTCTACGCCACTGGATATAGCTGAAACGCACTACGTAGCATTAGCGAAACGTACAATAAACCTTAGTGAGGGTGATAAACACAACACGCCACCTTGCGGAAATAACCTTTCTAACTTCTCAAAAGCGCCTGTTGTTCAGAGCTACATTCAGAAACTGCTCAGTTAAACTTTCATTACTATACCGACCATACGTTTCGACATTATTGGTTACACTCAGGTCATAAAAGATATAATGGCATTCAAGACATTACAGTTGCTCCTACAAAATTACATACAATAATTTACTTTTACTACAGGTACCAATATTACTGCACTCCTCAGATGAGAGGCTTCAAGAAAAATCTTTCTATTCAACTGGATCAGCCGCTTTTAAAACCATGAGGCCTTATGTCAATGACAACACAAAACAGGTAAAAGCAACTATAAAGTCCAGCCATGGCTTGGAACTTCCCTGCATACAAATAATTTCACAGGGTAACTTAGTTATAATTAAAGAGGTCCTAGACAGGAAGACATATAACCAAGCAGTACAGGAATTAACACACTCGCCAACTCTAAACGGATCCATCTGCATAACAGTTCCCGTCATTTCAAAGTGAAGTAGAGGATTACGCGATGCTCGGCCTGATTTATAACAACTATTGACAAATATTGCAAAATATAATAACCACATAAATGAACCTATTATTTATATTCTATATTCAATAAATAAATAAACTTGTAACTGACAGTGCACGCTATACATCGTTACAAGTCACAATAACAAACTCATCAGCTTCATTGAAATAAACCGATAATTGACAAGACATGCAAAAACATTGGCGGCATTTACGGGACCCAAACACGAAAAGTTTTCGTTCCTAGCCTCAATACGTAAATAGAAATAAAGAGGCATAAAACAAACAGTTTGATTATGAAAATGTGAAATTTATTTATAGGACATGCAATCATAAAATATTGCTGGTCGATGAAAACTTTACGTCGCTCCATCTCCATGCAAGATATTTCTTCTATAGCTGAGAAAAATAATCATGATTTATGACAAAAATTTAAAATAAATTAATGCTATTCGATCTATGTATTTGGTATTTCGGGGCGCTGGTGGCAGAGCGGTAGAGCGTTCGCCTGTCGATCGTTAGGTCGGCAGTTCAAATCCCGCCGGCGTCACCAGTGTAACTCCCTTAAGCAAGGAGTTCACTCGCATTTGCTAAAGGGGTAGGCGCCTATAAATGGCTGCCTTTGCAAGTACCCTCCCTTTCTCGCCTTGAGCAAGACTTGTCTTGATAAGGCGTATGCTAAATCTCAAATGTATTTATAGAAGTTTCAAATTACTTTAAAGCACTTGTTAATCCCAGGCAGCTTCTTGGCTCTTTTTAACACAGTTTGCAACTTTTTTCCTAAATTCTTCTCGAGAATCCCTCCATTCTTTCTAAAAACAAAATTAAAAAAGTAAAGATAAAAAATAATTTAAAAAAAAAAGCTTTTATTTGCCTCTTTATCTGAGTCAATGAACTAAAATTTTTGAATCTAAAACAACCATTACGCTCAATCTTGTTAATTATTTTGGACCTCTGGCGACTTATAAATAAACATCCATACTGTTTAATTATTTTGGTCCTCTGGCTACTTATACATAAACAACTTATTACAGTCGCTAGATAGCAGGAATTAATTTGATTTGATTAATTTTAATTGATTTAAGGCCTAATTCATGTCGGAAACATTAAATTTTTGTTTATAGAATTTGATCACCACAGACAAACAAACAGAGAGAAAGTGAAGTAAAATAAAAGCATTTAAAAAATAGTTTATGATATTCAATTTCCACTATCAAACAAAAATGTACTTACAGCAGCGTCTAAATTAGCAGGAGATTCTCCATTGGGATCAGCCAGCATAGAGATCACACTGACCATGATGGTTTCAACAGTGTGGATCGGCAACCATCTTTCTTCTGGACGTTCGTAGCCATATTTATCCTCTCCGGGGTCATGAAGGATTGATATGCATACATCACCATTTTTACCAACTATAAAACAAACAGGACAAGTAAAATACAATAATAAAAATCTGTTTCTACATTTCCATATTCAAATGATATCGTTTAAGAAATACTCACTGTTGGGATGCCATATTTCTGAGACAAATTTCAATGTTGGAGGCTTTTGAGGATATTCGACTGGAAAGGTAAGATGTGCTTTGAAAAATCCTCCTTCACTGAAAATAAAATTTTAAAACATTGATTTACCAAACATAAGCAAAAAATCAAATGAAGCTACATATACACTTACTAATAAGTGTCAGGAGGCCCGATGATTAATACTTCCCATTTGTAAATGTCAATATCATCAATCAATCCAGCTGAAAAGCCTTCAACTGGGTGTTTATTTAACTCTAAAAAATAATAATTGAAAAAATGACATACAATTCTGGTGAGAATTCATAGGAGCCTTATATTTACAACTACACTGGACCCTCGATATAACGCGTGTGAATAAAGCTTTCATTCGGTTATAACGCAGATTGGACGATGGATCCCAAAAAAACAAGTAATATAACAGTGTACAAAATGCATGGTTTCACTATAACGCGGATTTGGATATAGCGTAGTCTCGGCGTTAGACCCGTAAATCCGTGTTATATTGAAGGTCAAGTGTATATAAATTTATTATAATTATTGGGTTTATTGAAATTTGAAAAAAATCATTTCTAAATAAATGAGCCTGTTTTTGATTCACTGTGAATTGGTATTGAGTGATAATCAGCCATTATTTGAATCGGTTCTTACTAGTATGATTTGGGTATGTGACTGACTTGAATAACTAGTGATCACATATGATTTTTATTGAAATGTATTTCACAATAATTATACAAGGTTAAATAACATTTATATTTAAAAATAATATAGATATTTTCACGCAAATTACACGACTAGATACGATTGTGGTAATCATGGAGAATAGTTCCAGAAATTATTTTCGGTGTTTTTAATTATTTTTCCGTAATAATAATTATATATTTGTAATCACAATAATAACTCCAATTTAATGATCCAAGCAGTTTATTAATTTTTGATAATAAAATTCTCTCGGAAAACTCACGAAACGCGCAAGAGAACAGCAACAAACACTATGAATAGCGAAGTCAAAGAGAAATTACTATTTATAGCGCAGACAAGAAATACTTACAGCGCTTAAAAACAAATTATTAGCAAAAGTAACACAAAAAATAGTATTCACGCAGTCAAAATGACATTATTTACAAAAAATGTAAGTTTATTTAAGTCCGAACTGTTCTTCATAGAATGTTAAACGCGATAGTTTTCAATTAAGGCATACAATTAATTCATACTTTTTTTAAAAATAAGTAATTTGTTTTTAAATTGTTTTATAAAAACTCGCACAATAAATTTATTTGACAACTAATTTATTTGACATTTCATTTCGCTTCGCCTTTAGTTAGTTTACTGTTTATGAACCTAGTTTTTCCTACTACCTGGCGGTTTTCTGTCATTAACTTCTTCTTTAATTATATTTTCAATAAATTATTTGGATCATCCGATTGGTAATTTTATTCTGTTTCTAATTATATTAATTTTGTATTAAAAAAATAACTAAAAACACCGAAAATAATTTCTGGAACTATTCTCCATGATTACCCGAATTGTAACTCTTTTGCTAGTTTATAAACATAATCGTATTAAAATAATCATTTTTTCGTCAGAAACACATGCACCTCTAAAAAAATGTACATAATTTATTTGAACAGCACTAACTTAAACAACTAACCACTAACCTGTTAATTGACGACGTAAAAGCAGAGCACTTTGTGTTATACTCATGATGTTAGAAAAGTTAGATAAAAAATCAATGTGATAGAATACACTTGCTGTTTTTTTTTAGTGATTTTGAATAATACCTTAACCGTAACGACTACCAAAGAAAAAAAGTGTTACGGGATCAACAGCGCATGCGATCTAGAACATGCTTTTAAAAGTGAATGATAAAACTATTAGGACAAAGTATGATACTCAAAACTAATAATAAATTTGTCTGAAAATTTTATTATTGCAAAATATTGAATTATAAATAAAATAAAAATCATAAACATTTAATTTATAAGTTTTTTAATAAACTATATATTGACTAGCGGACAGTGTTGGGTTTGTTACTTTACTTTTGTAATTTGTTACTGTTACTTGTTACATGATGAAAAAGTAATTTGTTACTGTTACTTGTTACATTTTTTCAAAAGTAATTTGTTACTGTTACTTTTTGGTTTTGAAAGTAACTTATTACATTTTTGTTACTTTACAAACAGATGCAACACCCCATAACTCAATACTTGATTTTTGTTTTTAAAATAAGAACACAACTTTAATATAAAAATCAAAGAGTTATAACTAATCAGTCAAATGGTGAAGATCTTTGATTGAGCTACAAAAAGCTTTATTAGCTCTGAGCAGCAGTTGTCATTGAAAATGACCATCAGTCAAACGATTTCTTCTTGGAGTCAAAATTTGACCAGCCATGCTAAACAGCCGTTCAACAGGAGCACTTGATGGAAGAAAAGTATTATATCTTTTGAACAATTTCAAGATACACGCAGGGCCGGATTAACGCACAGGCCAACTAGGCCATGGCCTAGGGCCCCGCGGTTTTAGGGGCCCCACGCTGAACAAGGTAAAAAAGTGTGGCCAGTGGTTGTAATTGTAAAGTATTATTTTGAGGACGGGCTGGACGGCGGAACGGTACTAATTTGCCGGCCCGAATTGCGGGCCCTCTCAACGTCAAACATCTACCACCTTGCATTTCGCAGACGCAGAAAAGATTTATTTATTAGTTCAGTTTACTCTATGGTGTCTCACTCTCTCTCTCTAGATATTAATAGGCACAGTAAACATCTGCGTTCGATGTGACGTCATCGGGCATTGCAATGCATATCACATCATTTGTTAATATTTATTCTAGTCGTTGAATATAATCGTTGAATGTACCGTAATCCGTTTGAACTTAGAAGAATCCCTAGATCGTATTTAGAATTTTTAGTAGTTGTAGTCATGGCTTCAACTTCCAGAAATCGAGACCGTCTCCAACAAATGCGTATGTACGCAAAAAGAGGTAAATATTATTTTTCAGTTCAGTTGAATTGATTGAATAATAAATCTTATCGAGTAGTATCTAAGATCAATCAAATTTAACAAACAAACTTGTCGCGCCTTTTTCAAAAATTCAAAAGCTCAATAATATCGACGATGGCGTGTGTCTAGAAAAGCGCGGCTGAATGTTTGAATTTGGCGTATCGAAATGGCGTCCTCCAGCGTAATAGTAATAATGCTATTTAAGATGATAGATCTGCTGTATCTCCGTGGCTGCATTGAAATGCTATAATACTTTTTTAAATTTGTGTGCTTGTTGTGCACGCCAAAGCCTTAAGAGGTCTGTCGGTAAATTTTAATTTAGTCTCCAAAAACATGTTGAGATGATTGTATATCGTTAATCCCGAGGTTCATAAATCCCGGGATTCCGAGGTCCGTTAATCCCGAGGTCCGTTAATCCCCGATTTAGCATGAAAATCAAGCGCTGGGCTTTGCTCCATTATCTGCTCATTCTACTGATAAACAATGGGCTGACTGTAACAATGTTGCCTAAGAGACATACAAGTTACCGACATTAGTTTCATTAATTCAGCAAACCTTTATGATGATGGGAGAACGAGGTACTTGACTTCGTCGATGTTTTTCAGGAAACTTCCCAATGATGAGACTGTTAAGCGAACATGGCTACTTTATTCTCAGACTTCTGGCAGAGTGTACTGCTCAGCATGCAAACTCTTTTCTGGCAGTGTAGATCAATTCACAAGTGGTTTTAATGACTGGAAAAATTCGTATCGTCTAGTGGAACATGAGAATAGTGTTGCACACCGAAATTCTGTTGTTGCTAGCATATCTCTTGGTAAAAGCGAAGGTCACATTACTTCTCACCTTGAGGCTCAGTTTGAAATGGAACATGGCCATTGGATGAACGTTCTTCGGAGGGTTGTTACAGTTGTCAAATTTCTTGCACAGAGAGGACTTGCTTTTCGTGGACAAGATGAGATTTTAGGCTCCTGCAATAATGGGAATTTTCTGGGATTGATTGAACTTCTCTCTCAGTTTGATCCGTTTCTTGCCAGTCATATTTCTCGCTATGGCAATGCTGGTAGAGGTTCTGTTTCATATCTGTCTTCCACTACTTGTAATGAGTTCATTCAGCTGATGGCTAAAGAAGTTCTATTGACTATCATATCACAAGTGAAAACAGCCAAGTATTTCGCAATCAGCGTGGATTCCACTCCAGATATTTGTCATGTTGACCAGTTGACCCTCATTCTGCGTTTCATTGATTTGAGTGGTAAACCAGTTGAAAGATTCATCAAATTCATTCCAATTTCCAGTCACGATAGTGAGATTTTGTCCAAAGTCATCTTGGAAACATTGTCCGAATATGGAATTTGTATATCTGACTGTCGTGGCCAAAGTAATGATAACGCTAGCAATATGTCTGGGAAATACGGAGGAGTTCAAGCTAGACTAAAGCGTGTGAACAAGCTGGTTGAGTTCGTTCCGTGTTCTGCTCATTCACTGAACCTTGTTGGAAAATGTGCCGCTGAATGTTGTGTCCATATTGTATCATTTTTTGGGATGATGCAAGCACTGTTCAACTTCTTTTCCGCCTCCACACACCGCTGGGCAATTTTTTCAGCTTGTATAGATGGTATTGTTCCGAAGTCTTTGTCAACCACACGTTGGTCTGCTAGAGCTGACGCAACTCGCGCTCTGAGACATAACTATTCAGGAATACTTTCAGCTCTTCAACAGCTTGCCAATGACAAAGATCAGACTGCAACCGCAAGGAATGATGCATCCAGTTTAGCCACTAAAATGGAAACTCTCGAAATGGCTGTGCTGTGTGTAGTTTGGGACTCCATTCTTGAACGCTTCAATTCCACAAGCAAAATCTTGCAGAAAGTGAACATTGATCTTGCAACCTGTGTTTCTCTTTACGAAAGCTTGCACTCATTCATCAGCTCCATTCGCACTGAAGAAGCCTACCTTTCCTATGAAGATAAAGCAAAGTTGTTGGTGGAAGATTCTAGCTATCGTGCAGAACATGCGCGAGCAAGGAAGAGGAGGCGGCTATTCAACGAGTTGGATTCCGAGGTACAGCTGTCCCCCAGGGAAAGATTCAGGACGTCAACATATCTTCCCATTCTAGATTCGTTGTTGACGGAATTAGTTCGGAGAACGGAGGTGTATTCGAAATTGAGGCACCGGTTTGGCTTCCTGTTTACGTTGTTGACATCTTCTGAAGCTGAATTACGTGAAGAAGTGTTTGAGGATGAGCTAATTCAATTCGTTGGTTACATCAAGCAGTATCCTACAGAAGATGTTTCACCTCCAGCTTGTTTGAGACGCATGCGAGAACACGGAATATCTGAAGCGTTTCCAAACGTCGATACTGCCTTCAGACTTTACCTGACATTGCCCGTCGCTAACACGGAGGGAGAAAAATCATTTTCTGTGCTAAAGAGATTGAAAAATCAGCTGCGTTCAACGGTGGGCCAAGAGAAGCTTTGTGACTTGTCTCTCTTGACCATTGAAGCCGACTTGACCAACAATATTAACTTTGAAAGTATTGTTGCAGAATTTGCCAAATTGAAATCTAGGAAGAAAACACTGTAGACACCAGGAAGCCTAACTCAGCTAACTGCCAAAGTTATGTATAAGTTACTATATAGGTAATCACATAATCTATGATGTACAACATTTTCTTCATAATCAATAAGCAATGATGGATGGTCACTTCTTGCGTTTTGGTAAATTTGTATGATGGTAGCATGAGGGATTGTTTATTGTAATATGACATATGAATGTAGTACTTTCGAAGTTTAGCATGATGGTTGGAATTTGTTGCAAGTTGCAAATGCATTGTGAATGGTTTCGTTATATTGTTGTTTGTAGGGCCTACTGTATCATGTATATATGTTAAAGGGTGTTATACCACTCTCAATAGAGTCTTGATCTATAGTTTATTTTATGCGAGGGGCCCCGCAATTTGTCTGGCCTAGGGCCCCCAAATGCTTTAATCCGGCCCTGGATACACGGAAATTTGAGTAATCATTCAATATCACGAGAAGTATCGCTAAGATACATATCCACCTCCGCAGTTTCATCAGTTTGCTTAAATTTATCTGTTACAAATATAAAAAAATCATCATCTGGCTGAGGCATCTCAGCTGAACCATTTTGTTGATCAGCCTGCATTTCAACCTGCTGTACAGCAAGCACTTGCTCATATAACAAATTGCGGGCGTAATTTCTTCTATCGTTATCATCGAGCTGATGCACCCATCCGATTTCATTACCAGTTTCTTCATAATTTAACTCTTTATTAACTTCCATAATCCCAAAACACGATCTGTGAACTCGCAAACGTTTCCAAAAGAGTAAACGATAATAAAAAGGAAGTTTGTTTACCCTGATATGGCGCGTTGTTAAAATGAACGCGATCATGAATCCAGTGACACACTTTGCTCCTATTGGTCCAGACTCGCGCCATCTTAACGCTTGATCCAATGCTCGAAAATAAAAAGTAACAAGTAACAATTTTTTTAAATCCGTTACTGTTACTTTAAAAAAGTAATTTGTTACTGTTACTTTGTTACAATTTTGAAAAGTAATCTGTTACGTTACTTGTTACTGAAAAAAGTAATTTGTTACAGTAATTCCGTTACTTGTAATTTGTTACTACCCATCACTGCTAGCGGAGTACCCGTTGTTGCCGGGGTTTTCCTATCGTTTTTCTCTCGCTCTCGTTTCCTTCCCCGCTTGCTCTCCCGCTCATGGTCAGCTTTCCCGTTCCCGCTCGCTCTCCCGTTCCGGTCGCTTTCCCTTTCCCGCTCGCTCTTTCACTCTTGGATGCTTTTCCGTTCCCGATTGCTTTCCCGTTCCCGATCCTTTTACCGCTCCGCTCATTTTGTGACCGATTTTAGTTTTTTCACAAAAACCTTCCTCCATCAACTCTCAACGCTGTGGGAAAATTGTATAACGATCCGATGAAATGGTGTAGCAATGCATAAAGGGCACACATACACACAGACATGACCTCATTTTTATCTATATACTAGCGGGGGCTCCGGCGTTGCCCGGGGTTTTTAGAAGTTTACCTATTGCGTTTTTCTTTCTCGCTCCCGTTTCCTTCCCGCTTGCGCTCCCGCTCCCGGTCGTTATCCGTTCCCTGTCGCTTTCCCGATCATTTTTTCGCTCTCAGTTACCCCCCTTAGATCCGATTCTACATACATACATACATACATACATACAGTGTTGGGTTTGTTACTTTACTTTTGTAATTTGTTACTGTTACTTGTTACATGATGAAAAAGTAATTTGTTACTGTAACTTGTTACTGTTACTTGTTACATTTTTTCAAAATTAATTTGTTACTGTTACTTTTTGGTTTTGAAAGTAACTTATTACATTTTTGTTACTTTACAAAAAGTTGTTTACAAACAGATGCAACACCCCATAACTCAATACTATGATTTTGTTTTTAAAATAAGAACACAACTTTATTATAAAAATTAAAGAGTTATAAAGTTATAACAAATCAGTCAAATAGTAAAGTTATAACAAATCAGTCAAATAGTAAAGTTATAACAAATCAGTCAAATGGTAAAGATCTTTGATTGAGCTACAAAAAGCTTTATTAGCTCTGAGCAGCAGTTGCCGTTGAAAATGACTATCAGTCAAACGATTTCTTCTTGGAGTCAAAATTTGACCACCCAAGCTAAACAGCCGTTCAACAGGAGCACTTGATGGAAGAGAAGTATTATACCTTTTGAACAATTTCAAGATACATGGAAATTTGAGCAATGATTCAATATCACCTCCGCAGTTTCATCAGTTTGCTTAAATGTATCTGTAACACATATAAAAAAATCATCATCTGGCTGAGACATCTCAGCTGAACCATTTTGTTGTTCAGCCTGCATTTCAACCTGCTGTACAGCAAGCACTTGCTCATACAACAAATTGCGGGCGTAATTTCTTCTATCGTTATCATCGAGCCACCTTAGCCGAAATTGTGGCAAGGTAAGGCTGGCAATAATCAGATCATCTCTGAGATCATAACCTTCAAACCGTCTTTTGAGACTTGTTAGAATTGCCTCAACCAAAGGAGCCGCCATTTTCAGTGTTGGTTTTATTGCTTGCAACTTTGTTCGCAATGAAGCTAGTGTGGGCAACAAATACCCTATAAAGCACTTAGATTCAGCTTGAAGTATATCCAGGGCAGAAGCAAGGGGTTGTAACACACAACAATATTCTTTCAAGAACATTCTTTCATTAGGTCGAAATGCTGGTACCTCAAGAGCCTGAAAAACATCAATGATCTTATCTTCTGAATGTTTATCAATAACTTGTCTTATTTTATCAACGGCATTGAAATAAGAGTTCCAGCGTGTTGCATTTGGGAAAATGAAGCATGTTTGCAACTTGTCGTGCACAATGTCAGCAAATTTTGTGCTTCGTGAAGTTTTATTCCATAAAGTGGTGCATTTGGCCATTGTGGAGCGAAAAATCTTCTTATAATTTGCATCGTTATTTGCCATATCTATATCATGGCTAGCAATCAAATTCAGTGTATGCGCAGCACAACGCTGATGCGGTGGTAAATAGAATTCACTGTCTTCAGGCCCGGAGCTTTTCATCAGTGCATCAACATCTTCAAAGGTTATGCTTTCATCATCATCAGAATCAGTAGTGTAATTGGTTTGAGCATCAAGTTTATACTCTTTAAAGGCTTTAACAAAATTTGACCCATTGTCGGTAACGGTCATCACTACTTTGCTACGTATGCGGTAGGCATTATGCACAGAATTTAACCTATCAGCAATACTGTCATATGTGTGAGGACCCTTCAAACGCTCACAGCACAATGCTGCAAAACGTCTTTGTAGCGAGGCAGAGTCTATCCAATGTGCAGTGATTCCAAGAAAGCTCTTGTTGTTAGCGCTCCATATATCGGCTGTGGTACAAACATGATCCACTCTGCTAAGTGCTTCTATTACGTTGTTTTTCATCTGAGCTTCAAGAAAATCCAAGCTTCCTTTGAAAATAAATATAAAACTATTTCAAGCAACTCTAGTATTAAAAATTAAGAAAAATCACTTCTAATTCTTAAATACTAACCATCAAGCGTTTTTCTTGTCATCACCTTTCGGGTTGGCTGGAGTCCTTGAATGAGATTAACAAAAGATTGCGCCTCCACAATGCTTAATGGCTCCATGTATTCAATAATGAAACTTATGATCAGCTGATCCACAGTCGCTTGAGTGACACAATTGTTGTTTAAACTTTGCAGCATGCTTGATTGAGTCATCATCTTTTTTGCGGGAGCCTCATTTATTTCGCATGTGGCTTTTCGCTTACGAGTTAACTTGACTTTATCAGAAATTGCAGGATGTTTTCTCTAGTGAAAAAACATTAAAATTTGTATTTTTTAAACATAATCTATTAGTTTTGCAGTAATTGCTTAAAGTACTTTAAACAAACTCAATGTGAGCATACATACAACTTTCTAATAACTAATAACTTATTACAAATTTAAAATTCAGACGCTATTTTCTAAAAGTAAAAACATAAATTTCACTTCCACATGTTTTAGAAGGTTGGCTGGACTAATCTTTGAAGTACTTAGATACACTTTCTTAGGCAGACACTGTAGACACAACACCTTGAGTCAAGGTCCTTGACGTTCTTTCCGTCATTTTCAGTTATTTTAAAATATTTTTCTAGCTGATGCACCCATCCGATTTCATTACCAGTTTCTTCATAATTTAACTCTTTATTAACTTCCATGATCCCAAAACACGATCTGTGAACTTGCTGAAAAGTGTGTACAAGGTTGACTTCTTTTGCTTCTGGAAGATAATTTATTTAGAATGAATGAAATTGCCAAGTTGACAGTGTGAACTCGATAAAAGTGGAAACAGTGATTTATATTAATTATTTTTATCTAGGCAGTTACTACATCGCAAACGTTTCCGAAAGAGTAAACGATAATAAAAAGTAAGTTTGTTTACCCTGATATGGCGCGTTGTTAAAATGAACGAGATCATGAATCCAGTGACACACTTTGCTCCTATTGGTCCAGACTCACACCATCTTAACGCTTGATCCAATGCTCGAAAATAAAAAGTAACAAGTAACAATTTTACAAAATCCGTTACTGTTACTTTAAAAAAGTAATTTGTTACTGTTACTTTGTTACAATTTTGAAAAGTAATCTGTTACGTTACTTGTTACTGAAAAAAGTAATTTGTTACTGTAATTTCGTTACTTGTAATTTGTTACTACCCATCACTGCATACATACATACATACATACATACATACATACATACATACATACATACATACATACATACATACATACATACATACATACATACATACATAAACACACACAGACACACATACATGCACATACACATACATACATACACACATACATACGCACATACATACATGCATACATACATACATACATACTTTGAATGAGCATTTAGTGCCGAAATATTGTAAAATACACATACCTACATACATACATACATAAAAACACACACAGACACACATACATGCACATACACATACATACATACATACACACATACATACGCACATACATATATATATAGTTCCCGCTCGCTCACCCGCTCCGTTCCGCTCATTTTGTGACAGATTTCAAAAATTTTTTCTCTATATTTGATTCCCCTTGACTCTCAAGGTTGTGTGAAAATTTCATTACGATCGGATGAATGGTGTAGGAATGTAGGACATTCCCCCCCCCCCCCCCGGACATTTCCCCCCGACAGACCCTAGGACATTTCCCCCCCGGAAATTTCCCCCCCCAAGGTAGGACATCCCCCCCCTGTGGTTATGTAGTAGTATGAATTTGTGGTTTTGCAAGAGTGTGTTCTTGCATGGCATAAATATGTGTGTGCGTGAATTGTGTACATTCCCCTCCGGACATTCCCCCGCCATGAGTATGATAATTCTCACCCCACGAGTTAGGACAAGGCAGAGTTAAATTTCACAAGTTTTTCTAAAAAACACAAACCCTAACTCTAACCCCAGGGTTTCTAAGAGTGTTTCTAAGAAACACAAACCCTAACTCTAACCCTAACCCTAACCCTAACCCTAACCATAGCCCTAACCCTAACCCTAACCCAAACATTGCACTGAACTATTTAGGGGATAAATAAAAAATAATAAATGAAAAATAAAAGTATATTCTCTCTCCGGGGGGGGGGAATGTCCGGGGGGGGGAAATGTCCGGGGGGGGGGAATGTCCGGGGGGGGGAATGTCCGATCCTCTGGTGTAGCAATGCATAAATAACATACCTATATACATACATACATACATACATACATACATACATACATACATACATACATACATACATACATACATACATACATACATACATACATACATACATACATACATACATACATGTATGTATGTGTTTTTTTACAATATTTCGGCACTAATTGCTCATTCAAAATATGTATGTGTGTGTATGTATCTATGTATGTATGTATGTATGTATGTAGAATCGGATCTAGGGGGGGTCAACTGAGAGCGAAAGAATGAGCGGGAAAGCGACAGAGAACGGATAACGACCGGGAGCGGGAGTGTGTATGTATCTATTTATGTATGTATGTATGTATGTATGTATGTATGTATGTATGTATGTATGTATGTATGTATGTATGTATGTATGTATGTATGTATGTATGTATGTATGTATGTATGTATGTATGTATGTATGTATGTATGTATGTATGTATGTATGTATGTATGTATGTATGTATGTAGAATCAGATCTAGGGGGAGAACTGAGGGCGAAAAAATGAGCGGGAAAGCGACAGGGAACGGATAACGAGCGGGAGCGCAAGCGGGAAGGAAACGGGAGCGAAAAAGAAACGCATTAGGTAAACCTCTAAAATCCCCGGGCAACGCCGGGTCTCCCCGCTAGTATATATATATATATATATATATATATATATATACTAGCAGTGCCCGTAGCGGCTTCGCTCGCATGAAATTAGAGAATTTGAACCGTGCATCCATAGGTGTCGGCTAGGCCCGTCGACAACTTGGCCCAGCCCGTTTCAAAACCAAAATTCCTGGCCCAGCACGGTCCGTCTAATTTGGGCCCGGCCCGTTTTTACATGGCCTAGAAATTCTATATACTTGATGAAATACTTAGGCCCGTCCTACCTTGACTTCAGGTTTGGCCCGGCCCGTCTGAAGACCCTAAAATCACTAAAATGTCTATATGCATAATGAAAAACCTCGGACCGTAACACCTTGATTTAAGGTTTAGCCTGGCTCGTAAAAGATCCTAAAATAACGGCTTGGCCCGACCGGTGATAAACTGGACTCAGCTACTTTTAACCGGCACAAAACCTCAAAATACTAAGTTTTACATCTGTAATGCTTGCAGTTGTTGAGTAGCAGTTATTTTAAAATCAAATAACCCTTATTTTGACACCACATTTGAAGTAATTGAAACCTAAGTTTTATAAAATGGTGAAACACGTATATCTTTTTTTTTTGAGTAGATACTAAGTATTAATTTTTACATCTGTAGCAATTACAGTTGTTGAGTAGCCTTCCTAAACCAGTGATTATTTCGTTAACGGTAATAGAAATTAAAACGATAATTATTAATTCTTGTTAACGAAAACTGAAACGAAAACTAGAATAGAAAGTCAAAACGAAACTGAAATAAAAATAAAAATTAGTTAGTTAGAACGAAATAGAAATAAAAAAATTTTTTTTTTCGAAACGAAATAGAAATAGAAATAAAAATTAATTTTTTTTTGAAACGAAATAGAAATAGAAATAAAAATTTTTTTTTTTTTTAGAAACGAAATAGAAATAAAAATAAAAAATAATTTGTTAAAACGAAATAAAAACAAAAAATATTAAAAACAAAATAAAAATTAATTTCGCTTCTATGGTACTTCCTTTTAACATGCCTTTGTCGCTACGAAATTGTTTATTCCTTTTCTATTGTATTCGTGTTTTGGTTTGTCGTTATTTATTGAGTCAGAAATGTCGAAAGCTGGCGTTGGTTTGTCGAAAATGTTTGCTGGTCGTAATAGCGAAAGTTTAGTTTGGAATTATTTTAA
This sequence comes from Erpobdella octoculata, assembly GCA_963978895.1. Taxonomy (NCBI): domain Eukaryota; kingdom Metazoa; phylum Annelida; class Clitellata; order Hirudinida; family Erpobdellidae; genus Erpobdella; species Erpobdella octoculata. Next base: position 24,911,261 of record OZ022239.1, read on the forward strand.
ATATGATGTCACTACGAATAAAAGTGTTTGTCTAGCAAAAAAAGATAGTAACGTCGATGGTGCTATAAACCAGTGCGGTTTTCAACTGGCCGGTAAAAATCCAACAAACCTAAAGGTTAGTTAGGATATGGAAGACTTGGCAGAAGATGTGATACAGTTTTGGATTGCTCGACAGTCTATATATCCGCAACTTTCCCTCTTGGCTTTGGACATACTGGCAGCACCTGCTTCCCAGGCATATGTGGAGAGGATATTTTCATTATGTGGCCTTTTGTGCGGAGGGGAAGAGACATAGACCAAAAAAGAACTTAGAAATGAGAGTTTTTTTAAAATTGAATAAACAGTTTCTCAATTGACTTGTGTTTAGTTACAACTGCAAAATAGAGAGATTACAAACGAAACTGAAATTAAAACTAAAACTATTATAAATTCAAAACGAAAACGAAACGGTAATAATAATTATTGATGCAAAACTAAACTGAAATTAAAATTATTGAAAAATTCAAAACTATAACGAAACGGTAATAATAATTCCTGATGCAAAACTAAACTGAAACTAAAATTATTGAAAAATTCAAAACGAAAACGAAACGGTAATAATAATTACTGATAATTACTGATTCAAAACTAAACTGAAATTAAAATTATTGAAAAATTCAAAACTAAAACGAAACTGTAATAATAATTCATGATGCCAAAACTAAACTGAAACTGAAACTAAATTTATTTCTGAAACGAATTAATCACTGTCCTAAACAACAGGCGGGCCGATATATCTATTCTATATATATGGGCCGTATGAAGACCCTAAAATAACGGCTTGGCCCGTCCGTCCGGTGATAAACTGAACTCATCTACTTTTAACCGGCACAAAACCTCAAAATACTAATTTTCACATCTGTAGCACTTACAGTTTTTGAGTAGCAGTTATTTTAAAAGCCAGATAACCCTATTTTCCACCACACATTTGAAGTCCTGGAAGCCAAATTTTCAAAAAATGGTGAAACACTTATATCATTATTTTTAGAGTAGAAACTAAATATTAATTTTTACTTTTGTAGCATTCACAGTTTTTGAGTAGCAGCTACTTTAAAAACCAAGTAATCCTATTGTCCACCCCACATTTAAGGTCCTGGAAACCAAATTTGTAAAAAATGGTGAAACACGTATATCTTTATTTTTAGAATAGAAACTAAATACTAATTTTTACATCTGTGGTATTTACAGTTTTTGAGTAGCAGTTACTTTAAAAAACAAATAACCCTATTTTTCACCCCACATTTGAAGTCCTGGAAACCAAATTTTCAAAAAATGCTAAAACACGTATTTCATTATTTTTGAAATAGAAACTAAATACTAATTTTTACTCCTGTAGCAATCACAGTTTTTGAGTAGCAGCTACTTTAAAAACCAAATGACCCAATTTTCTAACCCACATTTGAGGTCCGGAAAATTGAATTTTTAAAAAATGGTGAAACACGTATTTTTTTATTTTTCAAGAAGAATCCATATACCAAATTTCAAAATCTCCTCATTTTTGGTTTTCGAGATATACATTGTTTTAGAAAAAAGTTTGTTTTCCAGTTTCTTCCCCTCAGGAGCAAAATTTTCAAAAATCCTTTCTTAGTGGATGCTTACGCAATAAAAGTAATATAAGTTCCAAATTTCACGTTCCTAGGATGAGGCGTTTGAGCTCGGCGTTGATTATCAGTCAGTCAGTCAGTCAGGACATGTTCTTTTATATATATACTAGCGGGGTTACCCGGCGTTGCCCGGGGTTTTTAGAGGTTTTTCTAATGTTTGTCTCTCTCGCTCCCGTTTCCTTCTCCACTTTCCCGTTTTCGTCGCGTTCCCGGTCGCTTTTCCGCTCTCGGTCGTTTTCCAGCTCCCTATCGCTCTCCCGCTCAGAAGTTTTGTTATCGATTTTCTTTCTTGCTCGCGTTTCCTTCCAAGATTGCTCTCCCGATTCCAGTCGCTTTCCGCGTTCCTGGTCGCTTTCCCGTTCCCGGTCGCTTTCCCGTTCCCGGTCGCTTTTCCGTTCCCGGTCGCTTTTCCGTTCCCGGTCGCTTTCCCGTTCCCGGTCGCTTTCCCGTTCCCGCTCACGCTTGCTCTCCCATTCCCGGTCATGCTTGCTCTCCCATTCCCGGTCACGGTTGCTCTCCCGTTCCCGTTCACGCTCATTTTCTCTTTTCCATTCTTTCATAACTTCTGTTAGCCTATAAAACGTAAAATAGATTTGCTAAGACTATATATATATATATATATATATGAATGTTTGTGGGTTAGTTTGTCTATTATGGAAACGGGAAAGCGACCCGGAACAAACAGCGAGCGGGAACGGAAAAGCAAGCGTGAGCGGGAATGGGAGAGGAAACGTGAGCGGGAACGGGACAGCGACCGGGAACGGGAAAACGACCGGGAGCGGGAAAGCGACCGGGAGCGGGAAAGCGACCGGCAGCGGTAAAGCGACCGGCAGCGGGAAAACGACCGAAAACGGAAAGCGAACAGGAGTGGGAAAGCAGGTGGGAAAGGAAACGGGAGTGAAAGAGACAAACATTAGAAGAACCTCTAAAAAACCCGGGCAACGCCGGGTATCTCCGCTAGTACATACATAAACACACACACACAGACACACATACATGCACACACACATACATACATACACACATACATACGCACATACATATATATAGTTCCCGCTCGCTCACCCGCTCCGCTCCGCTTATTTTGTGACGGATTTCAAAATTTTTTTCTCTATATTTGATTCCCATTGACTCTCAAGGTTGTGTGAAAATGTCATTACGATCGGATGAATGGTGTAGCAATGCATGAATACCATACCTATATACATACATACATACATACATACATACATACATACATACATACATACAAACATTCATTTATATATATATATATATATATATATATATATATATATATATATATATATATATATATATATATATATATATATATATATATATATATTTTCTTGTACGCAAACTCCATTGAATATAATTGCCCATTTTGTATTTGTTAATTTTTTTGCCAAAGACTCAAAACGTCGAAGGGAAGCCCGTTTAGTCCAGGAGAATTAAAATTTTTCCTTGTTGTACCTAGACAAAATTTACAGCAAGCTGATTTTTGGATATTTTGTTTGTTATACGTTTATGATTCTTCCTGCAAAAATCGGTTGAAATCGTCGTTTCGGAAATTGGTTTTTTGACGCTTTTTTGAAAGAGATTTACCGTAGTGAGCGATAAGTTAGTATTTTCGTAAATTGCCGTCAAGCATCGAATTTCTAAGTTAGGATTTTGTAAAATATCTATTTTTTGGAGTTTTTATTGTTTTTTTTCGATGTGGGTGAACTAAATGAAATGGTATGTTTAATTTGTCGAACTGAATTCCGTTCCGACAACGTCTGTGATACAGTCAAGATGGTTACACTAGGTGTTAAAGGTATTGAAACGTTATGTCAATTCAGCGTTTTACGTGGTGATGAACAGTTAACAGAGTATCTGTTAAAATTTAACAGTTAAATAAACCAAATGTAGCTAATGTTCATGATCATTGCCGGAGAGACTACAGACTACACTAACAAAAGAAGTTTTGATCAATTGCAACGAAAGAATGAGCAGCATGCAGAAGGTGTTAGTGTTGATCAAGAGAATTTTAAGTGTAAATTATTACGATCGTCTGTCGACACTTTCAATTGGAAGCAACATTCTTTTTTGTGTGGAAAAATAGTTTTTGGAGAAAGTAGAAAACATTTAAAAGAAGAATCAAGTACTGTGATGACATTGAAATTCAGAGAAACTATAATTGAAACTTGCCACAAAAGAAATGATGCATGGAGTGTAAAAGTTCTTGGTAGGTTAAATTCATGCAATGACTTACCAGCTGAAGAAGCTCGTTACCACAGAGTGTGTCTTTCTGTGTTCCGAAAATGTAGATCATCACATGTCGGAGATAATACCGCTGGCCGAAACCATCCAGGTCGACATCCAGATAACGACATGTTAATTACTTTTGAAAAACTGTGTGACTGGTTAGAAGAAGAAGATCAAGGAATTTATACGATAGCTGAAATACAAATTAAAATGCAAGAATTATCGGAAGATGGTGAAGTGTATTCATTAAAACATATTAAACGAAAGCTGGAAGAACGCTACGCTGAACACATATTTTTTGCCGAAATTTGTGGTCGAAAAATGTTATTTGCTTTTGTAACATGGCATCTCACATTATAACTAACCAATGGTATGCTGAAAAAAGAGTAGCATAGAAGATGAGAGTGAACGTATCATAGTGGCAGCAGCAAAATTGATAAGAGCTCAATTAAGAGAAATGTCCTCAAATGAAACGTATCCAGGCTTTCTCAAATATTGAAAATGCCAAAAGGTGGATTCCTAGTTTGTTGAAAATCTTAATTGAAAATATTGTTTGTAATGAAATGAAACAAGTTTCCATATGTCATTCTATTGTGCAGGGGGCAAGACAAAGATCTCTTATCTCTCCAATTTTGTTTGGCGTTGGAGTTAGTTTAGATCACGCCTTTGGATCTAGATGGCTGCTTGATTTGCTGTCACGGTTGGGATTTTCAATTTCATATGATGAAGTTAAACTTTTTAAACAATCAGTGGTTCAGAATGACTCCCCTGATACTCCTCAGTCTTTTCCTCAATGTTTTACGCAATGGTCTGGTGATAATCTTGACCACAACATTATCACTTTAGATGGAAGTGGTACCTTTCACGGTATGGGCATCATATCAATGTCTACTCCGTGTAATCGATTAGGGTCAGGACACTATGCTGAATCAGCTGTACCTCAATTGTCACGCCTAAAATCCAGTTGTGTTGTGAAAAACCGAGGTATTCCTATATTGGGATACACATTCCCCGACAAGTCATCATTATCATTGATGTCTTTCAAGCCCATTTCTCACTTAAATTTTCCTTCTGTGTTGCCTCCTTCTTTAAACTTGGAACTTGCCTGGAAAATTGGTATCTTGTGCTTAGATGAAGATCAGCAAAGGCCAAATTGGTCCGGCTTTATGGAACATGCTTGTAAACCTGACGGAGTTTTCAGATCATCATCAGACATAAGGATGCTTCCGATTATTGATTTGAACCCTAATGACATGTCTTGTATTTTTTCCACGTTAACTTTCATAGAACACCAGGCTCAAAAGCTCAACATTCCAACGGCTTGTGTGACTTTCGACCAGCCGCTGTGGTTAAAGGCTGTTGATATTGTACATTCATCCAAACTGAACATAGTATGTCGTCTAGGTGGGTTTCATGTCTTGATGAATTATTTGGGCAGCATTGGTCATGTCATGGCTGGCTCAGGTTTGACAGAAGCGCTGCAGTGCTGTTATGGACCCATAGCCATAACTCACATGATGACAGGGAAGGCAGTGGCTAGAGCACTACGCGGCCACTTTTTAGTAGAGTCAGCTTTGTTTGCTTTTCTTTTGGAATCAATAATGAAAATGGAGTTTTTGACTACTTCTGATATTGATGATCTGAGCGTCTCCGATCGGGATGCAAATTTAACGTGAGACTTTATTTACAGTGGTCTAACTGAAGTTCTTATTCATTATTTTAAAGAAATTGTACTACTGGACCTACCATACAAACTTTATATAACCAAACAAAAGGGATATAGGCACACAGACAAAGGACACAGGGCGGGAAATAAGAAATTGTTATTTTTAGGTGTTTTTGCTGCTTTTCTGTTTGTTTTTTTTTATTGTATGTTGAAATTGGAAATTATTTATGGATTTATATGTATGCTTTTTAATATGTGTATATTAAATAGTATGTAACAAGCAATTTTCATAATAATCTTAGTTTTTTTGCACATTTAGTCAAAAACGGCATAATACAGTAGTTTATTTGTATCCGTATATAATGTTGCGAGACAAATTTTAACTTATGTATATTTTGCATTAGGTAGTTTTCATCTATAGATTGAGTTATTTTTATTTAAATGGATTTTAAGAGCTGATATATTGTATATTTTAGGGAAAAACGGCTCCATAAATCAGTTTATTTGTATTTTTTTCTATTGATAATTATTAATGTTTGTATATCATGCAATAAGTAACAATAAAGCATTCAGCTTAAACTGTAGTTATTTTCATTTAATTGGATTAAAAGAGCTGCATATTCATTTATTTTACCGATTTTAAGGCCGATTTTGAAAATCGTCTGTAATTTTTTTATACGATGAGTTGGAAGGGTGGATTTTTAACTAATTGTTGCTAACACATATACGGTAATCCCGAAGATCCTGCCGTTGTTGAATATTCAGCTCCGTCCCGAGGCGGAGATTATTTTATTATTAATATTAAGCTCCGCCAAAAGTTTATTTGGCGCTTAAAAATAATGTAATTTATTTAGTTTTATAATATACATATATGTATATTTTTAAATTAAATAAATTGTATTATAAAATTTTAAAAATCTGTAAGCATGGACAAAAACGCAATTAATATCTCATCGACTACTTATTCCTCCGCTAATATGGTAATATGATATGATATGCTAGGCCGACAGTTGATGGTTTTTCTTGCCAACTAACAGTTTTATTTATCTGCTATTCCTTTCGTAATGGTAATATACTCGACAACTAAAAGACCTGACAACTAGCAGTTTATGAACCGGGGGCCACTTTTTTGTCAAATACCAATATTATTTATAACGAGAGTCTCGTCGAGAGTCTGTCAATTGTTGATATGTTCAGTAAAAATGAAACTTCAAAAACTTTATTGTCAAAAGCAGTGGGTTTTTGGCGGGTATGACTATGACGTCGATTTCCGATCCCTTTCACAATTTTGTTTCACATATATTTGTTTGGTATAACATGACCCTGTAAATTAAATTTGTTATTTTGTTTTATTTTATTGTTATGCTAGGTTAATTTTTTTGTTATGATTTTATGTTGTGTTTATTTTCTTGTTCTATTAAAATGCTATGTTCTGGTTCTATTATTTTCTATGCTAATTTTGTTTTGTCCCTTGTCGATTTCGTCGAGCGGCGTGCCTAGTTGGGATGGGACAATGCCAAATACATTCATCGGCAGTAGGTACCACTCCTTCTCGTCAGTTTCATTTATGTCTGACAGAATTTTATCCTCGCTATGAGACCGCGTGTCATAGCTCATCCCAAAGCATCATCTTCCACATTTTTATTTAATTTAGTAGATAATATCCCTGTAACATCAAGGTAATTTCCAGCCATGATAAAACAATGTGTAAAAATAAAAACCATAGAATAACATTATTCGTGTTCACTTTTAAATTTATAGCCAAGGTTTGTGGGTGGAGCTGAATATTATTAGCAGTTGGCGGCCTGTCAATCATGGACATCACGTGCCTGCCAATCATTGCTTGTTTATCTCATTAACTCCGGTAACGGCAGGATCTTCGGGATACAAAACAAAATATCTAACTGCTTTGCTTCCAATTATGCCAGCTTTTTTTTAATTCTCCTGGACTACGTTGTTGGGAAGATAGACTATTAACGAATTCCTTGTTTGAAGCCGTATTTACGTTTATTTGTAAACAATTTAAAAAGACAGTTATGTTATAAAATAAACTAAAAGGAGTAACTTATAAGTTTAAAGTAATAAACAGGGCTAACGCGTTTCGACAGTTAGTTTGTCATCATCAGAGCCCGAAAAGAAAAACAAAACATGGATAGAATAATGAAAAGTGAAATTAGTTAAAACCGATAATGAAACAAAATAATAATATTTATTTTTCGAGAATGACATGTTAATTTATTTACTATAGGGAGATATTAAAAATAAATCTATATATATATAAATGAATGTTTGTATATATGTATATATGTTTATATGTTTATGTCCTTTATGCATTGCTACACCATTCATCCGATCGTAATGAAATTTTCACACAACCTTGAGAGTCAATGGGAGTCAAAAAATAAAAATAAAATTTTTGAAATCCGTCACAAAATGAGAGGAGCGGAGCGGGTGAGCGAACGGGAACTATATATATATATGTATGTGCGTATGTATGTGTGTATGTATGTATGTGTATGTGCATGTATGTGTGTCTGTGTGTGTGTTTATGTATGTACTAGCGGAGATACCCGGCGTTGCCCAGGTTTTTTAGAGGTTTTTCTAATGTTTGTCTCTTTCTCTCCCATTTCCTTTCCCACCTGCTTTCCCACTCCTGTTCGCTTTCCCGTTTTCGGTCGTTTTCCCGCTGCCGGTCGCTTTCCCGCTCCCGGTCGCTTTCCCGCTCCCGGTCGCTTTCCCGCTCCCGGTCGCTTTCCCGCTCCCGGTCGCTTTCCCGCTCCCGGTCGCTTTCCCGCTCCCGGTCGCTTTCCCGCTCCCGGTCGCTTTCCCGCTCCCGGTCGCTTTCCCGCTCCCGGTCGCTTTCCCGCTCCCGGTCGTTTTCCCGTTCCCGGTCGCTGTCCCGTTCCCGCTCACGTTTGCTCTCCCATTCCCGCTCACGCTTGCTTTTCCGTTCCCGCTCGCTGTCCGTTCCGGGTCGCTTTCCCGTTTCTATAATAGACAAACTAACCCACAAACATTCATATATATATATAGTCTTAGCAAATCTATTTTACGTTTTATAGCCTAACAGAAGTTATGAAAGAATGTAAAAGAGAAAATGAGCGTGAACGGGAACGGGAGAGCAACCGTGACCGGGAACGGGAGAGCAAGCGTAAGCGGGAACGGGAAAGCGACCGGAACGGGAAAGCGACCGGGAACGGGAAAGCGACCGGGAACGGGAAAGCGACCGGGAACGGGAAAGCGACCGAGAACGGGAAAGCGACCGGGAACGGGAAAGCGACCGGGAACGGGAAAGCGACCGGGAACGGGAAAGCGACCGGGAACGGGAAAGCGACCGGGAACGCGGAAAGCGACCGGGAACGGGAAAGCGACCGGGAACGCGGAAAGCGACCGGGAACGCGGAAAGCGACTGGAATCGGGAGAGCAAGCTTGGAAGGAAACGCGAGCAAGAGAGAAAATCGATAACAAAACTTCTGAGCGGGAAAGCGAACGGGAGCTGGAAAACGACCGAGAGCGGAAAAGCGACCGGGAACGCGACGAAAACGGGAAAATGGAGAAGGAAACGGGAGCGAGAGAGACAAACATTAGAAAAACCTCTAAAAAACCCCGGACAACGCCGGGTAACCCCGCTAGTTATATAATAAAACTGTTATACATTTAAAAAAATTACGGTTGAAAAGCAAAATCTATTAATTGTCAAACGACAGATCTACATCAAATCTCGCGCAACCATGACATTGTTAAAACGGAAACCATCTCTGAAGAATTGCCAAAATTAAATTAATTAATTAAAATGCCACGTAATTTTACACAAAACGTTATCGTCGACGTCGCATAGTTATATTGTCACAATGCAGAACTGCCGCCATTCTTGCCAAAAGAACATTTTCATCATTAACTGCTTCATTTATCGAAACAATCTCATCAGCACGGTCGTCACACAATGTCGCATCTACCGGAACCCGATCGCACGTAGATGACGAGTTGTCGCGGACCGGCTGGCCAACGCTTTCGTGTCGAGAGCCGTCACTGCTCCCACCGCCGCCACTTTCAGGGTCCACAATATGATCCATAGCAGATGTCGACATGGACGAGGGGCCGATATCTAAGTTATCTTCACCAGGATCACCACACTGCTCCTCGCACGGCTCGAAAGAAGAAAATGAAGTGTCCGCATCAAAAAAGATATCGGTGGCAGGACTTGGAACGGGACGACTGGAAACGGGCTCACTACTGTAGCCACTGTGTAATTCAAAATCAGTCGTACCACCTGTAACTCCACCGACAATCTCTGGACCCTGGGTACAGGTAGAAGTTAATTTTACCGAAGAATTGTTAAGTTTGGGCTTTATATTTTTGACCTCACAAGTTAAAGTTTTATAATCTCCAAATAGTTGTAATATGAGATTAAAGGCATCTCGCTGAATGTTCATGATAGGTGCTTCTCTATGTATATATGTATTTTTAACCGCAATATATCATTAGAAGAAGATAGTATTGTAGTATTTTCATTCAATATTGATCTTGTAAGAGGAATGGCTTTGTGTTCACGCAGGAAATGAGCACGGATACTCCCGCCCTGAACGTGCATCTTCAATCTTCTAGCCAGAGTTGTTCGAGTCTGTCCAATGTAACTAGTTTTATTATCGTGTTGGAAAGGGCATTGAAACTGATAAACTACGTTGGTTCTCTTGAGAAAATTAAAATTTGAGCTCGGCGTTGATTATCAGTTTTTTTGCTCCTGAGGGGAAAAAACTGAAAAACAAACTTTTTTCTAAAACAATGTATATCTCGAAAACCAAAAATGAGGAGATTTTGAAATTTGGTATATAGATTCTTTTTGAAAAATAAAAAGATACGTGTTTCACCATTTTTTGAAAATTCGGTTTCCCGGACCTCAAATGTGGGTTGAAAAATTGGGTTATTTGGTTTTTAAAGTAGCTTCTACTCAAAAACTGTTAATGCTACAGGAGTAAAAATTAGTATTTAGTTTCTATTTCAAAAATAATGAAATACGTGTTTTAGCATTTTTTGAAAATATGGTTTCCAGTACTTCAAATGTGGGGTGGAAAATAGGGCTAATTGTCTTTTATAGTAACTGCTACTCAAAAACTGTAAATACCACAGATGTAAAAATTATTATTTAGTTTCTTTTCTAAAAATTAAGATATACGTGTTTCACCATTTTTTACAAATTTGGTTTCCCGGACCTGAAATGTGGGTTGGAAAATTGGGTTATTTGGTTTTTAAAGTAGCTTCTACTCAAAAACTGTTACTGCTACAAAAGTAAAAATTAGTATTTAGTTTCTACTCTAAAAATAATGATATACGGGTTTCACAATTTTTTGAAAATTTGGTTTCCAGGACTTCAAATGTGGGGTGGAAAATAGGGTTATTTATTTTTTAAAGTAACTGCTACTCAACAACTGTAATTGCCACAGATGTAAAAATTAATACTTAGTATCTACTCAAAAAAAAAGATATACGTGTTTCATCATTTTTTGGGTTATTTGGTTTTTAAAGTAGCTGCTACTCAAAAACTGTTAATGCTACAGAAGTAAAAATTAGTATTTAGTTTCTACTCCAAAAATAATGAAATACGTGTTTTAGCATTTTTTGAAAATTTGGTTTCCAGGACCTCAAATGTGGGGTGGAAATAAGGGTTATTTGATTTCAAAATAACTGCTACTCACAAACTGTAAGTGCTACAAATGTAAAAATTAGTATTTTGAAGTTTTGTGCCGGTTAAAAGTAGCTAAGTCCAGTTTATCATCGGCCGGGCCAAGCCGTTATTTTAGAGTCTTCACACGGGCCAGGCCAAACCTTAAATCAAAGTGGGACGGGCCGAGGTTTTTCACCACGTATATAGATATTTTAGTGATTTTAGGGTCTTCAGTTTGGCCGGGCCAAACCTGAGGTCAAGGTGGGACGGGCCGAGGTTTTTCATCAAGTATATAGAACTTCTAGGCTTGTAAAAATGGGCCGGGCCTAATTCAGACGGGCTGTGCCGGGCCAGGAGTTTGGGTTTTTAAAACGGGCTGGGCTAATTTGTCGACGGGCCGAGCCGAGACCTAACAAAATGATCTCTACTATGGATGCACGGTTCAAACTCTCTAATTTCCTAACGATCGACAGGCGAACGCTCTACCGCTCTGCCACCAGTGCCTCAAAAAATAACGATATAAGTGTTTCACCATTTTTTAAAACTTTGGTTTCCATGACTTCAAATGTGGGGTCAAAATAAAGTAGCTGAGCCAAGCCGTTATTTTAGGGTCTTCTTACGGGCCAGGCTAAACCTTAAATCAAGGTGGTACGGGCCGAGGTTTTTCACTAAGCATATAGTCATTTTTTTAATTTTAGGGTCTTCAGACGGGCCGGGCCAAACCTGAAGTCAAGGTGGGACGGGCCAAAGTTTTTCATCAAGTACATAGAATTTCTAGGCCTGTAGAAACGGGCCGGGCCCAAATTAGACGGGCCGTGCCGGGCTAGGAATTTTGGTTTTGAAACGGCTGGGCCAAGTTGTCGACGGGCCGAGCCGACACTTATTATAGATGCACGGTTCAAATTCTCTAATTTCATGCGAGCGAAGCCGCTACGGGCACTGCTAGTATATATATATATACTAGTAGGGTTCCCGGCGAGCGGGAACGGAAACGGGAGAGCAAGCGGGAACGGAAACGGGAGAGCAAGCGGGGAAGGAAACGGGAGAGCAAGCGGGGAAGGAAACGGGAGAGCAAGCGGGGAAGGAGCAAGAGAGAAAAATGATAAAAAACCTCTGAAAACCCCGAGCAACGCCGGGTAACCCCGCTATTATATATATAAATAAATTCTAGGTTAGCAAAGTCGGAAGCGCGTTAGCCTTCAATGTGACGGTTCGACTCGTATACATAGTCACAGAGTAAAAAAAAAGTATGGTACTCTATGACATAGTAAGTTGCCCATGTTATCGGAACATTTGCGGGTAAAATCGTTTTTCCGTGGGGCATGTAAAAGATCAGCGCCGCCGAGCTGCCCGAGCTTTAAATCGGGCGCACATTCATTAGTTGATTAATTTATCAAAGGCGCCAATTTATGTGCATTATTGTGATTGTCAAACACTTGATAATTTTGTTCGTTTTAGTTGAAAGTATGCTTTTCGAATTGGTGCAATGGCTCACAATTTTAACTTTCAACAATTTTTGTCTTATTCAAATTAGTATTTTTTATCAATAATGTTTTAATGTTAATTTCTTGTCATTATTTACGCCCTAAAATGTATAAACATGGTTGGAAAATGTGTCGTTTATTATTCTTGAGTGCGAAAATATTTTTTATTTGAAAAAATTGGATTAATAAAAATATGGTGGTTGATGAAAAATGTCTTGTTATTCCCAGGCAGCTTCTTGGCTCTTTCTAACGCAGTTTGCAGCCTTTTTTCTAAATTCTCCTCGAGATTCCCTCCATTCTTTCTAAAAACAAAAAGATAAAAGAATATTTAGTGTTAAATTCACTTTTTTCAGCAAAAAATAAATTAATAATAAAAATTAAATAAATTCACTCACAGCAGCGTCTATATTGGCGGGAGATTCTCCATTGGGGTCAACCAGCATAGAGATTACACTGACCATGATGGTTTCAACTGTGTGGATCGGCAACCATCTTTCTTCTGGACGTTCGTAGCCATACATATCCTCTCCGGGTTCGTGTAGAATTGATATGCATACATCACCATTTTTAGCAATGTTGGGATGCCATATTTCTGAAACGAATTTCAATGTTGGAGGCTTCTGAGGATAATCGACTGGAAAAGTAAGATGTGCTTTGAAAAATCCTCCTTCATAATGACAGTCAGGGGGTCCAATGATTAAAACTTCCCATTTGTAAATGTCACTGTCATCAATCAGTCCAGCTGAGAAACCTTCGACTGGGTTATTTGTTAATTCTAAAAAATAAGAAAACATTTAATAAAATGCCAACTATATACATCTATCTATTTATATAACAATGAGATTATGTATGTAAGTATAGATGTCTTTTATGCATTATTGCTACACCATTCATCCGATCGTAATGAAATTTTCACACAACCTTGGGAGTCAAAAAAACCTCTAAAAACCCCGGGCAACCAAGCGACCAAGATCGAAAGAGCTAGCGGGAAAAAGAAAGTGACCGGGAGCGCGATCGGAAGCGGGAAGGCGACCAGGAACGGGAGAGCAAGCAAGAACGGGAAAAACAAGCGAGAAAGGACACGAAAGCGAGATAGACAAGCATTAGAAAAACCTCTAAAAACCCCGGGCAACGCCGGGTACCCCGTTAGTATCGATATATATATATATATATATATATATATATATATATATATATATATATATATATATATATATATATATATATATATATATATATATATATATATATATATATATATATATATATATATATATATATATATATATATATATATATATATATATATATATATATATATATATATATAAAATCAGTCACAAAATGAGCGGAGAGGGAGAGCAAGCGATGAAGTATACGGGAGCGAGATAGAAAAACTTCTTAAATCCCCGGACAACACCGGATATCCTGCTAGCATATATTTAAAAAAAATTGAATTAATTAGTCAAAAATTAACAGTGTTTATAATAAAAAATCTTATACAACTATTTAAGCATAAAAATACGCAATTCTAAATAAATATGCATTTTTTAAACAGCTCTTATACATACCTCTAAGTTGACGGCTTAAAAGCAAAGCACTCTGTGATGTACTCATGATGTTAGAAAAGTTAGCTCAAAATCAATGTTATAAAATACACTTGCTGTGTTTAACACGCTTTTGAGAATGAATAATTAAACTCAATGTTAAACCTAATGTCGAGAAGCCTAAATAAATTTGCATGAATGTTTTATCAATGCATATAGATGCATATATATATATATATATATATATATATATATATATATATATATATATATATATATATATATATATATATATATATATATATATATATATATATATATATATATATATATATATATATATATATATATATATATATATATATATATATATATATATATATATATATATATATATATATATATTTGCGTTACTTGTGGTGACAGTTAGTCATCCTATTGTAGGCTCTTGAAACATTTCAACGCAGTGTTTCACTTTGCAAAAAATTACCTATTTGGCAGCAGACTAGCTGTTGAGTCGAGCCGAAGTAAGGAGTTCTGAGCCTATCATAGTCGTAGTCTAATGTTAAGTAGCTCCGAAAGACTGAGACTTCTAGCCATCATTTTTTGGTGATGGTCAGTGGCTCAGTTGGTAAGAGCGCTTGCATTTAGGCGAGGCGGTGTTGCCGTAGACTCGTGGGTTCGATTCCTAGTAGAGTTTTATATATATATATATATATATATATATGAGTTATGATTGACGTATATATATGACGTATATATATATATGAGTTATGATTGACGTATATATATATATATATATATATATATATATATATATATATATATATATATATATATATATATATATAAGGTGACTTATATATATATATATATAAGACTCTACTAGGAATCGATATATATATATATATATATAATAATTTTATCTTTTAATTATGTTATCATCGTTGATACTTCTGACTCGTCCTTTGACACAAATACTTTGGCTGTTGAGGCTGCTCCTGACGAATCTCATTGTAATGTATCTGAGGAAATTCTTGTCTCTTCTAATATAACACAGCGAAAGCGCAAAAATTGATGATGTATTCCAATAGTATACATTTATAAATGTTATAGTCTCTGTGATTTCATTAGTTTATGATTCCGGTCTTAAACACTATGGAATTTTGTTTTACTCATGTTCTTTTTGTTGAGCCTCATATTCTTTTGATTTGATAGGTGGAGTGTTTACTCTTTTGTTAGTGTGCAATTCTTTGATAATTTCGATTCTTTGTGTTTGTTTACTGTTGACCCTGATGATGGCTGACATAGCGGAAACGGTCCGTCGGTCTGAGAATAAAAGTTTAACGTAAAAGTTTTTGACTAATTGTGGTCACGAACAGCGAGTTTAATACCGAAAAGTCGAGAATTTGGCTCGAAAAGTTGTTTCTGCCAAATGGCGAGTTGTATTTCTTAGAGCATGTCAATTTTTTAGGTCTCGTCTCGGCCTGTCGACAACTTGGCCTAGCCCGTTTCAGAAACCAAAATTCCTGGCCCGCACGGCCCGTCTAATATGGGCCCGGCCCGTTTTTACAGGCCTAGAAGTTCTATATACTTGATGAAAAACTTTGGCCCGTCCCACCTTGATTTCAGGTTTAGCCCGGCCCGTCTGAACACCCTAAAGTCACTAAAATGCCTATATACTTGGTTAAAAATCTCGGCCCATCCCATCTTGATTTAAGATTTGGGCAGGGCCGTATCATATATATAGAATAGATATATCGGAGATGAGCAGGTTTTGAGTGAGATGCCAAGATGGCCTCCGAAAAATCGATTTAGAGTCTTTTGGAGCCATGAATATTCATTATTTGTATTAATCTATTTTTGGTACGACAGCGGAGACTAAACTCCGGTTTGTAAGAAACAGAAACGTCGATTTCTTATAGCTAAAAGTAGTTGATATGAGCTTTATTTTAATTTAACCCGATATCCGTCATAAAAAATATACAATTCTAATTTACCGATAACACAGGCGACATAAATAGACCATCGAACTAGAGACTACGCAAATAAAATTCAATGTCAACTGAAATTTTTATAAAAAAAAAAATTGTTAATTTTTATAAAGTTAAAAATTTATTTTGTACATAAAAATTTTTTTTTCGATTAAAAAAATACTTTATTAAGTTACTATACGGTTGTAACTCTCAGTTCTTCGTTTCCGATCTCCAGTCTACTAGGCTGCCTCGCTAAAAGCCTTCCTAAACAACAGGCGGGCCGATATATCTATTCTATATATATGGGCCGTATTAAGACCCTAAAATAACGGCTTGGCCCGTCCGTCCGGTGATAAACTGAACTCATCTACTTTTAACCGGCACAAAACCTCAAAATACTAATTTTCACATCTGTAGCACTTACAGTTTTCGAGTAGCAGTTATTTTAAAATCAAATAACCCTTTTTCCACTTCACATTTGAGGTCCTGGAAACCAAATTTTTAAAAAATGGTGAAACACGTATATCATTATTTTCAGAGTAGAAACTAAATACTAATTTTATTTTTGTAGCATTTACTTTAAAAACCAAGTAACCCTATTTTCCACCCCATACTTGAAGTCCTGGAAACCAAATTTTCAAAAAATGGTAAAACACGTATATCAATATTTCTGGAGTAGAAACCAAATACTAATAACCTTATTTTCCACCCCTCATTTGAGGTCCTGGAAACCAAATTTTAAAAAAATTGTAAAACACGTATATCTTTATTTTTAGAATAGAAACTAAATACTAATTTTTACATCTGTAGTATTTACAGTTTTTGAGTAGCAGTTACTTTAAAAAACAACCCTATTTTCCACCCCACATTGGAAGTCCTGGAAACCAAATTTTCAAAAAATGCTAAAACACGTTGTCACGACTTCGCCTTTGCGATAGTCGATATTCAAAACGACTGGAGAAAATTTAAGTCGAAATAAAGTTAAAGACACTCTTTAACAGTACTAGTTGTTTTATTTATCGAATACCAATCAAGATTATCGAAAAACTATCACCACGAAAACGAACAGATATAAAACAGTTTCAACGTCGATCAAACAATGGCGAACAGGAACAAGAAGGGAAGAAGTAGTTCGCGACAGCCTTATATATACAAGCCCTCCAGGCTACAGGCTACAGGCTAAAACGTTCAAATATTCGCGCAACAATCCAAACACGCAACGTTGTGCAATACCCCATGCACCGCCTGCGCCGGAAATCCCAAAGTTTAGATCCAGGCACGCACACGCGTAAACGCGGGCGTGACATACCTCCCCCCCTAAAGTCGGTAACGATCCTTCTCGTTATCGGCAATATCTTCATTCTTTGATCTGGGTCGATCCGGTTGGCTGAGTGTGGATCCGGTTGACTGAATGGCTTCCTTTGTCGTCGGGTTTCCTGGTGCTCGTCTTGGGAACCTGAAAATCCAGAACGTCGCGACGATGAGCCACACGCGAAAGAACGACGTGGTCGAAGAACCTTCTGAGCAAGGACAAATGAGACGTCCTGCAGCTCTTTGTTCAGTGACGCGCTCTTCTTCCTGGAAACCTGCAAATAAAAACTTGCGACCGATCCACTTTATCGTCAACCAAGATCGCCCAAAGAAAGAAATTAACCAAAGAAGGTTACAAAAATACCCATATAAACTAACATCAATTTACGATAACCAAAGAAATACTTAACCAAAGATTAAACATCCTAGGATAAATAAACCTAACCGTAGCCACAGCTACTCCAAACCTAACTTAATCGAGATAGGAATTCAGCTACTAAATATAATAATGATAATACACACAAAACACCAAATGGTTCTGAGAAGGAAGTCGCGCTCAGCAAAGCATTGCTGACCGACTCCAAACCATAGACAACAATTCTGCATAACTCGAGTAAATCTTACTCGTAAGAAAGTATAGTAACTTCATAGAAATTTGCCAACAGCTTAGGAATTGTGCTCTACCTACCTTCTGAAGCAGATTCGGGATATCGGGGACTGGAAAGTAGTCTCCCCTAGGTCCCTTTGAAGCACAAATCATCGGGCCCACCACGGCAATCCACAATGGCACGATGTCGCACCGGCGATTCATACCCCAAAAATAGTATTTGACAATATGATCACCTGCGATTCCACCAAATCTCACGGCTATTCTGAGATTTTGCTTTTGCTTCCCCCAGTAGTCAGGTGGTTTTGTACCTAAATGCCAAGGCACATCCTTTGCACTATTCCAAGAATCTCTCACACCCGCAAGTAGGTTCAAAGTGAAATAACTACAAACAAAACCAACCATTCGAGGAACTGAAAATACATTGAAAAGTCGGTCACATACAAACTTAGCATTTAATAACCTTAATGGATAAGCCATCGGCCATCTGGAGAACAAATCGACAACAACCAGGGCATAATTGTACTTGGGTCGGATAGTCACACTATCACCCGCTGGAATTATGGGCCCTATACAATCCATAACTAAATGATTAAATGGTAGTTCGTCTCCCCGTGGTATGGGAGTTATGGGGACTCGATCTCTTTTTCTAACAGGTGCCCTTAACTGGCACACGGGGCACGACTCACAATAGGTTTGAACTTGTTTCTCCATATCGGGAAACCAAAAACTGAGTCGAATACGCTGCCGTGTACTCTTGGCAGCCATGTGCCCCGAATAGGGAGCATCATGCCCCATCTGTAACACTGCAAGTATACGACTCCTGGGCAAACACAACTGTTTTATGGAATGACCCCACTGATTCTCCTTGTGAAACAAAAGTCCCCTGTCGATATAAAAGTTTTTACGCTTATCTATACCTAGCAACCAGAAGGACTTGAGTGAAGGACAATCATGTTGCTCTTTAGCAAACGCCTCGTGATCATTACTATCGTCTACCCCCTGACAATCATCGTTAACGGTTGTAAATCGAGCGTCGGTTCGTGAATCACTTCCGCCTGCATCAGCACCTGGACAAATATCATCACCCGCAACTACAGAAACACCTATGTCCTGACAAGTATCGGTCTGTGAATCAACTTTCCTAGCATCAGCACCTGGACAAATATCATCACCCGAAACTACAGAAGCACCTATGTCCTGACAAGTATCGGTCTGTGAATCAACTTTCCTAGCATCAGCACCTGGACAAATATCATCACCCGAAACTACAGAAACATTTATGTCCTGACAAGTATCGGCCTGAGAATCAACTTTCCTAGCGTCAGCAGCACGAGAAACACCTTCACCTAGAATCAATGCAACATCTGGACTATACTCATCATTACGAGGTTCATCTAAAACAAAATATTGTGAATTAGTTATTTCAAGACTGGGAACATTCACATCAGAGTCATGTGCATTTTGTTTGTTCTTAATAGGGTATGCAACGGTATCATACAATGATATCGTTTTCAATAAATTACTTACGGAGGGAGTGATAATAATTTGCTCATTAAGATTTGGGACGACAGCAAACCATGCACGAACCTTGGGTGCTAGGTTCACCATGTCATCACCCACAAGATCTGGTCGAACAACTAATCTAACACAACCTACAATTTCTGGTTGACCTTTAAGGCCGGATAATTTTATAAATTTATGTGGTACCCTATGAAGAGATTTAATTAAATCTTCTTTAATGCAACATACTTCTGCACCACCATCAATCAAAGCTGGAATAGATGGTAATTGATCGATAAATACATTCTCATAAGACCTAATGTGATAATCATCAACATCTATAATGGGACATGCTTCGGGACAGGGAAAAGATTTTTGACCATCAAACAATATTTTCCTATCAACGAGACCTCTAAAGGAATTTTCTGAATGAGAAGACAAATTTTTACCATCAACCAATGTTTTCCTATCATCGAGGTAATTAAGGGAATTTTTTGACTGAGAGGACAAATTTTTAGCATCAACCAATGTTTTCCTATCACCGAGACAATTAAAGGAATTTTCTGTTTGACAACAATTAATTCTGGGATTAGGTAAATTTGAGGAAGGGAATTTGTGTAGAGGACATTCCTTGAACGAATGACCCTTCTTATGGCATTTTGAAAGCGACTAGTGCGAACGGCTAAAGAAACCTCAAGACTATTGTGGTCCTGAATCCTTTCACGTTCCAGCTCTAGTTTAGCTTCAGCAAGTCTGCGGGTTGCCCTATCTTCATCTAACCTAGCTTCAGCGAGTCTACGGTTCGCCCTATCCTCTTCTAACTTAGCTTCAGCTAGTCTGCGATTCGCCCTATCTTCTTCTAACTTAGCGTCAGCGAGTCTACGCTCCTGTTCTAATTTAGCTTCTTTTGCCGCCAATTCTGCTTCGCGCAATGCTAACTTACGCTCAGCTATTTCTGACTTAGAACTTTTACTAACGTTAGCATCATCACTAACTCTACGTGGACGCCGACTATCATCAACAAATTGATAGTGCTCCTCGCCAAGGATCCCTGTTGGACTATCCAGCGCAACTGACTCTTCAACCGTAGGGGTTCTAATCATATTTATGAAACCTACTACACAGAAAAAGAAAGAAAAACCTAACTGGGCAATCCGGCAACGATAAAATCTCTAACCTGAGATGTGGATCGGCCCTCCTTGCGAAATGGATGTCGCCACGTGGTCGAACTGAACGGTCTGAAACTGTCCGGACTCTTTCTCCAGCACTGAATCGTCAATCGTCGATCTTGCGGTGAGGATCCTCCTTGATCTGGTCGATTTGCGTCGAATCCCTGGTCGGTTTTGCAGATCCCGGTCGAATTCCGCTGATCCCGCCAAAACCACTGGATACCGCCAAAGTCGTTAGATCACCAAACTCGGTAGAACTTCACCAACTCGATGAACTCTATCACCCAGGACGAATCTCACCCAAAACTGATCGATGTATCGACTGACTATCCCACCGCTGCCACCAAAAATACACTGTCACGACTTCGCCTTTGCGATAGTCGATATTCAAAACGACTGGAGAAAATTTAAGTCGAAATAAAGTTAAAGACACTCTTTAACAGTACTAGTTGTTTTATTTATCGAATACCAATCAAGATTATCGAAAAACTATCACCACGAAAACGAACAGATATAAAACAGTTTCAACGTCGATCAAACAATGGCGAACAGGAACAAGAAGGGAAGAAGTAGTTCGCGACAGCCTTATATATACAAGCCCTCCAGGCTACAGGCTACAGGCTAAAACGTTCAAATATTCGCGCAACAATCCAAACACGCAACGTTGTGCAATACCCCATGCACCGCCTGCGCCGGAAATCCCAAAGTTTAGATCCAGGCACGCACACGCGTAAACGCGGGCGTGACACACGTATTTCATTATTTTTGGAGTAGAAACTAAATACTAATTTTTACTTCTGTAGCATTCACAGTTTCTGAGTAGCAGCTACTTTAAAAACCAAATAACCCAATTTTCCAACCCACATTTGAGGTCCGGGAAACCGAATTTTCAAAAAATGGTAAAACTTTTATCTTTTTATTTTTCAAGAAGAATCCATATACCAAATTTCAAAATCTCCTAATTTTTGGTTTTCGAGATATACATTGTTTTAGAAAAAAGTATGTTTTCCAGTTTCTTCCCCTCAGGAGCAAAATTTTCAAAAATCCTTTCTTAGTGGATGCTTACACAATAAAAGTAATATAAGTTCCAAATTTCACGTTCCTAGGATGAGGCGTTTGAGCTCGTCGTTGATTATCAGTCAGTCAGAGACCGGAAGCGTGAGAGCAAGCGGAGAAAGAAACGGGAGCAAGAGAGAGAAACGATAGAAAAACTTTTATAAACCCCGGGCATTGTACTCTCGATTGCTCTTCGAGATTGATTTTTTTAAATTGTCATAATTTAGTACATTAAAATTTTAATAAAAAAAAACAAATTAATTTAAAAGGCAAAACAACGTTTGCTGGGTCAGCTTGTATATATATATAAATCTCATGTGATAGTGTTTGAAACTCCGCCTCGCTAATTGCGAGCCAGTCCCAAGCCTGGAGAAAAGAGGAGGAAAAAAGTAAAAAGGATCAAATTCTGGTCCACGACAGGAAGTACTTAAGTGCTTCCTACATACATCCATTAGAGTCTTAAAACACCTGGTGTAAAGGACTATAAACTATTATAAAAAAGATAGTGTTTGAAATTGAACTCCTTAGAAACGGCTGAACTGGTAGGACCGCAGCCATTTGAGCACTTCTCCACAAAATCCGAAAGAAGACAGCAATCTTTGGCAAAGCATGTCGTGGTCCACCGTGTCGAACGCAGCAGACAGATCCAGCAAGACAAGAAGAGTGAGCTGACCATGGTCATTAAGCAACTTTTAACAAGTGTATTTGACGTTTTATGGGCTAAGAGAAGTTAAGAGAGAGTGGAAGAAAGAAAGTGAGCGCAACGGGAGAGCGAGCGGGAACGTGAACGAGAGAGCAAGCGGGAGCGGGAACGGAAAAGCAAGCGGGAACGGGAAAACAATCGGGAACAGGAAAGCGACCGGGAACAGGAAAGCGACCGTAAACTGAAAAGCGAGCGGGAACGGGAAAGCGACCGGGAGCGAGAAACAAACTTAACGAGCGCTTGGTGGTGCAATTGCTTGCGACTTAAAAGTCTAAGCTATCTTGAAAATTGATTTTGTTACCTGGTTCAGCCCATATATATGTATAGAATATTCTATACATATGGTTCAGCGGAGTTCAGCCCACCCCCGTGGCATATTGACGACATCCATATCATTCATTTTGACCATGCATTTTTATTTTATTAAATAATAATAATGATAGTATGTGCTGGTTTTTCAGCTGTAAAATAATTTAGCTGCAAAATACTCGTTGTGAACAATGTGAATTTTATTGTTAGCGATAAATTGCATCACAACCTGTATTTAGCAAATGCAGCCGTTTATTCCTAACGCGTGTTCGTGTATTTTTTCAATACGCCGTGCGGTGGTTTCTTTTTACGTTAGACCTTCGCTAGAGCTTAACATAACAACTGGAAAACATTTTTTTAGAACAATGTCATCAGTTTCACAGGGTTAGTAGTTTTGATTCACGATTTCAGTTTTGCTGTCGAAAAAGTTATAAATATACAAGCGAAGGATCAAAATTTAAATGAAATAACAAGGCCAACCAGGGATGGCCAAAACCAAAAATTTTTAATTCAGGAAAAATGAGTTTTCTATAGTTTTTAATGGATTTTATGGTTTTTATCTTTTATAATTATTCAAAGTTGTTCAGGTAAATGGGGAAAACAGTTTTATTTAAAAAGCCATAGCATCAAATGTGGCAAAAATTCAAACAATTTCTTCATCTGGATCTTTCTCTGGTTTTTCCTCGTCTTATCTAACGAAGTTAATTTAAATTTCAATCAAAATATGCGTGTGAAGTTAGCCTCGAGGCTGGCAATGCTAATCATAAAAAAATAAATTGCATGCACTGGGGCTGTGCTATACGTTGTTGGACGGGGTTTAAAAAATTGAATCGAGTGGTATATTTTTGTTTTCTTCAGTTCAACAAATAAAAAAGTGATAAGCCAAAAACGACGATTTTCCGACGAATATTGCATAAAATCACGCTGGGCTCTTCTTTGAGAAATTCAAACTTTTTTTTGAATACCCAAGACGCTTGTTTTTAGATAATTTAATATCAAATCCAACAATGTAACTTTCGCTTCTAAAAGTGAATAAATAAAAACGTTATCAAATAAAACGTCGGACTGTATGTCAATTTCTCCAAGCAAACCGAAGCGTAAACAAATGCTGCGATTGGACAATCGAGTCTAGCTCACTGGCTAATTATGCAAAATATGCAAAGTGGCTACTCGATAACACCTCCTAACGAACTTTAAGGAAAATTTTATTATTTTATTTAAGAAAAATCCATTGAATTTTTCGAAAAAAAATTTATTAAAAGTTTTGTTCAGAGTCAGACACAGCAACAGGCACAGATGAATTCATTTTTAATATCAAATAAATATGATTATCTGAAATTTTAGTATAGAATGGGGTTTCTTAGTTTTTAGAAAAGGCATATTCTAAAATGATAAATTCAAACATCTTATAAAACAGGCCTTAAAATACATGGAAGCAGATGAAAACACATAAAAAAATATGTAAATAAATAAATGTATATATACTGATTAATTGAAATTTGTCTGATTATATTTGTATATTTATTGATAAATTCTGTAGATAAAACTAACAAACGGGTGCAGCCACCGTGGAAAGCTCCCGAAGGTGGATTCGACACCGGATTGAAACTGTTCAACAGTCTTACTCGGAAGAAGGTTGGTTTGCTTATGCTTAAGTTTGTGTTGCTGGTAGAAATATTACCCATTTATTACATGGCTGCCATTCTTGTGAGTCATGTAACTCGGGATGTGTCTTTGTTTTATTTTTTATTGAGTCTGCGATGTGATGCCCAGAAGGTTTTCTTTATTGTATCTGGGATATGATTCTCAAGAAGATTTATTATTTTTGTACAATTCTGATACTTTCAGCATTAATTTACTCAACCTACTAAATCAGTGGCTTCCATTATGGTCAGTACTGTTCTGCTCGGTGGTCAAAAGTACTTTTAGAGGCGATTTTATATTATTTTTGATGATTCAACATTCACGATTGTTTAAAAGAATATAAAACGTGTCATTTATGATGTTGACGATGTTTTGGAGAAATAACAGTTCTGTTAGCACAATAGTAGCCAACTTGAAGATTTTATATTGTTTCACGTTAACTTTGAAAAGCTTTTTAGTTTTCAAAAGGGGTAGAAGCAAGACTTTTTGATGCAGTAGTTTTTGTGCATGATGGTTTTTAATATAAATGTAATAAGCTTATTTTTTAATTAAAAACATAAAAATGTAATAAATGTTTAAAGACTCGAAAAAGCAATTTTTAATCAAATTTCCAGTGATGGGCACTAACTACTTCAATTGTAGTTATAACTACTTACCAACGGTATCCGGACGATTGCGCATAGGGGTTAGTGCCTACTGATCCCAGGACAACTGATCCCAGGACAACTGATCCCAGGACAACTGATCCCAGTACAACTGATCCCAGGACAACTGATCCCAGTACATCTGATCCCATGGACAACTGATCCCACGGACAACTGATCCCATGGACAACTGATCCCATAGACAACTGATCCCATAGACATAAGCAACTCATTTTTAACTCATTTTTTGACGACAATGGTGGTGGTGATGATGCTTACGTAGCCAGCTTACGATGGCTGGCTGCATACGACAACGGTGGTAGTGATAATGATACTGGTTACTCCAGTTAGTAAACGGAGAAATAATATTTAGTATAAGCGCACGAGGGCACGATACACAGTCGAAATGAAATTGACAAGTTCGTATAACTTTTCATCGTTTCACTCCTTTCTTTGTGAAGTTCATAATGAGAAATGGAACCGTGCCAATCTAAAAATAATAGAGTTTAGCTCATTTCAGAAGTTGTTTTTTTCGAAGATATGAATTAAATGAATTAATGAAGACACTCCAACATTAATTTTTATCGGCTTATTTAGGAGTCCATGACTAGGACCATCACTACAGCATCCAAACATACTCATACATACATACATACATACATACATACATACATACATACATACATACACATACATTCGTACATACAAACAGAAATCGGAAATTATGTATGTTAATATCAGTTTATTGATTGCAGAGACAGTGAAATTTAAAATGATGCAGATATGGGATCAGTTGTCTATGGGATCAGTTGTCCATGGGATCAGTTGTCCATGGGATCAGTTGTCCATGGGATCAGTTGTCCGGGGATCAGTTGTCCTGGGATCAGTAGTCCTGGGATCAGTTGTCCTGGGATCAGTTGTCCTGGGATCAGTTGCGATGATCCCCGCGCATAGGACTTTCACACATAGGACTATCCCACATAGATTTTCGCTCATAAATCTGTTGCTCATAGGATTAGGGTTAGGGTTATCCTACGAGTCCCAGTCCTATGTGTGATCGTCAATTTTATTTAACGCTAATGTCGTAAACGAATCTGAGGCGGGTGAACGTGAGATGAGCTGACTAATTTAACTGGAAAAGATGAGTTTTTAAAGTATGTTTAAAGAGGGAAAGAGATGAAGCAGATTTGATATGGGAAGGAAGTGAGTTCCAAACCAGAGGAGTTGCAGCACGGAAAGCTCGTGCACCAAACTTAGTGTGTGAAAATTGGGGTTGAAGAAGAAATTGATTTGAAGAGCGGAGCTGACGGAAGGGAGTGTATGGGTTAAGGCTGGTCCCGATTAATGGGCGTACGCATAATCGGCGCCGATTATTGACATATCGGCATAATCGGTTATCGGCAAAAATAATCGGCGCCGATTAAAAATTTTGTAAAAATTGGTTCGTATATTATCTAGTGAAAGTACGGCAGCAACAAGAAACTTGTCTTGGCCACCATCTTGGACCCACGTTACAAACATCGCCTGTTTGGTGATGAAGCACTTGTAACCAGGTCCAAAGAATGGCTGAGAGAAGAATGTATCAAAGTTGCGTCTGCCGAACAGCAAGAGCCGCCTCCGACCAAAAAAAGAAAGATTGAAACCGAAACAAATGGCACTGGTCCATCTACATCGCGCCTCTGGGACTTGTTTTCTGAGGCTTGTGATGAACCTGTTGGAACTGCAAATGAAACTACCACTACCCAAGGCGATGATGCGGTTGACGCCATGCCGGAGCTTTATCTGGCAGCCCCTCTGTTGCCACGTGAGGAAGACATGTATAGTTGGTGGAACCTTCACAGGTTTCAGTATCCCTATTTAGCGAAGCTAGCTAGACGCTATTTATCTGCACCAGCTTCCAGCGTGCCAAGTGAGCAGCTCTTCAAAGGCGCTGGAGAAATTTTTTCGGATCGGCGTGGATCGTTGCTCGCCGAGAAGGGAGAAATGTTATTATTACTTAAATATAACTTACCTCAACTTGGCTTTGATTATTTTATTAACTCTTGAACTGTAGCTATCTTCAATATAAATTTTTATCCATTTTTTATTTTTATTAGTTTAGAATTAACTACTGGATTATTATTTTATTCTTTTCAATACTATAATTAGTTTCAACATTGAATGACTTGACAAAATTTTCTGGATTTTTAATAAATAATTATTGTTCTATGGTTGTGTGAACGTTGGTTGAATTATCACGGCTAGCGCATGCAAGCAGGAAAACATGCGCTTGTATTATGGCGGGATGTTTCGGATGAAGCATTTTCACTAAAGAAATAGTAATTATAAAATAATCGGTATCGGCAATTTTAATAATCGGCTATACGCGGTATCGGTATAATCGGCAAAAAGTCATATCGGTACAGCCTTAGTATGGGTGTAGCAAGGTAGAGAGATATCTGGGAGTGGAGGTTGAAGCAGCTTTGAATTCTATTGTAGCAATTTTAAATTTGATTCTTTTATCCACTGGTAACCAGTGGAGTTGATTCAGTAAGGAAACAGAGTAAACCGACCTGTCCGCTTGTAGAATGACACGTGCAAGAGTGTTTTGAATTTTTTGGAGTACTTTGATGGAAGATTTGGGAGCACCATAGAGGATCGAGTTGGCATAATCAAGCCGCGAGCTGACCAGAGCGTAGCCAATGAGGCTGGCAGTCTGTAAGTCCAGTGTGTGACGGATATGGCGAAGAGCTTTAGTGTGAAAGTAACAAGACTTGGAGATGAGTTTGACGTGATTGTGAAAAGTGAGAGAACTGTCTAGAGTGGCACCAAGAAGCTTGATATGACTTGCTAAAGGAATTGTTAAATTGTCAACCTTGACGCTAGAAACTGACGATAAGGATTTGTTGCGTTTATTAGTGCCTAAGAGTATTGTGTCAGACTTACTGGGATTTAAAGCGAGGCCATTGCGGGAGAACCACAACGCAAAGTTTGAAAGAGCTGTTTCGAGAAGGTGTAAGCTGGCGGTA
Source organism: Erpobdella octoculata (assembly GCA_963978895.1). Classification (NCBI taxonomy): domain Eukaryota; kingdom Metazoa; phylum Annelida; class Clitellata; order Hirudinida; family Erpobdellidae; genus Erpobdella; species Erpobdella octoculata. The sequence continues at coordinate 24,939,443 of OZ022239.1, forward strand.
GCACCAGGACGGGAAATGCCAATGTAAAGTTGAGTGTCGTCTGCATACTGTTGTTGGTAAACTCCAAGGTGCGAGGTTATTGATGCCACAGGTGAAATATAAATGGTGAAGAGGAGTGGGCCTGAGACAGAGCCTTGAGGAACACCGGAAAGACACGTTTCGGGGGATGATTGATGATGACCAACTTTGACGTACTGGCTACGACCAGTAATGTACGATGATAGCCAATTCAGAGCAGGGCCTGAAAATCCAAATGAGTTAGTAAGACGATCAATAAGTATATTGTGATCAATTGTATCGAATGCTGAACTAAGGTCAAGGGAAACTAAGAGTGTGGATTTTCCAGTGTCGGCAGAGTGAAAAACATTGTAGGTGTTATTTTTTCGTCAATAAGAATTGTATGTGCGGGTCCTAATGTGTATGCAAAAATTCCGATGACTATATCTCAACAACCAAACTTATCCTGTTTCAAACGATTACTTAAAAAGTTTATTATTGAGTCGCCAATGTTTCAATAGCACTTATACAGGTTCAATATATTTCTAATTATTATTTGTGTACAATGAACTTTGTAGGCAGCCTTCTTAGCGGGATGTAAATACTAAGCATCTGCGTCCCGATATCGTTATCTCGAATTCAATCGAGATTTCAAAATGATACGGGAGATCCCGTATCGCTATTGAAACGATACAGCCTGCGTAAGAAGTCTCGTATCGATATAATAAGCGATTCTTAAAATTTCATTCCCGATAAAAATCCCGAAAAGATATCGGGATTTTTTTCAAATATTTTCCAATAAATAACGAAAGTCATACATATTTAATTAACGATTGTCACAACTGTGAATATTTGCAATTGATTCATCAACATTGATTAATTGATCTACCTATTGACAGAAGTTTATAACTATTATCATCCCACTTTAAATTCGGTTTTCCAGACAGCCTGTAGCCCTATTATTTACTATTTTTAGTCTGGGAACCGGCAGCAAAAAAGCCACGCTCCTCTTTTAGGCTGCTAGTCGAGCTCTGCATACTACTGATACTACAAGCCCTACAAGGCAATCGTACTCGCTGACATCGATGACTATTATTATTAATGAGAATAATGAGTAATGTAATAGTAATGATCATTCTATGTTTATGTTTTGGTTTAGTCTTATTTTTTCAAATTTGTTACATAGAATTGGAATGATTATTTTAGTGTTTCGATATCCGTAATTGACCGTAATAGTAGCTCATCTAAGATATATTTTTATAATCTCGATGATATTCTTGGTTGTGTGTGAGTATGTGTGTGCCACCTGTAGTGTGCACGACAGTGCCGTAGCCCGTATCGTCTGCAGCTGGAATTCGAAACTTTCTCAGCTTCTTTCTTGCTATTGCTAACCGCATTCGCCATCGCCTATAAATAAACACGCTGGGTTTTTTTCACTTTCTTAATTCTTGCATAGAGGCACTTTCTCGTGTTTGTCATCATTATCATGCCGCGTCACCGGGGTCAAATCTGGGAGTACTTTGAGGAAGAGACGGTCACGAGGAAAGTCAATGACAAGGATGTAGAAGTAAATCTTGCCAGATGCAAAGACTGCGGGAAACAGTATCATTTTAATTTAATCTTAGTAATCTAGTAATCTCAATCTCAGTAATCTGCAATCTATTTCTATCTCCATTGGTTTTTCCACTTTCACTATTGAATTGCCTAAAAATATCGTTCTTTTGGTGTGCTAGAAGGTTTTCTACTTTTCAATTACTTTAAAAAATAATTTTAATTTTTTTTTTCATCGGCAAGTAAAATCATTTAATTAAATTGATAAACTACCGCATAATGCGTACTAAATAAAGTAAATAAATACTTACTATCGGCGGTAGCGTTTTATTTAGAATCTAAATTTAGAAAAATAGATGTACCGAAACTAAACAAATGAAACTTATTTCAAGTTGTAAAAAAAATTAAATTTGGTAAATTTCCACTTCAGTCGAGATCCCGATATCGTATCGTTATTGTTCGAGGCGTCTCGTATCGTATCGTTTAATTCGAGGCAAATTTCAGAAATCGTATCGTATCGTTCCAAAAAAATAACGGGACGTAGAACTTAGTAAATACCCTTTAGGTTTTTGCCTTTTGACATCTTTTTTGTTTTATGGACCGATAACCTCGTTGTCATTTTTTTTTATTGTCCGATTGCTGATGCTGTTTCGTTTTCTGATGTCAATAAAAAAAATAAATAAAAAAAAATAAAAATTGAAGGCCTTAAATATCAAAGTATACATAGATAGAAAGAAAATAAATAAATAAAATTAAGAGCAAAAATAAAACACAAAGGGATGTATTAATTACCATTAAAATCATAAGAGCAAATATAAAATAAATATGACCGAAAATAATACCTAAACTAGAAGACCAAGAGCGAGAAAAATCTAAAGTTAACGTCTACGTAATGTAATGTTTGGGTTATTAATTAAATGAGAAAAGAGGGTGTTATGGTTACCATTACTAGTCAAAGCAAACAAACGAGGAATGTACAAAGTTTGACTGGTAGGAATCATTGTGAAAGGCCGACTCGGAGAAGAACCACGTTCACTATGGCAGGTTCTAGGAAGTAGAAAGGATGGCGAAGGGGAGAAACCATGACCACAATTCTGGGAATGATATCTTTGGCGGGAAACCTTTGTATTTCCTGGTGATGAACTCTTAGTACAGAGTGCAGATCTAATACATTGTAAGGGACATTCAGGTTTGTGCTCCACAGGGGGCACAGGGGCGACATTAGTTGGGTGAAAAGGCAAACAAAGACTGTATGGAGTATGCTGGCCTGGAATCGTGCGGGCGAGAAGGACGTTCACTATGGTAGTTGTAAACACCAATTCGAGGAATTGGTATATATATATATATATATATATATGTCTATATATATAAAAATCTCGTGTCATAGTGTTTGAAATTGAACTCCTCCGAAACGGCTGAACAGATTTTTATGAAATTTTTTGTGTACATTTGGTAGGTCTGAGGATAGGTCCATGGCTATTTAGAATATTTTTTTAAAATTATTTAAAAAAGTTATTTTGGAAAAACAAAGAGGTGCAAATATGCCCTTTTTATAGGAAAATGCAACAGATAGACAGTCATATATATATATATATATATTAGGGATGTCACGGGTACCCGAACCCGAGTTCGGTACTACCCGGTCTTTTTCTGATACCCAGTGTGAAAATTTGATACCCGAACCCGAAAATGTGAAAACTTGATACCCGAACTCGAACCCGAAAATGTGAAAACTTGATACCCGAACCCGAAAATTTATAAGCCTAATACCCGAACTCGGAGTTGTGAACAAATAAATTTTAAGTTTTGTATTATCACCTTTGCGTAACAAATAACACAACTGGCCACTGGGGTGTCTGAAGGGCAACTCCTTGGTGCACAGATGAAGTAGCTCTGCCATTGTTGCTTCGGGGATTGTTGGAGGACGTGAAGTTTCGACGTGGTACACGTATTTCAAGATTATGTCTATGGTCTCATCAGTGGGAACATTGGTAAGCAGGCTAGTAATGTCGAAGGAAGCCATTACACCACATACATCGCGGTGAACTCGGGTGTAAAAATAAATTTAATATTGCAAAAAATAAAAAAGTTATAGGCGAAAAACCGTCGCCGTCCCTATGTAAATGTATGGAGACGATTTTTCATACCCTGATCTATATTTTGCTTCATAACTTTTTTATTTGTTGGACTATTTTCCAAAAATTAGTTTCTATGTTTAGCTAATATATTTGTCTTTCTAATGCATTAAGCTAGAACCCCAATGCAGTCGAAAATATTAATCTACATGGCTCCAAACGCAAGTGAAAAATCGTCTCCATACATTTACATAGGGACGGCGACGGTTTTTCGCCTATAACTTTTTTATTTTTTGCAATATTAAATTTATTTTTACACCATTATATTTCTTTTTTAAATACCTTTCCAACGATCTATAGCACAACCCCAATGCACGAACTTTTTTTTGCACTATAGTTCGGGATCCAGCTGCGCAGCCAACTTCTGCCTCATTTAGTTTTAATATGAATTGTGGGGTCTCTGGAAATTTTTCGAAACTTTGACGAATCGGATACAATTTCATTAAGTTTACTAAGGTAGTCATCCTTATCCAGGATAACGTAAGAATTTGATTTATCGGACTTTCAAATTATTATACTGGAATTGTTTTTCAAAGATGCTGCTGCGTTGAGTAGTTCACGAGCCATTCTTTTACTCAGGTTTCGATGCTTTAAACCTTCAGCTTTCAACAGTGCAGACAAACGATGGCTAACAGACAGTTTACCCTTAACCGCAAATAAGTCAATCTGGTGATATAACATTTCAAGTTCAACTTGCTTTTTCATTTGACTGTATTTTCCTGGTACATAACAATTGTACCCAAGCTGAAGAAATTTTACTTCATTCTCGGTGGGAATGTATGTCAAAAGATTAACAAAATGTTTAACATCATTTATTAGTAGAAAACTGCCTCCATACAGATTGGAGAGCTTATTTAGAATTATGGATTTTTTCCGTGCATCACACCTTTCTATTGCTTTATTGATGTTTTGTTCGAAGAGCTGTTTATGCTCATTATCAAAAATATCAGAACACAGTATACCTTTTTCATTAAGCAATTTTATGTTCAACTTGTTGAATTCGATTTGGGCATTGTTCAATTCTTCTTCAATGGCATGTCGAGCCATCGAGAAGGTATCATTGTAGTTTGAGCGCTGGTATCTATTCTTTAAATAACTAGGAATCAGATTTTCACGAATGCAAGCTCTATTAAATATAACGGCCCATTTCTTATTGCAACACTTTTGAATCAAATTCGTCAGCTGTCTCCATTCTTTTCTTATGTTCAAAACAGTACAAACATTTTCAAAATCTTTATTTAAACGAGTAGACCGGCCGGTTTCGGCATTCGCCATCATCGGTACTCAACTGTTTAAATGTAACTATATATATATATATATCTTTGAGACACGCTCTAAGAAACACAACTCGCCATTTGGCAGAAACAACTTTTCGAGCCAAATTCTCGACCTTTCGGCACAAAACTATCTGTTCGAGACTACAATTAGCCAAAAACTTTTCCATTAAACTTTTATTGTCAGACCGACGGACCGTTTCAGCTATGTCAGCCATCCTCAGGGTCAAAAGTAAAACGAGAAAAGTAAACAAACAGAAAGAACCGAAATTGTCAAAGAATTAGCACACTAACAAAAGAAAAAACGAAAAAAAACACTCTACCTATCAAATCAAAAGAATATAAAATTTATACTATTGGAAATCAATTTTTGCGTTTTCGCTGTGTTATATTAGAAGAGACAAGAATTTCCTCCGATACATTACAATGAGATTCGTCAGGAGCAGCCTCAACAGCCAAAGTATTTGTGTCAGAGGACGAGTCAGAAGTATCATTTATGTTATCCTCGTCGTTAGAAGGAATACAGGGTAACCGATGCATATTGTTTTCTTTGACACCGAATAAGTGGAGAATCTGTGGAAATTTATCAAATTGTTTATTAATTGCGGGTCTCATTAATAAGATATAGAGAGCCTCTTTAATTTTCAGCCGTAAAGAGTCGGATTCACTTGTTAAAATCGAAACACCTTCTTCAAGTTCTTTTCGTGTTAGCTTTTTCAAATGAATACATTCATAATGATTAAGAATACTCCCAAACTGGAGATGCATCGTGAGTCTCCTTGTTTTGTGCCGAAAGGTCGAGAATTTGGCTCGAAAAGTTGTTTCTGCCAAATGGCGAGTTGTGTTTCTTAGAGCGTGTCTCAAAGATAAATTGATTCCACAGTTTATTCGCAACAAATATAATTCTTGCTAATCCTTACCTTCTTCCAGATAACCAGTTAACACATATAGTTGGTGAATATGCTCCGGGGTATATATATGGAAATGTCAAAATACATAAAGAAGGCCAACCACTGAGACCAATCATCTCACAGTGCCCCACACCCATATATCAACTTGCGAAGTCTATTAATAATATGATTAGACAATATTGCCCAAATAAATACTCTTTATCATCGACATCTGATTTTGTTGATTTGATACGGGGTTCATCGTCGTATAAAGGTGTTATTGCTTCTATTGACGTCGTGAGCCTCTTCACTAATGTTCCGGTTGGTGAAACTATTCAATTTATACTGGAATGCTTGTATCATCACGCTACTCTACCTCCCTTTCCGGTTCCTGAGAAAATAATGTTAGATCTTCTCAGAATCTGCACAACTGACGTACCATTTACAGATTATAAGGGAAAATTATACTTACAGGTCGATGGCGTGGCCATGGGCTCATCCTTAGGCCCCACCTTTGCGGAATTTTATATGGCTCTTGTTGAGAGCCGAGTGTTTGTTGATGACTCTGTTCGACCATTGATATATGGACGTTACGTTGATGATATCTTCGTTTTATGTGAGGATATTACTCAGATGCACAGGTTACAGAATTGTCTTCAAAAGAATTCCGTTTTACAATTTACATATGAGTTGAGCAACTTGGATAAACAACTACCATTTCTTGACACATTAATTGAACAATTTGAAGATCGTGTTGCATTATCTGTTTATTCCAAGCCTTCTTCTACTGGAGAAACTCTAAGCGGTGCAAGTTACTGTCCAGATCGTTACAGAAGAAGTGTAATTTATGGATATTTACATCGAGCTTATCGAGTGGCCGAGGACTGGTGTGGATTCGATGTTGAAGTAAATAAAATTCGGACAACACTTATCAATAATAATTTTGCCAACTCTGAAATTGATGATGCCATTAATAAATTTGTCAAGGCTAAATTTGATAACTGTAAACGACCATTACCTGTCTTAAAAAATGAAAAAGAAAGCAAGGTCATTCGGTTATATTACAGATCTCAGATGCACAGTGCTTACAGAGTTGAAGAGAAAATAATTCGTGACATTATTAACACTAATGTTAGAGTTGTTTCGCCAAATACTCAACGACTTCTATTTACAATTTATTATAAATCAAAAACAGCCCACCAAATGATAATGCGAAATAATCTCTTTAAATCAGGTACATTGAAAGAGACTAATGTTGTTTACGAATTCAAATGCAATAAACATGACGGTCTACATCAGTCGTATATCGGGCATACTCGTACGACATTGGCTCGACGGTTGACGATGCACGTGCAAGGTGGCAACATTAAATCTCATTTTCGATCTCTTCATCAAACGTCTCTTACTCGCGAGATTCTTGATAATGATACAACCATTCTCTACCGTGTTTCAGATCCACGTCGATTAAAAATAGCAGAGGCTTTACTTATACAAGAATATCGACCAGCAATAAATACTCAGGATACACACTTTGATAGAACTTTACGACTGTTCAATCTTGACTTTAATGATTTTGCTGATGATAATGTGCTTCGGTCTCAGACGGTAGGCGCTATGCTGGGTGGTAACAAAGCTACGAGCTCTGGTCCTTTATTAATCTGTGGTCACAGTACTAGTCGACCCCCTTATTCGGCCGTTGCTTCTGGTTTGGTACAGCCTGACAAAACTAATGAGGTAAACACTTCCTGTGGATCGGTTTATTTGACTCCTGTCATAGATGTTGGCGATCGTCTCGGTATATCTCCCCGTGGTCTACTAAGTGATGAGGTTAACTACCTTTCCAACTCATCTCTTCAACCAGCTCCCATCGTGCAACTACCCACGCCTATCCTACATGAGCCTCCACCTGAGCCTCCATCTGAGCCTCCACCTGAACCTCCACCTGAACCTCCACCTGAGCCTCCACCTGAACCTCCACCTGAGCCTCCACCTGAGGCTGAGGCTCCAGCGGTGTCATTTCAACATTTGTTTGAGTCTTCAAATATAACTACAAGACGTCGGCGTTAATTGAATCATCTATATGTATCCCATTTGCACAGTCATGCGTTTATTTTAATTTTTCATATAAGTTTACTTTTATTTTAATTCATCACATGGTTTTATTTAAATTTTTCACCTTTTATTATTCTATTTCATACTTTTTTATTTCAATATACTGTCACTAGATACCTATAGTTTAATTTCATTAATCTTCTAATAATTTTAAGTGTTTTAATTTCTATTATTAGTATTATAGACTTCATTTAATTCGTCCTATCTATTTATATTTATTTATTTTATTTTATTAATAATAATTATTATTTAATTTATCTTTATACTTCTTTTCATTTATCAATTTTATAAGCTCTCGTAATTTACTTATATCGTCATACTCTGGTTTTAAATACTTTAATTTAAATATTTATTTAATATAGGCACAACACTATTTCTATGTTGATGTTTACTATATATTCTTTAGCTGTTTACGTAATACGACATTTTAGGTTACGGACTCTGAAGATGACTGTAGTCGAAACTGGCCAGTCAGTCCTAATTATTATTATTTGTATTATATAAATTTTTAAAATGGACTCTAGTTTACGTCGTAAAATTAAATATTTCGAACAGTTTATTAAAAAAGTCATTAATGCAAAGTGGTCGTTTGTTTTTAACGGAGTGTGTTTACGAGAGGGGATTTTGCCAAAGTATATTACTCATATATATATATATATATATTTAAATGATTTGGTCAATGATTTACATTGATACTGTTTCCTATAAAAGAGTATCTTTAACTGTCTGAGATTGAAAATGTTATCTTCTTGCATTTTGAGGTCAACAACATGGCAGATTCCTTTCAGGTGAACTGCGGTACAATACTGTAGAAATGGCAGCGTTTGTTGCTCGCTATGTTCCACTAATGACTGATGAACAAAGAATGATTTACGGCCGCATTATACTGGCAGTTTTAGAAGGACAAGGTGGATTCTTTTTTTTTGGATGCACCAGGTGGAACTGGGAAAACATTTCTCATTTCTCTAATTCTCGCCGAAATACGATCAAATAATGACATTGCTTTGGCCGTTGCATTGTCTGGCATTGCAGCAACTTTATTGGATGGAGGCAGAACAGCTCATTCAGCACTTAAGCAATGTGCAACATAAAAAAGCAATCATCCATGGCCAGTGATGGGTAGTAACAAATTACAAGTAACGAAATTACAGTAACAAATTACTTTTTTCAGTAACAAGTAACGTAACAGATTACTTTTCAAAATTGTAACAAAGTAACAGTAACAAATTACTTTTTTAAAGTAACAGTAACGGATTTAAAAAAATTGTTACTTGTTACTTTTTATTTTTCAGTAACAAGTAACGTAACAGATTACTTTTCAAAATTGTAACAAAGTAACAGTAACAAATTACTTTTTTAAAGTATCAGTAACGGATTTTTTAAAATTGTTACTTGTTACTTTTTATTTTCGAGCATTGGATCAAGCGTTAAGATGGCGTGAGTCTGGACCAATAGGAGCAAAGTGTGTCACTGGATTCATGATCTCGTTCATTTTAACAACGCGCCATATCAGGGTAAACAATCTTACTTTTTATTATCGTTTACTCTTTCGGAAACGTTTGCGAGTTCACAGATCGTGTTTTGGGATCATGGAAGTTAATAAAGAGTTAAATTATGAAGAAACTGGTAATGAAATCGGATGGGTGCATCAGCTAGAAACATATTTTAAAATAACTGAAAATGACGGAAAGAACGTCAAGGTGTTGTGTCTACAGTCTACAGTGTCTGCCTAAGAAAGTGTATGTAAGCACGTCAAAGATTTGTCCAGCCAACCTTCTAAAACATGTGGAAGTGAGTTTTATTAGTTTTATGTTTTTACTTTTAGAAAATAGCGTCTGAATTTTAAATTTGTAATAAGTTATTAGTTATTAGAAAGTTGTATGTATGCTCACATTGAGTTTGTTTAAAGTACTTTAAGCAATTACTGCAAAACTAATAGATTATGTTTAAAAAATACAAATTTTAATGTTTTTTCACTAGAGAAAACATCCTGCAATTTCTGATAAAGTCAAGTTAACTCGTAAGCGAAAAGCCACATGCGAAATAAATGAGGCTCCCGCAAAAAAGATGATGACTCAATCAAGCATGCTGCAAAGTTTAAACAACAATTGTGTCACTCAAGCGACTGTGGATCAGCTGATCATAAGTTTCATTATTGAATACATGGAGCCATTAAGCATTGTGGAGGCGCAATCTTTTGTTAATCTCATTCAAGGACTCCAGCCAACCCGAAAGGTGATGACAAGAAAAACGCTTGATGGTTAGTATTTAAGAATTAGAAGTGATTTTTCTTAATTTTTAATACTAGAGTTGCTTGAAATAGTTTTATATTTATTTTCAAAGGAAGCTTGGATTTTCTTGAAGCTCAGATGAAAAACAACGTAATAGAAGCACTTAGCAGAGTGGATCATGTTTGTACCACAGCCGATATATGGAGCGCTAACAACAAGAGCTTTCTTGGAATCACTGCACATTGGATAGACTCTGCCTCGCTACAAAGACGTTTTGCAGCATTGTGCTGTGAGCGTTTGAAGGGTCCTCACACATATGACAGTATTGCTGATAGGTTAAATTCTGTGCATAATGCCTACCGCATACGTAGCAAAGTAGTGATGACCGTTACCGACAATGGGTCAAATTTTGTTAAAGCCTTTAAAGAGTATAAACTTGATGCTCAAACCAATTACACTACTGATTCTGATGATGATGAAAGCATAACCTTTGAAGATGTTGATGCACTGATGAAAAGCTCCGGGCCTGAAGACAGTGAATTCTATTTACCACCGCATCAGCGTTGTGCTGCGCATACACTGAATTTGATTGCTAGCCATGATATAGATATGGCAAATAACGATGCAAATTATAAGAAGATTTTTCGCTCCACAATGGCCAAATGCACCACTTTATGGAATAAAACTTCACGAAGCACAAAATTTGCTGACATTGTGCACGACAAGTTGCAAACATGCTTCATTTTCCCAAATGCAACACGCTGGAACTCTTATTTCAATGCCGTTGATAAAATAAGACAAGTTATTGATAAACATTCAGAAGATAAGATCATTGATGTTTTTCAGACTCTTGAGGTACCAGCATTTCGACCTAATGAAAGAATGTTCTTGAAAGAATATTGTTGTGTGTTACAACCTCTTGCTTCTGCCCTGGATATACTTCAAGCTGAATCTAAGTGCTTTATATGGTATTTGTTGCCCACACTAGCTTCATTGCGAACAAAGTTGCAAGCAATAAAACCAACACTGAAAATGGCGGCTCCTTTGGTTGAGGCAATTCTAACAAGTCTCAAAAGACGGTTTGAAGGTTATGATCTCAGAGATGATCTGATTATTGCCAGCCTTACCTTGCCACAATTTCGGCTAAGGTGGCTCGATGATAACGATAGAAGAAATTACGCCCGCAATTTGTTGTATGAGCAAGTGCTTGCTGTACAGCAGGTTGAAATGCAGGCTGAACAACAAAATGGTTCAGCTGAGATGTCTCAGCCAGATGATGATTTTTTTATATTTGTTACAGATACATTTAAGCAAACTGATGAAACTGCGGAGGTGGATATGTATCTTAGCGATACTTCTCGTGATATTGAATCATTGCTCAAATTTCCATGTATCTTGAAATTGTTCAAAAGGTATAATACTTCTCTTCCATCAAGTGCTCCTGTTGAACGGCTGTTTAGCTTGGGTGGTCAAATTTTGACTCCAAGAAGAAATCGTTTGACTGATAGTCATTTTCAACGGCAACTGCTGCTCAGAGCTAATAAAGCTTTTTGTAGCTCAATCAAAGATCTTTACCATTTGACTGATTTGTTATAACTTTGTAACTCTTTGATTTTTATAATAAAGTTGTGTTCTTATTTTAAAAACAAAATCATAGTATTGAGTTATGGGGTGTTGCATCTGTTTGTAAACAACTTTTTGTAAAGTAACAAAAATGTAATAAGTTACTTTCAAAACCAAAAAGTAACAGTAACAAATTACTTTTGAAAAAATGTAACAAGTAACAGTAACAAATTACTTTTTCATCATGTAACAAGTAACAGTAACAAATTACAAAAGTAAAGTAACAAACCCAACACTGTCCATGGCCACAGTGCTGAATCATGAGTGGCTGGCAGAAAGAGTCATTTTGCAGCAAAAAATGTGGATGTCAATGATTTAAATTTTAAGATACAGCAGTTGTTGCCAGGCGAATTGGTGTCATACAAATCGATTGATACAGTTTGCGATGCCAGCGAAGCCGTAAATTATCCAACAGAGTTTTTGAACTCATTGGATTTGCCAGGCATGTCACCACATCATCTACAACTTAAAGTTGGATCTCCAGTTATTCTACTTTGGTATTTGAATCCACCGCGGCTGTGTAATGGCACGCGATTAGTAATTAAAAATTGATGAAAAACATTGTCAAAGCCTGCATTTTGAATGGCAAGTTCTGAGGCAAAAGTGTTTTGCTGCCACGGATCCCAATAATTTCTACAGAAGTGCATATTGAATTCAAATGAATTCAATTTACAATTAGATTGGCATTCACAATGACAATTAATAAGTCACAAGGCCAAACGATGTCTGTTTGTGGCTTAGATTTGGGCACGCCATATTTTTCTCACGAACAATTACCTATACGTGGCCTGTTCTTGCGAGGACAAACCATCTAGTTTGTTTGTGTTAGCTAAAGATGGTGTGACAAAAAACGTGGCATGTTCTTGCGAGTTTGTGTTGGCTAAAGATTTTACGAACGCGTGCTGTATGGATGAATAATCCTTTAGTGATTGAACATTCAATGCTTTAGATCCCAGATAATCTTCTAGTTCTTTGCTAGGCAGACTCATAGAACCATGTGTCAAACAAACTTTTGCCAAATCAAACTTTTGCCAAATCCTCACTACAATGTAAAAATGCCAATTTAACCCATTAATGGTCACTACTATACGAAAATGCTACAAATGACATTGCGTTTTCGCAACCATAGCCGTTAATGGGTTAAAGAAATAAAAGATATTTAAATAAAACGTGATAGATGTACCAGAACATAACATTGCTTATTATCGCCATAGATAAACAAATTGATAAATTTGTTTTGGGGTAAAGTTTAATGTGCTTTTGTATACCTGGTTTTGTTTTGTTTCTGTCCTAACTAAAAGTAATTAAATAATTGTAAATAGCTATAACTACTTTACTAGATCATAAAAGTAGTTATAACTACCTGGCAACTACCAAAAACAAAACTACTGTATAACTACTAAAAATGTAGTTATAACTACAGTAGTTAAAGTGCCCATTACTGCAAATTTCAAATAATGTTTCATTACTGTTAATATCATGCTTCATTTGAGCAAGGCAGCCTGATTACATTTTTGGCAGAAAAAAAATCTGGATAATTAAATTTTAGTTTATTTAGTTTTATCCTAGCAAAACATTACTGATGAAGTCTTTATAAAACTTTCAGTTAGGAAGCCTTTCAGATTGCAAAGTCATATAATTAGAAAGCATGCTGATATAAAAAACCCAAAGAATCATCATAATTGAAATCACTCCACGAACAGTTTCAGAGACATTAACGGAACCAAACAACATAAAAATTGTTTATAACTATCAGATACTCAACTGTTACAATAATTATTTTTATACTAATTTAAAAAAAAACTTAAATTTAGTCTTTTTATTTACAAACATTAAGTTTTGCATGCTTATCATTGACTGAACAATGTAGTTTTATTTTATTTAAATTACGTATGAGTTAGAAAAAACATTTTCTTATCACGCAGAACAGTCAATTATTTCATTTGCAAATAAATTATCACAGCTTTTTTATTATTTTAGCGAGTGATTAAAACAAGTAATTATGTAGTTTAAAAATCTAAAACATGCTTTGTAAAATGCTCTAACAGTGACCAAAATTTCACAGAGAAATCTTATCGTAAAAATAGTATCCCGGCAAATAGTAAACAAAGGATGTTTGTATTTACTATGATGTTGAGAGTCTTTGTCTTCATTTTCACCACTTACATCCTGAGGACATCCGCAGACATCCGGACAAGTTGAAGCTAACGAAAGCATATATAATAGAATGTCTTGTAGGGCATTAGGCCTAAAAAAGACGGAGAACCTTTGAAACAATTAGATCAATAAAAGGATAAAATACAAGAAAATTCAGAAAATAGAATTTGATTAAAACTTTAAAGCAAGATGTTTATTGATAGACTTTTGAAATGGTTATGTTTAACATATAATTACAAGTGCAAGCGAAACTTCAAACTTTATTTTTATTTACTTATTTTTATGGATTTAATTAAAAAGAAAAATTATTTAAAAAAATTCAGGAGCAATTCATTCCTCAAAGTGGAAAGAAAGTATTGTGGTACAGCTGCGGCCCTACTGTCTACGATGACTCCCACATGGGACATGCGAGGTTTGAAATTGACACGTTCAATAATATAAAAAAAAAATACGGATCTGTTTTTGGTGATCGCTGAATTAAGATGGTTTAATTAAATAAAATATAAATGTGATTTTAATTTATTTTTAAATATTTACACTACACCTTTTTGAATTTTTCTTTATTTCAGTTTTTCTTTATTTTCAGGTCTTACATATCGTTTGATATAATGAGAAGGATTTTGAAAGATTATTTTAAATATGACATCATGTATTGCCTCAACATTACAGACATCGATGACAAGGTTCGTTCTTGAACCGATTTAAAGCTGATTTCATTTTATTTTTTTGTTCTTTTATGTTTCATAAATTTAATTTTTAATGTTTTATCATAAAGAATATTTCAGTTATATTTATTATCAATCAATGGAGATTATAGTGCCACTGTGTCCTTGGAAGAAATCTGGGCACTACTCTTTACTTTTTAATTTATGCTTTCTCATTTGTGTGGTCATTTTGACTGCTTTTGAACATGCCTCCCCACACCCCTACTAATGTTAACGTATTAAATTAATTTAAATGTTAATATTTATTTAAATCTATATATTGCTTTCAGATTATTAAAAGAGCCCGGCGAAATTATCTGTTCAACGAATATGCCAAAAATGTCGGAAGCATCGAAGACATCATTGAAGATGTACAGCCATGCCTGCAGGTTGGTCTTTGAAGAATTTTGTTGCAGTTTCATCTCTGCTTTGAATCAGTGAATCGTTTTAAATCGTTATTTAAATCTATTAATTTATTATTAGAAATTACTATGAGATGTTAATGAATTTGTTGAGTTTTCAAAGGCTTTCATTGTTGGGTTTTTAAATGTTTTCATTGTTGGGTTTTTAAATGTTTTCATTGTTGAGTTTTCAAATGCTTTCATTGTTGAGTTTTTAAATGTTTTCATTTCCATTGAAGTTGCTGTCTGCGAAACTGTCAGCAGAAACAAATGAGGATAAGAAGAATATGTATGCACGAATGTTCAACAAGGTGAAAACTGCAGTTGATAACCACTCGAGTTATTCCAAAGAGGTTTGTTGTTTTAATTAATAGAATGCTATATGATATATTATATTATAGTTATTATTAGTGTTTTGTTTGAAATGGGTTCCAGTTCTCTCATTTTCTTTTGGCAGTGTTGATTTTAAGTGTGCACTTAAAGAGTGATAGCTCTTCGCATTGTAAACTGCCGAATCAATTTGTTATTATAAGAGAAGGTTTTTAGTTTATATTGACAGTAGCTATATTTTGACTTGTCGTATTTTTACGTGCTATTTAAATCAATACGATTTAATTTTTGTTATATTAGAAAACAGGTAAACTTGATATTATTTTACATAATTTTAAAACCATTCATAACTTGACAGACGTTGTTAGAAGAATTCCGAGACGTAATGTCCGACCGGTTGGACGAGATGAAAGGATCTTCGGTGACGGACAATTTTATTTTCTCCGATCTGCCTCGTCATTTCGAAGATGAATATCATAAAGATATGGATGCATTAAATGTCAGTTGTAATTTTTTTCTCAAGTTTTTTAAACTTAGTTATACATCTTTGAGACTCTCAAACTGAGCAATGCAAATAATCTCCTTCCTTCCTTAAGGGACTACATGGGTTCACCATGCCGCAGTATACTTTTTTCAACAACTTAAGGTAGTTAATAAAGTGCCTGCTTCTTCTCCCTACGGACGCTGATGACGCCAGTGAGATTCGAACTGCTGACCTTCAGGTCGACATGCAAACGCTTTACCACATTGCTGCTGGAGTATTGTCAGAATCTTTTATTTATTATGTTAAATCATATGAAAATGTAATGCTATCTGATTGGCTAGGTTCTTCCACCTGATGTTTTAACACGAGTCAGTGAATACATTCCAGAAATTATCGACTTTGTCAAAAGGATTATCGAGAAAAATTACGGGTCAGTTTGCATGTAAAATGTCGTTATGTAACGTGAATTAAATGTCGTTTTTGGTATTTTTATTAGCTTTATAGTATTGTTCAACTTTTTTTTACAAAATTTCTCATAGTCCTTTACACCCATTGTTTTAAGACTGAAATATCAGTATGTAGGAGATGCTATGTTTCTTCTTGTCCCAGGCCATAATTTGATCTGTTTTTTTCCTTCCCTCTTTATCCAGTTGGAACTAGCTTGCAATATGCGAGGCAGAATTGACTTTATAGTATTATATATATACTAGCGGGGTGCCTGGCGTTGCCCTGGTTTTTTAGAGGTTTTTCTATCGATTTTCTCTCACGCTCCCGTTTCCTTTCCCGCTTGCTCTCACATTCCCGGTCGCTTTCCCACTTTTCGACCACCTAGAGCTCTAAAACTTTCAGGAAAGCTTTATTCTGGATGACAATGCATGAATTTAATGTTTCCGACATGAATTAGGCCTTAAATCATTTAAAATTAATCAAATCAAATTAATCAGACAGTTCAAGATACTCTTATATATATATATATATATATATATATATATAAATATATATATATATATATATATATATATATATATATATATATATATATATATATATATATATATATATATATATATATGGGCTTTTGTGACTTAATTTAAAAAGCGCGTTACAAATAAACATATATATATATATATTCCGTTGAGCAAGGAATTCACTCACATTGCTCAGGCCAACTCAGCCTTTCATCCTTCACTGGTCGATAAATGAGTACCAGTTTCACGACTGGGATGTAATAGGGTTCGGCACGTTCCGATTTCGGACACACGTGCGGGTGGCAGGTAACACTGTGTGATCCGATATGCACTAGCAGTTCCAAACGCTGCTGGGGTATTAATTGATATACGAAGTAGCGCCCTAATGTTATACATTTAGTTATTTTACATTTATATATATACATATATATATATATATATACTAGCGGGGTTACCCGGCGTTGCTTGGGGGTTTTTAGAGTTTTTTTATCGTTTTTCTCTAGCTCCCGTTTAATTCCCCATTTTCTCTCCCGCTCCCGGTCGCTTTCCCGTTCTTGCTTGCTCTCCCACTCCAGGTCGCTTTCCCGCTCCCGGTCACTTTACCGATTCCAGTCGCTTTCCCGTCCCATCTTTCTCTTAATAATTTGTAATAACGCGCAATCGGTCACATTATGCAAGACTGGGAAGCAAGTCATGAACTTCTTAATATTAAGAAGTCCATTAGCAAGTAATGCCTGTTACGCAATTGTAAACAGTGCTTCGAAAACTTATTCAATGATCATGTATAGGCACTTTTGGCCCGGAAGGTTTTTTGGCCCCCTGATCCGGGGGATCGGGGAAGGAGTCCAAACCTTCTTAACTTTTTCCCCTTCTTAACTTTCCAGGCCAAAAGTTCCTATGTACGACCATCGAAGGTAATTGCGTAATAAAATTCAAATTTTGTTTACGTAACAATGTTTGAAGGCTTCAAGCAACTTTTAGCAAATCTATTTTACGTTTTATGGGCTAAAATTAATTATGAAAGAGTGGAAAAGAAAAAATGAGCGCGAGCGGGAACGGAAACGGGAGAGCAAGCGGGAAAGGAAACGGGAGAGCAAGTGGGCAAGGAAACGGGAGCAAGAGAGAAAAATGATAAAAAAACCTCTGAAAACCCCGAGCAACGATGGGTAACCCGCTAGTATATATATATATATATATATATATATATATATATATATATATATATATATATATATATATATATAGAAAGGAAACGGGAGAGCAAGCCGGCAAGGAAACGGGAGCAAGAGAGAAAAATGATAAAAAACTTCTGAAAACCCCGAGCAACGATGGGTAACCCCGCTAGTATATATATATATATATATATATACTAGTATATATATATATATATATATACTAGTATATATATATATATATAGTTCCCGCTCGCTCACCCGCTCCGCTCATTTTGTGACGGATTTCAAATTTTTTTCTCTATATTTGATTCCCCTTGACTCTCAAGGTTGTGTGAAAATTTCATTTCGATCGGATGAATGGTGTAGCAATGCATAAAGGATATACATACATACATATATACATACAAACATTCATTTTTATATATATATAGATATATGCATTTCTATCTGTTGCATTTTTATATATATATAGATATATGCATTTCTATCTGTTGCATTTTCCTATGAAAAGGACATAATTGCATCTCTTTGTTTTTCCATTATAACTTTTTAAAATAATTTTAAAAAATTATTGTAAATAGCCTACAACCTATCCTCAGACCTACCAAATGTACACAAAAAATTTCATAAAAATCGGTTCAGCCGTTTCGGAGGAGTTTGAAGTCAAACACTATGACACGAGATTTTTATATATACAGATTTATTTTTAATTTCCCAACAGTTATATAATAAATTGTTAATCATTGTTAATATAATAATTATTTCTAAACTTTGTTCCAGTTATGCTTCCAACGGCTCGGTGTACTTTGACACAGTCAGATTCGATCAGGCTCCGAATCATTTTTATGCCAAACTAGTGCCTGAGGGATATGGAGATTCAAAAGCTTTGGAAGAAGGAGAAGGCATTTATATTTTTTTCTTATTTTTGTTCCATAATGTGGAGTGCTCAATGAAGTTATTTTAGTATTAGAAAATAAAAGTTTTTACAAATGCAGACTTTAAAGTTCAAGACTGTTTACCATATTCAAGCTTGCACATTTACATTAAATATTCATTTACATTAAATATTCATTTACATTAAATATTCATTACATTTAATATTCATTGCATTAAATATTCATTACATTAAATATTCATTTACATTTATATTCGTTCACATTAAATATTCATTCACATTAAATATTCATTACATTTAATATTCATTTACATCTAATATTTGTTCACATTAAATATTCATTTGATTTAAAATTACTTTGAAATTATATATTTATGTGAATTACAACTTTTGACCTAAACGAGTTAGGATTATGGATTAGTTTACATGGTTATTTTTGCACTAAATTCAGGAGAGTTGAGTGTGTCATTAGAAAGATTGAGCGAGAAAAGAAATACAACAGATTTTGCTCTATGGAAAGCTTCAAAACCCGGTGAACCATCATGGGATTCACCATGGGGCAAGGTTTATTGTGATTCTAATTTTATTTTGAGGTTCGGTCGGAGATTAAAAAGCACTTTAAATAAGTGTTTTGTAAATTGACTGCTATTTTATTTATATACGGTTGTAATGTTTTTTTAAATAACCCAATTTTTTTTAATTAATCACTAAATTGTTCTAAAGCTTTGTTTATGATTGAAAATCAGTAAGTATGTCCTTGCAAGGAAAAGGGGTTGTTACAATAACCAACATCTGTCTTTAATATTCATCATTTAGCAACATTTGTTTGAATATTCATCATTAAATTAACGTTTGTTTTGAATATTATAATTTATTTAACATTTGTTTTGAATATTCATCATTTAGTTAACATTTGTTTTTAATGTTCATCATTCAATCAACATTTCTTTTTAAATATTCACCATTCAGTCAACATGTATTTTGAATAACTACAGGGACGACCAGGATGGCACATTGAATGCTCGGTGATGGCAAGTTGCATCCTCGGTGAATCACTGGACATCCACACTGGTGGTGTTGATCTTAAATTTCCACACCATGACAATGAACTGGCCCAGGCTGAGGTAATACATATAGTATATGTAGTACAGATATGTACAGTATAGTACAGTATGGACCAAGCTGATGTCATCTTTAGTACAGATATGCACAGTATGGTACAGTATGGAAGTATGGACCAAGCTGAGGTAATACATATAGTATCTGTAATACAGATATTTGCAGTATTGTACAGTATGGACCAAGCTGAGGTAAATACATATAGTATCTGAAGTACAGATATGCACAGTATAGTACATTATGTGCCGTGTAGTATCGTACACTGCTTTGAGTTTAGTACACTCGCAATACTGTCTGTCAGGTTTAATTTTGATTGTTAAATATTAATTTGAACATTAGTAATCTCATAATTAGTTGCATTAAGAGCTATTAGGAGGTGTCAGTTAAAAAAAAAAACCTTCATAAAACTTCATTTTATTTCTTACCACTCCTGCCTAGAAGTCAAACTATTGACGGACGCCAAGTTAAATATTGTCAAATTTTCATTTCACATCATTTCTTACTAAACGTACCTCATTCATTGTTAAGCCTCCGAACCCAAAATTACGGTATGTAATAAGAGAAGCCATTAAAAGTAAATCGTATTTCAAAAGTAAATCTTATTTCAAAAGTAAATCTAATTTCAGGCTTGCTTCGACAACGATCACTGGGTGAGATATTTTCTTCACTCGGGACATCTCAATATTGCAGGATGCAAAATGTCAAAATCATTGAAGAACTTCATCACAATTAAAGATGCCCTTTCAAAGAACACGGCAAGACAACTGAGGTCGGAATGATAGATTGGTCTCTCATTGGGCTGTATTTCCTTACTTGTTCTATGAATTATTTTTAAAAAATATCTAATATTTGGATTACTTTCATGAGTGTGTTTCATTATTTGTTAACGTGTGGAAAGAAATATTTGTAGAAATTAAAAAGATCAAACATGGTCCATCGATTAGTAACTAAACGTTAATTATAACTAATAAATTGAATTTTTTATTAAAATAAATTATGTTTTAAAATCTATTTTCAGGATTATGTTCCTTCTGCACGGTTGGAACAACACGTTAGATTACAGCGATTCCACGATGACATTTGCTATTGCTTATGAGAAAACTGTCAATGTAATTTCTTTTGCATTGTTGATTTTTGTTTGTAGAGTATTCTGTATTCTGAACTTTTGTTATAATTTGTATTGAGGAATTACTTCTAATATTATGGTTATAAATAATTCATTTTTGGTATTAGACGAGTATATTATAAATGTGCTTCAACGTACTTCTGTTTCAAGGGTTTATAATTTAATGCTTTTAAAATATCACTTTAGTTCTTTAATATTTGGGATACTGATTTATTATCTTGAGTGGTAGAGTACTTTTGAATATTGACATGGTCGAATATGAATAAAATATGTATATTTGACGTGAATATAATTATGTATAATTATAACTCGTGTATATTTTATGGCTTGAAACAAGTTTTATATACATTTGAAAATTTTTCAACTGCAGGAATTTATTGGATCAGTAAAAGACATCTTGAGAAGACATGGCAATGGATCGAAATCATTTTGCAAATGGTCCAATAAGGAACAAGAATTGAACCGAAGGTAATTTTAATTGAAGTTTTCTTTCAAGTTCTAACTAGTCTTGATGTATGTCTCAAATATCTCAGCTTCCCAATTTTAGTCTTTATTTTTCCAAAGCAGAGATATGTATTATAGAGCATGAAATTCTAGTCCATACGAATATGCTTCTCGAAGTGTATTACTGCCTGTAGAAGTATTTTCGCAATGTTTTATGTTGCCAGTAAAATATGTCCAATATGTATCAGAACAGTTAAAGTTGGAATGCCAACGTGTATCGGTGCCATTAAAATGTGAATGCCAACGTGTATCGGTGCCATTAAAATGTGAATGCCAACGTGTATCGGTGCCTGTAAAATGTGCAAAAATATGGTTGCTAATGTATAACAATGACAGTAAATTGTGCAAGTGCCAGTTAAGTGTCTATACCAGTGTGTATCAATGCCAGTAAAATGTGAATGATAATGTGTAATTAAAATAATGCATTTTTAGTGTTTACTTGTTGTTTTGTTTTGAATGTATAAATCATTTTTAATTATTTATTTCATGAATAATTCAGTTTTGTGACAAGTTGATGCATATTCGGTTAATAATGAATTCTGAATTAAAAAAGAATTTTGATTGTTTCACGTGTATGAATATCTGTTTTTTTTTAGATTGGAAGAATGTCAGATTGCTGTTCATGAACATCTATGTGGTAGGCAGGCTTTTATTTTATTTTGTAGTCCGATTCAATAAAAATTAGATGTTTAAAACCCGGATATTTTTTGAGCTGATAGTCTGCCTGTTTTGTTTGTCTGCTGTCGGTGATGTGTTTGCATCAGTTTACTTTGAGAATTGATATTAAATTACAGACAACCTGGATACGAAAGGAGCACTCGATAGGATGAGAGAACTCATTGGTTTTACGAATATTTACATCGATTACAAATTCAAGGAGGAAAAGGTTATTCCCGATAAGATGCTTTTGACGAACGTCTCCGACTACATTACCAACATGCTGAAGGTGAGAATTAATAGAATGTTTGTTTGTGTTGTTCTTTCTGTTGCGTACAAGTCAAAAGTATTCTTGTGTTATTACGCTCACGAGATTAGAGATTAGAGACGCAGTTATATTATATATATATATATATATATATATATATATATATATATATATATATATACACGATTGTTTTACTTATTTAAAAATTATTAAAATTGTTTTGCAGGTTTTCGGGGCTGAGGATGCCGATGATTCTAAAGTCGATGTAATTGTTGTTTGTTTGGTTGATTCATGAATTTGATGTTTCTTATTCATATTATGTTAATTAGCTGAAAATTAAAAAAATTGAGCCAATAATAATCATTTATATTATATTATGTTAATTTGCTAAAAATTAAAAAAATTTGAGCTAATAATAATTATTTATTTTTATTATGTTAATTAGCTAAAAAGTGAAGAAATTTGAGCTAATAATAATTATTTATTTGTATTATGTTAATTAGCTAAAAATTAAAGAAATTTCAGCCATTAATAATTATTTATTTATTTATATTATGTTAATTTACTGAAAAATAGAGAAATTTCAGCCAATAATAATTATATTTTCGTTTAAAGAATCAAGAAGAAGCCATGTCTGTGTTGAAAGTTTTGAGTGATTTTAGGGAGAAAATTAGATCAGAAGCTCGTCAGAGTAAATGTTGGAATTATTTATTTGTATTGTGTTGTTAATTAATATTCATATATGTTAATAAGGCTGAGTAAATGTTGGTATTATTTATTTATTTTTATTGTGTCGTTAATTCATATTATTTATTCATATTGAGTTTTTTATTCATATTTGCATATTATATTATAGCTGTTTGCTCATCAATAAATGTAAGGTGTGTTTATGATTAAGCAATATAAGCTTCTATCATTTGGAAATTGTTTTTATTCACAATTTCTAATTTTTGAATTTCAATTCGATTTTAAAATGACAGCCACATCGATTTTAAAGTTGTGCGATGAAGTTCGAGATGACATATTGCCAAATATCGGAGTCCGCCTGGAGGATCACGATGACAGGGGGCCAGTTATAAAATTTGAATCCAAAGAAGTTCTTCTCAAGGAGAGAAAAGAAAAACAAGAAGTTTGTATTTTTCTGATTTGTTTTAATCATTATAGATTACTTTTAATCGCTATCGGAATTCAATCTGGTGGAAATTATTATTGTTCTGCCATGGTTGTTACAAATTTGCCTATTCTAGTTGGAGTTTTTTTTTCACTTTAAATTGGAGGCTTAATAATTATTCTGCAAATTAGATGAGCATTTGTGCACTTTACATTTTTAATACAATTTACATTTTTATATTTGATGATGTTAATATAAACGCTGTTGGCGTGGAGGTTAATTAAGCACTCACCTGTAGACTCAAAGGTTGGCAATTCAATCCATGTGTATTTCCACCGGTCCCCGCTGGTGTGTAGAGGCATGCTGTCGCTCTTTAATTGTCTCAGAATGGAAAAAACAATTCAAAGAGTGCAGATGTTTTTTTTTAATGATATATTTTCACTTTAACTCTAATCTTGGGCGAGAAATAAAAAAAAGAATGTTTTTAACTGCAGCAAGAGAGATTGAAACAATTACAGAAAGAAGAAAAGCTTGCACAACAAGTTTGTGTTTGAATTTATAATAATAAAAGTTTATGTTTATGAATATTTATTCATTTTTTAACTATGTTTTAATTACAGAAAGCCAAACAAGAAGCTGGGAAATTGCCCCCGACTGAAATGTTTAAAAGTCAAACGAGCTTATACTCTGCCTTCGATGAAAAAGTTAGATTTTTTTAAAAAGTTCAGGGGATCAGTCTCCCGAGTTAAACCAACATGCATCAGAATTATTGGTTTCTAAGTTAGGGAGATGTTATTAAATGTTTGTCATTGTCTTGTGGAACATTAAAATGAGTTCAAACTAATGAGCAGAAGCCACTATTTTAAACCTTACTTGGTTTCTCATTTACTGAAATGTAAATCAAATTTAAAAACATCACTAATGATGAATTTAAATGAGTCAATTTGGAGCAGAAAAAGGAATCTGCAAGACATGCTTTGCAAGTTATTAAATCTATCAAGTTACTATTAATCACTAAACTGTAAAATATTTTTGTTTGCATTGCTATATGAGAGCTTAAATTGATTCGCTGATTTTTGGGCTCATAAGTTTATGTGACAGGAATATATTAACATTGTGTTTATTCATTATCAGAATGATTTATTACAAATGTCAATCACAACAATTGAGTATAAAATAAAATTTGATTATATTTTATATCATGAAACCAGAAGCGTTGCCAGGGGACCAGGGGGGACATGTGCTAAACCTTGTTCCCAGGCGCCAAAAACCGATGTTACGCCACTGCATGCAACGATTAAATGCTGATAAATGCGAAAAAATAATAATTATAAATATATTTCAGGGTTTGCCAACCCATGACCCAGAAGGTAAGCCATTGAGCAAAGGACAGTTGAAAAAACTTCAGAAAGCCTATGATGCTCAGGAAAAGAAGCATGCCGAATATCTGAAGTCTGCCAGCAATTAACATCCTGTTATGTCTGTCACTCACACAATTCAGTCTTGAAATATATATATATATATGTATTTCTTGCTTATGTTAAATTTGGTTCTTAAATCAGTTGGTTGGAATATTGTAGGATAAAATATTTAGTCAATTTTTTATTTGATTTATGTAATTTAAGACTTTTAAGAGCATAAAAAAAATCTCCATCAGCTACTGGTCTGTTATTTTGACTATAATGGTGTTGGTAGAAGAATCTAAAATCAATTAATATTGTAGTTTTCTTGTTATTTTTATTTGCTGTTCAAAAATAGGTTAACATTGTATACTGCATGGTAGTCGAGTAACAACGACGATGTCACGTGGCCAAACAACCCGAGAAATAGAAACTATGTTCAGTCGTTATAACTATTACCAAGGCAGTAGGCGCCGGTAGCCGACGTTAATGCTATTGCCACGGCGGTACGCGATCTTTGATTCGCTATATCTTTATTAATTTTATTTTTTTTACACTATATGGTATATTCAAACTCAGAATTTGTACTTTTATATAAAAACTAGCAGTGCCCGTAGCGGCTTCGCTCGCATGAAATTAGAGAATTTGAACCTTGCATCCATAGGTGTCGGCTCGGCCCGTCGACAACTTGGCCCAGCCCGTTTCAAAACCAAAATTCCTGGCCCGGCACGGCCCGTCTAATTTGGGCCCGGCCCGTTTTTACAGGCCTAGAAATTCTATATACTTGATGAAAAACTTCGGCCCGTCCCACCTTGACTTCAGGTTTGGCCCGGCCCGTCTGAAGACCCTAAAATTACTAAAATGTCTATATGCTTAGTGAAAAACCTCGGCCAGTACCATCAGTTTTCCAAAGACTTCGCACGGTATTTGTTGCTTTTTAACTTTGTAGTCATCATCCGTGTCATGTTCCTCTTTTTCCTCTTCTGGAATATTGATTTCTTCTGGGTTGTTTGTTTTAGTTAGTTTGTGGAGCTCTTCAGTTGTTGATTCACTTCTGACAAACTGCACCATTTTTTGTGGTCTATCATCAGCTGAAACCATAGCCATAATTTTAGCATTGTGTTCTAAATTTATACTATCATCATTTTCAAAAGATCTTTTACCAGCTTTAGCGCATAAAATCTGAGCAGACATGGAATTCACTTGGGATTTAAAAACAGCCGAGACACTCTTCTTCACCCTGAGCATCTCCTTTGCGGTTTCATGATTACCGTGTTTAAGTTCATAAAGTTTCCAACGGTTCCAAAAATTCGGATAAATTCTTGGATCGCACATTTGTGAACAGTAAGCGTAGATGGCACGAGGCCTTTCGCTCTTGCCATACCCGTTTCATATTGAGCAAATCTCATACACATGTCTATTGCTGCATTTTTAGGTAGTCTGTTGACGGCCTCAATATATATTTTTCTAGTGCAGTCAAGTCCCATTAGATCAGCTCCTTTTTTCAAATATATGTTAAACACCTCATGGATTTCTTCAGGGAGAACCTTTTTGGTTGCCTGATCGTATATCTTAAGTGCCCTGCTCGACTGACCGTACCCCTCTTCAAGTTTTGCATATAGGAAGTATATGGGTTTTGCAAACTCTGGCGGGCATCGTTCTTTCTAATTTTGTTCCACCATATCGATCAATAAATTTAACCAGATAAACGTTCCAATTCTCGTACACATTGGGCCATTCAAACAGTGCCACTCCTTTTTCGTACACTCTGAAAGCTTCCTCAGAATAATTTTTATTTTCTAAATATTCTGCATAATTTTTCACAACTTGTGGTGTTGCAATTCGAAAGTCTATCATTTTATCATAAATTGTTTTGCACAAAAGATGATTCTCATCTAAAGATTCTTCTAGGTCAATATAATATGACCAGAGCGTCAAAGATTTGTATAATGTGTGTTGAACAGGGGCTGTGGAGTCGGGATTATCGAGATTACCAACGACTGGCACAACAGCCCTCTGGAGAATGTTTCTGGCTCTATTTGTGTTTCCATTTCTTATCTCCAAATCAGCACTCACACCAGCGATGCCAATTCGTCAACATTTTTAAAGTTCACATTAATTCCTTTTTCAAAAATTATTCGAGCTTCATCAAGTTGATTTGTTTTTTCATATAATTGAGCAAATTCTACCTACAGCCTATAGAATTTACCAGATGCTTTTTTTGCATCAACCTTCTCCAAAGCTTCTGTGTAAGTTGCAATAATCTCTTTAGGATTTTGTTCAAACAATTTAACTCTTCCTTGCCACTTAGAAACATTGTTTGGATTTTGTCTTAAGTGTACACTGTTAAGAAGAAATGGATGTCTCTCAAGGAGATTTTCTAATCTTGCCGAGTAGAACTCTATCTCAGGATCATCATCTTTTGTTGATCCAAAGTTGCAAGCTTCAGTTTTAATTTCTAAAAATTTTTGATAAATTCTGAATAAGTGTTGAACACATCAGAAAAGTCTGCAATAGTCATAACTTTTTCAATTGCTTCTTCATAAATATCTCTTGCCTTTTCAAATAGTTGGCTACGAATGTAGTACTCAGCGAGGGCATTCCATAAAACGCCAACTTGATCGGTGTATCTGAGTAGCCCTTGACGAATGATCGGCTCAATTTTCAGCGAAGTAATTTTTTCCGGATTTTTTTAAATAAGTTCAAATAGTTCCGTCCACAACTGAAACTTAGATTTTCCATGCTTAGAATTAAAAAAGCTATTATTTATTATTTTCACAAGCATATTTAATGCTTCGTCTAATTTTTCAACTTTAATCAGATAACTGATGTAATTCTCGGTATCTTCCGGCACCAACTGGAGATATCTTTTGTAACATCCTGTCACAGTTTCAACTAATTCAGGAAAACGCAACAAATAATCAATAAAGGGTTTCCACAGCCGATCATGCTGGGCGATTGGGAGAGATCTTAGAGCTCTGTTAAACACTCTTCTTGTTCTTGTTATAAAACCTTGAAACATCAAAAACTCCAGATAACTGAGCCATATGCAAGGCATCTTGTGCATATAAATCAATGATCTTTCAAATATATTATTTACAATTTCATAGCTACTGCTATCTGGGACAACACATTTAAGCTGGTTTACTCTTAAACTGAGATAGTTATTTCAAAGTTTAACACTTCCAGGTAATTGCTTCAGTGCTCTTTCATAAATTCTATTAATGGTTATGGATTTAAAAGAACTTTTGTATTCAAGGTATCTCAACCAGCTCTTGAGATGGTAAGGATTCCTTACAAGCTCCTCTTCATAATTAATATCCTCATCTTCAATTATTATATTGGATACATTCAAATTATTTTCGTCCAACATTTTTAAAGTTTTAAAATTATCTTTCAAAGCTTATTTTCTGCAAAACGTTCGTGTTTTCCATCTTTTTTTTTATTTTTTATAATAGTTTATAGTCCTTTACACCAAGTGTTTTAAGACTGAAACGGCTGTGTCAGAAGCACCTAAGTACTACCAGTCATGGATCATAATTTGATCCTTTTAACTTTTCCCTCCTTTCTCCAGGCTTGGGACTGGTTTGCAAAAGCAAGGCGGAGTTGATGTGTTTTCAATCTTAAAGTAAACACTAATTACAATGAAAAGGAAATAGATATATATATATATATATATATATATATATATATATATTTCAAATAATTAGGAACAAGATGTTCTTTCAAACACGCTTTATTAAAGACTATGGCCCATTTCTTATTACAAACTTTTTCTATCAAACGTGAAACTTTTCGAAAATCGGAAATACCAAGACACTTTTGAACAAACTGGTATATATTTTTATTAATGTTATGGTCATGAGCTGACCTGCAGGTTTCGGCTTTATTAGCCATCATCAGAACTCATAAAACTAATTTACAGCTACAACGAAAATATATAAAGTGGTGTGGCGAGACATATCAGATATGTTTACACATCAATCGAGGTCTAGTATATATATATATATATATATATATATATATATATATATATATATATATATATATATATATATATATATATATATATATATATATATATATATATATATATATATATATATATATATATATATATATATATATATATATATATATATATATATATATATATATATATATATATATATATATATATATATATATATATATATATATATATATACTAGCAGTGCCCGTAGCTGCTTCGCTCGCATGAAATTAGAGAATTTGAACCGTGCATACATAGTAGAGTACCCACTGCACGGATCAATTTTTTAGGTCTCGGCTCCGCCGTCGACAACTTGGCCCAGCCGTTTCAAAAACCGAAATTCCTGGCCCGACACGCCCGTCTAATATGGGCCCGGCTCGTTTTTACAGGCCTAGAAGTTCTATATACTTGATGAAAAACTTCGGCCCGTCCCACCTTGACTTCAGGTTTAGCCCGGCCCGTCTGAACACCCTAAAATCACTAAAATGTTTATATACTTGGTTAAAAATCTCGGCCCGTCCTACCTTGATTTAAGGTTTAGGCAGGGCCTTATGAAGACCCTAAAATAACGGCTTGGCCCGTCCGTCCGGTGATAAACTGAACTCATCTACTTTTAACCGGCACAAAACCTCAAAATACCAATTTTCACATCTGTAGCACTTACAGTTTTTGAGTAGCAGTTATTTTAAAATCAAATAACCCTTTTTCCACTTCATATTTGAGGTCCTGGAAACCAAATATCATTATTTTTAGAGTAGAAACTAAATAAACTATTTTTACTTTTGTAGCATTTACAGTTTTTGAGTAGCAGTTACTTTAAAAACCAAGTAATCCTATTTTCCACCGCAAATTTGAAGTCCTGGAAACCAAATTTTCAAAAAATGGTAAAACACGTATATCATTATTTCTGGAGTAGAAACCAAATACTCATTTTTACTCCTGCAGCATCTACATTTTTCGAGTAGCAGTAACATTAAAAACCAAATAACATTATTTTCCATCCCACATTTGAGGTCCTGGAAACCAAATTTTAAAAAAATGGTAAAACACGTATATCTTTATTTTTAGAATAGAAACTAAATACTAATTTTTACATCTGTGGTATTTACAGTTTTTGAGTAGCAGTTAGTTTGAAAAACAAATAACCTTGTTTTCCACCCCACATTTGAAGTCCTGGAAACCAAATTTTTAGAAAATGCTAAAACATTTATTTCATTATTTTGGGAGTAGAAACTAAATACTAATTTTTACTCCTGTAGCATTCACAGTTTTTGAGTAGCAGCTACTTTAAAAACCAAATAACCCTATTTTCCAACCAACATTTGAGGTCCGGGAAACCGAATTTTCAAAAATTGGTGAAACACGTATCTTTTTATTTTTTAAGAAGAATCCATATACCAAATTTCAAAATTTCCTCATTTTTGGTTTTCGAGATATACATTGTTTTAGAAAAAAGTTTGTTTTCCAGTTTCTTCCCTTTAGGAGCAAAATTTTCAAAAATCCTCTCTTAGCGGATGTTTACGCTATAAAAGTAATATAAGTTCCAAATTTCACGTTCCTAGGATGAGACGTTTGAGCTCGGCGTTGATTATCAGTCAGTCATCTGTCAGTCAGTCAGTCAGTCAGTCAGTCAGTCAGTCAGTCAGTCAGTCAGTCAGGACATGTTCTTTTATATATATAGATATTAATGAAATTTAAAAAAAATTATTTTGAAATTTTTATGCTACTACCAAGGATAGGGTTTAGGGGTAGGGATAGGGTTAGGGTTAGAGCTAGGGTTAAGGTTAGGGTTAGTAGTAGGGATGTCACGGGTAGTACTTTTTGGAGTTTTCGGGTTCGGGTTTGTGAAACTAGAGTTTTCGGGTTTGTGAAACTAGAGTTTTCGGGTTCGGGTTTGTGAAACTCAGGTTTTCGGGTTCGGGTTTGTAGTTTTCCAAAAACCGGGTTCGTAGTTTTCCAAAAACCGGGTTCGGGTACTGGCTTATGATTTCAAATTCCTGGATTGATTTTAAATTTACCTAGTGTATATACATATACAAACGAGAGCGATCAATTCATCCATTGGACATTACACGTATTGAATAAACTCTAACAAGTTAATTTTTTAGCTTTCCAAATAATGTGATTTTTTGGCCGAAGAAGGCTTAATTATTTTAGTTCGTTCGCGGCTCGGTCCGGCCAGATAATCAGGCGGATTAGTGGTCTAGCTACTCTAGCTTACACACTCACCAATAAAATGACCTATTTGTGTTATTTGTTACGCAAAGGTGATAATACAAAATTTGTATGGCTTGCGATTAGTATAATACGTTACCTCTTAAATTATTGTAATTTATTAATTTTTTTCGCGGCTCGGTCCGGTTGGGTAATCAGGCGGATTAGTGTTCTAGCTTACACATTTGCCAATAAAATGACTGTGACGCATAGATCATTTATAGACTTTGCCAGTTAAAGTTTAGAATTATGCAAGATTATCTTTATAACAAAGGGTCTTTGTTATATCAGAAAAACTTTGAGTATATGAATGAATAAATAAAAGGCTATATAACTGAAGTAAAAAGTTTAGAGTCATGGCTATCCGCGATTTCTTCGACCGAAGGAGGCTTAATTATTTTAGTTCGTTCGCGGCTTGAAGAAAAAAAGGGCCACTTTAGACGAAGACCCTCTTTTGTGGTGGAAAGATATCAGAACAAACTTTCCAAATTTAGCGGTGATCGCTAAACGCTACTTGGCGGCCCCAGCTACCAGCGTTCCATCGTTCAGTGGTGCTGCAATTATTTATGAGCCGCTAAGGAACCGATTATCAGGCAAGACAGCAGAAAAACTGTTGTTTATGAAGTACAACTTGCCTGAAATCGGTTCCTAATACTATTTCATTTTTAATAAACTAGAAAAGTTATGAAAACTCTGTTTGTGTTGCTATTTTTAAAACTGGAATAAATATTTATTTACTAAAAAAATTTATTTGTTCACAACTCCGAGTTCGGGTATTAGGCTTATAAATTTTCGGGTTCGGGTATCAAGTTTTCACATTTTCGGGTTCGGGTAACAAGTTTTCTCATTTTCGGGTTCGGGTATCAAGTTTTCACATTTTCGGGTTCGGGTATCAAATTTTCACACTTTCGGGTTCGAGTTCGGGTATCAGAAAAAGACCGGGTAGTACCGAACTCGGGTTCGGGTACCCGTGACATCCCTAGTTAGTAGCAATTTTACCGATTGTAATCACGTCGAACCGCCGGGGCAATAGCAGTGACCGTAGCCGAGGCAATAAGCGGTAAAATTGCTGAGTCGGAGGTTTTGCCAAAACAAATGATTTTTCGATCAATTGATAAAGATGTACATATTTTCTAAAGGGATAGAGTTATGGTTTGGGTTTAATTTTAGTTAGACATACTGCCGGCTCAGTAGCAATTTTACCGATTATTTCCACGGCTAACCGCCGGGGCAATAGCAGCGACCTACCAAGGCAGTAGGCGCCGTTTGCCGGGGCAATAAGCGGTAAAATTGCTACTGAGCCGGCGGCTTTGCCAAAACAATTGATTCTTCGATCAATTGATAAGGATGTACATATTTTCTAAAGGGTTAGGGGTAGGAATAGGGTTAGGCTTAGAATTAGGGTTATGGTTTAATTTTAGGTAGACTTACGGCGCGACTGCCGGCTCATTAGCAATTTTACCGATTATTTCCACGGCTAACCGCCGGGGCAATAGCAACGACCTCGATAAACAAAGAATTTTGACGAGATTATTAATTTATTAGTTCTCGCCAAAAATTTGCTCTGTATCCCTTAGTAACTAAAGCTTAGTTTTGCACTCGGTAAAGGTTCCCTTGGACGGCCCGTGCCGAAAAATAATCGTATTATTTTTATTTTGTCACAATAACATAAAAAAACAAATTTAATACCAATTTTAATTTAAAAAAAAAACATTTATCGTAATTTGAGAGACTTTGAAAACGTAAGTAGTACCCTTTCAAGCCCTATTTACATCGTAGTTGTGAGTGGTGAGGTACGATGATCGTATGAATGAAATGAATAAAAAATAAATAAAATTAGTTTATAATAAAATTTTATTTATAAAACAAACTATCAGTTGTAAATAAAAATTCCATTAAAATTTTAAAACTCACCGCCCAAGTAAATCGGGACGGTTTGCAAGAAGTAAGAAAATTGGAAATTATTAAACTAAGTTAACTTCTTTAAATAAACAAAATTTCAAATTTTTAATGAAGAAAAACTAAAAAATAAATGTAACAAAAAGTAGTTTATTCGAAGCAACGTCGAAATTTGAATATTTGTAAGCGAACATTGTGTATTTGCGTCGTTTAAACTTTTCCTTCAAATCCTTCGTTTAAACTTTTCCTTAAAACTCAAACGTACATAAATTATAATTACATTATTTATTTTTTTATATGACATTTTCCCATTTTAAATAAATTACTTATACTAATTATCATAATTTTTAAACTAGTGTTTACTTTTAATCGTGTTTATAGTTAATTATAGCCGAGAATTATGTATTAATCCGCCACACGGGCCGTCCAAGGGAACCTTTACCCTTTTTACATTGGAAATTCATAAGTATTGAAGCCATAGTCGGCATTCAGCATTTTCTAGGGCGGGGGGCAAACGTTTTTTGCCATTATATAGCTTACTTACATGGTTACCTTGTCGCCCGGGATTTTTGCTTAGTTTTTTCTTTTTTTGCCAATGAAACGTCAAATAAGTAACAGATTTTTTTATTAAATTTTCTCATCAATGATGTCTATAAATGTTGTTTAGATTGCTCCTGCAGCTTGGATGTTTAGGAACCGAAGTATATTTGTTACGAAGAGAATAAACAACGCAATTTTTTTACAAAACAGACAGAATCCACAATGGAGAGTAAGTGATAAACGAACAATAAATGAATCGAAAACGAGAGAGAAAGCAATAAAAAACAACCCTGGGTAAAGTTTCCCACGGACGTGTGGCGGATTAATACATAATTCTCGGCTATAATTAACTATAAACACGATTAAAAGTAAACACTAGTTTAAAAATTATTATAATTAGTATAAGTAATTTATTTAAAATGGGAAAATGTCATATAAAAAAATAAATAATGTAATTATAATTTATGTACGTTTGAGTTTTAAGGAAAAGTTTAAACGAAGGATTTGAAGGAAAAGTTTAAACGACGCAAATACACAATGTTCGCTTACAAATATTCAAATTTCGACGTTGCTTCGAATAAAATACTTTTTTTAACATTTATTTTTTAGTTTTTTTTCATTAAAAATTTGAAATATTGTTTATTTAAAGAAGTTAACTTAGTTTAATAATTTCCAATTTTCTTACTTCTTGCAAACCGTCCCGAGTTACCGGGCGGTGAGTTTTAAAATTTTAATGGAATTTTTATTTACAACTGATAGTTTGTTTTTTAAATAAAATTTTATTATAAACTAATTTTATTTATTTTTTATTCATTTCATTCATACGATCATCGTACCTCACCACTCACAACTACGATGTAAATAGGGCTTCGAAGGGTACTACTTACGTTTTCAAAGTCTCTCAAATTACGATAAATGTTTTTTTTTTAAATTAAAAGTGGTATTAAATTTGTTTTTTTATGTTATTGTGACAAAATAAAAATAATACGATTATTTTTCGGCACGGGCCGTCCGTGGGAAACCTTACCCAACCCTGGCCTTATTTATAGGCCGTCAGCTGACACTTGTATGTTACGAAAACGATGGTCATAAAAATGTCCATTGCATCCTGTGGTGCGAATGACCATAGACTCCTAGAAATTGTTTTCGGTGTTTTTAATTATTTTTCTATTATAAAATTATTATAATAAGAAAGAAAAATAAATTACTAATTGACTGATCCAATTAATTTCTCAAAATTATAATTAAAAAAGAAGTTAACGCTATTCTATTCGGAAAGATAAGTCAATATACTTTTTCTTATCTTATTTTGAGTAGTGGAAGTTTTATTTTGCATTTATCTTACAAATATAGTTCTCAAAAGCAAGGAAATGATTAAGTGCATTAACTGTAGTATGTATGGAAGCGGTGAAAACTTCATAGATTCCGTATGCAACAATTGTTTGAGAATTGACAAGTTGGAGAAAGAGGTCGAGAAATTGCTATTAAAGACATCTGCAAAAAAGGCAGAGGAAGGGAAAAAACTCGTTGAAAAACAGCTGGAGGTATGTGAAAAGAAAGCATATCAAAAGATCGAAGAAAAGTTTGCTGAGTTGCTTGTTTCCAAATCATCAGCAGCCAATAATAATGGGACCAGGGAAACCAACGTTTCAATCCAAGAAGAGGAATGGACCAAAAAAGAAATAAAGGCTATAAAAGAAAAAGTAAATAAAGTGGAAAATAAGATAAAAAATACAGACCAGCATGAACTTAGAAGGAACAACATTATAATTCATAGGATGGCAGAGAGTGCTGCAGATAAAGAAGATCAGAAAAGAACCGAAGATAGAAAATCTGTGTTGTCACTATTTAAAGTACTTGAAGTATCTTGTGAAAGTTTAGATATAAAAAAAGTGATCAGACTTGGCAGGGAATCTGAAAAAGACAGACCTCTACTTGTTGAACTGAAGGAAGCAACAAAGAAAAATGTGATATTAGAGTCACTTTTTAAACTCAAGAATGCAGAGGAAAAGTTTAGAAGGGTCTCTGTGACCCACGATATGACTAGAATAGAGAGAGAACAATGCAAGAAACTTGTTATAGAAGCAAAAGAAAAACAGAACAATGATCAGTCGGGGGAATGGATATACAAGGTGAAGGGTGTGCCAGGGAATATGAGAATAGTAAAACTCAAGAAGGTGCAATAATAAAAGCAATAAATAGGCAGAGTTTCAATAGTGTTACTAAACTAAAAAGAACAATATTGAAATGTTTCTATGCCAATGTAAGAAGTATAGTAAGCAAAGAAAAAAGATGTGCATTGGAAGTTTATGTGGAATTAGAAAAACCTGACATCATTGGTATAACAGAATCATGGGCAAAGGAAGATATATTAGATATTGAACTAGCAATTAATGAGTACACTATGTTTAGGAAAGACAGGCAAAATCAAAATAATAAGGGGCATGGTGCGGGTGGTATAATTTTATATGTTAAAAATGAAATAAAGGCAGTGGAAAGAACAGATATATCAAGCGATAAGTTTAAAGAAAGTCTTTGGTGTGATATACAGCATGGAGCTAAAAACAGTTTACTAATAGGTGTTTGCTACAGACCCCCAAATGTAGATGAAAGTGTGGATAATGGTTTGTGTGAATTATTGGGTAGGGTTAGCCAGGAATCTGTATTGATAATGGGAGATTTCAATTATCATATAAACTGGATAAACATGGAAGGAGAAAGACATCAAGATAATAAATTCTTGGATTGTATTAATGGGGAATTTTTACATCAACATGTCATGAACCCAACAAGAAACAAAAATATATTAGATTTGGTAATAACTTCTGATGAGAACATTATAGAGAACATCTCTGTAGGAGAGCCTTTTCATTCTAGTGACCACCAAATTGTAAGATTTGAAATAATACTGCAGGATTGTAACATGAAAATAAATTCTCATATTAGCTACAATTTTTTTAAAGCAAATTATAACAAAGTAAGAAGCAAAATAAAAGACATGAATATAATGAGAAAAATTGAATCGGTGGATGTAAATGACAGCTGGATGTTATTCAAAAAGAGCATGGAGGAGGTCATTCAAGAAATCATACCCATTAAGAAAAAATTTGTCAGGAAACAGCCATGGATAACAAAGGAAGTCTTAAAAATAAGAAGAGCAAAATTCAAAGCATGGAAAAAGTTCCAAACACTTCGAAATGGAAATGAAATTGCAGCTGCAAGTAATAATGAGACAGGCAAAGAAATAATACTGCGACAAATATGTCAAGAAAAGAAATGAGACAAAAAAAGCATTAAAAGAGCCATAATTGATTATGAGAAAAAGCTGACGGATAATATAAAAAATGACAGCAAAAGTTTCTATGCGTATGTCCGAAGTAAGCAAAAACGAAAAGACCTAGTGGGGCCGTTAAAAAATGAGTTAGGCGAAGTGGTTGAAAACGATGAAGAGGTAGCTGAAATGTTAAATAATTATTTTTGTACGGTTTTTACTGAAGAAGACATAGAAAACATACCGGAACCTGTGAACATGTTTAAGGGAAAAATAGACGAGAAAATGACTGATGTGGTTATCACAAAAGAGAACGTTGAAAGACACTT
This sequence comes from Erpobdella octoculata, assembly GCA_963978895.1. Lineage (NCBI taxonomy): Eukaryota > Metazoa > Annelida > Clitellata > Hirudinida > Erpobdellidae > Erpobdella > Erpobdella octoculata. The sequence continues at coordinate 24,976,820 of OZ022239.1, forward strand.
GAAGGACCTAAAAACAGATAAAAGTCCGGGTATCGATGCATTACATCCCATGTTTTTAAGAGAAGTAAGACACGAAATAAGCGATGTGTTAGCAGAAATAATGAACAGGTCCTTGAAAACTGGAGAAATTCCTCGTGATTGGAAAGATGCAATCATTGTACCACTCTTTAAAAAAGGTAGCAGATCTGAGGCAAGTAACTATCGTCCAGTAAGTCTCACGTGTATTAGACACCACAGCATTTTGATAAACAGCCAACATGGATTCGTACAAAGGCGATCATGTCTAACAAATGTTTATACCCACTTAGACAAAGGATCCCCTGTAGACATAGTCTATCTGGATTTTGCCAAAGCCTTCGACAAATTACCACATACACGGTTGATGAGAAAAATAGAAGCGGCTGGAATAGCAGGTAATATTCGAGGATGGATCAAAGAATGGCTAGCTGACAGAAGACAAAAAGTGGGAATTAAAGGGAAATACTCGGAGTGGAAAAGCATAAAAAGTGGTGTACCGCAAGGATCCGTTTTGGGACCATTACTATTTGTTCTGTTCATTAACGACCTTGATTTAGCGACTTGTTCAAAGGTCTCGAAATTTGCTGATGACACAAAGTTATCCATGAAAGTAGAGTGTGAGCTGGATGCCAACATTTTAAGAAAAGATCTTGCAAAAATATACCAATGGTCCCTAGACTGGCAAATGATGTTCAACGTAGATAAATGCTCAGTGATGCACATGGGTAAGAGAAATCAAGAGTTTCAGTATGAGATGGGAGGAATATTGTTGAAGACATCTGAAGAGGAAAGAGATCTGGGAGTTGTAGTACACAATAGCGGCAAACCATCAAGACAGTGTGCGGAAGCAGCAAAGCGAGCCAATAAGATTTTAGGATTGGTCAAGAGAACAATAATAAGTCGAAACCAGGAAATAATTATCAGACTATACAAATGTTTGGTAAGACCACATCTAGAATATTGTGTACAAGCTTGGAGCCCTGTTTTAAAAAAGGACATCGTAGTGTTGGAGAAGGTACAAAGGAGGGCTACAAAGTTGATTAAGCATTTAAGCCAGTTACCTTACGAAGAAAGATTAAAACAATGCGGCTTAACAACTCTAGAGAAAAGGAGAAGTAGGGGTGACTTGATCGAAGCCTACAAGATAATAACAGGAAAAGAGGATTTAACACCAGCAATGTTTTTCGAACAACCACCGATTCAAAGCACTAGGGGACATAGATTCAAGCTTTTTAAAAAACAAGAAAAGACTTTAAAAAAGGCTTTTTTTTAGTTCTAGAGTGGTAAACATATGGAATGACTTGGACGATGACACTGTAGCATCTGAGACTACCACATCTTTTAAAGTAGCGCTATCCAGGCATGGATACTGATTTTTTATGCAATTATTTATTTTTTATTAGTTTATTTATCTATTATTATCATTTATTTTATTTTATTCTATTTATTATTATTTTTAATTCGAAGTGGTTGTCTATAGGCGTAAAGTCTTCTAAACCACTATAATAAACGTTATCTTATCTTATCTTATCTTAAAAGCGTCAGGTAGTAGAAAAAAAATTATTCTCAAACAAAAAAAAACAAACTAAAAGTGAAGTGAAATCAAATGTAAATAAAATTATTTGTGCGAGTTTTTATAAAATATTTTTAAAGAAATAAATTACTTATCTAATTGAATTTGAGTTCCGTAGTCTCAAACCAGGTGGCAAATTCTTTGCTGAAACTCTGTGTTTCTTGAATTTAAAACTATCCAGCTTTATCTTTCTCTGAAAAACTGCTCGGACTTAAATAAACTATCATTTTTTCTGTAAATAATGATAATCTGACAGCCTGATTAATATTTTATCTTGTGATTGTTACGTTTTCTTTCGCAAATAACTCTATTTTTGACTACGCTATAAACCGTTTCTGTCCGACTGCGCTATTCAGTATTCATAGTTTTTGTTGCGATTCTCTTGCGCATTTTGTGTGTTTTCCGGGAAAATTTTATTATCAAAAATTAATAAACTTCTTGGATCATTAAATTGGAGTTGTTATTGTGATTACAAATATATAATTATTATAAGGGAACATATTTAAAATACCGAAAATAATTTCTGCCGCTATTCTCCATGTTTACCCAAAAATTTTACTAACTAGATATGGAAAAATAATTGTAATATTAATTAATTGACTAAATTTATTATAATATTTAACAATTTTAACGAAGAAAAGAGACAGCTACACGATCGACACTAAACTAAACAACCCATAGATTATCTATGAAACAACCAAACACATTACTGTACGATGCCGTATGCCTGCACACAGGTTGGCCAACTAGCGAAAGCACGCTGCTAGCCTGGCTGTATGCACGCATCTAGTGCATGCAACTGTGAGCTTGTAAGTTTCTATAGCCAGCCTCCCGCCGTACACTTGTAGAAAAGTGACTGTTAGTTGAACGTCCTGGTATATCTAGGGGTCTATGGAATGACACATGCGTTGCAGGATGTAATTATAAATGCGTCACGGTCACCACAGTACTCCCCCACCAGAGCATTTGCTTAAAATAAAGAAGTATATACGTATATACAGAAAAATACTTAAATAAGATAAATGCTCGATGCAAAAATGTTAATTGAGATAGCTACTCAAAAAGTCTTTTCGGCCATTGCGGCCGCTGCGAGTCTTGATTTCAAGGTCTTTGTTGAGTATTGGTGTTGGATTGGGTGATGCGTCAGGAGCTGTTTGCGGAAAGATGGGTTGTGGATTTGTTGAAACTGTTGGAAAGTGTTCGACGTATGCAGGCTTCAGTCTGTCGATGCTTACTGTGTCGCTTTTGCCGCCTTTGTCCACGGTGAAGTATTTCTCGTGTCTTTCTAAAACTTTGAAAGGGCCAGTGTACGGTGCTTGCAAGGGCTTTTTGACAGCGTCGACTCGGATGAAGACAAAAGAAACGCAAGTCTGAGTGAATAAAACCTGGTTTGCTTTGTGCCCATGTCGGTGTTGCGCGGAGGGTACTCATGTGTTCTTTCAGTCTTTTGACGTAATTATGGGCGTCGCAGCTGTCTCCCGTCTGAACAAACTTTCCTGGTAGACGTATTGGGGCGTCATACACCAACTCGGCTGTTGAACACTGAAGATCCTCTTTGATGGTCGCTCGTATTCCCAGGAGAACGAGTGGAAGGGCTTCTGTCCACTTTACTGGATCGGAACTAGTCATGAGGCTTGCTTTCAGTTGTCGGTGAAAACGTTCAACTAAACCGTTAGCTGCGGGATGGTATGCAGTAGTCTTTACGTGATTAGTCCCAAGTAATCGTGCAAAATCTCGAAAAAGTGCGGATTGAAATCGTGATCCACGTTCAGTGGTGACTGTAGCAGGTGTTCCGTAATTGGCAATCCAGCATTCGAGAAATTTTTGTGCCACGGTTTCTGAAGCGGTGTCGGTGATAGGAGTAGCAACGGGCCAACGGGTGAACCGGTCTACACAAGTGAGTAAGTATGTAAAACCGTTAGATGGAGGTAAGTGGCCAACTATATCGAGGTGAACGTGGTTGAATCGATCACTCGCTAAAATAAATTTACCGAGTGGAGATGTAGTGTGACGGTGAACCTTGCTTGGTTGACATCGTATGCAATTTCTGGTCCAGTTGCGAACATCTCTATCTTTATTGGGCCACACAAACCGTGTGCGTACTAGTTTCACTGTTGCTCGGACGCCTGGATGTGAAATTCCATGTAGGTGCTCAAAAACAGATCTGCGGAGAAGCTCCGGAACAAATGGTCGAGGTGTTCAGGTTGATGTGTCGCAGAGGATTGTTCCATCACCTAGAGGTAAAGGATGTGGTTGCAAGTTGAGCGATGGAGAGTGTGTCGAGATCGGATGTTGTTGCTGACACTTGGCTATCTTGGAGAGATCTAATGGAGTTTCATTACGGAATGAGCTTATTTCCTGCCGAGATAACGTGTCAGCTACTATGTTGGATTCACCTTTAATGTATCGGATGTCACCCGTAAATTGGGAAATATAGTCGAGATGTGTCGATTCTCTTGGGGAATGTCTATCCGGTTTCGTTTGTAAGGCAAATGTTATTGGCTTGTGATCTGTGAAGATAGTAAAATTACGGCCTTCGAGCAGATGACGAAAGTGTTTTACAGCTAAATAGATTGCGAGAAGTTATCGACCGAATGTGCTATATCGCTGCTGAGTGAGCGTTAGCTTTTGGGAGAAGAAAGCTATTGGCTGGCGTTGATGGTCTTCATTTTCTTGTTCTAGAACTGCTCTAACTGCATCGCTCGAAGCATCTGTGGTCAATGATAAGTTTCGGTTTGTGTTATCACTGAGGTAAGCAAGAGTTGTAGCTGAAGATAGTTCGTTCTTCAAAGCTTTAAAAACTTCTTGAGCTTCTGGAGACAATTTAATTGATTTAGTTCGTGATTTAAGAAGATGTGTGAGAAGAATAGATTTTGATGCGCAATTTGGTATGAATCGTCTGTAGAAGTTTATCATCCCTAAAAATCGACGTAGTTGGGTTATTGAAGATGGTTCTGGAAATTCTGTGATTGACGCTACTTTCTCTGGTTATGGTGTAATACCAGATTTATCAATCTTGTGGCCAAGAAATTCCAGAGTGTCAACGCCGAATATACATTTATTAAGGTTGATTGTTAGTTGGAACTTCTGAAGACGTTCAAATACTTGCCGTATAAGTAGTTCGTGTTTGTCTTGAGAATAACTGGCAATTAAAATGTCATCAATATACGCAAAAACAAATGAAAAACCTCTTAAAACTTCGTCGATGAAACGTTGGAATAATTGCGCTGCATTCCTTAGACCGAACGGCTTTCTTGTAAATTCGAAAAGAGTCGTTACGGCTGTTTTTTGAATGTCTGTGCTGCCACAGGAATGTGATGATATGCCCGTACTAGATCTATTTTGCTAAAAATCTTCGCATTGCAAAGTCCGTGAGCAAAATCGTGAATATGTGGAAGCGGGTAACAGTCTGGTGTCGTTGAAGCGTTAAGTAGTCTGTAGTCCCCGCATGGTTGCCAATCGGTTGAATTCTTTTTAGAGACCATGTGGAGAGGTGATGACCAAGAACTGCAAGATGGTCGGATGATTCCTAGTTGCATCATATGGTCGAACTCATTTTTGGCGATTTTTAATTTTTCTGGTGCGAGACGACGAGGGCGAACGTGAACTGGTTGGCCTTTTGTTGTGATGAAATGTTTTGTAGCGTGCTGCACCGTTTCCGTGTAGTTTTGAATTCTTGTCACCGATGGAAATTGCTGAACTAGTTGTTGGTAACGTGCACTACTTGTGTTGATGTGTATGATGCCACTTGAGGAGATGGTGGTCTGAATACCGCTGATGTGTAATGATGTCGTTTGATCGATCAATCTTTTGTGTTTCATGTCGACAGAAAGATCGAAAGAAGACAGGAAATCTGCACCGATGATGGGCTGTTTGATGTTCACCATATGTCTCGATACGACTACCGTTTGCAGCTTGAAGAGTGAATTTAGCTGGTGATAGACGGTGTCGTACTGATGATGGTGGTAAAACGCTAACTTCGGCTCCTGTGTCAATGAGAAATTGCTTGCCTGAAATCTGGTCATTGACAAAAAACAAGCAACTTAGGTTGTGGCTGTGGGCAGCGGTCGCTAACACTGACCTGCCTTGGAGTTTAAAGATTTTTCTTTCTTGAAAGCACATGGTTGATTACATTTCTTTGCTCTCGCCTGGTACTTCTGATGATACCAGCACCACGAATTCGGACTGGTTTTGGAGCGAGAACTTGAGCGAGTCCTGCTGGCGTCTTCGAGTATTAAAATCATTAAGACGTGCTTCTAACCTTTCTAGTCGCGCAATAACTTGGTCTGTGTGTTAGAAAAGGTTATCTCGTGCTCTTTGGTTGATGGTGCTTTTTGAAAAAGTTTCAGCAATTTTGTCTGCCATCTCTGCTAGCGATTCGCTTGATGCCTGGTGATTAATTGCTAGTATGCTTGACACAGTGTGTGGCAACTTGTCCATCCAAAGCTGTTTAAGGATGGTTTCGTCTAATTGGCGAGAACCTAGAAGAGTGCGCATGTGACGCAACAACTGTGAAGGTGACCGGTCGCCAATGTCGAGGTTGCCCAGTAATTCTCGAAGCATTGCTGTCTCTGACCTGCTCGTTCTCGAGATCAAAGCGGTCTTCAAAGCTGTGAAGGGGTCCGTCTTTGGGGTGTTCTCGAGGATATCAAAAACTTCTTCAGCGACATCGGTGGGTAGTCTTTGAACGACGTAGGCGTACATTGTTCGCTCATCGGAGATCCGTCGTGAATGAAAAATGGCCTCGATTTGGTGAAACCACACTCGAGGATTTTTGACGGAGAACGTCGGAAGGCTGATGTGATACATTTCTGGCTGTATTGAATCGTTGTTATCCATATCCAAAGAAAATAAACGTGCGCTTAGTCGAGGGTCACCAACTTTAGGAACCGAAGTATATTTGTTACGAAGAGAATTAACAACGCAAGCTTTATAATTTCGTAAGACTTTATTTTTACAAAACAGACAGAATCCACAAGGGAGAGTAAGTGATAAACGAACAATAAATGAATCGAAAACGAGAGGCAACAGAGAGAGAGAGAGAGAGAGAAAGCAATCAAAAACAACGACCCCGTGTTTAGGTTGGCTTCCCTTATTTATAGGCCGTCAGCTGACACTTGTATGTTGCGAAAAACGATGGTCATAAAAATGTCCATTGCATCCCGTGGGCGTGGTGCGAATGACACATGCGTTGCAGGATGTAATTATAAATGCGTCATGGTCACCACTGATGTGATAAGCCATGGACTCCTAAATAAAAGCTATCTGGACACAAATCTGCTACGGCGTTATCTACCACATGGGGCGATTGTACCGCATTACGCTTGGCTGTTTGAGAAAGCTACATATTATAAAAACTTTGACAACTTTTATTATTTTACACTTGAACAACTGAAAGACATAAATAAAACATTTATTATCTGACAATTAACATTCAAATAGTTGATTTTAAAACACAAAATAATCTAAGTTAAAATGTTTTCAAGTGCAATTTATTAGTTTATCTATTTTTCTTCTTTTGTCATTGTTAACACTATATTCAGCATTTGGATACAAAACTAGCCACGGTAAAAACTAACAAGTCAACGCTCGTATTACTTTTCATCATTTCACTCTTTTCTGCGTGATGAAGTTCATTATGAGAAATGGAACCGTGCCAATCCAAGAATAATATAGAGTGTTAACTTATTTCAGAAGTTGTTTTCTTCATTTCGTTACACACTATATCATTGAAGATATGAATTCATGAAGACACTCCAACATGAATTTTTATCGGCTAAGAAAGTATATTTCAACTCAGCTAAAGAAGAGATATATTTAACCATTTCAGTTGAAAACACAACATTCACCTGGCAATGTTCTGTCAATCAACTCATGGGGACAAACTGAAGATTAATATAATTGTTCCTGTGACCAAAAACCATCTTCCTCATTTTCTACCAGGGGTATGACTTAAAAAATATTTACAACAATTTTCAGTCAAAAATTGTTGTATCCAGAATTTTAAAGAAGCCTGCATCATGGTTCCAGAGCAGACTTTAGTGCAGTTCAACCATGAAGCACTTGGCGACAGAAATTCTAGCATCGATTTTTTTGCTATTCAACACATGTTTATTTATCCTTTACCTATCAGTTCTCTTCATGACCGCCAGAGACTCAGATCATCATCGACAAGAACAACTGTTTGTGCTTGTTTTGTGACGCTCAGTACTTGACGACAAAAATTTTAGCATCATCTGGCCCAGAGCTTAGAATGACCTTTCGTTTTCTGTTCCATCGAGATCATCGGGCCAAAAATTGTAAAGCAAGATGCAAAAAAAGTTCGGACTCGATTTTTCTAGCTATTCGACACACATGTTTTTTTATCATTTACCTATCAGTTTTCTTCATGACTGCCAGAGACTCAGATCATCATCGACAACAACTGTTCGTGCTGGTTTTGTAACGCTCAGCACTTGACGACAGAAATTTTAGCACCATCGGCCAAGAACTTAGAATGACCTTTCGTTTTCTGTTCCATCAAGATCATCTTAAATGAAGTTTATAAGACTAATTAATTATTGGCTTGGTCAGCTTCAGTCTGATAATTTATAGTCTCGTTTTGGATAGTTTTATCAAATTTCAGAAGCAACTATTATATTTCAATGCACCAGGTGCTGGAGAGCGATAGAAAGATTCGAGCTGTGTCCTTAAGTTCTCTAAATTTTTGTTTTATGACAACATTACCTTTAAAGAAGATACAATGTCAATTTTAGTTTCCAAAGAGCAATACAACACAAAAAATTTTATAGTTTAAAAACTTTTCATGGATGGACATTTGTTAGCCGATGAAGCTCGTTTAATATTATATCATGGGCAAAAAACATGGTATGGGAGCATTTATTTACCAACAAAGTCACATCGTTTGCAAGCCTTTCCACATTTTAATCAAAATATAAGTGGAGGAAATAACAAGAGAAGCAAACAAGAATAATAGAGCTAAAGAAGAAAAATAGATAAACTAATAAATTGCACTTGACAACATTTTAGCTTAGATTATTTTGTGTTTTAAAATAAACTATTTGAGTGTTAATTGTCAAATAATAAATGTTTTATTTATGTGTTTCAGTTGTTCAAGTGTAAAATAATAGAAGTTGTCAAAGTTTTTATAACATGTAGCTCTCAAACGGCCAAGCGTAACGCGATACAATCGCCCCATGTGGTAGATAACGCCGTGGCAGATTTGTGTCCAGATAGTTTTTATTTAGGAGTCCATGGATAAGCGAATGCTCACACACACACACACATTACCTTTTATATATCTACATAAATACGTAGGTACAAGCAGGGAGGGGTGGGAGATGCATCCCCTCACCAGACTATCAATTGACATTTTTTGCTTATAATACCTGGTTTTTAAGAAAATGACCGTAGTTTTTTTTGGGAAGAGAAAGTGGAAGTCCTTGAAAAAAATTGGAAAAATACTTACGATTACCCCTCACCTGTCATCAGCTTTTTCAAAGAGAATGTGAAAAATTTCTTTAGTGCATCCCCACCAGGAATTTCTGAATTGCCACTATGTATAGGGGAGATGAATGATTTAATCATAGAGAGCATTCTCTTATCACAGGGGCAAGTACAAGATTAGTAAAAAAAGGATGTCCAAAATGGGGTGGGTAGAATTTTGTTTTATTTTTGTGTAATAAATAATAATAAAATTGTATCAATACCACTAATAGGTTCGTTAATTGTATTATGGACCAACGCTGATACACAATTTATTAATCTGCAGTTAATGGTAAATCTAACATCGAGCTCAGATATACCTAAAATTGTCTACCTAAGCAAAAAGGATTCCAATTTGCATTGAATCATCACGAGGTAAAGTTAATTGAAATTAACAAATTATCTTGTAAACTCTAGGTTAAAAAATAAATGTTAGAAATCAGGGGGGGGGGCAAATTGTCTACACACGCCAGAAGGATTCCAATACGCATTGAGTGATCACTAGGTTAAGTAAAGTTAAAATTTTAAAAATATATAGCAAACTCTGAGTAAAAAATTTCAAATTTTCAAAATCAGGGGAGGGGGAATTCTCCCTGCCCCCCTCCAATTTACGTCCTTGCAGCATAGTCTTGAATGGGGTTACTTATTTCGTGATCACGTGGTCTGTTAATTGTGACGTGTCGAGTGAAGTGGCAATAGAACTATGATGAAAACCTGTCTAGTTCTTAATATAAAGATTTATCAACCAGTTCTTGAAAGAAATAGAACACGCATCGCCCAGTGAAAACTGGCAACAGAATCTGGTGCCAAACAACTGGTACCGTGGTACCAGCGAAAACTATGGTCAGCGTGTAATGGGTTTAGGCAATTTGTATTTCCAGGACTTGAATATGATCTTTGGCTTAGTAAAAAAGTAATAAGTAACTCATGTTGCAAAAAGATTGCTTCAAGTCATTTTTATCAATGGAATGCAGGATATTCTTTCGATGCATACGCAATTGCTAGCGAATACAACTACCTATACAACTCGCTTTCTTTATGTAGTAGCCATTATTATCGGAAAATTAACATCGTTTCTCCACGGAGGATGTAAAAGATTGGTGCCACCAAGCTCTTTAACTATTCGGATTATTTAATTGATTGACTGATGTTGCTCAAAGCAACTTTTTCCACTTCCGTACGATCATTCTCTACAACTTCTAGTCTCTTATCTCATTCTGTCTCGAATTGACTACTCCAACTTTCTCTATCCTCTTTCTGAATCCTTCAATTCTGCGGCTTGCTTATATAGTTTCTCACACCTTTTCATAGACGCCGACTTGTGAAAAATATTGGTGGGCCCAATAAACTTTAGGACAAAATGCAAGCGTCGGACGGCTGGACCAGAGTTGTCCATGGGTCGAATTTTGAGGACCCGACCCGACCCACCAGACGGGCAAAGCCAACGTTCAGTGGCTGTGGTTCTCTACTATAACTTATTAAATTGAGTAAATTGATAAACTCAGATTGTGTATTTAATTTGTTTGATGAACTTCAGATTAATACATAATGTTTGTCTGTGACAGTCTCAGATAGACGGCACTGTGACTGTCTGTGTCCGAGTTAATTTAGTATAGTGCAAATTTTTGCATTCTGAGATTGTTTCTCTTTACAAATTCATTGCAGATTTTTTTCTAATTTGGGTAATTCTTTATGACAATGAAGAACAGCAACATGGTTTAGCTTTTCCTGTGTCATTGTAGATCTTTGATATGATTTTAGACGTCCTAGGGCTGAAAAACTTCCTTCTGCTGTGCAGGTAGTTGCTGGTAATGTCAGAAAAAGATTGAGTAGAAGACTAAATTCTGAGAACATTTCCTGTCTGGTTTTACTTTGCATAAGTTTGATCACATTCTGAATATTTTCCAGTTTTCTAGGATTTCCATGATGTTGAGTACTTGATTGCTCCTGGTCATGTGAAATTACATCTCGTATCTTTTCCAAGTGAATAACGAGAGGTGGTTCGTTAATGTCTGTCAAAATATTCAACCAGTTTGTTTGGTCAAAAGCTAAATATTAATTTAGCATTTTTATTATATTTTTATTATTTGCAAATTATTTGGGGGTTCATCCTCATAACGGGCCCTTGGCGTCCAAGATTGGGGGCCCGAGCCCATCGGGTTTGGAGTCGTCGCCTATGCACCTTTTATTTTTCTCATATTTTTATTCCATCTCTTATTGTTATCCATTGGCTTCCTCTTAAATATAGGGTGATTTTTAAAATTTGTCTACTATTGTTTAAAATTAAAAATTTCCTTTCTCCACTCTACCTAAATAATTTAATACAAATCCTTCCTAAGTCTGGTCTTAGATTCTCTCTCTTATTAGTCACTTTCGTATCTTTAATTACTGTTAAGCATTCTTTTGTTAAACGTTTTTTTCCAGGAGCGGTCCCAGGATTTTCTGGTGGAGGGATGATAAAATTATTTTTGATTGGGAGTTTTATATTATATTTTTTATATAGATTTTAAAGTTATCATTAAGTAATGGGTGTTTTGTAAGAAAATTGCGTATGTCCCTATTCAATCTCCATACAAATACAATGCAAAATAGCATTTATATCGTGCCTATATAAAAAAAAAAACAAAAAATCTTTTGCAAAGGCGCGCAGTTCATCAACACCTCTTAATCAAAAAATTTATTAAAAAGATATGTCTTTAGCCTAATTTTAACTTGTTTAATGTCTATAGAATGACGAACATGCACTCTCCTTCAACCTCAGTAAACGCAAATTCAATTTTCAAAGAGTGTTAGGTTTGAAACGAAAATGTAGAGTTTTGTTGGTCAAGTTCGACTCAATTTTCGTTTGTCGAGAGTTCGATAGAACGAGTAAGTAAATTAGGGAAGACCGGGGCTCAATGTAACAGGGGCTACATGTTACAGTGATAATATCTATGGTGTATATTTATTTGTAGTCAATATCTATGTTTCAACGCATGCACACAGTGAACCTGACAATATCTGGCGATGCTGATTTAAATATAAACAATACTGATAAAGTTGTAGCAAATAAACTATTTTCGAGTCGATATCTTTTTTCCAGGTAGGTGTGCACTTTTTTTGTTTCTGCAGCTAGTTTGATTACTTCTGTTGCCATATTTTGCATGTTGGTAGCATGGTGATATGTGCTGATAAACAGACAATTTCTAGCGATGTAGCAGGGCCGTTGTATTAGTAGTGACTTGTTGTTTACGAAAAATCATATTGGGGATATATGTTACACTTGTAACATATAGCCCCGCATAAGGCTGAGGCAGCACAGCAGACCAAGAAGAAGCGAGCCAACTCAAGTGCAAGGAAGAAAACTGGGCAATACACTGTCAACAGATGGATCCACGAGTACGACCGGCAACAAAGGCAAAAAAAATGCTCCAAGGAAATCTGCACCAAAGATACAGACTCCGAAAACCCGCAAGCGGAGTTCAGCTGTCAGCGCTGACAATTATCAGAAAACGGTTTGCCTAGTTTGTGGCGAATCATTCGAAGAGGACTGGGTGCAATGCCTAGAATGTCACAAATTGGCTCATGCTAACTGCACTGGTGGAGATAATTGGAGGTGTTCCTGTACAATAATCCCTTTACATTTACGAAATATGTCTTTTATGCATCTGTAACAATGTAACCCCAGTCCTTGTAACATGTAACCCCGGTAGTGGGGTTATTTGTTACATTCGAGTGGTTCATCTAAAATCATAAAATCCTAAAATCCATGAACTAATAACAGGACTTACTTATCCTCATTTTAGTGTAACATGTTGCTGCACTAAACCCCACTGGCTTTAGGTAAATTAAGGTTATAGGGAACAGCCAATTTACAAAAAAGTGAAATTTGTAACATATAACCCCGGTCTCCCATACAATCTTGTTGTTCAGGGTTTGAAGTTTGGCTAGAACTTGGAATGTAGGACATTTCCCCCCCCCCCGGACGTTTCCCCCCCGGACATTTCCCCCCCCCCCCCCCCCCGACAGACCCTAGAACATTCCCCCCCCCGGACATTTCCCCCCCCAAGGTAGGACATTCCCCCCCCCCTGTGGTTATGTAGTAGTATGAATTTGTGGTTTTGCAAGAGTGTGTTCTTGCATGGCATAAATATGTGTGTGCGTGAATTGTGTACATTCCCCTCCGGACATTCCCCCGCCATGAGTATGATAATTCTCACCCCACGAGGTAGGACAAGGCAGAGTTGAATTTCACAAGTTTTTCTAAGAAACACAAACCCTAACCCTAACCCTAGGGTTTCTAAGAGTGTTTCTAAGAAACACAAACCCTAACCCTAACCTAACCCTAACCCTAACCCAAACATTGCACTGAACTATTTAGGGGATAAATAACCCTAACCCTAACCCTAACCCTAGCCCTAACCCTAACCCAAACATTGCACTGAACTATTTAGGGGATAAATAACCCTAACCCTAGCCCTAACCCTAACCCTAACCCAAACATTGCACTGAACTATTTAGGGGATAAATAACCCTAACCCTAACCCTAGCCCTAACCCTAACCCTAACCCAAACATTGCACTGAACTATTGGGGATAAATAAAAAATAATAAATGAAAAATAAAAGTATATTCTCTCTCCGGGGGGGGGGGGAAATGTCCTACCCGGGGGGGGGGGGGGAAACGTCCGGGGGGGGGGGAAATGTCCGGGGGGGGGGAAATGTCCGGGGGGGAAATGTCCGGGGGGGGGGGAAATGTCCGATTACCAGAACTTGTAATAAAAAAAGCAAATTTAAGTCAAAAACGCCTGAACACTTTAATCGGCAAAAATGGCTAATAACCCGAAAATATGTATGATTCTGTATGATTTGTATGAATCAGGAAATTGGACCTCATTGAGGGTCACTTATCCTTGTGATCAAGACCTAAGATTTTTACAGTTAGATTGTGTTAGTAAATGGCACATTTTGAAACCCTACGCATTACGTTTACTAAAAAAAATTTCTGAACAGTCTACTATATATAGGTTAGATAGATAGTTGGGGTACTATGGCAGGGGGTTATTTGGTGTATGTTTAACTTTATTTGTTCATTGAAAAAAAATTAACTCTGAGGCTGGTGGGGGAATGCATCTCCAGCATCCCCAATGGTAGGACCGCGCCTGCTTTTTTTCCTTTCTCTAGAACTCTCTTCATGCGTCTCTTACTAACTCTACTTCATTCACTGTTTTCCGTCGTGGACTGAAAACATTCCTGATCGATTAGTGATTAGTTCATGACCGAGCGCTATTGCACGCCACGTGATACAAATAAATAGTGATTGATTGATTGATTGAAAGAAGCTTGAGTAATACCTATTACTCAAGATTCTTTAACTTTTATTAGTTAAAATGGCTACTGCGCAGCGGTAGTTCAAAGTCAGTTGTTTTGTAAGATCCAGTTTAAATCAGTTTGGCTTCAAAGTGTGCTGGAACTCCGCCTTGCTTTTGCAAGCCAGTCCCAAGCCTGGAGAAAAGAGGAGGGAAAAGTTAAAAGGATTAAATTATGATCCACGACTGGAAGTACTTAGGTGCTTCTGACACAGCCATTTCAGTCTTAAAACACTTGGTGTAAAGGACTATAAACTATTATAAAAAAAAAAACAAAAAAACAAAGTGTGCTGCTTAACTATTTAACCATTGAGTGCTGTGCTTACGATACTTAAACTGGTTATCGGTTATAGGGTTCTTTCAGTTTCTGAACAGTTTAATAATAGATAACTGTAAAGTGCAGATACATTTTAGGCAGTTAAGTACTGAAACACAAACAACTGGTATCTAAAAATAAATGTTTTATATGTGAGAGTCTCAAAGGTGGTTAACTCTTTGACTGTTCCTGACTATATAAAAAAAAAGCAACGATTTAGAAGATAGGATAGAGCAAATAACATTTTATTATACAGGGTAGCTGAATTAAAAGATCAAGATGTTACGAAATGCGTGTCTTATGATAAGACGCAAGTTCTTAAGCTATGTTCCCAATTATCAGGGGGCATATTGGCGAATTTGCTATAAAAGCTATATTTAGACTAGGGGCTAAGAATGATAAAATACGACCAATATTGGTAAAATTCAATGATAAAATTGCTAAAAATATTATAATGGAAAATTTAGTTAAGATTAGACAGTTAGATGAAAATCTGAAAAACGTTGGTATTAGTCACGATCTAAATGTCGAACAAAGATCCGAAAGAAATAGATTGGTGGAAGAAGCTAAAAAACTGCAAAGTGAAAATACGGGGGAATTCATGTTTCGGGTAAGGGGTCCACCAGAAAATATGAAGGTAATAAAAATAAAAAAGAATGCAATCAGTTAAACGTTTTGAACATTATGTATTCAAATGTAGATTGCATTACTAATAAAATGAGTGAGATAAGATTATTAGTAGATACAGATGACGTAACAAAAGATATCTTAATTTTTACTGAGGTAAATGCAAAATATTATGTAAATGAATTTATTGAATCCGAATTCTGGATAAACAATTTTAATTTGCATTCATATAATTTTATGAAAAAAGGATTTAGAGGTATATTTTGTTATGTTAGATATGATATTAAGTGCCAAATTATAAATTTAGGAATAGATTTCAATGAATATATGTGTATTAAAATAGATGAAAATCCTGATATTTTTATTCTTATCATCTATAGGAGTCCGAATTCAGGTAGAGAAAATAATAATAATTTATTTCTACTGTTAGAAGCTTTCCAATCTAAAATAAGAGTAAAATTAATAATTGGAGATTTTAACTTTCCAAACGTTGACTGGAAAAATAATACTTACAAATCAAATTTTAAGTCATCTGAAGATAAACTGATCAACTTTTTAAATGATAATTTTTTAACTCAACTAATTAAGGAATCTACAAGGTGTCGCGGATCTCAAAAGCAGTCCATTCTAGACTTGCTTCTAGTCGAGGACGTCGATTTAATCAAAAATTTAGTATATAATTCCCCACTAGGTAAAAGTGATCATTGTGTGTTAAATTTCTCCTTTATTAGAAATTTTTATAAATCAAAAACCATTAACAATATATCCAAATTTGATTTTAACAGTGGAAAATATAATTTGATGAACGATTATTTGATTGAGAATCTGTACTGTGATGAGTCGGAAATAAATAACAATGTTGCAAGTAAAGACTCGGTTAACAATATGTGGCATTACTTTTGTCAAGTAATGAATAAAGCTATTAGGAATTATATTCCTGTCATTGATGCTGATAGAATTTTAAGATTTAAGTGCCATAAAAGAAAATTACCTAAAAATGTGGTTGAGCAATGCAGGACAAAAAATAAACTATGGAAAAAGTTTATCCGAACTAGAGATAATAATATTTTTGCAGAATTTAAAAATATCAGAAATAAATTAAGGAAATCAATTAATAAAATTAAAGAAGCTGAGACACTGCAATAGGCCAAAAAAATTAAGACCAATCCTAGGGTTTTTTTGGCAACATATAAATAAAAACAGAAACTGTCAAGCTAAGTTAGAATATATGATACAAACTGATATAAACGGGTCTGCAACAACTATAACTTGTGACGTTGATATGGCAAATTGTTTAGCTGAATTTTTTAAAAGCGTTTATATAAGCAATGATAGTCTAGAAATAAGTCCCACAATTAACAATAATATTATTGTCCACATAATGGAGGAAGTAATAATAAACAAATACGCGGTCGAAAATAAAATTAATAAATTAAATAAATACAAATCTGCAGGACCAGATAATATTTTTTCAAGGGTTCTGATAGAATGTAAAAATTCTATTTCTAGCTATTTAAGCAATTTTTACAACAAATCACTGCAAGCTCAAATGGTCCCTGATGATTGGAAGTATACCATCATTACGCCAGTTTATAAGAAAGATGATAAAAATACTGCAAGTAATTATAGGCCAGTCTCTTTAAGTTGTATCTGTTGTAAACTGTTAGAATCATTGATTAAGGATGAATTAATATTACATTTTGATAGAAATAAGCTTCTAGATTATAGGCAATACGGCTTTACGAGAGGAAAGTCAACTACAATTCAGTTGTTAAAGTTGATGGATATGTGGAGCAGTGCATTAGATAAAGGGGAAACAATAGACGTGGTATATACGGATTTTGAAAAAGCGTTTGATCATAACATAACGTTTATTTTAAAGTGAATCAGAACAATTAATAATAATCGTGTGTGAGATCCACTATCAAACATTTAAAAACCATATTTACATAATTTAATTTTAAATTCTTCAACAGTTTCAGCATTCACAACTTCATTCTCCAATTTATTCCATTCATTCGTCACTCTTGCACTAAAGAATTTATGTTTCATTGAACTCTCCCTTTTCTTATATAGCTTAAAGTTGTGCCCTCTGGTACTTTTGTATCTCGATCTCTCAAAAAATCTTTCCGGATTTAGGTCAACCAATCCGTTCAATAATTTGTAAGTCTCAATTAAGTCTCCTCTAGTCCTCCTCTTTTCAAGTGTGGTCAGATTACATCTACTCAAACGTTGTTCATAATTCAGTCCTTTTAACTCAGCAATCATCTTTGTAGCTCGTCTTTGCACTTTTTCAATTATGTAGATATCTTTTTTAAGACAAGGGCTCCATGCCTGCACACAGTATTCCAAGTGTAGCCTAACTAGAGATTTATACAATCTTAAAACTGTATCTTTATCTCTGCTGACTATGGTTCTTTTGATCATGCCCAAAATTCTGTTTCCCTTCTTTGCAACCTCTGCACATTGTCTAGACTGTTTAGCATCTTCATTTACTAATACGCCAAGATCTTTTTCTTCTTTCGTTTCTTTTAGCTGTATCCCTTCTAACTCGTATTTATATCTTGGATTTCTTCTACCCAAGTGCATAACATGACACTTGTCAACATTGAACCGCATCTGCCATTCCTGCGACCATTTGAATAACTGCACAAGATCGTTTCTCAGCACTTCGACATCGTCACTATTGCACACTGTTTTGCATAATTTAGTGTCGTCGGCAAATTTTGATATTTTAGCTGCTATTCCTTCATCAAGGTCATTTATATAGACAACAAAAAGAAGTGGTCCAAGCACAGAACCTTGAGGCACTCCACTGGTTATTTTCATCCATTTCGAGAAGCTTCCTCTCACTCCCACTTTTTGTCTTCTATCCAGCAACCAACAATCTATCCACCTTAACAGATTACCACCTATACCAACTGCTTTCAACTTTGAAGACAACCTTTGATGAGGAACCATGTCGAAGGCCTTGGCAAAATCTAAATAAATCACATCCACCGACTGACATGCATCCATACCTCCATAAACCTCTTCAAAAAAATCCAACAAATTTGACAAACACGATCTTTGCTTCACAAATCCATGCTGACTATCTTTAATTAATTTATATTTCTCCAGATGAATCACAATTTCATTTTTAATCATTTTTTCCATAATTTTGCAAGCAATACTGGTAAGACTAACTGGTCTGTAATTGCATGCTTCGCTTCTGTTGCCTTTTTTGAACAGTGGCACCACAACAGCATTCCTCCAGTCCTGCGGGACCTCTCCAGTTTGCATTGACCTATTCATCAATTCTGCCAGCACATCTCCGATCTCATTTCTGACCTCAAGCAAGAACTTTGGGTGCAGCTCATCCATCCCAGGGCTTTTATCAGTTTTCAATTTTCTTAGCATTTCAACAACTTGCATTTTTGTAAAAACAACTTCAGTTATTAATTCGTCTGTATCACTTTGAAACAAATCTTTAGCCTTAGGGATATTTTGGATATCTTCTTTAGTAAAAACAGATCCAAAGCAATTATTTAGAATGTCTGCTGTTTCTTCATCGTTCGTTATTACCTGCCCTTTGTCATCTTTTAATGGACCTACTTTGTCTTTTTTCTTCTGTCTACTTCTCACATATTTGTAAAAACTGTTGCAATCCATTTTTATATTGTTTGCCAGTTTCTGTTCATACTCCAATATGGCCATTTTAATTGTTTTTTTTCGCTTCATTTCTTTTCTTTTTGTATTTTTCTTTTAATTCCTTTAATTTTTCTGTGTTTGAATTATCCCTTCCAATGGTACAATTTAGATCTCGATATTTTTTCCATACTTTACATTTTGCTCTTTGCTTTTTAATTATCAGTCTCGTCATCCATGGATTTTTATTTTTCCAGTTTTTCTGAATTGGAACCTGTTCCTCAATGACTTCTTGCATGCTTTGAATAAACACTTTCCAGCTATTTTCTACATTCAATCCAGTTATTTTGCTCATTAAATTTTTATTTATGATACATTTTCTTATGTTATCATAATCAGCCTTGAAGTAGTTGTATCTAACATCTTTTGATGTTCTTTGCTTAATATCACTTATTGTCAAATCCCATCTGATAATCTGGTGGTTACTTGTACCAAAACATTCACCCACTATTATATTTTCAACTATATTTTCTTCAAAAGTTAATAATAAGTCAAGAGTATTTCTTCCTCTTGTTGGTGCTCTGATCAGCTGTGTTAAAAATTCATCATTAATGAAGTGTAGAAATTGCTCGTCTTTGTGTGTCTGACCCTCAAGAGTATCCCAATTAACGTGGTAATTAAAATCTCCTATAATGATCACTGGCTTTTCATTTGCCTTGGAAATTAATTCACACAATCCCTTGTCTGCATCTTCATTAGAAATCGGAGTTCTGTAGCAAACCCCAATTATTAATTTATATGTTTTCAGCTTCAATTCACACCACACGCTTTCTTTAAATTTTCTGTTGTTTAGGTCCTCTCTTTGCACTGCATTCAAATCATTTTTCACATACAACAGTACACCCCCAGCACCATGGCCAGTATTCTTTTGATTTTCTCTGTCTTTTCTAAACATATCATAGCCTACTAACTTTAGTTCATCATCACTGATTTTATTGTTTGTCCAGGTTTCTGTTAAGCCAATAATATCTGGGTTTTCATTTTTCACATATATTTCCAATTCAGCCATTTTTATCCTATTAGCCAAACTTCTTACATTAGCATAAAAACATTTACATATTTTTTTTGCCTTCGTCCACCGTAGTCAAATCTCTTCTATCTTTCTTTTCATTGTTTCTTCTTTCCATTTTCTTGAGTGCCACCTTCTTCTTTTCACCATGCTCCACTATATTCAGTTTCTTTTCAGCTTTACTATCCTCATGTCCCCCGGCAAGCCCTTTACCCTGTATAGCCAGTTTCCCGTTGTTTCTCTATTCTGCTTCTCTCTGCATTGTTCAACCAGCTTTCTGCACTGTTCTCTTTCAGTTCTTGTCAAGTCATGAGTGACTGAGATTCTCTTGAATTTTTCTTCTGCTTTTTGAAGTCTGGACAATGACTCTAGAGCTCTGTTTTTGATTGCAACATTACGGAACTCTATAAGTAACGGTCTTTTCTTTTCTCCTTCTTTGTATTTTCCTAATCTGTAGATGTTTTTTATGTCCAACTTTTCATCGCAGGGCACCTCCAAAACATCATTCAAGAGGCTTAACACCATTCTTTTGTCTTCATCTATTCTCTCACCGTGCTCCATGTCTTTTTTTTCAGCCAATCGATGCAAGATAATATTTTTTTTTCTTTCTCTCAGTTTTTTCTCTTCTATATTGCGTTCAATTGATTCCTCTACTTTTTTCACTTTTTCATTTATTGCCTTCAGATCTTTGTCAACATTTCTTTTAACAACAGTGCTCCACTCTTCAGTTTTTTCCCCTAAAGTAATCTGTATCATTTTTTCTTCTGTCAGCTTAATTCTGTTCAACCTTTCCTCCATTTTTTCAATCTGTGATTTATGTTCCTCATAATGATTGACCTCTTCTTTTTCCACTATTTCCTTATTTCTAAGCAGTTCCTCAAATTTTTCTTCCAACATATCAATCCTTTCCTGTTGCTTTTCAATATTCTTTTCCAACACAGCAGTTCTTTCACAACCTTTGCATATATGTCCGGCAAAACTGTCAACTCCTCCGTACATCTCACATATCTTACATTTTTTCAGATTTTGGACCGTGTATCTCATGCAAAGTTAATTGATAAACTAGAAAATTATGGCGTCAATGGAGGCTTAATTAATTGGATTAAAGATTATTTAACAAACAGAACAAGTAGTGTCTAATAGATTTAAAGTTACAAGTGGGGTACCTCAAGGTAGTGTTTTAGGGCCATTACTTTACATAATTTATGTCAATGATATGTTTGAAATAGTTAAGAATAACTCGGCGGAGCTGTTTATGTACGCTGACGACGCCAAAATATTTAAAACTATAAAAAGCAGTGATGATCGATTGATATTGCAGAGCTGTTTAAATTCATTAGGAGATTGGAGTAAAAAATGGGAAATTAAGCTAAATGCTGGTAAATGTGTTGCCGTGAGATATGGACGCCAATTAGATGATCGTCGGCTATATAATATCGGAGCAGGCCAACTAGTCGCTGCCAACTAGTCGCCGCCCATCTAGTCACTGCCCAACTTGTCGCTAGCCCAACTAGTCGCCGCCCAACTAGTCGCCGGGCCAACTAGTCGCCGCCCAACTAATCTCATTAAAATTAAAATTCTGGTACACTTTTTTAAAGACTCCCTAACTGTTCAAAAATTAATCGTATAACTTTTTCAAAATACAGTAACCAATGACGAAACATTTTATAACGATTTTTTTAATAAAAACTGTACATCTTGTTTTTCAAGAGTTCATTGTCAAATCTAAAATCAACAAGTGTTTCAGAAAGTTAAAAATTAATAAATGTCAAAATCTAATTACACGGTTAGTCCATATGATAGTTATGAGACAGCCCTCTGAGAACTTTTTCCATCCTCAGAGCCCGAAAACAAAATAACTATTTAACGAAATAAAGTGAACATACCACGTGCTATAAATGCAAAAGTCAAAACAGAAATTAGAAAGTCAAAGGGCACAACTGAAATGTTAACAACTTAGTTAACATGAATATATATATATAGTTAAATATTTGGCGGCGACTAGATGGCCAGCGACTAGTTGGCCGGCGACTAGTTAGCCCGGCGACTAGTTGGACAGCGACAAGTTGGGCGGCGACTAGTTGGCCCGGCGACTAGTTGGGCGGCGACTAGTAGGCCCGGCGACTAGTTGGCCCGACGACTAGTTGGCCAGCGACTAGTTGGCCAGCGACTAGTTGGCAGCGACTAGTTGGGCAGCGACTAGTTGGGCGGCGACTAGTTGACCTGTACCCATATAATATAGAAAGAGTGGAACTTAATTTTCGTGACAAAATAAAAGATTTAGGTGTTACATTCCAGAGTTCACTAACATTTGTAGATCACATTTATGAAATAATTAAAAAATGTTTTTCACTGTTAGGTATAATTTCACGAAATTTTAAAGATTTGACAAAAGATTCTTTTATATTGATTTATAAAGCTTTGGTTAGATCCAGATTGGAGTATGCAGTCAGTGTGTGGTCACCATGGAAGAAAAAAGACATAGAAGCCATTGAAAGAGTCCAGAAGAGAGCAACAAAAATGGTCAAGGCATGCAAGGGATTGAAATATGAAGACAGGTTGAGAATTTTGAAGCTTCCTTGTTTAAAGTACAGAAGACTGAGGGGGGACCTGATCATGCTCTACAACTTTATTCAAGACAAAGAAGGACGTTTGTGTTTTCCTAATATAAAGATATCAGAAGAAAGAAGAACAAGAGGTCGCAAGTTCAAACTGGAAACACAAAGATTCACCGGCAACTGCAGAAAATATTTCTTCCTGACCAGATCGACTGCAATTTGGAGCAACCTCCCTTCGAAAATCATAGAAGCCGAACAAGTTAATGAATTTAAAAGATTAATCGACTGTCATTTCGAAATAAGCGACATTATGTACAACTATAAAAAGGATTTTTAATAATATATACATACATTTATTTATAGAACATATATATGAACAATATTTTATATAATTCTAGATATGGGCATAGAGACATATAGTTTGCGCCCATCATTTCCTTTATGTTTATGTTTATGTTGTTTATAATATAATATTAAAAGTTCAGCATATTACCTCTTCGGTATTTCATCATTCTCGGGGTATTTCCGGCTTGCTCGGTTGTTGTTGACGCTTCGTTGAACTCGTGCTCTAGTAATCTTGTATCGGGATTTATATTTCTCGTATTAAACATGGTTTTGGACATTGAACTATTTAGAAAAGAGAAAGGCAATGATCCTGAAGATATCAGAGATAGTCAGCGGAAAAGATACAGTGATCCATCACTGGTAGATGTAGTAATCAATAGCGACGTGGCCTGGAGGAAAAGTAACAAATTATAATTATAATATAAATAGTTCGTTAACACAGAGTGGCTGTAATTATGTTTACTGTTTCAGCGAAGTTTCAAATTGATCAACTGAATGCCTTGAAAAATGCTTCTAGCAAAGCAATTGCTAAGAAAATGAAGGTAAAGTTGATTGTTGTATTGTATTTTATTTTATTTTATTTTATTTTATGGTTGAGTCTATTGAGAGTACGAGCGTTGGCTATGCAATTTTTTTTAATATACGAGAAACGGTAATCTTTTATTATGGTGAAAAAGCAAAACGTTTTGGAAAAATTTTGTTATGGAAACATTGCTATTTATTGCTGCTTTGAAAAGATATCTGCTGAAGCTTAATGTCAATGTGCAGAGTAACATTTTTAAACAAGAAGAAAATATACGAAAGTTTTCCAACATTACACTAAATAATGCTTTTATTGACCGGTTTTTAATTAAGCAACAGATCTTGAGTTATTAACTCTGGTTGCTGAAATGTTGATGTTAAGAAAAATATTCAAACTATGTGTTCTATCAGTAAGTAGCTGCAATAGTTGTGTCATTTCGTTATATTTCTGTGTTTTCTCAAATGGATTTAAGCAAGCTTATATTGCAAAAATAGTTTCAGACA
Source organism: Erpobdella octoculata (assembly GCA_963978895.1). Taxonomy (NCBI): domain Eukaryota; kingdom Metazoa; phylum Annelida; class Clitellata; order Hirudinida; family Erpobdellidae; genus Erpobdella; species Erpobdella octoculata. The sequence continues at coordinate 25,000,810 of OZ022239.1, forward strand.
CCTTTTATAGTTTTTGAGAACCTAATAGCAAGATTAACCAAAGAAAAGAGTTAATAAAGTTACTACAGTTAGAAAACTAGTGTCCAATATACATGTGTTGTTTCAAATACAATTTAAAATGTTTAATTTCTATTTAAATAAATAGGTAGTTATATATTTTATTTTGTTTCTTCTTATTTAAAAATTAAAAGGTTTTTGTGATTTTATCTGTACTTGTATAAAAATATTTATATTTTTGTATTCTTTCATATGTAGGCTAAGGAAACTCAAGCGGATACTGATGAAATTCCAGACGAGATAATCTCTAATTTGTACGTCGATGCAAAAGACAAACTCGACGTACGTCAAAGAAACGATTTCTTTTCGTGTAAAATAAAAAAATATCTCGCGGTTAATTCGATTCTTTCCTTACGTACAGACGTTGAACATCAAACAGTTGAAAAAATTGTCATCGGTCTGTGATGAGGAGTCAAAAAAGTTCCAGGAGCAGCTGACGAAGCTGGATGCTGAAAGAATGGGAGCGCTCATTAACATCGGTAACATCGTTCACAGCTCCGTTCCAGTCAGTAACGATGAGGTATTTATTTATCTATCTGTGTTTAATATATTTATTTTATTATTGATAAAAATTAATCAACTCAAGTACATTAAGAAAGATGATACCACTGAAAAATTTTTATCTCCTATGTATAATTTATTTATTAAAAATCTGCTTTTGAAATTGTGTCCAATCATTGCATTCACAGATGATGCTAATTCTTACTATCTGAATCCATCAAAATGGGTTCATTGTTTTTTTGTGCTTTTTTATAACCTAACATTTTTATAGTAGTTATTAATTTAACATGTATGTTTCTGTCGCTTCAGCGTATTCTAATTAGCATAGAATTGTAAGCTTTCCCATTCCAATGTATGAAATCTACTCATGGATTTATAACTTTGTTCACAGATTGTAAGCCATTTATTCAATTGATTGTTTTATTGATTGATGATGGAAGAATGAACAGTTGTGAACTAATAAGTTTATGACTGTTGTTATGTCAGGATGCAATAAAAAAACTTACTAAGTGCCATTCCAGAAGTTTATAAATTTAAAATATTAGAATAGAGCTGCAATTGTGTGTTCTTGCTTCAATGAAACATATTTGAACTTAGCATTTCTTCCTTATCAGTTGTTTTGAATTACTTTTATCACTTTATCAAACATGTTGATTTTAAGTAAAAGAGAATAATTGCAGCTTCACATTTGTTTATGCTAGATAAATAATTCAGATTTGGCAATTTGTCAACAAGTATTTTACTGGTTTTATAATATTTTGATGCAGTTTTCATGCATTAAACAATATCTTTGCTGAGACGATCTTCTGCATAATTTGAATACTTCATAGTATATTCGTAAATTCATCAAACCAAACTGAATCATCCTGCAAGAAACGTTTGAGTTTAACCAAAAAAAAAATGTCAAAATGCAAAACGTTGAGAGCTAACAACAAAATAAATTCGGGTTTAAACTCATCAAACTTAGATAAGATAAAATCGGGTGCTCTTATCAATCAATGAAAACTCATTCTTATATAGTCTTACAACCAAATCTCTTGAACAAGAGATATGGATAGAGCCAGAACGATCACTGCCATATATTATTTGCTCAATTTAATTGCATTTTTATTCCAATTTGATCTGGTATTGTATTTTTTGCTTACAATTATATAAAGGGCTATCCATAAAGAATGCCAATTTTTTGTGGGCCATTTTATGTATTATATAAATATGTAAAGTGCCATGTTAGACATACTTTATGGCTGACCCCTAAAGATCTCAATTCTAATTAAGAAACCATATTAAATAGAAGCATCTGATTGGCTAACGAATGACAGTTGTATATTTTTGTTGCTATCAAGTGTGAAGGTTTTCAAAAATTTTACTTTTAATAAACTAAAGTAGACAGTACATTTTCATGATTTAACCATTAACAGGAAAATAATGGTATTGAAAGAACTTGGGGTGATACAGTGACCAAGAAGAAGTACTCTCACATTGATCTTGTTCACATGATTGATGGATACAATGGAAAGAAAGGTACTGTCACCGCTGGTGGAAGAGGCTACTATTTGAAAGTATGCAGAATAAATATTATTTTTAAGTTTTTAGTACATTTGTATATAAGCGTTGTTTAAAAAAATCCATTTTTTTATAAATCCCGTCTATTAATAATTTTTGACAAAAACAAATTCCGCCACATCCCTAGAATGTATGTAAGTAATTTTTATATGTAGCAAATGGGCTTTTTCTATTGTACTTTAATGAGTAATTTCAATGCGTGGTTGAGAAAATATTTTTTAAAATTATCTTAAGATAAGTTATTAAAATGTAGGGTCCTTTGGTGTTTCTTGAACAAGCCATCATAAATTTGGCACTGAGGATGCTGGATGACAAGAATTTTGTTCCTCTATACACACCATTCTTCATGAAAAAGGATGTTATGCAGGAAGTTGCACAACTTAGTCAGTTTGATGACGAGCTGTATAAGGTTTGTATGCTTTGTTGTGGCTATATGGGTGATTTTTATTTAAAATCGTGAGATTCTCCTTTGCAACTTTTTTTCTAGTCATTGAAATATTTATACATGATAATTTCAGTGGAAAGAATATTATTTCAAAGCTCACTTTTTATGTGGTTTTTTTTAATACGAAGAGACGGCAATTAATAATAATAATGATGACTTTACAGAATAATGATTTAATGGAAAAAAAATTATTTTCAAATTAATGCAGGTTGTCGGAAGCAAAAGTGAAAATGCGGAAGAGCAAGGGGAGGAGGAGAAATATTTGATTGCCACCTCCGAACAACCAATTGCTGCGTATCACAGGGATGAATGGATTAGCGAAGAGGTAAAGTAACCACGATGAAAACATGATCCATTGAGTTTGTTTCGTGAACGATGAGTTTACACAGGTAATAAGAATGGTTCTTTTTCTATTATTGATGAATTCCTCTTTTTCCAGTTGTTTCCTATCAAGTATGCCGGACTTTCGACTTGCTTCAGGAAGGAAGTTGGCTCGCACAGTAGAGACACAAGGGGTATATTCAGAGTACATCAATTTGAAAAGGTAAGTTGTTTACGTTCTGATTTTGACTAGCAGGTAACTGATTTTTGGTGTCGTAATGGTAATTACGGTTGTAATTTTCTGAACAATAAAGGAATAGTTACATGGTGTAATGAGATTATAATAATTACACGTAATTACTTTTTCAGGTTGAACAGTTTGTTCTTACATCCCCAAATGATAATTTATCATGGGCGATGATGGACGAGATGATTTCAAATGCTGAAGCTTTCAACCAGGCTCTTGGAATTCCATACAGGGTCGTTAACATTGTTTCTGGTTAGTTTGTTCAATTATGTTTATAATTTTCATTCGAAGAATTTGTTTTAGTCCTGTGCTGTTAGTTAATTTGTTCGCTAAGAATCTCTTGTAATTCAAAGTTGCTTTCTCGCATAAGTTCTTAAAACCATTGTAGTTTTAAGTTGAATACTTCGATTACTGTCTCGAGAGTTGTTATACCTTTCACATTCGAGATTTAATTTTCACTGTCAACAACAACATAACATCAACAACAGGTGAACTGAACAATGCTGCCTCCAAGAAACTTGACCTTGAAGGTTGGTTTCCAGGATCGGGTGCCTTCCGAGAGCTCGTGTCGTGTTCCAACTGTTTGGATTATCAGGCCAGGAGACTTCTCGTCAGATACGGGCTCACGAAAAAGATGAACGAAGATGTAATATAAAAGTTTTGTTTATTTGTTTTTAAATTTTATCAAGATAATTCATATTTATTTATTTATTTGATAAAAGTTGAACAAAGATGAAATATAAAAGTTGTGTTTATTTGCTTATAAATATTATCAAAATAATTCATGTTTATTTATTTGATAAAAGGTGAAATACGTTCACATGCTGAATGCTACCATGTGTGCCACAACTCGTACCATCTGTGCCATCCTGGAGAACAATCAAGAAGATGACGGTATCCGAGTGCCTGATGTATTGAAGTGCTACATGCCACCATGTAAGTTGATCAAACAAGACGGTTCTTGAAAGATGACAAATGCGTTGTTTATTCTTATTAATAGTTCTTCATTATATTATGTTGTATTATATTATGTTTTATTTATTGTATTAAGTCTTATGTGTTTGCAGCCTTCCGGGAGAAGATTCCATTTGTCTGTTCTGCTCCGATCGATGTGGAGCAGGAAAAGAAGGTGAAAAGCAAGAAGACTGGTGCAAAAGAAGTAGAAAATATGGCTGAGGGAGTGGGAAATATAAATGTGCATTGATCATCATCATCACTATCATAAATCTCTAGCTATTGTTTTCTCTTTGTGAACATTTGGCTGCTGTATGTTGTTCAACTACATAGGAGGACATTTATAATCATTTATGAACAAATTAATATATATATTTATCGTCTAGGGTGAAAAATTGTGATTTTATTTATTCGTTTTAAGTGCAAATGCTTCAAAGTTAGGAAATGCAAGTTGTGTTCTGCGTTGTGACAGTTATAATGCTGAACTCCTGTTGTTTATGTTCAATAAAACATCGTAATTTCGAGATTTCATATTCTTTTGACTACTTTAAGTGATCAGAAGAACCAAACCATCAAAACAAAGTTTATTGGGGGTTCTGTACCAGAGTACTGGACGGACCAGGCTTAGATATTTTGGGGGTTTTAAAAGGGCTGGGCTTAAAGTCATGCTGGCCCGAGTATAGGGGTTTTAGGCCTGAAAAAACTTTGTGACCCGTGCGGTAGGTACTCTTGTTTTAACTAGTATTGGGGATGTGTCCATTAGGCCACATGCATCAACTAGGTTCATAGGTACAATTAAGGTGGTCAACGAGTATTTTGGGGAGGGGGTGGTAGGCAATTACATCCCGTTGTCTTTTTTACAAACTTTTATTTATGTTACAATCTCTGTTTGTGTGTGTGTGGCTTACTCTGTACGCAAATCTTGCAAGTAAAATTTAACCAGCTTTTTGACTAGCTAGGAAGCTGAAACTTTCAGCATAGCTTTATATTGGATGACAATACGTGATTCAATTAAAAAAAACTTAATTTGAACATCTTTCGTATTTCTAAATCGAGTGTATTTGAATTTAATGTTTGTGTTAAAAAACTCGTTTTTTCCTTTACTTGTTATTTGTCCATTTATTTATATGTAAGCAAAATAACGAAGAGCATTTGGTAAAATGTGAAGCTAACAGAAATGGAGAACACGGTGGGAAAATCTGCGTGATTCATTCCGTTAGCTCTAACTGACGTTGATTCTATAATATTTGCAAGCCTAAATACCTATTGTGATTGTCGCCGACTTACCTTCGCGCTTCCGGCGTAGCTTAACTTGAGTGATGTTAATTATAGTCCGTTTACTATTTTAATTATGGTCTCTCTGCGTAGTTCTACGTACTCGCTTACCGTTATAGCTACTGTAGTTTTACATAAGAGTACCTACTCATGAGTTTTAGTACCTACGTCAGCTATCTTATGATCACTTGGGTGACGGTGTAATCGTTTCAGACAATTTTTACGATTAAACATTTTTAAGTTAAAAATTTAGTTGCTGGGTTTAAAGAAAAAAATTGATTCACTGTCTGTTCTGTCGCAACAAGGTCAGTAATGTGTTTATTCAATAAGTTATAATTAGGATATGTTTATTGGAATGTATCATTTTGTACTGTTGGCCGACGTCTTCGAAATTGCTGTTCGATCTTCAGTCGAGTATATTATTATTATATACTTCTTGAATGTGTCAGTCTGTTATAACTTATAACAGTTTCCTTGTGTGTCGTGTTGCAAGTGCAAGTAGTAATGTTGAGACTGTTGAGAGAAATATTTGCGAAAGAGAAGACAACAACGTTCATTCATGATTTTCAGATCTTTATATATATATATATATATATATATATATATATATATATATATATATATATATATATATATATATATATATATATATATATATATATATATATATATATATATATATATATATATATATATAATGTGAGATGGCATAAGATTTTCTTTAAGACAAGCTCGATTAAAAATGAGTCTCCATTTAACAGTTATGAGTTTTATAGATACTTTCTCGATATTTCGGAACAACGTTTTTTGTCTATTGCAACACGTATTAAGAAAAGTATTAACATTTAAAACTTTCTTTATTTCAGACTTACGGGCCGTTTCGGCTTTTCTTATTTTATTTATTACACTTAAATATTAGTTTAAGTTTTTAGAACATTTATATGTAAGCGTTTAAAAAGTGTTTTTATTTTTTATTATGAATGGGTTCGTTTTTCTAGATTCAACTTTATTGTGTTTCAATTGAGTAGACCTCTAGACATGAGTTTGCTGCCGAAAAGATTTCTTTAATCGCAACGTGAGGCGACGACGATTTGACGGCAACCATTTCACATCAAAATAATCTTAAAGAGCAGTTTTGTGCCTGCTTGAAATCGCCCCTGAGATGCGCCATGTTTTAACAATGACGCTTTTTGTAAATATTTGCAACGGAAACGGTTGTATAAACTCACGTATACTGACTTACCTACTCGCGTTAACGGATTGACGCTGGGAGATCGCACGTTAATATTTCGGCAAAGTTTTGAACGGACGAAAACAAAAGCTTACAGTGATCAATCATTGGCTGTCAGTAAATGCCAATCAGGTGTCCTAATTTGCATGTACTTGTATACATATAAATATATATATATATATATATATAATTTCTCCACATGCTACGTATATCATTTCTAAGTAGTTTTATGACCTATTCATTAGTTTAACTTTTACGCTTTGAAGATTTCGGCTTCTGTCTAAAATCTTGCTTTGTCAATCTGTGATGGAGACACGGAGATTCAGAATTATTGCAGTACTCGGACTGCGGATTTACCAAATGTCATATAGTTACTACGTCGACCTCATATTTTTCGTTCTCCACTCGACTAAAACCACTCATTTAATTTGCCATTTTTTTATTCATTCATTCGTTCGTTCGTTCGTTCCATGTAGTTCTAGATATCTGTAGATGAAACCGATTTGGAGTGCTTACCATCTTGGGCATACACATTTACACATCTAGCCGCTAGGTGCATGCGCTATTTATTGAACCCATGTTCCCTATTTTTTTTATTGCTTACTAGCGGAGTGCCCGGCGTTTTTAGAGGTTTTTCTAGTGTTTGTCTCTCTCGCTTAGGTTTCCTTCTCCGGTTGCTTTTCGCTCCCGTTTGCTCTCCCGTTCCCGGTCGCTTTCCCGTTCCCGCTTGCTCTCCAGTTCTCGCTCATGCTTGCTCTCTCATTCCCGTTCTCGCATGAGCTCATTTTCTCTTTTTCATTGTTTCCTAACTTCTTTTAGCCCATAAAACATAAAATAGATTTGGCTAAATCTTGCTTCAGCCCCGCAACTACGGGGGGCGAGGGGGGGGGAAGCCCCCCTGGAAAATTTTAAGATACGTAGTTTTTTGAAATTTATAAACCTGTTAACCGTTACAAAAGTAAATAGCTGGATAAAACAAAGTTTTTCGCCCCCCCAATTCTAAGATATGTACTTACTTTTTCGAACTTTATAAACCTGTTAACCGTTATACAAGCTCATAACTGGATAAGGCAGCGGATTTCGCCCCCTCCTGAAAAATTCTAAGACATGTAATGTTTTGAACTTTATAAGCCTGTAAACCGTTATAAAAGTTCATAACTGGATAAGGCAGCGGATTTCGCCCCCCCCCAATTCAAGATATGTACCTATTTTTTCGAACCTGTATACAAGTTCATAGCTCGATAATAAGGCAGCGGATTTCGCCCCCCCATGAAAAATTCTAAGACTAAGACATGTACTTTTTTGAACTTTATAAACCTGTTATGTAGCTGGATAAAACAGCGTATTTTGCCCCCCCCCCCACCATTCTAAGATATGTACCTACTTTTTCGAACTTTATAAACCTGTAAACTGTTATAAAAGTTCATAACTGGATAAAGCAGTGGATTTCGCCCCCCCCAAATTCTATGATATGTACCTACTTTTTCAAACCTGTTAACCATTATACAAGTTCATAACTGGATAAGGCAGCAGATTTCGCCTCCCCAATTCTAAGATTCGTACCTATTTTTTCGAACCTGTATACAAGTTCATAGCTCGATAAGGCAGCGAATTTCGTCCCCCCCTGAAAAATTCTAAGAAATTTACTTTTTTGAACTTTATAAACCTGTTATGTAGTGTTTAGCTAGATAAGGCAGCGTATTTCGCCCTCCCCCTTACTGAAAAATTCTAAGTTATGTATTATGTACCTTTTTGAACTTTAAAAGCCTGTAAACCGTTATTCTGGTACATAGCTGGCTAAAGCAGCGTATTCAGGAATAGTCACAAAATTGGGAATGTTGGGTATCTATCAACACACCTGCAATATAGTGTATTTTGTATCCAATGCGGTTAACTTATTAACGCATCACTGCAAACAGCTTAACAAAACCTTGGGATGCAACTTTTTCTCACGGCCCACTTATATTTGAAAAAAATCTAAAACGTTTTAAAGCCTTTCTTTAATTTTTCCTCCAAAAAACTGATGACCGGGGGGTTTAGTCGGAGCTGCTTTTTTCAAAATATTTTCAAAGCCACTTTTTTATTTTTTCTGTATAAAAACTGATAGCTGATGACCGGGAGAGGGGGATATCCGAAAGTAGTTTATCCATACATGTTAAACCACTTCAGGGGGCCCACTAGTTGGCCTATCCAACCTCAAAAACCTAAAATATCAGAATAGAAGCTTGAAGTGTACCTATATAAAATTACAGATTGTGTTTAAATTAAAAAACAAAACAGAAAATTAATTTTGCAATGCAAAGATTTACGATAAATATTGATTATTTTTATTCATTGCACTTTTTGTCATTTTATTTTTATAAACTATTCCAGCAAATCCAAAATGAAGTCATAAAAATAATAAACACTATGGGTGTTGCTGATGCACCTTGGTTTTACATATAATATTTATATTGTCTTTTCAACTCCCGATATAATTTTAGTGGTTTTTTGGCCATTTTCATTTCACCCCCCTTTAGAGATAGCTCGCCCCTCCAGAGCATGACGTCTAGTTGCGGGGCTGTCTTGCTTGAAGCTTTCGTTCATTCGTTCATTCGTTCATTCGTTCATTCGTTCATTCGTTCACTCGTTCACTCGTTCACTCGTTCATTCGTTCATTCGTTCATTCGTTCATTCGTTCATTCGTTCATTCGTTCATTCGTTCATTCGTTCATTCGTTCATTCGTTCATTCGTTCATTCGTTCATTCGTTCATTCGTTCATTCGTTCATTCGTTCATTCGTTCATTCGTTCATTCGTTCATTCGTTCATTCGTTCATTCGTTCATTCGTTCATTCGTTCATTCGTTCATTCGTTCATTCGTTCATTCGTTCATTCGTTCATTCGTTCATTCGTTCATTCGTTCATTCGTTCATTCGTTCATTCGTTCATTCGTTCATTCGTTCATTCGTTCATTCGTTCATTCGTTCATTCGTTCATTCGTTCATTCGTTCATTCGTTCATTCGTTCATTCGTTCATTCGTTCATTCGTTCATTCGTTCATTCGTTCATTCGTTCATTCGTTCATTCGTTCATTCGTTCATTCGTTCATTCGTTCATTCGTTCATTCGTTCATTCGTTCATTCGTTCATTCGTTCATTCGTTCATTCGTTCATTCGTTCATTCGTTCATTCGTTCATTCGTTCATTCGTTCATTCGTTCATTCGTTCATTCGTTCATTCGTTCATTCGTTCATTCGTTCATTCGTTCATTCGTTCATTCGTTCATTCGTTCATTCGTTCATTCGTTCATTCGTTCATTCGTTCATTCGTTCATTCGTTCATTCGTTCATTCGTTCATTCGTTCATTCGTTCATTCGTTCATTCGTTCATTCGTTCATTCGTTCATTCGTTCATTCGTTCATTCGTTCATTCGTTCATTCGTTCATTCGTTCATTCGTTCATTCGTTCATTCGTTCATTCGTTCATTCGTTCATTCGTTCATTCGTTCATTCGTTCATTCGTTCATTCGTTCATTCGTTCATTCGTTCATTCGTTCATTCGTTCATTCGTTCATTCGTTCATTCATTCATTCATTCATTCATTCATTCATTCATTCATTCATTCATTCATTCATTCATTCATTCATTCATTCATTCATTCATTCATTCATTCATTCATTCATTCATTCATTCATTCATTCATTCATTCATTCATTCAGTCATTCATTCAGTCATTCAGTCATTCAGTCATTCAGTCATTCAGTCATTCAGTCATTCAGTCATTCTGTCATTCAGTCATTCAGTCATTCAGTCATTCAGTCATTCAGTCATTCAGTCATTCAGTCATTCAGTCATTCATTCATTTGATGTTCTCAGTCATTCACCGATAAAACGCTCTCAGCCAGTCAGAGGTGATCAGTGAGCGTGCAATATGATTCGCAATAAATTATATCAATTGTGGTGCTGCATGTGCTGGTGTAGGTGCATGTGTAGATGTCGGGCCCCACATGTTTAGACTAACTTTTTCGATATGCCTTTAAGAGAGTTTTGAACCTGCAATATACACTGCGATGTATACCAGTGATATAAACGTACATATTCAGTACATTCTTGGTTTTTAACTGCAATACGTACCTGTGATATACACGTACACAATTGTTTTGTACCTGTGTTATAACCTCACGCACAGCCTTGTCATGTAAACCTGCAGAACATGGACATTTGGACATAAAGTCAGCTGGTATTATCCGAGTCTGTCGACTTAAAATTTGTTGAAAAAAATTATTAAAGCACATTTCTGCATGCATTGTTTTACAATTCAACAAAATTCGTACCACAAGTGCGTCATTTGGGTAGAGGGATAAAATTATTTTTTATCTTTACTTGTTTGTTACAGTTTTTTTTTATCTTTAATCTATTTTTTTATCTTTACTTGTTTAGATCCCTTATATTAACTTCACTACCGGTCTTGCTTGCTTGCTTGCCTGCTTGCTTGAATGTTTGCAAACTGTGAAAGTGCAATTTAAGTAACTTCCCGTCATCCAATCGAGCTGAAATTTGAAGTTTGAAAGTTTTCTGGAAAAATGTTTCAATTAAAATAATAATTATCTAAGTTTTAAAACAAAAACAATTCAAACACAATTATATAGATGTTTACATATATACATTTTAAAAAGTTGTTTTAAAAGAAAAATTTGTAATAAATGAAAATGCTGAAATATAAGGGATTTGGGAAAAAACCACGTTTTTCACGGCTTACATGTTTTTACACACTTTTACTTAACTTGACTTCTCTGTTTATCTGTCTGTCGTCAAATTTTGCAATAGATTTTAAACTGACTTCCCGATGTGCTAAAGACTTAAAAATTTAAACATACCTCCAAACTGATTAACAATACATTCTATCAAAATTTAGGTTCGATTGGACAAAATTTAATTAAATAATTATTTGTGATATTTTCGTCGAACTATTTATTGTCTATGCTAATATGCTCGTTATTTATGTATATTGTATAGTGTAAAAATATAAAAGTGTGTTTTTAAAAAACTTTGTTTTTGTTTCACTTGTTTGGTTTAATTTACGTCTTTCTAACCAGGACTGCCGAAAGGGGGCCGAAAATATTCCAGGGACCCTTATTACTTGCACGGTCCGGGTCTCTGGCTTCCAGATCTTAACTGTTATTATTCGTACAAAAATCTGTACGAAATAATGAAAATCGTAATAATTAAATTATACAAAGCAGGTTGTGGACAACATTTACTAAAAAATGGGCGCCAGTTTAGTAGCTTTTCCCCGGGTAGGGAGCCAAACCAAGAGCGTCATTTCGGCAATTCCTTAGGGAGAGACAAACTTTTTCAGAGATTGGACACATTTTCTAGCAAATCTATCCTTTTATCTTAAAAAATAGCTGATGACTGGGGGGGAGGAACAGTCAGAGAACATTTTCAAAAACATTTCTTAAACTTTCTACACTTTTTGCTCCATGAAATAGCTGATGATAGAAACAAGGAATCATTGATATTTTTGTATACAAAAGTATGCAAGCAGCCACTAATTTTTTAATACATATATTCTGATAAATGAGTTCAATTCATCAACTACAACTGCAAGAGCTTCGTCACAAATTTTTAATTTTCATTTGACAGATCGTCACACGTTTCTCTCAAATGACTCCAACAACTTGTGATTTTCTAGATCAAATAAAGATTTTTAAGAAACAATTTTTACAAGAAAATCAGCAAAACTGATGTCAATCAAATATATGCCAACCAAAGGTAGCATGGAGTTTTCAAATAAAACTCTTATAATCTCGAGGAAGTTTTCTTCGAACAAAGAGTGAAGGTCACGTCCTTGCAAGCACACGTACAAACTGCAGAACAACTTGCTGTGTGCATTTTACATCAATCAATGTTGATATTTATAGATGGCCTTGTACTACGCTAGGTGGTCTCTAGCGTGCCCCGCGAATAAGCGGTTTTGCTCACTAAGTAATTCCCGGTAACGTAAGTTTCAAGGCAGCAAGTAGGAGTTGAACCGTGAATATTTCGCATTCAAGTATTGCGCTCCAATGAAGTTAATAGTTGTTAATAAAAATAACAACAGGGTCATTTTCAAGCCACGGCCTAATGACTTTAATTTTATATCAAAATACATACATGAATAACGTAAAACTAACAACTTCTTTCTAACATGAGAGAAAGTTTTTCATCCAGACGTTTTAGGGGGAATTTCTTCCCCTCCTCCAAAGTTTCGAATTCAATTTTGGAAAAATAATAATTTTTTTTGTAGAAAAAGGTAATCAGCTCTTGGGAAATTTTGGAAGATGTACCTCTGACTATTACCCCCCCCCAATCAGCTATTTTTGAGCAAAAAGTGTATACGAACTTAGAAAGCGTGGTTTTTTTTAAACATTTTGACTCCCTAAGTTTTAGCTGAAATGATCCACATGCTCTTCCCTAATTTTCAAATCCCCCTCAAATTCAATGGGTCTGGGTGAAACACTGATGATAGACAACAATATCTGTCCATATTATTGAACACCTCATTGCTGTACAGTCTGAATACCAGTTAGTTCTGTTCCCGTTTCAAGCATGGTCAGCAAACCTAAACCACGCTTCACCCTATGTGAGCCCAACACCCAAGCCAGGATAAAGAAGAAAAGAAATACACATACAATCAGATCCAAATGTTAATCTGAGACAGAAAATACCTAAAACCCCTAAGGTAGAAAACCAAAAGCAATTTCTTAAAAAAATAAAATAAATAAAACTGTTGCGTTTTAAAACACCTGTTGCAGAAGATTATAAACAACGATCTAGGAAAAGCAAAACTTTAATTCTGCTTTGCTTACGGCAAACCGCTCCGAAGTCTAATCTTCGAAGTCTAACACTGCCACAATCCCTGCGGCCTGTCTCAACGTGAGGTCCATCAAAAACAAGATTGCCATTATCTCAGACATTATAGATGAAAACAGATTGTCAATTCTTGGTTTGGTGGAGACCTGGCATGAGTATTTTGACGACGTTGCCCTGAAAAGATCACTTTGCCTGGTTACCGCTGCATTGAAGCTGCTCGGGGGCCCGATGAAAGGGGCCGCTCTTATGGGGTAGTAGCAGTCATCCACAGGGACACACTCTCGGCCAAGCCACTCGCTTTGGGATTGACGCCAATTACATTTGAGATCATAACTACAAAGTTCTCATCCGTTAAAACGAGTTTCATCTTTGTTTTGATATACCGTCCTGGAAGCATCCCCGCGAGTAATCTGTTTTTCATAGAACTAGGAAATATTTTTGAAGCATTGGCGACGTACAATTGCCAGGTCATTGTTACTGGAGATCTGAATGTCAAGGTCAACATTACTCTCGATCCACACTCTGTTCGTCTGTTGGATCTCATAGGTTCATTTGGCTTCGTGCAGTCTGTTACCGGCCCTGCGCATTCGCAGGGTAATACTCTTGATTTGGTTATTACTAGATCTGATCTTCCATCTCCGTATGTCGTCGTTGATCTGCCGCAGGTCTCCGATCATTCTCTTGTGCGTTTCTGGGTTCCGATCCGACTTCCTCCAGCTCGGTTTGTCGAGATAAAAACTCGTGCTTGGAGGAGTTTTGACTCTGAGCGATTTCGGTCTGATTTACGTAGCAGCCTCCTGTGCAATCCGGTGGTCTATGAGGATATGTCTATTGATCAGGCCCAGGAGCTCTATGACACTACTTTATCGTCGCTTCTTGATCAAAATACTCCCTCCCGTGCTGCTAGTCGGCGCCTTCAGCCTCTTACGCCGTGGTTTGATCGTGATTGCACAGCCTCGAAACGGAAATCAAGACTGTTGGAGCGGCGCTACAAGCGGACTCGAGACCCGGATGATCGCACTCTGTGGATGAGCCAGGTACGGGCGTCTCACGGCCTTTTTAGGCAGAAACAAAATTCTTACTGGAGAGGAAAAATCGATGATAGTCAAGGTAATCCTGCAAAGCTCTGGAGAACATTATCTGGGGTGCTCGGCAAGGACTGTGGCTATTCAGCCCCAACCAACGATCTTGCGGCGAGTGATTTCTTGAAGTCGTTTTTAGAGAAGACCGAGAGTGTTCGCCAATCTACTTCGTCTGCTTCTGGTCCGCTCTATTGTGCTGGAGGCTGTTCCGTCTCATCGGGGCTTCACCTAACAAGAACTGTTCCTTGGACCCAGTGCCAACATGGATAATAAAAAAATATTCAAATGAACTGGCACCATTTGTGGCATTTTTGGCCAACTCTTCACTAAGACAAGGTTTTTTTCCCTCGACTCAGAAAAATGCCATCATCACGCCAGTCCTCAAGAAACCAAACTTGGATCCGCACAACCCTGCCAACTATCGTTCGATCTCCAATCTGTCGTATTTGTCTAAGCTGTTGGAGCGATGTGTCGGCGACCAGATGAACATATATTTCAATGAAAATAACCTCCTGCCACGATGCCAGTCAGCCTATAGAAAGCATCATTCTACTGAGACTGCTGTCTTGAAGGTGCTCTCGGATGTCTACTTAGCAGCGGATCTGGGACGGATCACACTTCTGGACCTTAGTGCTGCGTTTGACACCGTCGATCATCAGATCTTGTGTGATAGGCTTCATAACTCGTTTGGTCTTGGGGGTGCGGTCCTGAAATGGTTCGGCTCCTACCTCACGGGCCGGTCCCACTGCATCCGCTGCAACAATGTCACATCTGAGTCGGCTTCTCTCCTTTACGGGGTACCGCAGGGGTCCGTCCTTAATCCGGTGCTGTTTCTTCTTTACACTGCTGATGTCATCGGTGTCGCCGCCAGACATGGGTTTTTGGCTCACTCTTATGCTGACGATCTTCAAATTTACAGTGACTCTCCTCAGATGTTATGCTCTGATCTTGTGCCAAGAATGTCTGCCTGTATTGGCGAAATCAGCTCATGGATGGCCAGTAATCGCTTGAAACTCAATCCATCAAAGACTGAGCTGATATGGCTGGGTTCATCTCGACGGCTGAGGCATTGTTTGATGGGGGATGTGGACATTGCTGGGGTTTCGGTCAGGCCTTCTGCGTCTGTTCGGGATCTTGGGGTGCTGGTTGACCGTGATCTGTCCATGGAGACACACATTTCCCATCTCAGCCGTACCTGTTTCTACCATCTTCGTCAGCTACGTGTCATCCGAAGAAGCCTCACTACAGACTCTGCTCACTCCCTTGTAAGAGCACTGGTGCACAGCCGGGTCGACTATTGCAACAGGGTCCTGGCCGGTCTACCGCTGTTCCAGATCAACAGGCTTTAATCTGTTCTTCGGGCTGCTGCTCGTCTTGTCCTGCGATTGCCTGGCTGGGCCAGCGTTTCGGGTCTGATGCGGACGCGGCTTCATTGGCTTCCCTTTCCGCAGAGAATCCGTTTTAAACTATGCTCTATGGTTTATAAGTGCCTCCATGGAATGGCTCCTGTTTATCTTCAGGAGCTATGGGTTCCGGTCTCTCAGCTCTTTGGTCGGTCTCATCTTCGATCGGCGGCGGCCGGCGATCTACTTGTCCTTCAGACGGAGACTGTGACGATCGGCAGGCGTGGTTTTTCTGTGGCTGGTCCTGTGGCCTGGAATAGCTTTCCCCCCGCTCTGAAGGATCCAAAGATGCCTTTTAGTGTCTTTCGTGAACGGCTCAAGACATATTTGTTTTCTTCCACTTAATTGTGCAGTGCGCTTTTGTGACTTTTATTTTGTAAAAAAGCGCTATATAAAAAACCTGTATAATAATAAAATAATAATAAAAAAGATAAAAAACAAAATTAGATCGAATTATAGTTGTGATATACGACAGGAAATATCTTGGTAATTCTCGTAATACTGCTTATTTTGTCTTAAAGCAACTCATGTAGAAGACTATAAAATATAAAAAAAAAACAAGTCTTGACATTAGCCACGCAGCTTTTCCGGAAGAGATTTTATTTAAATAACGTTTGGCCAGACAGATATGTGCGGAGCGGTAGCGGGAGAGCGAGAAAAAACGGAAACTGAAAAATGAGAGGGAACGGGAACAGAAAAGCAAGCGGAAACGGAAAAGTGACCGAGAGTGAAAGAGCGAGCGGAAAGGGAAAGCAACCGGGAGCGGAAAAGCGACCGGGAGCGGGAAAGCAACCGGGACCGGGAAAGCGACCGGGACCGGGAAAGCGACCTGAAACGGGAGAGCAAGCGGGAACAGGAAAGCGACCGGAAGCGTGAAAGCGAGCAGGGAAAGAAACGGGAGCGAGAGAAAAACGATAGAAAAATCTCCAAAAACCCCGGGCAACGCCGGGTATCCCGCTAGTCTATATATATCTATATATATAAAAATGAATGTTTGTATGTATGTATGTATGTATGTATGTATGTATGTATATAGGTATGTTATTTATGCATTGCTACACCATTCATCCGATCGTAATGAAATTTTCACACAACCTTGAGAGTCAAGGGAAATCAAATATAGCGAAAAAAATTTTGAAATCCGTCACAAAATGAGCGGAGCGGAGCGGGTGAGCGAGCGGGAACTATATATATGTATGTGCGTATGTATGTGTGTATGTATGTATGTGTATGTGCATGTATGTGTGTCTGTGTGTGTGTTTATGTATGTACTAGCGGAGATACCCGGCGTTGCCCGGGTTTTTTAGAGGTTTTTCTAATGTTTGTCTCTTTCTCTCCCGTTTCCTTTCCCACTTGCTTTCCCACTCCTGCTCGCTTTCCCGTTTTCGGTCGTTTTCCCGCTGCCGGTCGCTTTCCCGCTGCCGGTCGCTTTCCCGCTCCCGGTTGCTTTCCCGCTCCCAGTCGTTTTCCCGTTCCCGCTCACGTTTGCTCTCCCATTCCCGCTCACGCTTGCTTTTCCGTTCCCACTCGCTGTCCGTTCCGGGTCGATTTCCCGTTTCTATAATATACAAACTAACCCACAAACATTCATATATATATATATAGTCTTAGCAAATCTATTTTACGTTTTATAGGCTAAAAGAAGTTATGAAAGAATGGAAAAAAAATGAGCGTGAACGGGAACGGGAACGGGAACGGGAGAGCAACCGTGACCGGGAACGGGAGAGCAAGCGTGAGCGGGAACGGGAAAGCGACCGGGAACGGGAAAGCGACCGGGAACGCGGAAAGCGACCGGGAACGCGGAAAGCGACTGGAAGCGGGAGAGCAAGCTTGGAAGGAAACGCGAGCAAGAGAGAAAATCGATAACAAAACTTCTGAGCGGGAAAGCGACCGGGAGCTGGAAAACGACCGAGAGCGGAAAAGCGACCGGGAACGCGACGAAAACGGGAAAGTGGAGAAGGAAACGGGAGCGAGAGAGACAAACATTAGAAAAATCTCTAAAAACCCCGGGCAACGCCGGGTAACCCCGCTAGTATACATATATATATACAAATGACATGATGTCTGTCTGTATTTATGTATGTATATATGTCCTTTATGCATTGCTACACAATTCATCCGATCGTAATGAAATTTTCACACAACCTTGAAAGTCAATAGAGGAAGGTTTTTGTGAAAGAAATTGAGTCCGGTCAGAAAATGAGCGGTAAATGAGCGGGTGAGTGAACGAGACAGTGAGCGGAAACGGGAACTAGAAAATGAGCGGGAACGGAAACGGGAAAGCAAGCGGGAACGGAAAAGCGAACCGGATCCAAAAAGCGACCGGGAGCGGGAGAGCAAGCGGGGAAGGAAACGGGAGCGAAAGAGAAAAACCCCGAGTACCCCGTTAGTTGTAAATATAATTGTAATTGTAATTTCCCTACAGCGAAAGCTGTTACGGAAAATCTGTACTAGCTGGTAAGTAGGAAAAACGGCACAATAACTGTATATGTGGTATTAGTACTAGAGTTAACCCGTCAAAATGAAGGGTTTTTTAAATAGTTACATTTTTAATTACCTTTTTTGCGATTGCTGCGCCATCTAACAGCGTTACATAGTAATACATAGTAATTTAGTAATACACTAGAGATTGCCCCTCAAAAATGACGGATAACTTTTAAATATCATTATATATTATTTTGCATATTACTATTACATAATAATTTAGTAATACACTAGAGATTGCCCGCCAAAAATGACGGATTACTTTTAAATATCATTATATATTATTTTGCGATTGCAGCGCCAACTTTTTATAAACTCTGTTTGTGTGTGGGTATGTGTGTGTGTGTGTGTGGCTTTCTCTGTACGCAAATCTTGCAAGTGAAATTTAACCAGCTTTTTGACTAGCTAGGAAGCCGAAACTTTCAGCATAGCTTTATATTGGATGACAATACATGATACAATTAAAAAAAACAAACTTAATTTGAACATCTTTTGTATTTCTAAATAAAGTGTATTTGATATTAAAGTTTGTGATAAATAACTCGTTTTTTCCTTTACTTGTTTGCAGGGCCGTAACCAGCTATAGGGCCGGGGGGGCCTGGGCCTTCCCTGTTTTGTTCAAGCCCTCCCAGTTTTTGTCGGGCCCCCCAGCTCAATCAGCCCCCCCCCCAGTTTTTTGTATTGCTGTATAGTTCAACAAAACACATGTTAGCGTGACACAATAAAGCGGTTACTTGCTCAAAGATGGACTGGCCTTTATAAATCTGCAATGGTTGTCAAAAACAAGAGAAAGGAAATTTTGCAGATCCTCGAAATTGTTGCCAACTTAGAAAAAGCTCCGGTTGATGTGTTGGTTGAAGCAGCTGGGCTGCTCAACAAAGTTTAAAAGAAGGATTTTTTTCAAATGCTATTGTCAAATTACTGAGCTTGCTGTCAACGGTCAGTGCTTTGTTGCAAGGTCACTTGTGCAATGTGTCTCTTGCTATGGAACTGATCTCCACAGCTAAAGAGAGCCTTCTTGCCTTGTGGTCTGCAGAGGTTTTTGATCAAATGGCAGATGCTGCTGGTTTTTCATCAAATGAGGATGACCATGTAGTGTCAGTAAAGTGCAAACGAGTTCAGAGCACCTGGCTGACCGGCTCTGTGGTCAGCTCCACTTTGGGTGATTACCATGTTATTGGTTCTAAAGTTACTTCACGCGAGCTCATGAGCTCTACAACACCATTTTGAAATGAACCACCAATTTGGGGAGTCCAACTTGGCTTTGTTTCAAGCTGTAGAATCTTTCGTTCCATCATCTCAGAACATTCTTGTTGAGAAGTTCTTGAAACCACTCAGCCAGCTCCTTTGCCTCGACCAAGTTGCCCTCCCTGGCGAATTTTTTTTGTTTGATCTTTAGGACTGACAGTGTAAAATTGTTTAATAACTTTTATTACACGCATGCGTGCACTAATTTTAGCAACTACTGAATGCTGACCACCGCTGCCGCCGTGTTATGCGAAATTGCTAACATACATACATACATACAAACAAACATACATACATACATACATACATACATACATACATACATACATACATACATACATACATACATACATACATACATACATACATACATACATACATACATACATACATACATACATACATACATACATACATACATACATACATACATACATAAAAACATACATACAAACATACATACATACATACATACATACATACATACATACATACATACATACATACATACATACATACATACATACATACATACATACATACATACATACATACATACATACATACATACATACATACATACATACATACATACATACATACATACATTAAATTTAAACAGCCGCTTCTGGCTTCCGTACAACAGTGTTAGCTCCTCCTTTGTTTACAAGTTCAGGGACGAAGTCGCGTTATGGCTGCCGGCGAAAGTTTCGGTTGTTTGCAATAGAAGGAAAGTTGCTGGCGTTTAGAAAATAATCGAAACAATGTTTCCTGCCATTATGGTTTGTGGTGTTTCTCGTTTGGTGAAAGTGGTGGCATGGCTCGAAGTTCCGGAGGTGAATGTTTCTTTTGGTTTCGGAATCTGGCGGTTTGGTGGATACTACAGTTACTACATGCTCAAGTTCCGGCGTTTGAAAGACAGTTTCTCATCTTGTTACAGTTGCTTGACGGTTTTAAAATGACTTCTTGGTTCTGGTACTTTGAAGATTTGCCGGTTATCTGGTTCTGGTCGGAAACGGCATGTGATAAACAAATTTCTTCAGGGGTCGGCCGTCTGATCAACGGTTGTGGCCCGCCCTCCCGTGGTAGCGTCAGGAAAAGGGCCGTCGGACACTCAGGAAAGACTGAGGGGCGCTCGGGGAAGACCGAGTGGCACCGGGAAAGACCGGAGACATCTTGGAGAGACAAGAACTACGGGTGTCTTGGCCTGGCTAGCCGAGGCACATTTCCGTCTTCGCATGCTACGTCTACAACAAAAGAATTATGCCCCCTGAGCTCTTACCGAAAGGGGGATAATGATGAGCTCATCAATGGACTACAGGATGATGAACCGGCTTTTCCAAGGAACCCTGATGGGGGTTTGCCCGTGTTGTGTTGGTGTGGAAAAAGTTTCAAGACAGTCCGAGGAATGAAAGTTCACAGAACAAAAATGGGATGTCTTCCCGCTTCTGTTCGCCGCCCATTATCTCTCGGTGCGGGCTCAGATTCGTCGGCTCAAGAAGTTCCAGAACCCATCCATATTCCACAGATTGCTTTCGACGGAGGAATTGAATGTGTTTGTGGAAGAAGATTTAAGTCAATTCGCGGAATGAATGTTCAAAAAACTAAAATGGGTTGTCAAACTGCTATCAATCAACGCTCTGCTTCAACCAAGGAGGCAGGTAACACGTCTGACTACGCCGGGCCGGAAGCTAACCACAGCCCCGACAAAGTCTCCGATTCAGAAGCAGATGTAAATTCAGAACCCAAGACAAGAATTAAATTTCCGAAAGCAATTGACACTTCAGCTTGGTCAACATTAGACTTGGAGTTGACGAGATTACTCAAAGCCCAGTTGAGGGAGAATCCACAACTCGATATGAAAACCTTCTCAGAAATTATCTACAAAAAATGTTTTGATTCATTTGGTGTGGTCCAGAAAAACCCGGTTCACACGCATGCAGCAGTATCCAGACGGCAGAGAGAAATTGAAAAATTAAAGAAGGAGCAAAAGAAACTCAGGCGGCAATGGAGAATCGCAGAGGGTGTCGAAAAAGTTGGTCTGTCTGAACTGTGGCGGGATGTAAAAAATCGGCTCCGGGCTCTCAGGGCTGCAGAAAGACTCCGGAAAAAGAAAAGTGAGTAAAAGAAAGCCAGATGCAAATTCATGGAAAATCCATTTTGCTTCGGAAAAAGTTTGCTGGATCCACCAAAATCTGGCACTCTTCGAGCGACAAAACAAGAATTAGATGATCACTTCCGTTTGGCGTTCAAAGATCCTCTTGGCGATTCAGAGCTGCCGGAAAGAACCGATTTTTCCGAAGTACAGTTGCCGAAAGTGGCTTTCGACGGTGGAGAGATAAAGATGAATGAAGTATCTCGGTTTCTAAAAAAAACGAGGAACAAATCTGCCCCAGGTCCCAATGGCATTCCATATTTGTTATACAAGAGATGTCCAGGCGTGCAAAAGCTGCTCTACAACCGTTTAAAGATTGCATGGCGATCTAGATGCGTAGATAGGGAATGGCAGAAGGCGGAGGGAGTTTTCATCCCCAAAGAAAAAGATTCGGTCAATATCAACCAATTCCGACCAATCTCACTTTTGAACGTGGAGGGAAAAATATTTTTCGCTGTTCTGGCCAAGAGGCTCACGGATTTTGCAATTCGTAATGAGTACATTGACAGATCCGTGCAGAAAGGAGGAGTCCCCGGAGTACCGGGATGTATCGAGCACTCATCCATGATTTGGGAAGCCATCAAAAGAGCAAGAGAAAACCAACTCAGCCTGCATGTGGTCTGGCTTGATTTAGCAAACGCGTACCGGACTGTTCGCCATCAATTGCTCTGGAAGACACTCAAAAGGCACAATGTTCCAGAATTCCTCATCGATGTTCTGCATCAGTATTTTCGCCGTTTTAAGCTACGTCTGTCAACATCGACGTGCTCCACAGAGTGGTTCAACTTGCGGGTCGGAATTGCTATGGGGTGTTCAATTTCTCCCATCCTATTTGTTCTGGCTATGCAATTATTGCTCGGTTCGATTGCATCTCGGGTTCAGGATGTTTACCTGGAAAAAGGAATTTTCATGCCATCGATAAAAGCCTTCATGGACGACACTACTCTTATCTTGAATCACTGCGGCGAAATGCGCCGTATTCTTCAAAATTTCAACGACTTGTTGTCCTGGTGTGGAATGAAGTTCAAGCCAGCCAAATCGAGAAGCCTTTCTTTGCGACATGGAGAGATTGATGGTTTTGTCTCATTCTCGGTGGCTGGTTGCGAAATCCCAACAATCCAGCAAGAGCCTGTGAAAAGCTTGGGAAGATGGTACAACGTCTCCATGAATGATGTGAGTCAGAGCAGCATCGTTTTGCAGGGCTTGGTTGAGGACCTGAAGAAAATCAATTCAACCGAGGTGCAGGGAAAGTTCAAGGTATGGCTGGTACAGTTTGTTTTGATACCGAGGTTGCTATGGCCATTAACAATCTATGAGATATGTTTATCTCACGTGGAGCGAATGGAAAAGAAAATGAACAGCTGTATTCGGAAATGGCTAGGACTTCCACTGGCGTTAACAACTTTAGCTCTATATAGTAAGACAGCTAAGTTAGCTTTTCCATTCAAGTCCCTAGTAGAAGAGTACAAGATTAGCAAGATACGGACACAGTTGATGCTGGACAACTCTTCAGACCAATGTATCGTGAATGTGGGCGCATCAGTTGGATCGGGAAAAGGCTGGACTGCAGGGAGGGACATCCGTGAAGCCGAGTGATCTTTGCAATGGTCTGAAAAGCTCGGAGGAGTGCAACCAGGACGGCTCGGTCTGGGTTGGTTCCATCATGTGTGGTGGTCTAAGGCCTCGTCGCTGGAAAGGACAAACCTGATTATTCAAGACAGAAGGCGAGCAATGGAGTTGGAAAGAGTGCAGCTAGGTGCTCAGATGTCGCAACAGGGCGATTGGACTAGATGGGAGGCGGCAGTTCAACATTCGATGACATGGAATGATCTGTGGCGTTACTCGCCCATCCGCCTATCTTTCGTGATTAGAGCGATGTATGATCAACTGCCGACAGCTTCAAACTTAGTGAAGTGGGGAAAGCTTGAGAATGAAGCTTGCAGGCTGTGTGAGAAAACAGACACTCTGATTCATATTCTCTCATGTTGTCCGTATGCTTTGGCAAAGGGAAGATACACGTGGCGCCACAATGAGGTTCTAAGAGAGATACTGGGCATTATCAAGGAAAACTGCAGACTAGCCAATTCGATGCAGTTGTGCCCCAGAAGAAAATTTTATTTCTTGAGAGAAGGCTTGCAGCACTTGGGCCGCAGAAAGGCAAGTACGAGAAGAGAATCGCTGCTTGATGCGGCAAATGACTGGAGGATATCAGCAGACTTAAAAGATGAAGACTGCTTTCCGGAATTGGTTCGCAGCAGCGGATTGAGACCGGACATTGTCATTTTTTCCAGTTTGGCCAAGACGTTGCTGTTCATCGAACTAACAGTGCCATGGGAAAGCAACATGGAAGCCTCAAATATCTTGAAAGAAGAACGTTACAGAATCCTTGCCCAAGATTTGGAGCGTGCGGGGTATAGAGTCGAGATTTTTCCAGTTGAAGTAGGCGCCAGGGGTTTAGCCGGTCGCTCACTCGTCAAATTGCTTGTGTCTCGCGGAATGTCGGGTCAAAAAAAAACTCAAGCTATCAAGAAAATAGCTGAAAGAGCAGAAACAGCTTCTTTTTGGATATGGATGCAAAGGAATGAAAAAGGAGATAATAAATTTAAACAGCCGCTTCTGGCTTCCGTACAACAGTGTTAGCTCCTCCTTTGTTTACAAGTTCAGGGACGAAGTCGCGTTATGGCTGCCGGCGAAAGTTTCGGTTGTTTGCAATAGAAGGAAAGTTGCTGGCGTTTAGAAAATAATCGAAACAATGTTTCCTGCCATTATGGTTTGTGGTGTTTCTCGTTTGGTGAAAGTGGTGGCATGGCTCGAAGTTCCGGAGGTGAATGTTTCTTTTGGTTTCGGAATCTGGCGGTTTGGTGGATACTACAGTTACTACATGCTCAAGTTCCGGCGTTTGAAAGACAGTTTCTCATCTTGTTACAGTTGCTTGACGGTTTTAAAATGACTTCTTGGTTCTGGTACTTTGAAGATTTGCCGGTTATCTGGTTCTGGTCGGAAACGGCATGTGATACACAAATTTCGTCCTCCCGTGGTAGCGTCAGGAAAAGGGCCGAAACGCTGGGAGGGTCTTCCTCTGAAGACCTCTGACGAACTTGCTCGAAGAAAAGTTTTCACATACATACATACATACATACATACATACATACATACATACATACATACATACATACATACATACATACATACATACATACATACATACATACATACATACATACATACATACATACATACATACATACATACATACATAAATACATACATACATACATACATACATACATACATACATACATACATACATACATACATACATACATACATACATACATACATACATACATACATACATACATACATACATACATACATACATACATACATACATACATACATACATACATACATACATACATACATACATACATACATACATACTATTTTTTGTGATAGAAATGTTGCAACAGTATTTCGGACATTTCAAATTGAGGTTGTCGACGTCTTCATGTTCAACTGAATGGTTCCAGTTAGAAATTGGTATAGCAATGGGTTGCTCAATTTCACCCATTCTCTTCGTATTAGCGATGCAGCTGCTTCTGAATGCAGTGGGTTCTCGCGTGGAGGAAGCTTATGTTGGCAAAGGTATCTTGATGCCCTCGGTGAAGGCCTTCATGGATGATACAACTTTGGTTCTGAACAAATGTATCTCAATGCGACGAGCTCTTGATGCATTCAGCGGGCTGCTATCATGGTGCGGCATGAGTTTCAAGGCAACCAAGTCAAGAAGCTTATCTCTGCGACGAGGCAAGATCGATGACAACGTGACGTTTTCAGTTGCTGGCAACAGGATCCCAACATTGAGAGAAGAACCGGTTAAGAGCCTGGGAAGGTGGTATGACGATTCGCTTAACGACACTGGACGGTGTTCTGAAGTTCTCCGATCGGCATTTGAAGATATGAAGAAAATTGATGCGGCCCCACTCCAGAGCAGGTTCAAATTGTGGTTGCTTCAGTTTGTTCTATTAACGAGATTGCTTTGGCCTCTATCAATGTATGAGATGAGCTTACCATTGGCGGAAAAGCTAGAAAGGAGGATGAATAAATTTACAAGGAAATGGTTGGGTCTGCCTCCAGGATTTACTTCGGTGGCTTTGTACAGCAAGACTGCCAAACTGAGGTTGCCACTGAAGTCTTTGGTTGAGGAGTTTAAGATAAACAAGATCCGTACGCAACTATTGCTGGATAACTCTTCGGATCAAAGAATTGTGGAGATGGGACCTCTTGTAAAGTCCGGAAAGAAATGGGTAGCCAGAAAGGAAATCGCAGAAGCTGAAGCCTCTTTACGTTGGACAGAAAGAGTTGGGGCAGTTCAACAGGACAAACGGGGTCTCGGGTCAACCCATCGAATTTGGTGGTCAAAAGCCAGCACCAGTGAACGAACAAGTCTGGTCATTCAGGAAAGAAAGAAAGCTATTGAGTCCCAGAGAATGATTAAGTTTGTTCAGTTATCTCAACAAGGAGATTGGACGACATGGGAAAATGCTGTTCAGCGTTCGCTTTCTTGGAAAGACATTTGGCAATACACACCACTACGTTTGTCTTTTTTGATTAGATCTGTTTATGATCAACTGCCGTCATCCAGCAATCTTCGAAGATGGAAGTTGAAAGACGATGATTCGTGCATGTTATGTGGGCAATCGGAGACTCTCATTCACGTTCTTTCCTGTTGTTCGTTTTCACTTTCACACGGGAGGTACACTTGGCGCCATAACCAAGTACTCCGAAAATTGCTTGACTTCGTCAAAGAAGCGTGTAAGAAAGCAAAAACAAGAGGAATACAGCAGAAAAGGAAAATCTACTTTTTGAGAGAAGGCAATCTGAAGTTCCACAGGTTCAGATCTACAAGAGACTTTGAATGTGTGATGGGTGCTGCCGACGATTGGTCGGTTTCGGCTGATTTGGATGGCGAAAGAAAATTTCCAGAAGCTGTGAGATCTAGCGGTTTAAAGCCGGATATAATTATATATTCTGACTTGGCCAAAAAACAATGCTCCTGATTGAACTCTCTGTGCCATGGGAAAGTAACATGGAATCTAGCAATATTTTCAAAGAGGAGAGATATAGGGATTTAGCATGTGATTTGAATGCCAAAGGGTTCAGGACTGAAATTTTTGCAGTCGAGGTTGGCGTTCGAGGGCTGGTTAGCAGCTCAATGTTAAAACTGCTGAAAGCTCTTGGTTTTTCAAACCGAGAAAAAACTCGAGCCATCAAGGAGATCTCCCAGACAGCTGAAGCTGCATCTTTTTGGATTTTCGCTAATAGAAAAAAGAAAGCGCTACAAGATGCACACGAAATGGTTTAGCCTTGTTTACATTGGGCGATAATCGTTCCGGCGATTTCAAGTTTTGTTTCGAACAGTTTTCTGCTGAACTTTGAATTTTCGTGTTTCAAGTTAGGAATTTGGAAATTTTTCTCGCCGAAGGGCGTCCGCCTGATCAACGGACGTGGGCCCACCTCTCTCTTAAAAGCGTCAAGAAGTTTAAGGGCCGAAACGCTAAAAATGAGAGGTTCTTCTTCTGAAGACCTTCGGCGACGAAAGCTCGCAAAGAGTTAAAACACACATACATACATACATACATACATACATACATACATACATACATACATACATACATACATACATACATACATACATACATACATACATACATACATACATACATACATACATACATACATACATACATACATGACACCGTGGAAAAGACAGGTGGCAACTCGGAAAGACGAGTATTACGGGTATCCTGGCCCAGCTTAGCCGGGATACAAAAAACACCGTTCATCTAGCTGCGACAACGAAATCGAATTTATGCCCCCAGAGCTCCAACCAAAAGGAGGGGGAGTATGATGAGCTCACAATCGGACCTTCGGCCATCGAACTTGCTCTTCCAACGGACCCTAATGGGGGAACACTTCATGAGTGTGTGTGCGGTAGAGGTTTCGCAACAAGCCGCGGTATGAAGGTTCACCGTACGAAAATGGGTTGCCTGCTTAAAGCTGTACAGGATCATCGTACTGAAGCAAGCATTGCTTCAGGTAAAACGCCGGGCCAAGTCGGGCCGGATGCCAACCACAGCCCCGACAGGTTCCACGATCCTGATAGCGACGCGAATAGGCAACCTCGGGCTAGAATTAACTTCCCCGCTGCTGCTCACAAAGCGGATTGGTCGAAGCTCGACGAGATACTTTCCAAGCTTCTCAAAGTGCAGATGAAAGAACTTCCAATGTTTCAAGTGAACAATCTAACTGACACCATTTACAACAAGTGTTTAGAGATGTTCCAAGGAAAAAGTTCTCATGGACAGAGGCGAAAAAACTCATATTTCAAGGCGACAACGAGAGATTGCTAGACTCAAAAAGGAAAAAAAACGACTTCGTCAACAATGGAGGAGAGCTCCAGACAACGAGAAACCAGGGCTCTCAGCATTACGACATGACTTGAGGCAGCGATTGAGTGCACTCTTGCAAGCAGAACGTTTGCGGGTAAAGAAAAGAGAACAAAGGAAGGCAAGATTCCAGTTTGTCAGAGATCCATTCCGTTATGGTAAAAGCTTGCTCGATCCACCAAAGTCAGGTACTCTGCAAGTCAGTAAAGAGCAGCTTGATCATCACTTCCGAGCTGCTTTCATTGACCCCTTGGGCGACAAAGAACTAGCTGAAAGATCAGATCTTCCCGAGATTCCTCTTCCAAAGGTTGCTTTCAACGAGGGAGTAATTTCAATTTTTGACATATCCCAATTCCTCCGAAAAACAAGAAATAGATCTGCTCCAGGCCCAAATGGTGTACCATACCTGGTGTATAAAAAATGTCCGGGTGTGTTGAAAGTTTTACACTCATTGCTCAAGTCTGCTTGGACTTCCGGGTCTGTTGATAAAGAGTGGCAAAAAGCTGAAGGCATTTTTATACCAAAGGAGAAAGTTTCAGTCGACATCAATCAGTTCAGACCAATTTCTCTCCTCAATGTTGAAGGAAAAATATTTTTTGCTGTGCTTGCCAAGAGGTTGACGAGCTATCTAACACAAAACGACTACATAGACAAGTCAATTCAGAAAGGAGGAATCCCTGGTGTTCCTGGTTGCATCGAACATTCTACCATGATCTGGGAGTCTATAAAAAGAGCAAAACAGAATCGACTCAGTTTGCACGTCGTTTGGCTTGATCTTGCAAATGCTTATGGAGCGGTTCGTCACCAGCTGATTTGGAGAGCTTTGTCGATGCACCATGTTCCAAAGTTCGTTATGGATATTCTACGACAGTATTTTCAAGATTTTCACCTGAGATTATCGACAAAGACGTGTTCAACCGATTGGTTTCGTCTTCAGGTCGGTATAGCCATGGGGTGCTCTATTTCTCCCATATTATTCGTGCTAGCAATGCAACTACTTCTGAATTCAGTTGGTGCAAGGGTAGAAGATGTTTATGTCGGCCGAGGTATTTTCATGCCACCTCTGAGAGCTTTCATGGACGACACGACAATTAGTTTGAATAAGTGTATTTCAATGAGACGGACACTTGATGTCTTCAGCGATCTACTCAAATGGTGCGGAATGAGTTTTAAACCATCTAAATCGAGAAGTCTCTCCCTGCGTCGCGGTAAAATTGATGAATACACCGTTTTCTCTGTTGATGGTAACAAGATTCCAACAGTGAGCGACGAACCAGTGAAAAGTCTCGGGAGATGGTATTGTAAATCCCTGAATGACGTTGATCAGGGTGCTTCTATTCTCCGTATGGCAACTGTCTCCATGGAAAGCATTAATGCTGCTCCGCTTCAGAGCAGGTTCAAAGTGTGGATTTTGCAATTTGTTTTAGTGCCAAGACTGCTTTGGCCTTTGACAGTCTATGAAATTGGTCTGCAAGTTGTGGAGAAACTAGAAAGAAAGATAGCTCGTTTTACACGTCAATGGTTGGGTCTGCCTCCGGGATTGACGTTTGTGGCTCTCTACGGCAAAACAGCCAAGCTGAGACTTCCATTGCGGTCTTTTGTTGAAGATTTCAAGATCAGCAAACTAAGAACTCAGATGATGCTCGATAATTCAACGGATCAGAGAGTCGCTGAGGTAAAACCAACTCTAATCTCAGGAACCAAATGGAATGCTAGGGATGAAATAGAGAATGCCACGGTTTCTCTCCAGTGGACTGAAAGGACCGGAGCAGTTCAGTTGGGGCGGCATGGTGTTGGATGGAACCACCATCTCTGGTGGTCCAAGGCAAACGCTCAGGAAAGATCAGACTTGATTGTTCAGGACAGAAAGCAAGCGATAGAAAGCGAGAGAGTTGTGAAGAGCGCACAATTGTCACAGCAAGGCGACTGGACCAGATGGGAGGAGACAGTTCAGCGGTCTCTGTCATGGGAAGATATATGGCGCTATGCTCCAGTGCGGCTATCGTTCCTCATTAGATCGATGTATGATCAGCTGCCAACAGCCAGCAATTTAAAGAAATGGAAATTAATTGAGAACGATGAGTGTCAGCTCTGCGGTCAGTCGCAGTCATTGATTCATATTCTTTCCTCCTGCTCCTATTCCCTTTCTCATGGTAGATACACGTGGCGCCACAACCTTGTTCTCCAAAAGCTGCTGGGATTTGTAAAAGAGGCCTGCCGAAAAGCCAACTCAATGGAGGTGAAACCTAGGAGGAGGATTTATTTTTTGAGAGAGGGATTGCCGCAGCTAAATCGCCCAAAAAGAACCCTCACGGAAGGAGAGAATGTTTTCCATGCGGCGAACGACTGGAGGGTCTCTGCCGATCTGAAAACGGAAAAGTGCTTCCCAGTTTCAATAAAGGAAAGTGGAAAAAGGCCAGACATAGTTGTTTTTTCGAGTCTGGCCAAGACATTTCTTCTCATCGAGTTGACAGTGCCTTGGGAAAGCAACATGGAGGCCAGTAACATCATGAAATTAGAAAGATACAGAGAATTGATGTTGGATTTGGAAGCAAATGGCTCAAGAGCTGAGCTTTTTGCTGTTGAAGTCGGAGCACGCGGTTTGGTTGGTAAATCTTTGCTAAAGTTGCTGCGGGCCCTGGGAATGTCTAACAGAGAGCGGACCCGTGCAATTAAACAGATTTCTGAAGCAGCAGAATCGGCTTCATTCTGGATTTGGTCTCAAAGAGAGAAAAAAGAAGATTTTCCAAATTTAGAAGCCGCTCTCTCCGCTCCGCAAGAATAGAATTGCTTCGTCTTTGTTTACGTGGCGATATTAAGTACCGCTACGAAAGCGAAGCCGTTATGTCGTCGAAGGTTTTCTCACTTGAATAGTCTGAATTTCTCTAAAGTCGCGAGTTTATTTGCATGACAAATATCTGCCACGATGCAAGGAATGATAGAAATTCGATGTCGGAAAAGAACAGAAACATTTTCTGCCGGAGGACGTTCGTCCGTCGAACGTGGCTCGCCCCCCTTAGAACGTCAAGAAATTAAAGAGCCGAAACGTTTGCTCGAGGGGGGGTTTTCTTCTGATGACCTCCACAGAAAAGCTCTTCAGGAGTGAACACACACATACATACATACATACATACATACATACATACATACATACATACATACATACATACATACATACATACATACATACAGACACACACACACACACATACACACATACATACATACATACATACATACATACATACATACATACATACATACATACACACATACACACATACATACATACATATACATACATACATACATACAGACATATATACATACATACATTTGGGGACTCCGGGGATTGCCCCCTACCCGTGGAAAAAAGTACGTACGACTAGCCCTCTAACCCGGTAATCAGGTTTTTTGGAAAGAGAAAGTGTGGTGTTTAAAAAAAAGTTGTGCAAGTACTGAGCCCCCCACACAAATATTTTGCCCCATCTTGCTAACAATAATCTCCCCAGGTCAAATTTGACTCCCTACGCGGTTACCTGTTCATCTGACTCGAATTTGTGTCTATTTCTTTCGCATTAATAATTAATTTTTTAATAAAAATAATATATAAAGCAGCAGAAACATCCGCAATAAAAGATCGTTGTGACTTAACGGTAGCATTGTACTGCTGTGGAGTAATGTCATTCTGTGACAATCGCATTAAATTCAAATAAGAAACAATCAATTCATATGGTGCTCGCAACGTCAATATCGGTTGATACACGAGTTATCGAACTGGAGCAACAGTTTTATTCAATTTTTTGTAGCATGGATAAATTATTTTAAAACAATTTTAAACAGACAGAGTTTTTTGATTCAAGATTGAGAGTATTGATCCGACGAAATGAACCAGAAGTCGACAAGGGCTGGGTTGGTTTGTATTAATTCTAATATTTTTTCAACCCAGCCCACGCATGTTTAAAAAATTGGGTTCACCCCAACCCAACCCATGTCAACCTCCGAAGTGAACCTATTGACCGACCTATCCATGTCTCCTCGTGTTAACCCATTGTGGTGTACCGATATTTTATGAACGTCCACGCACACGTGTGCCAAACGCATGTTATACAGGTAATTACGGGTGAGCGCTCCTTAGCTTGCTAAGCTCGCGCTCCTTCACTTGTTTGGCGCGCGCTAGCTAGTGGCTAGCTTAAAAACATTTGCTCTCGAATTTTCTCTCTCTTTCTTCTTTCTTTTTCGTTGTTCTCGTGGTTCGCCATATTGCTACTTTAATCAAGAATTTAAACTTTGCTTTTTTTTCATTTCTCGCCATTGTTGGCCCCGAGAAGAATTGTTTATGTTTGTCTATTGTCGTCGGTCAATTAAATAAAGTTATTTCGAACCGTCTTCAAACTGTGTTGAGTTGGTACTACAAAGTATATCGAAATAACGTAGTCAGCGACTACAATTAGTGACCCCGACGTTTTTTTCTCCAACGTGAAGAATTCTGAAGTCCAGTGAAAGGCTCACCACAAAGTGACCCCAACTTCCGACGACGTCAGTTTTTTTTCCCCGACGTTCTTCAACACCGACGACTGCAGCTTTCAACATTTTCAGCCTGCGAAGTCTTTAGCTTCGACGTTCTTGACCACCGGTGTTTGCAGTCTTCAGCGTTTTGAACCTCCGACGTCTACAACCCGAGGACTACAGCTCGAAGAATTTTTTTATCGACTGACTCATCGTCAAAATGGCATCAGCTTCAACGCAACCTCTGGCCGTCACCACAACTCCCACAATTGCTGCCGTCTCAGTAAAAGCGCCTCCTTTCATACCGTCAAACCCTGCTACGTGGTTTGTGATCCTTGAGGCGCAGTTCAACATCGCCGGCATCACGACGTCTGCCACAAGACTTCTAAATCTTCTAAAGCATGTTTGCTTAAATTTTTGAAAAGAAACCAGCGTATTTATTTTCGTTTCATTACTTTCTGTTCAAAGGAATTGGCTGGATGGACGGTCACAGTAAAACAGTAGGAGCATGGAACCAACTACCTAAATCTATCCGAAGTGCTGTTCTAAATGAAGACTTCAGAGCATTGTTGAAAAAACACTTTTTTAATTTGACATATTGTTAATGGCATTCTTAGTGCAAGACTCTTGTTTTGTTTTAGTTAAAAAAAAAAAAAAATAAATAAATAAATAAATAAAAAGAACTTCATCATGTACATATCATCTTCAAGCGTTTAAAGAACTGCTAATCCACAAGATTCTACCACGCGTTAGCAAATCTCTCAGTAGAGACAGTAAGCAACCTCGACGACGTAATCTTGCAGGCCGCCGATTATAACCAACTCAAAGACGCCGTCAAGAGGTTCCACGAGACCAGTAGAGGGGAGCTCTTTGAATCTTTCTTACAAGAAACACCCCTCACCGGCAAGCCTTCACACTTCCTTCTTCAAATGACAAAGGTGGCAAAGAAAGTTGGCGTGGGAGACGACATGGTGCGTCATCGTTTCCAACAAGTTCTTCCACCCAGCCTCGCGCCTGTCATCACGTCACAGAAAACACTGGGACTGGACGACCTCGGACGACTTGCCGACGAGCTCCTCCCATTGCTAAAGTGCCAAACTACATCCTACGTGAGTGAACCTGCATCGATGAAATCAAACGACCGATTTTTTGGTAATAATAATAATGCTGCTCGTAACTCGTTTGTTAATAATAAGGTGGTGTGTAAATCATTTGAACCCGCTTTTTCAAATACATTAGTTCCGTTTTCTGCTAATCAACGGCCTAAGGTTTGCCGAAGTCATATTTTTTATGGGGCAAAAGCACGCTCATGTCGCCACTGGTGTCAGTGGCCAGATAAATCTGGTATTCAAGTAACTCAGTCGCGTGACGCAACCCCTGCAAGCTCGAGAAGTTGAATTTTTAATTGATACGGGTTCATCAATATCTTTAATCCCACTATCAGCCAAAAGCACTTTCATGTTTATTGTCATCTTCATCGATTCTTTTGAAAGCTGCTGATGGTCGCTCTATTGCTGTGCATGGACAAACTCATTTAACGCTTAGAAATTCATCATTGCGCAGGTCATTTATTTGGGTTTTCGTCGTGGCTGACGTTGCAAAGCCAATTCTTGGTGCTGATTTTCTCTCTAAATTTCGCATTAGCGTAAATTTTTTTGAGCGTGCGATTGTTGATACTAACACAAATTTTCATGCGCCGTGTATTTCTAAACTTGTGCGAGAGTATTTGGCATGTGGCATTAAACTTCCGGACAATCTTCCAGCGTTCGTACCCCCGCTATTTGATAAATACCCCACTTTGGTTATGCCTGGGCAAATAGATTATTCTGTTTGTGTTCATGGCTCTTCGACCCAGCATACAATTGATACGGGTTCTGCACGCCCTGTTTTTGCTCGCGCGCGACAGCTACCCCCCAATGAATTTGAAATTGCGAAAAAGGAATTTAATTTCATGCTTGCAGCTGGTATTGTGCGCCCTTCGAAAAATGATTGGGCATCCCCGCTGCATTTAGTGCAAAAGAAAGATGGTCAGTCGTGGCGACCTTGCGGTGATTTCCGACAATTGAACGCAATTACCAAAAAGGATCGCTACCCATTGCCGCACATAAATTCATGCATCGATCGCTTTCAAGGCAAGACCATTTACAGCAAGCTCGACGTTGTTAAAGCGTATTTCCACATACCTATGGCTCCTGAGGATGCTAAAAAAACTGCAGTAATTACGCCGTTTGGTTTGTTTGAATTCACGCGTATGCCATTCGGGCTCTGCAACGAACCGCAGACTTTTCAGCGTTTCATGGATTCCATTTTTCGCGATTTTTCATTTGTTTTTGTATACATCGACGATATCCTAATTGCTTCGCAGAATTTTGATGAGCACAAAATTCACTTGGAAATTGTTATGAATCGTTTATGCGATAACAGGCTGCATGTTGCGTTGGAAAAGTGCGTTTTTGTGGTAGATAAGGTTGATTTTCTTGGTTATTCAGTTAGCCCAAAAGGTATTGTGCCCCTGGCGAATAAAGTTGAAACGATTAAACATTACGAAATTCCGATTGATTATGCTTCCTTGCGTCGTTTTCTTGACATGATTGGTTTTTACCGACGCTTTATACCTTTGTTTGCTGACATGGCTGAACCCCTGTTTCAACTTCTTGCAAAGGTAAACATTTGTAATTATTATGGACGGATGATGCACGCAGAGCGTTCGAGAAATTGAAAGAGAATCTTACCCAAGCGATCCAGTTGAACTTCACTGATCCGAAGTCTGACACATTTCACCTCGTCACCGATGCGTCAAACTATGCCGTTAGGACAGCCTTGCACCAGTCTGTCGGGAACGAACTTTGACCAGTGGCATTTTTCTCGAAACGTCTCTCTACACCTCAACGTTCCTACTCTGCGTTTGACCGCGAACATTTAGCCGTCTACCTTGCAGTAGTTCACTTCAAACCAATTATTGAGGGTCGTACTGTTGCAGTTTTTACAGACCACAAACCCTTAGTGAATGCATTCTACAGTCAAACCCGACCGAAATCTGATCGCCGACAACGTCACCTGTCATATATCTCGGAATACGTCTGCTCAATTGAGTACATACGTGGTTCGGAAAATATCGTGGCAGATGCCCTCTCTCGTGCCGATACAGATGAAACTATTACATGTTCGCTAGACTTGATACTTCCAGCCTTGTCCACACTTAGTGTCGCACAGAAGGATGATGCTGAAACTGAAGAATATAAAGAAAAGTTGAAATCTTTTCCGATCGAAGACAAGCAATTGTTGTGGTGTGACACCACCCTACCATATCCTCGACCTTTTGTACCACGTGAGCATTGTATGGCAATATTCAATCAGCTGCACAGTTTGTCGCACCCTGGAGTTAAAGGTGTGACATATCTATGTTGACCATTCGATGTTCTTGGTATATCTATGTTGAACATTCGATGTTCTTGGTATATCTATGTTGAACATTCGATGTTCTTGGTATATCTATGTTGAACATTCTATGTTCTTGGATGATAGTTGGACTTCTGCCTTGTTCCCTTTCAGTTGTTAATCTCGTGGTTGCTTTGTTGACTCGTTTGAATAAACTTGTGTGTATCTCATCCGTACATTTATTCTTTATATACATATATAATCGAACACAACATGGCGCAGTCGACAGGATTACTCGATTTTTAAAAGTGATTATGAATTTCGCTTCGATGCCGCTAATCTAGCGAGCGAATGGCGACGGTTTATTCAAATGTTTCAGATTCACCTGATTGCAAGCGACTCTCTCAAGAAGACCGGCAACATTTTAGTAGCAATGCTTTTGAGTTTCCTCGGCCCTGATTCTCTTCCGATCTTCAACGCGTTCGACCTAGATGAATCGGACAGAAATTCCTATGAAGCAGTGGTCAAGAGGTTTGAAAAATTTTGTACACCAAAGACTAATGTCATTTCTGAGCGCGTGACATTTTGGCAGTTAACGCAGTCTTCAGACGAGTCAATAGAAGTATTTCTAATGAAGCTCCGAAACCAAGCCCGGTCATGTGAATTTGGAGACCAGCTCGAACCGATGATCAGAGACTCGGATGTGCCGATAGTACTCTGCTCGAAAGATTTCTCCGAGAAGACGAACTTACATTAGAACAAGCGATAAAAATCTGCCGATCAGCGGAATCTGTAAAAAACCATGTAAAAGTCATCAATGGCGAAAACGAACCAGCGGTCTTTGCAGTCAGGAAAGAAAATACGACACCCCTGCAACCAGGTCGGGCAACGTATCAATGTGGAAACTGCGGTGGAACTCACCCTCCCAAGAAATGCCCGGCGTTTGGCAAACAGTGCCTTTCCTGTGGAAAGCATAACCACTATGCTAAATTCTGTCGAGGAGCTCGAATTTATCAACGCGGATCGGAACGTCAAAAAGCACATGGATCCCCTGCAGTCCACGAGTTACAGGACACCTTCTACATCAACACATGTCAAACGTTACAGACGACAAAGGCTTGGTGGAAAGAACTTGTTGTTGGAGGAATAAAGATACGATGCAAGCTAGACACTGGAGCGGAGGTAAACATATTGCCCCAAACCGTTTGGAATAAAATGAGAAGTCGACCACCCCTTCGTCAAACCAAGGCAGTACTCACATCGTTCAGCAATGCCAGTGTACACCCGGTTGGAGTGGTAACTCTATCAATTGTCCACAGTCAAAGAAGTGTGCCAACACAATTCTATGTAGTCAGCCATCCTGCTTCTCCTATTCTAGGTCTTCCCAGCTGCCAGGAGTTGAACTTGATTAGAAGGGTTGACCAAGTGATGACACATTCATCAAAGAACATCATCAATGAGTTCAAAGACAGAAAATCCTCTGCTTGGCATGCAACACCAGCTACTTGGAAAACTACGTCGGCCACGACAGGACCGCGATACATCAGAGGAATGCAGCCGTTTGGAAAAAAACTGAAGAACAGATCTTCAAAACAGCAACAGTCATATTCCCGGCAGAAGAAGGACCAGCAACTCCAACCATTGCAGCAGAGCAACCAAAATTTGCAGCAAGCAAAGTATGGCCGACAGTTGCAGCAAGACAACTGTCAGCCGCAACGTGACAACCGCCAGCAGCAACATGAACCAAGTCAGCAGCAGTACCAGCTCCGTCAGCAACAGTATCAGCCGCGTCAGCAGGAGCAGTACCAACCACGTCAGCAGCAATATGAGCAGATCCAACAGTCTCGTCAACAGCAACAAGCGTGGGGTCCTCGACCACAGAGGACACCTAAAGTAGGAAGAAGATGTTACTCTGGTAAAGGATCAAAAGGTTATTCTGAACAAAGATCCAGAAGTCAGCAACAACATGAAGTTTTTCCACATGAGTCTCAACTGCTCCCCCGAGTCATCCATGGAAAAAATCAACTCCAAAAGTTGCAAAGAAAGCAGAAATCGTATTATGACAAGTCTGCTCACAATTTACTCGAATTGCAACCTGAAGAAACCGTCAGAATATATCACCATGGCCAGTGGATTCCAGGTCAGGTCAAGTTTAAACATGGCACTTCTCGTTCATATGTGGTGCAGACGGACGTAGGTGGAGGACTGAGAAGAAATCGTCGACATCTCATTTCAACTAAAGAACCTGGTCCAACTCAGGTTACCCCAGCATCTGATGACTGTCCAGAAACTCCGGATGAGGCAACACAACTGAATTTAGATCAGCACCAGACAGAAGCAGATGTAGAACCAGGTGAAGACATGTCTCGAAGTTATGTTACCAGATCAGGAAGGCTGTCAAGACCTCCAGTCAGATTTGTTGAACTTTAAAAAAAATCTTAGGGAGGAGGTGTGACATATCTATGTTGAACAATCGATGTTCTTGGTATATCTATGTTGAACATTCGATGTTCTTGGTATATCTATGTTGAACATTCGATGTTCTTGGTATATCTATGTTGAACATTCTATGTTCTTGGTATATCTATGTTGAACATTCTATGTTCTTGGATGATAGTTGGACTTCTGCCTTGTTCTTTTTCATTTGTTAATCTCGTGGTTGCTTTGTTGACTCGTTTGAATAAACTTGTGTGTATCTCATCCGCACATTTATTCTTTATATACATATATAATCGAACACAACAAAAGGTACTACACAACTGATAGTCGAACGCTACTTTTGGCCAGACATGAAAAGAAACATCAAGGAGTGGGTTCGAGACTGTGTCAACTGCCAGAAATCGAAGGTCTTCAAACACAACAAAACCCAGGTGCAGCATATGCAGTTTCCAGCTTCCGATAGGTTCCAAACAATTCACATAGATATTGTTGGACCTCTGAAGCCTTCAAAAGATACCATTTCACCTTATCCATCCGAGAAGCGATACCTCATCACCATGATCGACCGAGCAACTCGATGGTTTGAGGTAGTGCAAGCTTCTAACATTACGGCTGAAACTGTTACTGATGTTTTCCTGACGGCGTGGGTTTCTCGTTTTGGTGTCCCGCTTCACATTTTAACGGACCGAGGATGTCAATTCGAATCCGAACTCATGAGCCATCTTTCCTCGCTGATCGGCTTTCACCGTTTACGAACTACAGCCTACCATCCGCAATCAAACGGGATGATCGAACGATTTCATTGTACATTAAAGAATGCTTTAAAGGCTCGGGAAGACGATTGGCTGATTGCGTTGCCTTCGGTTCTGCTGGCTCTTCGGTGTTTACCAAATGAACATGGTATTTGTCCTTTTACAGCTGTCACTGGCGCTTCGCCTCTTATGCCACACACATTTTTTTCTACTTCCTCGACGCGCTCTGCGCTGAATTAGTTTTGCGATTGGCACAGTGTATGTCTGATATAGAATTTTCATCGTTATCAAAAGGTATCCATCATACACCTGCTCGTTTGTTAAACAATCTAGGTTTAAATAAAGGTGATTTTGTATTCATTCGAACTGATCGCGTACGTCGCCCTCTTGAGTCACCTTATCAAGGTCTATTTGAGGTTTTAGATTTGAATAATAAAATTGTAAAACTTAAGAAGCCCGATGATGTAGTTTCGATTGTTTCACGTGATCGCATTAAATTGGCTCATATTCGAAAATATACAATTGGTCCAAGATCAGCGAATCAGCCCTCGGACAGCATTGTACAAAAAAGCGATATTGAGCAGCAACAGTCAAATCATGGACTCCTAAATAAAAGCTATCTGGACACAAATCTGCCACGGCGTTATCTACCACATGGGGCGATTGTATCGCGTTACGCTTGGCTGTTTGAGAGAGCTACATGTTATTAAAACTTTGACAACTTTTATTATTTTACACTTGAACAACTGAAACACATAAATAAAACATTTATTTTTTGACAATTAACACTCAAATAGTTTATTTTAAAAGACAAAATAATCTAAGCTAAAATCTTGTCAAGTGCAATTTATTAGTTTATCTATTTTTCTTCTTTAGCTCTATTATTCTTGTTTGCTTTTCTTGTTATTTCCTCCACTTATATTTTGATTAAAATGTGGAAAGGCTTGCAAACGATGTGACTTTGTTAGTAAATCAATGCTCCCATACCATGTTTTTTGCCCGTGATATAATATTAAACGAGCTTCACCGGCTAACAAATGTCCATCCAAGAAAAGTTTTTAAACTATAAAATTTGTTGTGTTGTATTGCTCTTTGGAAACTAAAATTGACATTGTATCTTCTTTAAAGGTAATGTTGTCATAAAACAAAAATTTAGAGAACTTAAGGACACAGCTCGAATCTTTCTATCGCTCTCCAGCACCTGGTGCATTGAAGTATAATAGTTGCTTCTGAAATTTGATAAAACTATCCTAAACGAGATTATAAATTATCAGACTGAAGCTGACCAAGCCAATAATTAATTAGTCTTATAAACTTCATTTAAGATGATCTTGATGGAACAGAGAACGAAAGGTAATTCTAAGTTCTTGGCCGATGATGCTAAAATTTCTGTCGTCAAGTGCTGAGCGTTACAAAACCAGCACAAACAGTTGTTGTCGATGATGATCTGAGTCTCTGGCAGTCATGAAGAAAACTGATAGGTAAATGATAAAAAAACATGTGTGTCGAATAGCTAGAAAAATCGAGTCTGAACTTTTTTTGCATCTTGCTTTACAATTTTTGGCCCGATGATCTCGATGGAACAGAAAACGAAAGGTCATTCTAAGCTCTGGGCCAGATGATGCTAAAATTTTTGTCATCAAGTACTGAGCGTCACAAAACCAGCACAAACAGTTGTTCTTGTCGATGATGATCTGAGTCTTT
This sequence comes from Erpobdella octoculata, assembly GCA_963978895.1. Classification (NCBI taxonomy): domain Eukaryota; kingdom Metazoa; phylum Annelida; class Clitellata; order Hirudinida; family Erpobdellidae; genus Erpobdella; species Erpobdella octoculata. The sequence goes on from OZ022239.1 coordinate 25,041,844, forward strand.
GGCGGTCATGAAGAGAACTGATAGGTAAACGATAAATAAACATGTGTTGAATAGCAAAAAAATCGATGCTAGAATTTCTGTCGCCAAGTGCTTCATGGTTGAACTGCACTAAAGTCTGCTCTGGAACCATGATGCAGGCTTCTTTAAAATTCTGGATACAACAAATTTTGACTGAAAATTGTTGTAAATATTTTTTAAGTCATACCCCTGGTAGAAAATGAGGAAGATGGTTTTTGGTCACAGGATCAATTATATTAATCTTCAGTTTGTCCCCATGAGTTGATTGACAGAACATTGCCAGGTGAATGTTGTGTTTTCAACTGAAATGGTTAAATATATCTCTTCTTTAGCTGAGTTCAAATATGCTTTCTTAGCCGATAAAAATTCATGTTGGAGTGTCTTCATGAATTCATATCTTCAATGATATAGTGTATAACGAAATGAAGAAAACAACTTCTGAAATGAGCTAACACTCTATATTATTCTTGGATTGGCACGGTTCCATTTCTCATAATGAACTTCATCACGCAGAAAAGAGTGAAATGATGAAAAGTAATACGAGCGTTGACTTGTTAGTTTTTACCGTGGCTAGTTTTGTATCCAAATGCTGAATATAATGTTAACAATGACAAAGTTTGTAGTAGTAAATAAACTGAATTGCTGAATAAATCCAAAAAATCTCAACTCTGGAATCAGAATATAATCTTTGTCAAAATAAAACCATTCGACGACCCGACGCGCTCGAGACAATGAAATAATAAACAACGAGCTGAAGCGGCTCACAGCTTATAAGCTAGTATACGTCGATGCATGCTAGTATGCTACATTCGCATGCTTGTACACAATCGCCTCATGTAGTCGACTCATTAGGTTCTCACCCATTCAGGTTTGTGTCCAGATAGCTTTTATTTAGAAGTCCATGAGTCAAATATACGAGCGCAGCGTCGTGTTAGATTTGCAGTATGATTCTCTCTTGTTTCTCTCTTGCATTGTTTTCGTTCGTTATTTCCTTGATCATTTCTGCGTATGATTTTTGTTTGTACTTTTCTCTTTTTTTATGGCTCCGCCATCTGCGGGGGGACTATTGTGGTGTACCGATATTTTATGCACGTCCACGCACACGTGTGCCAAACGCCTGTATGTGTGTATGTGCCTGGTAATTACAGGTGAGCGCTCCTTAGCTTGCTAGGCTCGCGCTCCTTCACTTGTTTGGCGCGCGCTAGCTGGTGGCTAGCTTAAAAACCTTTGCTCTCGAATGTTCTCTCTCTTTCTTCTTCGTTGTTCTCGTGGTTCGCCATATTGCTACTTTAATCAAGAATTTAAACTTTGCTTTATTTTCATTTCTCGGCATTGTTGGCCCCGAGAAGAATTATTTTTGTCTATTGTCGTCGGTCAATTAAACAAAGTTATTTCAAACCGCCTTCAAACTGTGTTGAGTTGGTACTACAAAGTATATCGAAATAACGTAGTCAGCGACTACACCATTAATGGTCACTACTATACGAAAATAATAAAAATGATGTTGCGTTTTCGCAACCGTAACCTTTAATGGGTTAAGGTCTTCTCAAGTGTGTTTTATATTTGTCTCGAGAAACAAAAAGAGCGGCAAATTTTACTTAAATTGAGAAAGTGAGACTCGCTTAAAATCTTGATAGAATATCTCAGCACGACGATTGACACGAAACAGAAGAAAAAAATATTGTTTATAATAATAGTCACGATAGTAATAGTAATAGTTATAGTAATAGTGATAGTGATAGTGATAGTGATAGTGACAGTGACAGTGACGGTGACGGTGACGGTGACGGTGACGGTGACGGTAACGGTAACGGTAACAGTAACCGTAACCGTAACCGTAACCGTAACCGTAACCGTAACCGTAACCGTAACCGTAACAGTAACAGTAACAGTAACAGTAACAGTAACAGTAACAGTAACAGTAACAGTAACAGTAACAGTAACAGTAACAGTAACAGTAACAGTAACAGTAACAGTAACAGTAACAGTAACAGTAACAGTAACAGTAACAGTAACAGTAACAGTAACAGTAACAGTAACAGTAACAGTAACAGTAACAGTAATAGTAATAGTAATAGTAATAGTAATAGTAATAGTAATAGTAATAGTAATAGTAATAGTAATAGTAATAGTAATAGTAATAGTAATAATAACGGTAACGGTAACGGTAACGGTAACGGTAACGGTAACGGTAACGGTAACGGTAACGGTAACGGTAATGGTAATGGTAATGGTAATGGTAATGGTAATGGTAATGGTAATGGTAATGGTAATGGTAATGGTAATACTAACGCTAACGCTAACGCCGACGCCGACGCCGACGCCGACGCTAACGCTAACGCTAACGCTAACACTAACACTAACACTAACACTAACACTAACACTAACACTAACACTAACACTAACACTAAAACGAACACTAACACTAACACTAACACTAACACTAACGCTAACGCTAACACTAACACTAACGCTAACACTAACACTAGCACTAACACTAACACTAACACCAACAGTAATAGTAATAGTAACAGTAATGTACTATAGTAATAGTAAAATTAATGTGCTATAGTAATAGCAACAGTGATGTACTATAGTAATAGTAATGATAATAATTCAGTTGTATGGCACGTCAATGGTTTCTTGATTTGTGAACTTTCACAGACAACAATTCTTATGCATTTAAGACGCGCTCGTGTTTCAAAGCTTAGACAGTAGATAGATAGATAGATACCTGACTGTATAACCTGGCCTGATATAATCAACATACATTATTTCCTATGTCTGTCTGGATGTATGTATGTATGTATGTATGTTAGCGATTTCGCATAACACGGCGGCCGCGGTGGTCAGCAGTGTAATAAAAGTTATTACAAAATTGTACACTGTCAATCCTAAAGATCAAAAGAGAAATTTAAAATCGAAAAAAAATATATAATGAGATTTTAAAAAATCCGTAATTTTTGACGGGCTATATCTAGTAATCTACATACATAATTTCCTATGTCGGTATGTATGTATGTATGTATGTATGTATGTATGTATGTATGTATGTATGTATGTATGTATGTATGTATGTGTGTGTGTGTGTGTGTATGTGTGTGTGTGTATGTATGTATGTATGTATGTATGTATGTATGTATGTATGTATGTATGTATGTATGTATGTATGTATGTATGTATGTATGTATGTATGTATGTATGTATGTATGTGTTTTAACTCTTTGCGAGCTTTCGTCGCCGAAGGTCTTCAGAAGAAGAACCTCTCATTTTTAGCGTTTCGGCCCTTAAACTTCTTGACGCTTTTTTAAGAGAGAGGTGGGCCCACGTCCGTTGATCAGGCGGACGCCCTTCGGCGAGAAAAATTTCCAAATTCCTAATTTGAAACACGAAAATTCAAAGTTCAGCAGAAAACTGTTCGAAACAAAACTTGAAATCGCCGGAACGATTATCGCCCAATGTAAACAAGGCTAAACCATTTCGTGTGCATCTTGTAGCGCTTTCTTTTTTCTATTAGCGAAAATCCAAAAAGATGCAGCTTCAGCTGTCTGGGAGATCTCCTTGATGGCTCGAGTTTTTTCTCGGTTTGAAAAACCAAGAGCTTTCAGCAGTTTTAACATTGAGCTGCTAACCAACCCTCGAACGCCAACCTCGACTGCAAAAATTTCAGTCCTGAACCCTTTGGCATTCAAATCACATGCTAAATCCCTATATCTCTCCTCTTTGAAAATATTGCTAGATTCCATGTTACTTTCCCATGACACAGAGAGTTCAATCAGGAACATTGTCTTTGCCAAGTCAGAATATACAATTATATCCGGCTTTAAGCCGCTAGATCTCACGGCTTCTGGAAATTTTCTTTCGCCATCCAAATCAGCCGAAACCGACCAATCGTCGGCAGCACCCATCACACATTCAAAGTCTCTTGTAGATCTGAACCTGTGGAACTTCAGATTGCCTTCTCTCAAAAAGTAGATTTTCCTTTTCTGCTGTATTCCTCTTGTCTTTGCTTTCTTACACGCTTCTTTGACGAAGTCAAGCAATTTTCGGAGTACTTGGTTATGACGCCAAGTGTACCTCCCGTGTGAAAGTGAAAACGAACAACAGGAAAGAACGTGAATGAGAGTCTCCGATTGCCCGCATAACATGCACGAATCATCGTCTTTCAACTTCCATCTTCGAAGATTGCTGGATGACGGCAGTTGATCATAAACAGATCTAATCAAAAAAGACAAACGTAGTGGTGTGTATTGCCAAATGTCTTTCCAAGAAAGTGAACGCTGAACAGCATTTTCCCATGTCGTCCAGTCTCCTTGTTGAGATAACTGAACAAACTTAATCATTCTCTGGGACTCGATAGCTTTCTTTCTTTCCTGAATGACCAGACTTGTTCGTTCACTGGTGCTGGCTTTTGACCACCAAATTCGATGGGTTGACCCGAGACCCCGTTTGTCCTGTTGAACTGCCCCAACTCTTTCTGTCCAACGTAAAGAGGCTTCAGCTTCTGCGATCTCCTTTCTGGTTACCCATTTCTTTCCGGACTTTACAAGAGGTCCCATCTCCACAATTCTTTGATCCGAAGAGTTATCCAGCATTAGCTGCGTACGGATCTTGTTTATCTTAAACTCCTCAACCAAAGACTTCAGTGGCAACCTCAGTTTGGCAGTCTTGCTGTACAAAGCTACCGAAGAAAATCCCGGAGGCAGACCCAACCATTTCCTTGTAAATTTATTCATCCTCCTTTCTAGCTTTTCTACCAATGGTAAGCTCATCTCATACATTGATAGAGGCCAAAGCAATCTCGGTAATAGAACAAACTGAAGCAACCACAATTTGAACCTGCTCTGGAGTGGGGCCGCATCAATTTTCTTCATATCTTCAAATGCCGATCGAAGAACCTCAGAACACCGTCCAGTGTCGTTAAGCGAATCGTCATACCACCTTCCCAGGCTCTTAACCGGTTCTTCTCTCAATGTTGGGATCCTGTTGCCAGCAACTGAAAACGTCACGTTGTCGTCGATCTTGCCTCGTCGCAGAGATAAGCTTCTTGACTTGGTTGCCTTGAAACTCATGCCGCACCATGATAGCAGCCCGCTGAATGCATCAAGAGCCCGTCGCATTGAGATACATTTGTTTAGAACCAAAGTTGTATCATCCATGAAGGCCTTCACCGATGGCATCAAGATACCTTTGCCAACGTAAGCTTCTTCCACGCGAGAACCCACTGCATTCAGAAGCAGCTGCATCGCTAATACGAAGAGAATGGGTGAAATTGAGCAGCTCATTGCTATGCCAACCTCTAACTGGAACCATTCTGTTGAACAGGAGGACGTAGACAACCTCAATTTGAAATGTCCGAAATACTGTTGCAACATTTCTATCACAATATTTGGAACATGATGCGATCTGAGAGTTCTCCACAACATTTGGTGACGAACGGCTCCATAAGCATTGGCAAAGTCTAACCAGACAATGTGCAAGCTGAGACGATTTTCTTTAGCTCTTTTCAATGCTTCCCAGATCACTGACGAATGTTCGATGCATCCTGGTACTCCTGGCACTCCTCCCTTCTGAACAGACCTGTCGATGTAATTGTTGTTTTGAATTACATAGCTTGTCAGTCTCCGAGCAAGGACAGCAAAAAATATCTTTCCCTCGACGTTTAACAATGAAATTGGGCGGAACTGATGTATTTCCTTCGAGTCTTTTTCTTTCGGAATAAAGATACCTTCTGCTCTTTGCCATTCGCTTTCAATTCTTCTGTGTATGTGTGTGTGTATGTATGTATGTATGTATGTATGTATGTATGTATGTATGTATGTATGTATGTATGTATGTATGTATGTATGTATGTATGTATGTATGTATGTATGTATGTATGTATGTATGTATGTATGTATGTATGTATGTATGTATGTATGTATGTATGTATGTATGTATGTATGTATGTATGTATGTATGTATGTATGTATGTATGTATGTATGTATGTATGTATGTATGTATGTATGTAATTTCGCATAACGCGTCGGAAACAATGGTCAGCAATCAGCAGTTGCTAAAATTAGTGCGCGCAGGTGTGTAATAAAACTTATTACGCAATTGTACACTGCCAGCCCATGGATTTCTAGAGGTAACATGCTATATCTAGAATTCCATGGCCAGCCCTAAAGATCAAAAAGAGGTGGCGCTGTTATCGAAAAATAATATATAATGAATAATTCAAATTTAAAAAATCCTTCATTTTTGACGGACTATCTCTAGTAACAATAATAAACGATGGCTTTTACGAATGTTTTAATACTGATTCCACAAAGCGACTCTACAAACCGGTAAACTTCATTGGAAATCTTCAAACTCACAAATGATGTCTGATCCTTCTGCAAGTGTTTATAGATCTTATAATCATATTTGTTCCAGGTGGAGCTATATATATATATATATATATATATATATATATATATATATATATATATATATATATATATATATATATATATATATATATATATATATATATATATATATATATATATATATATATATATATATATATATAACGGTCTGATTAGCATAAGCAAGCACTGAAGTTCTGATATGCACCTCGACTCCCCCAACGTTTAAGCGCCACCGTTACAACGGCTATCGACTAAATAGCGGCTGATACATTTGAATAGCGACGACGTTTATATTTAAGGGTTCGACTCTTTTAAAACGACTTGCTTGCGAAGAGAGAGGAGAATCGTAAATAAGTCCGTCAAGACGATATTTTGATTTTATTTATTTTTATTAAGGATGATTCAGCAAAAATAATTTTGTTGTAATTTTTAATTTTGATTCGACAGAGTACGAAAATAAACGAATTAATGAGTTATCAACCGGTAGAAGATCAATTTTTCTAACAACTCCTACCCGAATGAACTTGGTGTAAATTTGCACGCAGATTCGGATACAAAGAAACAATGTCGGTACAATGTTCTTGGTTGGAGAAAAAAAATTAATAAAAAAGTGAATTGACAGGCATTTCGAAGAATTTCGCAAAACAAAATCAGCTGATTTCAAAGTTGTAATTTTCATCTAACGAAGATTTTGGAGTCGACAAAAGCTTATCTCTAACAAATGGTAAACTTCATTTTTTTCTTATTCCATTAACTAAAAAACTGCTTTCTGGAAACTGGAATGTTTTTCCAGTGCCGAGAATGGGAATGGGAATTTTCATATACATGACAAAGACGAGTGGATCGGTTCCACTAGTAATAAAACTTGACTACCTACTGACGCTGTTGACACTAGTGAAGGACTGACGAGTGTCTGCGAACATTTTTACCTAAAAAGTTGTGCTACTACAATAGTTTCACGTATGCGCATAATGGTTTCGTTTTTTGTTGTTGTTGTTGCTATTGCACTTCAATCTAGAGATTATACGAAGCAGAACAAACTGAAACAAGCTTTCAAATAATATTTATCATCACATTTAAAATGTTCGCAGGTTACACACCAGCAACAGCAAGTAAAAATCTCTTTGAGTTTGTTCCCATTTGGACTTATTAGTTATTCTCTCATGTAACGATGAACTTACATTGTTTTCCTTCAGAAAAAATTATAAAGAAAAATTGTAAAAAAAACTTTAAAATGTAAATATTTATCTACCAGAGATGGTTTTTCGGCGTATTAAAACTGAGTGTAGTAAACTAAATGATTGTCTAAACAGTTATCAGTTATTACATTACATATCGTCATTGTCAACTCTGAAATTTCCTTCAATTCTGTCACAGTGTCTGTCTTTCTCTCTGTCGGTCTGTCTATCTACATTCGCGACCTTAGAATTATAATATCTAATCTCTAACTAAAAACTTAAATCTTTGAATTTAATAAATCTAACTTAAAAAACTACTAAAATTATTAATTTACGAGAAAAATATGAAACAAAAATCGCTTAAAAGTTCCGATGAAAATTTTTTTAACTTTGATGTGCGCAAATATTGAAAAAGAAGAAAAGCTGAGCTATTTTGATTTTTTATTTTCTGTTGTTCCCGCAAAAAATTTAATTCATTTTTTCTTTCTGCGACCGTAATTGTTTCAAACGTTTCAAAATTTATCAAATTCTCACCTCCCCCTGCCACAATTTTTTGGCCTTTCAATTCTTACCAATTTGCCTCTCCTGGTCCACTTGAAAAAGCAAAAAATCGAATTTAAGAAAAACCACTGTTGACATTACAATGCGATGCGGACACCCACATACCACCCACTTGCGAACACCCACATACCACTCACATGCGGACACCCACATACCACCCACTTGCTGACACCCACTTGCGGACACCCACATACCACCAACTTGCGGACACCTACATACCACCCACATAGCACCCACATGCGGACACCCACATAGCGCCTCCATCATAGCTCAGCTCATTGGTGCTGATCTTTTACATGCCCCTTAGATAGAGATAGAGATCTTACTCGCTAATTCTTGATTGGTGGCATGAGGTTTAAGTTGTTTTACAGTGTTTAAACATTTTAGAACTTCTAATATAATTAAACAAACTATTGATTTTTTTTCTCAAAAACGTCGTATCATCTCTATATTCTTTCATTCTAAGAAATCAATCATTTCAAATAACGATTTTTGTATAGGTAATCTTCTAAATCTTCTAAAGCATGTTCGCTTAAATTTTTGAAAAGAAACCAGCGTATTTATTTTCGTTTCATTACTTTCTGTTCAAAGGAATTGGCTGGATGGACGGTCACAGTAAAACAGTAGGAGTAAAAGAACTTCATCATGTACATATCATCTTCAAGCGTTTAAAGAACTGCTAATCCAATATTGTTAAAATCATGTTCGGTGTTTTGTACAGCAAGTTATTCTTAGTCATCTTGACCGACGTTTGGCTGCTGGTGACGCTGGCAGTTGCGCCGATCGAAGCCTGCGGTCCCGGCCGCAGTTACTACAAGCCGGGTCAAAATCGGAGAAAGATGACGCCGCTTGTACTGAAGCAGCACTATCCGAACTTAAACGAGAACACTCTCGGGGCGAGCGGTCAGGCCGAAGGAAGGATTACTAGATCCGATCAGGAGTTTGAAAATCTGGTGACCAACAAGAATCCGGATATCATTTTCAAAGATAACAAGAGAACGGGAGCTGACAGAATAATGTCACAAGTGAGGCTTCAAATGTTTTTTATGTTTAGTAAATTGAATTTTCCTGTAAAATTCTTTTCGTTAAGTTATGTATGCCGAGTAAATATATTTATTTTTATAAAATTCTTCCAAATCTTGTTCTGAAATCGTCATTTTAATTTTGTAAATTTGTCAACTAAATAATTGGTCAAGGAACATTATTTTTCTCCTTTTCACTATTTTTTTATATTTTTAGTTTTTAAAGCAATGAAGTTTTAACAAATAAGTAAAAAAAAATTAAGAAAATTTTGAAACTTGTTATGCTTGGATAAATGAAATAACTTGTTGAGATATGATCTTATGTCACAATCCAAGACTTTGGTGCATCGAAATAAAACTGCAATTAATCCCTGTTTTTATTTTACGATTTGATTGGTGGAGTTTCAAGTGAAAAGGAAATAAAAAATACATTGCCGTGCATTAAGTTTTTTATTTTTGTTTTTTGAAGTTACTTTGCAGAATTTTAATAGCAATTTTTACTTTTTAAAATGTATTTTTATTGTTTTCTAAAAATTCGAGCGAAAATTGAGAACAATCGTGGCTTTGTTTGCAACTCGGCCACACGAAAACAGACTTTATTTGACGAAAACTTGTCCAAAGAGAGTTGACTCGACAATGCAAACCTTGTGCTCGCATGATTTATTACACGTTTCATATAATGGAAAGCTCACCGCTACTTGTAGCTTTTTTTTTGTCGCCAAGCTACTCCTTGTCTTACCGTTCGAGAGGTTTCGTGTCTAACTTTTGATACATGTGTGTCAGCTGCTTCAGCTTGTTTTTATATATTATTTTTTTAAGCGAACATTTGATGAAATTGATTTATAGTCACCTTTTGAAATTTATCTCTTGTATATTTTTTTCTCCATTCGATACGACAGCGGTGCAGCGAGAAATTGAACGTCCTCGCCATACTGGTGAGCGAGCATTGGCCGGGTCTGAAGCTGAGGGTGGTTGAGGCCTGGGACGAGAATGGAATCCACCCTAAAGATTCTCTGCACTACGAAGGAAGGGCCGTCGACATCATCACCTCCGACAAGGACCATAAGAAGTACGGCATGCTGGCGAGGCTGGCTGTTGAAGCGGGATTCGACTGGGTGCATTACGAGTCGAGATCCTTCATCCACTGTTCTGTAAAGTCAGGTGAGTGAATGAGTGGCTGTGCGTAATAATTACCGAGAATACACACGAGATATTTATTATATGATGTCAGATTGAACGAAACAGAAGCTTAATCGGTGTGCAATTCAAAACGTACACTCATTAGACATATCAGACAGGCAACACAGGCAGATACTCAGCGGAATCTCACGGGACGTATATAAACGCTGACGAAGACACTCACACGTATAGACACATCGAAAGCCGAACAAGACAAACACATTTGTTTTCTGAAGTGGGTACTCACCGATATTATTCTAATCACCGTTCCACTGGCACGTATATACACATACACATAGAAAGTCAGACAACCAGGAAGGTAGGCACACGCAGCAGAACACCTTTGCATAAGTCTGCTCCACTCTAGCAGTGCACTTGCAACTTTTAGTAGGTATATATTTCTGCCTGGATGTGGGCAGTTCCGTTTCATTCATTGGCTCCTTTATACAACACGGCAACATGAAAATGTTTGACGTTTCACGGCACGCACACACGGCACCGGCAGTGATTTTATTTTCTCTTCGTTTTCTATTCGTGTACAGCTTTCGCTAGCGCAGCGATGACGCTTTTCATAATCTGACAGCCAAGTACTTCTTGTAAGTCCATGAGAGAAGAAGATCAAGGACTGCGAAGCTGTTTGTTGCGCGAGTTAATAAAAACCAGCCAGCAGGTGCTGCGCCAATGTTTTCACAGCGATCATAATATTATTAGTCTTTTCTAATCAAACTTTCAATGTTTTAATCAGTGCATGATGTTTTCGCAACTCCTGTCGTACTTGATAGAAAAAAGGTAGATAGTAAAACACTGGCCACAGGCTGTTTGCAAATGGTTTCTATTATAGGTAAGCACAAATATTTAGATGGGGGCTGGGCTGAGGCGGCTTTGTGTGATTCGTGTTTGCCTAGGGGATTGTGAGGACGTCGCAGGCCTAAGTGTTCGGCACGAACATCGTGTTTGCTGATCTCTCGTATTCGTTTCACTGTGTTCATGAGAAATTATTGAATCTACCATATTTGCTTATCTTTATCTCTCGACTTTTGATTCGTCTGCTAGAAACGGGAATTAAAGCTTTAATCGCCTACTTGCAAGGATTGTTTTCATATAAAGTTATTTCACTGCTTACCATACAATTGATTAAACGCAAGAGCAGATTATGCGTGTTCTATCTAAAAACCTCAGAGAGTCATAATCTAATTCGGTCGCAATGTCAGGATTTGTCTAGTAAGGCGACAGAACAGCGCGTCGTTATTATTGGATGTTAAGTTTACGTAGACGGCTCCCACAAGTCGGAAAAAGCAATTTTACAGAATGAGAGAGAGAGAGAGAGAGAGAGAGAGAGAGAGAGAGAGAGAGAGAGAGAGAGAGAGAGAGAGAGAGAGAGAGAGAGAGAGAGAGAGAGAGAGAGAGAGAGAGAGAGAGAGAGAGAGAGAGAGAGAGAGAGAGATAGAGAGAGAAGAGAGCCATGGTCGGCCATTTTGAAGAATAACCTCCGCAGTAAAAATTGAATGTCGCGACGACATCGCTACAAATGTCACAGACGATAAGCTACATCACTTGACCCAGAAAGTGACCGGTTTCAAAGTGCGTACAACTAAAAATTGCTAATTGAGTGAATTTGAATCTATCGATCCTTCAATCGAATCCGAATAAATCAGTTTTCTTTCATTAAACATTTCTTTTTTTTCAAATTTCATTTATTCATTTTCATTATATTGAAAAATATCTATATTATATATATTTGATTTAAAAGTTTTTCAACAGGCCGGGAGTAAAATCAGGTCGGGCCGAGCCGATGTTTTTGTGCCAAGTGGAAGGATTTCTGACCTGTTAAAACGGACTGGGCTGGGCGCGTTGTTAAATTGATCGCGATAGTGAATCCTGATGTTAACCCCAATAGCTCCTGCTCTAAGTAGGAGTCAAGCTTAAGAGTACAGCGGTAAGAAAGCGTGAGCCTGGACCACCAGTAGGAGCAAAGCGGTGTCAAATGAATCGAATCCAATGAATCCGGTAAAAAACAACGCCCAGACTGTGAAACGGGCCGGGCCGACTTACCGGCGGGTCTGGTCGTGAAAAATCGTCCCGTGCAGTACTCTAGTACTTACTTACGTCGTTCGGTTCACAAAAGCTAAGGTACAGCAGAGTCATTTCAACGAAAGCATGTGGAGCCAAAATGTTAAAAAAAACTCACACATTTCCAATATTTTTCTTAAACTTTGAAATTTTTCTTTGGAACTTTTAACGGGATTGAGTAAATCTTTTAGAATTGTGAGGTGGGTGGGTCAGCACGAGTGGAACCGCCAGAAATGCGATTTAACTAAAACCTTTGTCCTTTCACGTCTAATTTTATATCTCATCGAGGTCATATAATTTCGATATATTTTTGTCTAAAAAAATGCTTTTTTTCCAGTGCTCACATTAAAGAGATCTAAACTAAAGCCATAAGAAAAAGTATGAGGTTGTTTAAATCCAAAGTTCATTACACAAACTAGCGGGGCACCCGGCGTTGCCCGGGGTTTTTAGAGGTTTTTCTAATGTTTGTCTCTCTGGCTCCCGTTTCCTTCTCCGCTTTACCGTTCCCGTCGCGTTCCCGGTCGCTTTTCCGCTCCCGGTCGTTTTCCCGCTCTCGGTCGTTTTCCAGCTCCCGGTCGCTTTCCCGCTCCTGGTTGCTTTCCCGTTCTCAGTTGCTTTCCCTTTCCCGCTCTATCTTTCGCTCTCAGTTGGCTTCCCGTTCCCGTTTTCGCTCATTTATGTATGTATATGTAGGTGCATATATATATATTAATGTATATAGTTCCCGCTCACTCACCCGCTCCGCTCCGCTCATTTTGCGACGGATTTCAAATTTTTTTCTCTATATTTGATTCCCCTTGACTCTCAAGGTTGTGTGAAAATTTCATTACGATCGGATGCATAAAGGACATACATACATACATACAAACATTTATTTATATATATATATATAGACAAGAGCTGGTTTGAGAAAAAAACAAACTAAACTTAAAGTTTTTTTGCAGGTTATAACATTACAAGTATTTACAAGACATATATAGTTGTAAAATCTGCCAGAATTTTTGTTAAAATAAAGTTGCTCTCACTTACACTAGAGTACTGCGTAGGCCAAATTTCCAGTCTCAGCCCGGCCCGTTTCTATAGACCCTTAAACCCTATACTTGACACAAAAATCTCAGTCCGACCCGGCTCATTTGAAACCCTAAAATCAAGGCCCAGTCCAGTCCGTGCAGTATTTTAATTAGAGCAGAACCAGAGTTCAAAGTTTTCGTTTCATAATTCGAATTTGTCTCTAAAACAGTAAAATAACTGAGCAGTGGACAAGCAAGCAAGCTCTGTTTTTACCAATGCTTTTATTAACTCGTCGTTTCTGTTTCTCTGTCTGTCTGTTTGTTTCTCTGTCTGTCTGTTTGTTTCTCTGTCTGTCTGTTTGTTTCTCTGTCTGTCTGTTTGTTTCTCTGTCTGTCTGTTTGTTTCTCTGTCTGTCTGTTTGTTTCTCTGTCTGTCTGTTTGTTTCTCTGTCTGTTTCAAATCTTGCAATCAATTTTTGAGTCACTTCCTGATGATAGATTTTTTTCAAATTTTGCATACATGCTCAAAATAGAAGACAATGCAATATTCAATTATTAGTTTTACAATAAGTCAATTAATTTAGTTAATTTTAATTAATTTCGATATTTCGATATAATTCAGATATTTCGACTTTAATATAAAATAAAAGAGTAATATAAGAAAAAATTGATTGCAAAATTTGTGTTTTAATTACATATAAAAGCATTGGGTTTTAAAAATTCGTTTTTAATTTACTTGTTATGTTTATAAAACCTCTACACTTCTGGATTGGTAGCCTTAAATTATAGTTTTAATATCATGGGTAGAAAAATAATTCCGAAAAATTATTTTATTATTGTTATTCTATGTCGTCAGTTCTGTGCTTGGTGGAAATTGTTTTTACACACTTTTACTTAACTTGACTTCTCTGTCTGTCTATCTACTATCTGTCTATCTGTCTGTCGTCAAATTTTGCAATCGATTTTAAACTAACTTCCCGATGAGCTAGAGACTTCAAAATTTAAACATATCTCCAAACTAATTAACAATGCATTTTATCAAATATTTGGATCGATTGGACAAAATTTAATTATATAATTATTTGTGATATTTTCGTTGAACTATTTATTGTCTATGCTAATATGCTCGTTGTTTATGTAACAGAATGTGGCCTACACAATCGATTATATAAAAGTGTGTTTTTAAAAAACTTTGTTTTTTGATTCACTTGTTAATTACATTATATTATGAATTTTCAACAATGCCGATGCAGAAATTTGTCATCTGTATTCAACCGATTTCGAATGGAGAAATAATTTAAAAAACAAACTGATAACCAATGTTTCGACTTCGCAAACTTTCTCAAACTTTTATAACCAAAAAGCCGTATAACAATCGATAACTTCTAGGCCCCGAAACATTTTAGATCTTTCGTTGGTCAAATTTAAAAAGCTTAAAAAGAGACGATCATAAACTTGGAAGTAAAAAAAAGGTTATTGTAAGGTTTATCGACAGTTGACAGTTAATCGACTTTAGTTGGAAAGTCGATTATCCTGCGAAGGAGTCGATTATCCTGCGAAGGAGTCGATTATCCTGCGAAAGAGTCGATTATCCTGCAAAGGAGTCGATTATCCTGCGAAGGAGTCGATTATCCTGCGAAGGAGTCGATTATCCTGCGAAGGAGTCGATTATCCTGCGAAGGAGTCGATTATCCTGCGAAGGAGTCGATTATCCTGCGAAGGAGTCGATTATCCTGCGAAGGAGTCGATTATCCTGCGAAGGAGTCGATTATCCTGCGAAGGAGTCGATTATCCTGCGAAGGAGTCGATTATCCTGCGAAGGAGTCGATTATCCTGCGAAGGAGTCGATTATCCTGCGAAGGAGTCGATTATCCTGCGCGAGAGTCGATTATCCTGCGAAGGAGTCGATTATCCTGCCAGTCAATTAACCAGTGCACGCTTTGCTGTGCATGACAACAAAACGCATCGCATGGGTCGATATAGGTATATTAACCGAAGTTATCATTGTCTCTGGTCTATTTAAAGATGGCTGCTTATTCACTTGGTGGTGTTTTCATATAGACTGTATGCTAAGTACTACTATATCAGCATAATTGCAGTATTATTATCTTAAATTAATTTAAACAATTTCTGAATTTTTAATTCAAAATTGGTAATTTTTTATTAATTAATAATTCTGTCGCTAGAGTTACATGATCGATTATCCTGCGAAGGATCCTTTCGCAGGATAATCGACTCCTTTGCAGGATAATCGACTCCTTCGCAGGATAATCGACTCCTTCGCAGGATAATCGACTCCTTCGCAGGATAATCGACTCCTTCGCAGGATAATCGACTTTCCAATTTAAGTCGATTAACTGTCGATAAAAACACAATTCCCCAAAAAAAACTTCGTCACTTTTTCGGACAATTAAGAGGTTGTCCACTTAAACAAAGACATAGTTGAAATCTAGAAAAGCTGTAATCGAGGTAGCTATGTTACCAGGGGAGCTCCAACGCATGCGAGCAGCAATGCTGGTTTTTTTCAAGTTTTATTATCAAAGCACATGTCCTCCTCTTCTTCACCAATTGAATGACAAATCATAGAAATGGTTTTTACTGTTTTTTCTACACTTAATACATTTTAATGCTCTTTTAAACAAGAAATTAAACAATCATATGAAAG